>OZ025248.1:62359790-62644032 GCA_964019135.1 Arenicola marina
GGACCCCCTATGGTCATAGTGGTAGTGCGCTCAACTGTTCAGGACCCCTATGGTCATAGTGGTAGTGCGCTCAACTGTCCAGGAACCTCCATGGTCATAGTGGTAGTGCGCTTAACTGTCCAGGAGCCTCCATGGTCATAGTGGGAGTGCGCTCAACTGTCCAGGACCCCTATGGTCATAGTGGTAGTGCGCTCAACTGTCCAGGACCCCCTATGGTCATTGTGGTAGTGCGCTCAACTGTCCAGGAACCTCCATGGTCATAGTGGTAGTGCGCTCAACTGTCCAGGAGCCTCTATGGCGATAGTGGTAGTGCGCTCAACTGTCCAGGAACCTCCATGGTCATAGTGGTAGTGCGTTCAACTGTCCAGGAACCTCCATGGTCATAGTGGTAGTGCGCTCAACTGTCCAGGAACCTCCATGGTCATAGTGGTAGTGCGTTCAACTGTCCAGGAACCTCCATGGTCATAGTGGTAGTGCGCTCAACTGTCCAGGAGCCTCTATGGTCATAGTGGTAGTGCGCTCAACTGTCCAGGAACCCCCATGGTCATAGTGGTAGTGCGCTCAACTGTCCAGGACCCCTATGGTCATAGTGGTAGTGCGCTCAACTGTCCAGGAACCCCCATGGTCATAGTGGTAGTGCGCTTAACTGTCCAGGAACCTCCATGGTCATAGTGGTAGTGCGTTCAACTGTCCAGGAACCTCCATGGTCATAGTGGTAGTGCGTTCAACTGTACAGGAACATCCATGGTCATAGTGGTAGTGCGCTCAACTGTCCAGGAACCTCCATGGTCATAGTGGTAGTGCGCTCAACTGTCCAGGACCCCCTATGGTCATTGTGGTAGTGCGCTCAACTGTCCAGGAACCCCCATGGTCATAGTGGTAGTGCGCTCAACTGTCCAGGACCCCTATGGTCATAGTGGTAGTGCGCTCAACTGTCCAGGAACCCCCATGGTCATAGTGGTAGTGCGCTCAACTGTCCAGGAACCTCCATGGTCATAGTGGTAGTGCGTTCAACTGTCCAGGAACCTCCATGGTCATAGTGGTAGTGCGTTCAACTGTCCAGGAACCTCCATGGTCATAGTGGTAGTGCGCTCAACTGTCCAGGAACCTCCATGGTCATAGTGGTAGTGCGCTCAACTGTCCAGGACCCCCTATGGTCATAGTGGTAGTGCGCTCAACTGTCCAGGAACCCCCATGGTCATAGTGGTAGTGCGCTCAACTGTCCGGGACCCCTATGGTCATAGTGGTAGTGCGCTCAACGGTCCAGGAGCCTCCATGGTCATCGTGGTAGTGCGTTCAACTGCCCAGGAGCCTCCATGGTCATAGTGGTAGTGCGCTCAACTGTCCAGGAACCTCCATGGTCATAGTGGTAGTGCGTTCAACTGTCCAGGAACCTCCATGGTCATAGTGGTAGTGCGTTCAACTGTCCAGGAACCTCCATGGTCATAGTGGTAGTGCGCTCAACTGTCCAGGAACCTCCATGGTCATAGTGGTAGTGCGCTCAACTGTCCAGGACCCCCTATGGTCATAGTGGTAGTGCGCTCAACTGTCCAGGAACCCCCATGGTCATAGTGGTAGTGCGCTCAACTGTCCGGGACCCCTATGGTCATAGTGGTAGTGCGCTCAACTGTCCAGGAGCCTCCATGGTCATCGTGGTAGTGCGTTCAACTGCCCAGGAGCCTCCATGGTCATAGTGGTAGTGCGCTCAACTGTCCAGGAACCTCCATGGGCATAGTGGTAGTGCGCTCAACTGTCCAGGAGCCTCTATGGTCATAGTGGTAGTGCGCTCAGCTGTCCATTAGCCTCCATGGTCGTAGTGGTAGTGCGCTCAACTGTCCAGGACCCCTATGGTCATAGTGGTAGTGCGCTCAACTGTCCAGGAACCTCCATGGTCATAGTGGTAGTGCGCTAAACTGTCCAGGAGCCCCCAAAGTCATAGTGGTAGTGCGCTAAACTGTCCAGGAGCCCCCAAAGTCATAGTGGTAGTGCGCTCAACTGTCTGGTCCGTGTTTCATGCGTTTATCGGTAGCACGCGACGTTCAGATTTTGAGGATCAGGTTTTTTTCGGTAGAAGACTTGAATTAGTTTCTTCAATGTGGGTTTATGGGAGAGAAGGCTGAATCCGACTCTGTCGACATGCTCAAATGTAGGTTTGTTTGGTGGGAGTCTGGAGCCAATTTTGTTCTCGAAAGGTCTCTCGAATGTTTGTCCTGTGGAATGCGGCGTCAGATTGTGTCAGCAATCGGTCCGGCAGCTGACAACCGACGAGAAGAGGTAGCAAGATAACCAGTGGCGACGTATGATGGGAATCTGGGAAAAGGCTAGACTGTGTGGCGAATAAAGGCGATTCTATTCCGCAGTCAGGCGTAGCTTTCAAGATTAACTTTACTTATTCAGGTCATTGCTTTGCTGGTACAAGTAGGCGGTTTGAATTCGAATGAACGTTATCAGAGCATAGGAGTAAACATAGCTCAATTCGCTCAATTGTTTGTGATTTTTTTGCTAGATAAAAGCGACTGTATGAGGTGTAGTTTTCAATGGAAGAAAATCAGATGTTTTTTTTCCGGCTTGCCCTGGGAGTCCCTTATCTCTGAGCAGTGGCATATACGTCACCATCGCCATGTCATTGCCACCACGTCATTTCCGCCACGTCATTGCCTTCACGTCATTATCGCCACGTCATTGCCACTACGTCATTGCCGCCACGTCATTGCCACCACGTCACTGCCGCCACGTCATTGCCGCCACGTCATTGCCACCAAGTCATTGCCGCCACGTCATTGCCGCCACGTCATTGCCGCCACGTCATTGCCGCCACGTCATTGCCGCCGTCATTGCCGCCACGTCATTGCCGCCACGTCATTGCCACCACGTCACTGCCGCCACGTCATTGCCGCCACGTCATTGCCACCACGTCATTGCCGCCACGTCATTGCCGCCACGTCATTGCCGCCACGTCATTGCCACCACGTCATTGTCGCAATATCTGTAGGTTGGCAGTATTCATGATGTAACGTGATTACATGTCTGGCTTGTCATTTGTGCCCATTCTCGTCTGGTTGTGCCACTCGGGTTGTATGTTAAGCTACCGCACTTCCGGCTGGCGACAAAGGTAACTCTGTGTGGCAGAGGCCAACACTGACTTTTTGCATGGTCAACGACTGAACTGTTCTTCGACCCTGTTTTATTCAGCTGAGCCGTGTGAGAGGACAGAAAGGGAACAGGAAGGAAGGAACAAATAAAGAAGGACGGAACGGCCTATAAATCAAACAAATTGCAAATATGCCTTGTGGCATATTAGCTAAGGCAGTGGACTGGGCATGTGAGTGACTGACTGCTTCTGTGGACCTTGTATAGCCCGCCATGGCTGCAGCACGCCATAGGTGTACCAATGCTATACCGATGCTAATACGCCGGTAAATTACTTTCCTCAGCGCCGTTCACTGTACTAAGTGATGTGATTAATGACATTCCTCACATCGCTCTGTATTAATTAAGGCTTCCTATTGGCTGTATCGATCACAGCCGGGGGACCGCCCTGCTCCTTCCAAGCCATGTCGTTTACCATTCAGCCGTCCGCTGTGTTAAATGTAGTCCTTAACAAGAGACACTTAGCTCTCACGATACCCTGTTCTTTTCTTGTTTTTTCCCTACGTATTGTATGATATTCAGTCGTGTCTAACCGCCCCCCCCCCACAAACCACCCCATCCCTCGTCCAATCCGCCAGCAACAATAATTTCAATACAGACAAGCTTCAATTTGTTGCTGGGTGCCTCCGACTCTCCACTGTGAAATCATAAGCCTGGCATCTCGCCTGAAAGGCTGCGTATATCTCTGGTCTGCTCTCACGGTCTAATGGTAGAGGCCCGTGTGCGCACAGACATCCTCAAACATCCAACCATGTATCCGTCCGCTATACCTTGGTGACAGCCTTATGAGCATCGCTTTAACATGGTGCCATGGGCCGAGATCATATAATATGTAATACACAGTTTGGAGATGTTTGTGTAGCGATGTGACGTGTAGGGATTCCCGCGCTTGGCTGCCGTGTATCGACCGATCGATCCCGGCCCTTGCTAGCAAGGTGGTCGCTCTAGACAGGTTGATAGTGAGTGAATAAGGAATAATATACGGGAAGGAAGACCGCAACAACAACTCATGATGTTCAAACGTCGCTGGTTATCGCCCCATGCAAAGTTCATTAGACAAGTTACGGTTTACTGGGTGGGCTGGGGTGTGGATCATGCGCAGTCCTGATGCCGGATTCTGCTCGGGGGGGGTGGGGGGGGGGCAATGAATTGCAAGTACGTTATGTAATTGCGATTC
Organism: Arenicola marina; assembly: GCA_964019135.1. Classification (NCBI taxonomy): domain Eukaryota; kingdom Metazoa; phylum Annelida; class Polychaeta; family Arenicolidae; genus Arenicola; species Arenicola marina. The sequence continues at coordinate 62,364,118 of OZ025248.1, forward strand.
CATTTTGGAGTTGTCTGGGGACCCGTGCATTGTGTGGGGGTGTGGGGGGGGGGGGGTGGGGTAGCGGGGAATGGAGGGTGACGCATGGGGGGGGGGGTATTGGTACAGGGTGTTGCTTTGTGTTGTTGTAAGGCTCCCGAGTTATGCCGTGGAGGGCCTAAGCGTATAGATCGATAAGCTTGTGGCCGCGGGGTGGGCGGAGACGGGGGTGAGTGGCGGGAGACCAGGGAGGAGGGAAGAGATTGTATGGGTGGTTGGGTTTAGGCGAGGGGGCGGGGGTTAGCGATGGCAGGCCGGAATGACGGGCGGGGGGGGGGAGGAGGGGGGTGAGGGCGGACAAGGGAGACAATTCTCCTGCAGGAATATTGGAATTAGGCCCCCGGAGAAAATGTCACAGCACGTGACCTTTGGCCGGGGTCACGACCTTCTCGGCGCTACCGCCGTGGTGACTATACTAGCAGTCATCTATCGCATTGGGCAGGCGGGCGGGTGAGCGAGGGGAGACGGGAGGGGGCGGGGGGAGGGGCCAAACGACGCGGTTTGTTCTCCCGGTGCCCCAAGGGGTATTGCTGGAATCTTATTGTCTCCCACTGCGGGGTTGACGCGTCGGTCTGGAAATGTTTTTCACCTGTTTTTGTGTTGTTATCGAGCCGGCCCAGTGAAGAAACCTAACTGGTGAAGTGTACGGTCCAGGCATCTGTTAGAGGTTTGCATCGTTGCGGACAAAAGGGGTAAAGGCGGATCGGGCGAGGTGGGAGTGGGAGTGGGGGAGGGGTGGAGGAGGTGGGGGGGGTGAAGTGGATAGAGATGGGGCCTTAATTTGGAAGCTGGGATGCACCGAGGCATCGGTGACCCACCATGAATACCCGCGTCATGATGTCTGACGTAATGCCGTCTGTACGGGGTAACGTCCGTCGGTGCCGGCGGAAGAGCTGTCTCAGGGGGTCCCGCGGGACATCAGTATGGATGACTGGAGCCAATTTTACACGCCGCTGGCACAGACACATCTTATCGCCGAAATAGCCCCCGATCCTTCTCCCATCTGTGCCACAGGCTACATATGCCCATAGCCACTTATATAGCGTGCCATCTTGGTAAACTACTATATTCTCCGGAGAACACCTTTGGCACTCCGCGTTTACTTGCGTATTTGTAAATACGTTTCGATATATATGTTACCGTAATAATCCCGAAAACCATGTGCCAGTCGATGTTTACGCCAAGAATTCTTTCTCTTTGAAGAAAAAAACCCTAAGGCGGAGACACTCGCACTTACCATGCGCTTATGTGTCATTCATTTGAAGCTTATTTCTTCATTGTTTGAACGATAATCACTATTTCTTTCCCTAACTTGGTTATATATTTATTCCATCAATTTTTCTTGTATATCATTTGTGTGTATTATTTGTTTATTGCCGGTATATTACATGAAATTTTCTATGAAAATCATCCCAGTGACCCTTGACATTTTCTGTTTTCTCTGCTTATACATATTTAGTTGTCCGGATGATGATAATTTTGCAAAACTATATAAATTGAGATAAATCAATTATGTGTCGCATCGAATAATATACATTTAAAGGGTCAATGCTAAAGTTTATGACATATAAAGCATGCATGTGTTGTGCTTTGAACAGATCGCGTCACTCTACATTGTCTGTAGAGAGGGTGGAAAGGTATGACAACGGCACTTGTTGTATTCACACTTACAGTCGGTCACCTCACAGTTTGTTTGGTTGTCATATTGATAACGATCAGAGGCGTTAGCACATCGGTTCAGTCCTGTTCACACGTAATCTCCTCGGTGGCGGATTCCAACTTCGTGTCTAGTTTTGTGAGGTTCGATTCCCCTGCGCCACCGGGTTCCGGTGGGGATAACTAGAGGATCGCATATCTGACTAATGTGGTTCAGGCTTTGTTTTATCGTCGTGGTGTTCCTGTTTATGTAGTTTGTGGTGGAGACATTTTTAGAGACCCTATGTTAATTAACTCACGCTACTACGCTACATGTGAACAGATTTATCTAGATGTTGTATTATTAATACTCACAGAAAGTGTTTTTAATTGTTATTAATTTTTTTTCATTTAGTTTCACGATATTCCCTTGGTATCTTGTAATGCCTTTAAAAGTTCCGGTCTGTTTCACGAGGAAATAGTTTGCGTAATTAAGTAACGACATACACATCAATCACGTTTGTTCCTCGGGTAAGACTCCGGACATGCGAGCGTTATTTACTCACATAACCAATCTGGTATTTTTTTGTTTTATTCAATATAGTTTAGTTTATTTTCTTTATTTACTCCTTCCATTTTGCCATATGAGTTTGTTTAGCATTAGTTAGTTTGCTATGTGTTATAGTCGGTTGCTACCCTCGGTTTAATAACCCAGTGTTATTACTAGCTGGCAGCGATCCAGTGTTTACCGGTAAGTATACATCACGTGGTCAGAGTTGGCCCCTTTTTGCATGACTCCTCTTCTTCGTTTGTCTAACAACGTTGACATTAATGGCATGAGCCCCACACCAGATTACTGTGGGTAACTCTCGGGTACGATGCCGCCTTGTCAGCCGTACAATCGAGTTTAAATATGTAAAACTGTAACGTGTTTATTAATGTGAGTTGGTATACTCCTTGGCTCTGGTCTAGTGTAGCTTCTTAACGAGGTACGAATCCCTTTCATTGTAACCTTCTCTCGGTCGTTCTTGGTTTGTTGTCAAACGATCTAATATGGGATACTTTAAGGTATACAAGTCTGATTGACTTGTAGCAAGAACGTTTAACTGGAGACGGTAACAACTAACATGGCTAAGAATGGTGGATAAATCGAAAGGCGGATTGGTGATAATGAACTTGAGCTTAGGAGGCGGTTACATCTTCTTTTTTAGTCACAAAAACTATATTTATTTAACGAAGTGTTCCATTTCGAATTTACAGTTACTGATAAAACTCATTATAGTCACCCTAATCATGAAAATGGTATAGCATTCAATATGCGTTTAAAATATAAATCTGTTCTTGCCTACGTAGTGCTTTATTTTCGATGTTTGCTTCCAGCTTTCATTTTCCTTATCTATATGTAATAAATGTAGTGTAATCTAACTTTCCTTTACTATATCTGAATATATACGACTACGTCTTTATAGCTTAGCATATAGTTTAGTTTATTAATGGTAGCCAGCTGAAGGTTTGTTTTGTGCCGGTATCTGCTCTACCATAGATATCTGTTGCGGGATGCATCTAAAATAATAACTTTAATATGCCTTGTATTATTGTGGAATTAGTTTTGTAATATCGTAGTTTTCAAACCTTAAATAAGGATATTATTATCTTCAGTGCCTTAAGCATCGCGTTCGATTTATTTGGCACTTAGATGCGATGACAGAACGATTGAATTAAAGTTTGAGAAGCTCAGATCAAAGTTTAGCTCACAATCGGGTGAGACATTGGCATATGTGCTTCAGCTGAAGAGCTTATTTCATTGAATTATTATTTCTATGATTTTTGCGCTCTCCTTTCTAATAGAACAATTCTTGTATTTGAATTGGTCGTCAGTATGTGATTTATCGCATTGCTATTCAGCAGTGCTTTCAATTTCGGTGAATAGGGTTCACCATGTAGAAACTGTTTGTAGTAAGCCTGGTTCTTACAGTGGCGAGGTGATATGGCAGATAAGACTTGTGAAGAAGGCCTCCCTTCCTCTCGCCTGCCCGCCACGAGACGCTCGAGATGCTGGGTCTGGTGTATGTTCTGCAGAACTGAAGGATAGATGGGGAGAGAGTGGAAGAGGAGGGGTTGGATGGAATAGGAGGATGTGAAGGAGGAGAAAGTGGGTTGGACGGATCAAAGGATAGAGGTAGAGAGGATGGGGAAAAGGATGAAGAGAGGGTGGGAGAGAGTCGATTTGAATGAAGAGGAGGAAGAGGCGATGGGGAGAAAGAGGGATAGGGATGGAGAGAGTGAGAGACAAAAATGCAATGAGGAAAAAGAAGAAGAGGATGTGGCGGGGGAGGGGGGAGGGGCAACCGAGGTGGGAGATCGAGGTAAAGAGGCAAGGCGAATGATGGAGGGAGACAGAACTGGTAGGGGACCGCAATGGTTGGGAGACCGAAATGGAGACGGGGAAACAGAGAAAGGGCAATTGAGGAAGACGTAAATGGAGGATAACAGGGAAGACAGATTGATGTGCAGGCAGGAAAGGGCTTACGTAGTGCGAGATGGTCGGAGTGGGGGGCGCGGCGGAGCGAGCGATTTATCCCGAAGGGGCCACTGGTTGACAAGCCTGTCGTTGTTGTTTCAGGAAAGCCATGCGAGCCTACGAGGAGAGCTGGGACCGGCGCTGCACGTTCCTATTCTGTTGCGTGAAGGAGGATCGCCACCGGGTTAGCTCACCCCCCACCCCCCCCCCCTTCCATCCGGATAGGCCCACAATCCGGTCCATCGCCCCCCACGTCTCACTACTATTCATACTAGCCTCTGCGCGCCTCATTACCTTTGGTCACCGAGCCCTCCCTCCTCGAATGCCAAACAAATATACTTTTCACGCCATCCCCTAAGCTATTACGTTCCAGCTCCACCCCCCCCCCCCATCCCCTCACCCGTCAACCCCTACAATTATACCTCTCCTCGATCCCCAGTCAGCCCGTCACACCCTTCATCCAACTGTCGTTAGTTTTTTATTACACCCCTACCGCCCGCCTCCACCCCTCCCCCGCCATCACTACACCCGTGTTCGAGGGTTCCGTCGTCGCTTTATGACAGACCAGCACTTGCCTTCCCTCTGGCCGCACGGTGGCGCTCCGTACGCTTGTCTTATCGATTCTCTTCTTCCCGGAAAATGTCGCGGGGTATGATTGGAAGGTCGCTCTAAATGTCCTTGACCTTCGGCGAGAGAAGCACTGGCTGCGATGGCTTTATCTTGTTTCCGTGGGGTTGAGACTCCCCCCCCCCCTCTCTCTCCACCCCACTGTCGCCGACCCACCCCCGGAGTGAGAGATGAGGACGTCGTGGAATGGGAGTGGGGTGGGGGTCAGAAGGCGGAGGGATGGAGACACTGGGGAATGCAGTCTACCCCGCCTTGACAATACGCGCTGCTGTCGACTTGCAGCGTGCCTGGTCGCGAGGCGTTTATGGTTGCATCAAACCGGTCAAATCCTTCTTCGATCTGAATCAAGTTATCGGGAGGTAAATATTGCTGCTTTAAGTGCGTGGACACGCCCGCAATGTCCGCTGTCCAGCCCTTATGACGCACTATTTGTTGGGCGGAGGAGGCAGACTTTACTGCGGGAGGTGAATCACCATCTTACCCAGCGCCGAATGAAGTGGCGATGCCGACTATATAACACAGACGTATGGAGTCTATACCTGTATATATATATATATACATATATGCAGACATACAATTGCATACACCCATACATAACATCGACCGCAGTGAGGCTCAGGGGTAGACCTCCATGGAAATTGAATTCCGCCTTAGTGATGGGCAGCGATGCAAATTCCTCAAAGGTCACTGAGACTCCTCACCGCTTAGAATCATAAATAGACACTCCGCCATCACCAGCCAGCCCACTTCCCTTCCGCACGACCCACGTGGTCTTGTCGCCATGGTGACGTTTATAGAGATATTTGCTTTGTCATAATATAATCCGTAGCATTAAATGTTATGCTATGCCATGGCGTTCTCCGTAGGAGAAATACTCTTACGAAAATATATTTTTTATGGAACATAACGTCCAGATCGTAACTAGTAACTGGGTGGTATCTGTATAGACAAGTGAGTAAGGAAAGATATTGCGGAAAGTGAGTCTGTGTGATATATGCTGTGGCAGACGATTGTAAAGGGAAAAGCGGTATGGAGGCACATCCTAGCAGGCATGGGGTATTACATTGCAAAAGTAATCGATTGCAATTACATGAACATGTCATGATTACGATTACGATTATAAGATCCTAAGCCCTCCACCTGCACTTTAATGTTTTCCACAGAAAGCAATGATTCCCTGACGAATCAATAACCATAGAAGTCCTGGATAAAGCAATAACCACATGAATTATGTGGAAGGCAGCTGACGCATGCAGGTGGCATGCAGGAAGATATCGCCACGTAACTTGTGACCACGTAGAAAGATGAGACCAAATGGGTTTCACACAAGGCCATAACAAGATTAGTACTCGCACAAAGCAATAACCAGATTAGTTTCGTACAACGTAGCCACATTAGTTTCGTACAAAAACAGACAAAAAATTAGCACACGCAGTGGATTGCTGGTCTTTAATTTGAATTTGTCTTTGCAGAACTCGTTCACGGAGGTCGCCAAGCTGTTCACGGAGTTTTTCCGTGATCTGGACGTCGTGCCTTCGGACGTGGTGGCCGGTCTCGTTCTGCTCCGGAAGAACCAGAAGCGAATGCGAAAGTTTGTCGTCAAGCAGGTGTGTGTCCCTGACAACAGGCTGTCTATAAGGCTGGTTGGTTTAATAAGTATATAGTTCAACATCTGAAAGTCATGCCGAGACAATGCGAAGGATCAAAGTACCGCGGAGCCATATCTCCGGGAGTAGCCTCTACTTTTTTTGGTGAAGAAAGATTTGGCCTTTTTATCGCACAGAAATATTGACATCTGTACAGGTGAGGCTCGAACCACGCACCGTGTGCTTGGGCTGGTCTATCGGAGCACTTTCGAGAATAACCGAACGCGGTAACGAGTGTGGATTTCATCGTGACGGTTGGGCCCCAAGGTGGTTAATGCCCCTGAAAACGGTTGGTCGTCAAGGCGGTCAATGCCCCTGGCAACGGTTGGTCGTCAAGACGCTCGATATCCCTGGCAACGGTTGGTCGTCAAGCAGGTCAATGCCCCTGGCAACGGTTGGTCGTCAAGCCGGTCAATGCCCCTGGCAACGGTTTGCTCGATATCCCTGGCAACGGTTGGTTGTCGAGGCGGCGAGTGTCCCCGACCGGCAGTACTTTAGAAATATTTTCCGGCAATCTGTCGCTGTTAATATGTGCCTCTTGTCCAGTGGTTGCTTTTGACAGGTGGCGTCCCATCTAACCAGACAACATGGTACATTGAACCCGATTGATGGCGAGTAACCGGGTCTCAGTCCGCACCGAGTTCTCTCCGAATGCCACTCTGAAATGTACCGAGATCATTTGACGACAATGACCGACCCTTTTCCCGCGTCTTAATGCCTCCCGTCCCCGTGAGGTCTCGTTACGTGAATTTTGTTGGCGCCTTTGGCGCTTATGTGTGTTTAATTTTCTCTGTTCATCACCTCCTTTCTCATTATCACTCGTATTTCGGGGTTAGCTGTTGTTTAGTTGAGAAGTGATTTAATTTCCTGACTGAAGTAGGCCCTTTCACCTGCTTAACTGTTGCGTATTAACACTTAAATCACGGAGGGCAGCCCAGGCTTAATGCGATCCACAGGCCGGAAGACGCAATCAAACTTCATCCTGGTGTAAATAACCAAGGCATTTGGTCCGCTCTGGTGTGTCACGTGACCTTTCGATGGGATCGTGCGACGGATGAGGCGAGCGGACCTCAGATTGTATGAGCTTTATGGGCAAAATTTTAATCACCTCTCGTCATGAAGAGAAGCAATTAACAATTGTGACCCCCGTGTTGTTTATATTTTTGATGAAATTTATTATCTGCGCATAGACTAGTTTCAGTTCCAGTGCGTGAGACTCAAGTAAAACGGGCCAGCTGTGTATCCAGGGTCTGGATCGCTTTTTTGTGATGATCACGAGGCTGTTAAGCAGGCAAAACTCGTCTGGGAGTCCTGGCTTAATGCTTCACGATCATGTTTACCAGACCATATTCAAGTAGCATGACATTAGTGCAACCAGAGTGCGTCCAAGTGTGTTTTGCGCTTTGCTTTGTTTTGCGTCATGCATATAATGGAAAGATCGAATCTCTCTCTTGCTTAAGATTTGCGTTTTTACATAGCGGCATCGTAGGCCTGCGGATCATAATGGCGTTTCCTTGTGTGTCTCTTGTAGCCAAGCAATGAGGTTCACCAGTTCTTGTCCGGAGTACCCATCACACCGGAAACTCAGTTCCTCAGCCTGAAGGACCCGGATGAGCTGGCGGAGTTTAAGAAGGTCATCTACTACATGCGATACGCCCTGGCTGCCTATGGCTGGCCCATGTACATGATGATGAACACCGGAACCGGGCTTTGCAAGATCATGCCTCAGCTCAAGTAAGTCAAGACCCGACCCCGTAATATGGCAAACCACTTGGGAAATAACCCCTATATATCGACGTACATATAACAGTGTGTTCGGCTTTAGTGCGCAAATGGCTCGCCATACGTGCAACTGCATGCAAATTAACACACCATGAGTGCGCACGTACCCGTACCCAAGAGAAATGGCTCGCAATAGTTCCGTGTTATAAATATGGGTTACTCCAGAACACTCCGTGTTGGTTACATGGCCTCTTCCATATGCATTGAGTCTGCATTAGCAGATGCCAATTTCGGCGTTGAAAAGATAGATATTGGAGATTCTAAATAACATACGACATCATGATTGTTAAACCTTCTTTGATATAAATTAACCTTGACATTCACTATTCAAAAGCTCATGTGGTTCCGTCTCATGTGTCAGAGCCTATATAGTTCGTGCCTTTTGGTTTGTTCCGCGGGATTGGATATTCGCCCTCGTCATTGTATGTTCGCCAATTCAGACCGAAGGTGTGAAAGTCTTGGTTAGTTCACCGGTAGTCGCTGTAGCTCAGTTCTATTCCAGGTGGTGACATCATGATTTTCACATCTTTTATTTAAATTAACTCTAGATTCACTATTTCGAAGCCCAATTGGTGCAGTCTCATGTGAAAAAATTAAAAGTGGTCGTTTTACCGCTGAACTATTATGGAAAGAATCAAAATCTTGAAGATACTAGTTTTGAAAATAAAAACGGTTCAGCGGTTTTTAATTCAGAGACGCTTTTAAGTTATTGAGTTAAGACTTAGAATCGATTCCGATTAATTAAAGTCACATGTTTTGTGAAATATGTCCTGCGCATGATGGACGCTATATTCATTCATTCCTGACGGCACTCAATGATTTTTCCCCGTGTGGCTCAAATCCCCTACCTCCCCCGGCCCGAGAGGCATTTCCTTCCTTCTCCCATTGACGCCATATGACCAGAATTGATTAAAGCGTCATGAATATACAACCAACCAAACTTACCGCCCTCCCCCCCTCCTCTCCCCTCCCCCCCCCTCCTCTCCCCTCCCCCCCCCCCGGGGTCCCCCCCCCCCAGCTGATGACTCGTTTGCCACGTGCTGACCTCTGGCTCGATATTCGCTTGCCAATAAGTAGTCTGCTTGTCGAGGAAGACCTACAGGGGAAGTGGCGTCAGCACTATTATATGGTGGAGGCTTCCGCCCGGTGTTGGTGCTCTCCAGGTCCGGCACCCGCGCCCACTCCTTGCGCGCCGGTGGGGCTTGTAGGGGCCTGGGGGGTGCGGGGTCAGGGTGGGGATTGTTCCCGCCCGCCGTAATAAAGGCTTTATGGTTGGATCATGCCACGTTCTCTTATTGCCGCGACGGAATGCCCGCCGGGGGATAAATCTCTCCATAGAGGCCTCGCCCCCCAGGGAGGGAGGTTAATTCTTCAGTCAGTGGCGCTGTCCGTGGGGAGGCCTCGCCCCCTAGGGAGGGAGGGTCTTCAGTCAGTGGCGCTGTCTGTGGGGAGGCCTCGCCCCCCCCCCCCCAGGGAGGGAGGGTCTTCAGTCAGTGACGCTGTCTGTGGGGAGGCCTCGCCCCCCAGGGAGGGAGGTTAATTCTTCAGTCAGTGGCGCTGTCTGTGGGGAGGCCTCGCCCCCCAGGGAGGGAGGTTAATTCTTCAGTCAGTGGCGCTGTCAGTGGGGAGGCCTCGCCCCCCAGGGAGGGAGGGTCTTCAGTCAGTGGCGCTGTCCGTGGGGAGGCCTCGCCCCCCCAGGGAGGGAGGGTCTTCAGTCAGTGGCGCTGTCCATGGGGAGGCCTCGCACCCCCCACCCCCTCCCAGGGAGGGAGGGTCTTCAGTCAGTGACGCTGTCCGTGGAGAGGCCTCGCCCCCTAGGGAGGGAGGGTCTTCAGTCAGTGGCGCTGTCCGTAGAGAGGCCTCACCCCCTAGGGGGGGAGGGTCTTCAGTCAGTGACGCTGTCCGTGGAGAGGCCTCGCCCCCTAGGGAGGGAGGGTCTTCAGTCAGTGGCACTGTCCGTAGAGAGGCCTCACCCCCTAGGGAGGGAGGGTCTTCAGTCAGTGGCGCTGTCCGTGGTGAGGCCTCGCCCCCCAAGGAGGGAGGGTCTTCAGTCAGTGGCACTGTCCGTAGAGAGGCCTCACCCCCTAGGGAGGGAGGGTCTTCAGTCAGTGACGCTGTCCGTGGAGAGGCCTCGCCCCCTAGGGAGGGAGGGTCTTCAGTCAGTGGTGCTGTCCATAGGGAGGCCTTGTCCCCCAGGGAAGGAGGGTCTTCAGTCAGTGGCGCTGTCTGTGGGGGGGCCTCAGTCATTGGCTCAGACACCTTATTGTCTAATAATTCACACCCTTCCACCATCCCCGCCTCACAGCCAAATCAGCCCAAATGCCACCATTATTACAGATCCTGCATAGAACTCTGCTTCTAAACTAGTATGCCTGGCGACGTCGTCGGGCTAAAACACGTGCCAAACACCGCCATGCGGGCCGATATGGCCGTCATCCATCACGAGACAAAAGTCATTTCACAGAGAGTGATGTCGACATTCGGACGCTGCCAATAGATCTGCACCGGACTGCCTGAAGCTGCCTGCATGCTCGCCTCTATACCGCTCCCACTGAAAGCAATAATTAATGTTTGCGTGTCGAAAACACTGCCGGCGGTGTGACAGTCAGTGCGAATACGTACAGTATAGCCAGTGCGTCGTATATTTAATGTATGCCGGTTGACATTGTATCGTTGACAAAGTGATGCAGTCAGGCGGCGGCGTACTTTATGTCTAGTTCATCTGGGCATTGATCTGTCTACTGGGCCTGGATGTGTTTTGGGACAGTCTCGTTGAGTCCCGCGAGAGACCGTCACGAGTGTCTTCATTCACCATTCACGTATTTTGTCCGCTAGGTGGCTACACGCTGAAGTCGGTCGTAATCTAGGAGAGTCGTAATCCTAGTCGTTAAGTGGCATAGTAATCCCAACCGGAAGTGTCTCAACGAGTTGGAATATACGTACGCAGGTCCACTTTATGCCATTGTAATTAAACGTCAAATAAGACATTTATTATTGAGATAAACAGTCTACGGCGGCGGTGTTAAAGTGTAGCTTACGGCACGCCACCATGCGGCAGAGTGTGAGACACGTGACCCGCGGGAGCCGCCATGCCTCGCCTTCCATGCCATTATCCCGGGGGCGACGCGGTCCGGCATAGCCCATCTGTACACACAGTTGGCATAAAACAACTATCCAATCATTCGTCATCTTCATCCATGTCTCATAATGCAGATTTTTGGGGCAATCAATTTGACACACTAAAAGTGGAAATTGTTCGCCACGTTTGTTTTGTCAGCGTAAACGTGATCATATATTGTTAATTGACGTGTATTTAGATAAAATGAAAGAACGATCGATCCACTTATGCACCAGTCAATGTGAAGCCCCAGTTGGTGGGGGGGGGCGGCAAGTAGACATTTTTATTTCTATGCTTTTTAAATCACACACGAGTGTTAAGGCAAAACAAGTTCGGAAATGCTGAAAAGCAATATTAGGAATTTAATGCTTTTAAAATAGAATATCCATAGATGTCATGTCTTTGGCATTAGATTATATCCTGTACCATTAAACACATATGAGACACCTTCAGTAGAAACTTAATTACACTTATTAGTTACGACGTCTATCTATCTTGTTAGTTGTTGCTGTGGCGGCGCGTTGTGACGCGAGAAATGATATTGTAGATTCACCCACATTACAACACCTGTGTTTGTCTCGCTAGTTGTTGCTGTGGCGGCGCGTTGTGACGCGAGAAATGATATTGTAGATTCACCCACATTACAACACCTGTGTTTGTCTCGCTAGTTGTTGCTGTGGCGGCGCGTTGTGATGCGAGAAATGATATTGTAGATTCACCCACATTACAACACCTGTGTTTGTCTCGCTAGTTGATGCTGTGCCGGCGCCTTGTGACGCGAGAAATGATATTGTAGATTCACCCACATTACAACACCTGTGTTTGTCTCGCTAGTTGATGCTGTGCCGGCGCCTTGTGACGCGAGAAATGATATTGTAGATTCACCCACATTACAACACCTGTGTTTGTCTCGCTAGTTGTTGCTGTGGCGGCGCCTTGTGACGCGAGAAATGATATTGTAGATTCACCCACATTACAACACCTGTGTTTGTCTCGCTAGTTGTTGCTGCTGCGGCACGTGCTGTGGCCGGAAGCGGAACCATGGCGCCCACGCGGTGGAGGACAACTGCTGCGAGTGTAACATCGCCGCCCTCAAGAAGCTCTGCGGCAGCAAGGACATGGAACTCATCTACGTCACCTACCACGTGGACGTAAGTCTCGCAGTGAATCGGTGACGTCATCAACATAACGACGCCACCTACGTCTATAATTTAATATTAGCAAAATACCGATGCCACTATTACTTGTTGAGACGGTAGATGATATGCACCAAGGCATAGCTGTGTCACCTCACGAGATTTTCTTTGTGTCTGGCAGCTGCACTCGGCCCATTTTTTTACCTCCAACATGTCCAATGGACCACAAAATGCGCTGAATTCTCACCCTTTGAAATTCAAAATTTAAAGTCAAAAGGAAAAACAGGCATTGCAGGTGGATGCTTCTTTTCGTTTCATTACCGAACTTCGTTTAATGTAGTACAATGCTGCCCTCTCTGGTGTAGTGGTTAGCGCACTAGACCGCAGATCAATAGGTCCTGGGTTCGAATCCGGGCTCGGGCACCTAATCTGGGGCATGTTTCATTCCTTCATCCTTCATCGTCTCGGGAGGTTCCTTGGCCCAATTTAGCCCGTATGTGCACAAAAGTGGCCTAAAACACCAACATTCCTTGACCTAACAAGGTTCCCATTGTCTATAGGACAGACGTTTGTACTTGTCACGATTCCTTCGCCAGGTAGCGCCACTGTTTTCTACAGTATGCTATCCCAAAACAAAATCCATCCTGACCGTTTTCGACCTCTGTTAAACCATGGAAACAAAATTCTGACTTCCATTTTTGAAACTCTACGTTGTGCAAAGAAACGACAGAGGGAAACGCCTTGACCATTGTCCGGAAAGCCGGGACACCCAAATCAAACCATGGAGTGTTCACTATTTTTTTTAGATTGGTGAGACTCCCTTCTACATTGCGGTTGACCACAGTGAGCAGAAGGTTGTGATCTCAATCCGGGGGACTCTGTCCCTTCAGGTCGGTTGTGAGCTTATTAGCATTACATCTGCGCACTTTGCTTTCTACGCCGTATAAGTCCGCACTCGCCGACCGCGCAGTGTTGCGTAAAAGCGGAAAACTAGTCGTCTGTGCGTTGTGGTATGTTGAAGCATGCGTGACGTCACAGATATAGTTTTGTTACAGAAAAAGCTTCATATTTACTGCCTGGCAAACGTGTGTGTGTTGAATACTGAACGATAAAGTTTCCGGGCCAGAAATGGCGCTAGGGATTTTTTGGATGTAACATTGCGGTGGTAGTTTTCCCCAGTGTTGTATTGTTGTCGAGTAACACCTGCTTTGTCTTTGGCCGTTTTAGGATGTGTTGACAGACCTGAAGGCAGACGCTGAACAACTTCCGGTTGATCCACCTAAGGAAGACTGGCTGGCACACAAGGTATAGTACAGAGCAACCTCGCCATAGTACCACACACAACGTATGGTACAGTGAAACCTCGCCATAGTATCACACACAAGGTATGGTACAGTGAAACCTCGCCATAGTACCACACACAAGGTATGGTACAGTGAAACCTCGCCACAGTACGACACACAAGGTATGGTCCAGTGAAACCTCGCCATAGTACCACACACAAGGTATGGTACATTGAAACCTCGCCATAGTACCACACAAGGTATGGTACAGTGAAACCTCGCCATAGTACCACACACAACGTATGGTAATTGAAACCTCGCCATAGTACCACACACAAGGTATGGTACAGTGAAACCTCACCATAGTACCACACACAAGGTATGGTACAGTGAAACCTCGCCATAGTACCACACACAAGGTGTGGTACAGTTAAACCTCGCCATAGTAACACACACAAGGTATGGTATACAAGGTATGGTACAGGGAAACCTCGCCATAGTACCACACACAAAGTATGGTACAGTGAAAACTCGCCATAGTACCACACACAAAGTATGGTACAGTGAAACCTCCCCATGGTACCACACACAATGTATGGTACAGTGAAACCTCGCTATAGTATCACACACAATGTATGGTGAAGTTAAACCTCGCTATAGTATTATACAGAAGGTATGGTACATTGAAACCTCGCCATAGTACCACACACAAGATATGGTGCAGTGACACCTCGCCACAGTACCACACACAATGTATGGTACAGTGAAAATTCGCCATAGTATTATACAAAAGGTATGGTTCAGTGGAACTTCGCCATAGTATTATACAGAAGGTATGGTGCATTGAAACCTCGCCATAGTACCACACACAAGATATGGTACAGCTAAACCTCGCCACAGCATCACACACAATGTATGGTACAGTGAAACCTCGCCATAGTACCACACACAAGGTATGGTACAGTGAAACGTCGCCATAGTATCATACAGAAGGTATAGGTGCCTCATTATATACATAGTGAAACGTCACCATAGTAACGCACACACTAAATGAACATTATGATACAGTATCCTTCTGATTTGGTTCCTATGAAATATAATGCATGTTTGTTTTGGCTGAACGCCAGTTAAATAATCGTTAATAATCATTAATAATTGGAGATTGATTAATGTCGACAAAGGAAATATTTCTGACGTTTAACGAATAAATTATTCAAGGTTAACACTGGATGTATACTTCAAATTAAAGTTCATTTATAAGCGGCTAAATGACAATGTCTGTTGCCAAGCAGAGCGCTCTTGGTGGCCGCCCATCGGCTGCTGTCATAGTGAGTAGTTGTGACGTCAAAATTTTATAAACATGACGTCACAATGGGAGTTCCTAAGCAACCGAATGATATTTTTCATGGCAAGCCGAAGCGAGATTAATTTTGAATATTACTCTAGATGTATCCCTTCGTAATATCTGAATTAATCAATATATGCTCCCATTTTTTAGGTAGCACCTATCCATATTATATCTTTGTCATAATACGGCACGAAAGGAAGTGGAGACTTATATCTGAACAAGTTATTTGATCGCGTTGACTTTTCCCTTGCAGGGCATGGTTCAAGCTGCCATGTACATCAGGAAGAAAATAAAGG
The DNA here is from genome assembly GCA_964019135.1 of Arenicola marina. Taxonomy (NCBI): domain Eukaryota; kingdom Metazoa; phylum Annelida; class Polychaeta; family Arenicolidae; genus Arenicola; species Arenicola marina. Next base: position 62,379,549 of record OZ025248.1, read on the forward strand.
ATGAGATGTTACTTTCTCGTGCGTTTGGGTGTGATGTGGTAAGTTAAATCTATAGGTATATTGTCTTCACATCGTATGAATCAATAACTCAACATAAATTAATTAACGTTACGTCATAGGCGATGAAGGCACGAAGGTGACAATCACTCCATTTTGTGTGGAGAACTATGGGGCGCCGTTTACGCATATTATAAGATTAAGACTATTATAAGAAACTTATAAAACTTAAAATATTTAAGGACATAGAGCCACAATTGAGACCATCAGATTTACAGGTATGTATGTCAAAAAAAGATAGGCCACACTTGACGCCATCAAAAACATACAGATACGAAAATATGTGCTACCACCAACCACCATAAGAAAACCTCGGAGAGAGAAAAAGCCGTTTTATCCACAAGATAGAATGCCATAAAACATATAGATATATACTGAACGATGTGCTACCAATAACCAAAACCTGAAAGAGAGAGAAGCCGTTTTATCCACCAGATTTAAAACATTATTTTTGGAATGTGTTGAGATGCACATAAAGTGCGCTATTTTGCTACTGAACAGGAGCGAGGCAGTCAGGAGTACGACTTAGTCCTGGTGGGGCACTCACTGGGCGCGGGCACGGCCGCCATCTTGGCAATCATACTGCACCAGGAGTACCCCAATCTCCTGTGTTACTCCTACTCGCCACCAGGGGGCCTTGTCAGGTAAGACTCCCAGACACGAAGTATGCATTACACGTTGATATATTTGTAAAGGTATCATTATATTTCTGTGAGATTTCGGCTTGTTTTTTCTTTGAATCTAAATGTCTTTCACTCTTTGGTCATTGTCATATATAACTATTCTGGTTCTTATAGTTAGGCTAATGTATTGTAAAATAAACCCGGCACAGGTATATATGGTCGGCCATAAAATGTTTTGCATGAGAGAAGAAAACATTTCGCTGAAATTCGTCGCTGCTACACGTTGTCCTTTACACCTAAACTGGTTCCCGGGGTGCAACCTAAGCTGGCTCTTTACACCTAAACTGGTTCCCGGGGTGCAACCTAAGCTGGCTCCCGGGGTGGATTAACGACCAGAGAAATCGTCCTCGGCCGTATTGTTAAACCACACCTAGCTTACGGACCGAAACTCCATTTTCGTCGTAAACTTGCTAGCTCGTTGCTGTGGTGCTAAAGATAAACTAACTCAGTTCGAAAAATCCACCTCTTGAGTCACTGCTTATGTATTTTATGAACACCGCACCTGAATACGATTGGGTTGTTACTGGTTACAAGCTGGTACCAGAAAGTATGAAATATCGAACCCTTTTGAAGAGAGAATTCGTTCAGTACAGTGGTAGCCTTTTATTCATGTAATGTTGAGTAAGCTAAAGTACTTACATGTAAATACATGTAGATAGTTGAAGATAACTGGTGTAAAGAGTATGTATATTTCGATGTCTTACAATCTCCATACGTAATGTAATGGTAGATTGAGATAAACATGAGCTTAGATGGCGTTGTATGATAAACAACATGGCATGTTTTTGTCTTTCAGTGCTACTTGTGTCGAAGAAACAAAGTCTTTCATTACGTCAGTAGTAGTCGGCAAAGACGTAGTCCCTAGGTAAGTACTCCAGGTCTAATGCCTCACACAGTCATGTGGTGGCTTCCACATGCCCTATAATAAGAACAGCGTTACGTATATCCTTCAGTACGCCCCTGGGTCTAGACCGACACCAACACGGATTGGTAATTGTTTCATCGGATAATGATTTGCTGCAGTTTTGTTGACGGTAAAACATTTCACTTTCTATAACCGAGTAAGTTTACTACAGAGGGATATATCTTGCCTTTTCTCTCGTTATTCGCAGGATTGGTTTACATCAGCTGGAGGCTTTAAGACAAGACCTAATTAATCAAATCAAGCAGAGCAAGGCACCAAAGGTAATAGAGTCAAGCTAGATGATGTGTTATACGTTGGGCCAAGTCTAATAAATTCGTTATTCAGAGGTTCGCCTCTACCTGATGGGGAAGTACGCTTTTCTTTCCAGTTCGATGTAATGCCTATGACTAAGATGAACGGACGAACACAATTATATGGCCTTGTTATGCAATTGTATAGACGGGGATGGACCTAATATTATTTCTGTTCATTGTAGCTGATGTTACAACGTTTATCTTCCCATCTTCCCTCCTCTCCTTCTCCCCTGCCGATAATCCCCCCCCCCACCCCCATCCTCCTCCACGCTCATCCTGCACTCCCGTCCTGCACTCAACTGCTGCACTCTCATCCTGCACTCCTCTCCTGCACCCCTCTGCTGCATTCTTCTCCTGCACGCCCTCCTGCACCCCCTCCTCCACCGACTCCTGCATTCCCCTTCTCCACCCCCCTCTTGCGCCCCCCTCCGACTCCTCCCCCCCGCTCTCCCTGTTGTCACGCGGCAGTGGAAGGTCATAGGCAGCACTGTGATGTGCTGTCCCTGCGTCGAGCGGGAGGCCGTGACCACCGACGAGATGGAGACCTTCGAGCTGATGAAGCAGGAGAAGGCACAACGCTACTTCGTCCACCCCAGCGACTCTCAGATCGCCCTCACCAGCCACACGCCGCTCTTCTTGCCGGGCAAGCTCATCCACGTGGTCCGGAACCACCCCAAGGGCTCAGAGTGAGTACTGGTCGCTGATTGGCTGCTTCCTGGCCGCAGTAGCCAGTGGCTGCAGTTAATGCCACATGATGGCGTATACGTATTAGGTCGTGTCACCAATATGATTCTCTTCACATAAATACCTTACTCTAGGTCATTTAAATTATAAAAGGTCAAGACGCCCAGAATCCAATTTTTGGTTGTTCCGGCGAATATCCATTGATCAATATATTTGCATTTATATATGACTTGTGAAATGGCAAAAGTGTAATAAGAACATAGCATACGCGAACGAGTCTCAAAATAAAACCTGGTAAAGTTGGGCTACTTATAGGTCGGTACTTGTTTTCTTGGAAATAGAATGCAATTCAGATTTATCAAGAAATCTCATATCATATTACCGGTAGTAATCTCATATCGTATTACCGGTAGTAATCTCATATCGTATTACCGGTAGTAATCTCATATCGTATTACCGGTAGTAATCTCATATCGTATTACCGGTAGTAGTCTCATACCGTATTACCGGTAGTAATCATATCGTATTACCGGTAGTAATCTCATACCGTATTACCGGTAGTAATCTCATATCGTATTACCGGTAGTAATCTCATACCGTATTACCGGTAGTAATCATATCGTATTACCGGTAGTTATCTCATCGTATTACCGGTAGTAATCTCATATCGTATTACCGGTAGTAATCTCATATCGTGTTACCGGTAGTAATCTCATACCGTATTACCGGTAGTAATCATGTCGTATTACCGGTAGTAATCTCATATCGTGTTACCGGTAGTAATCTCATATCGTGTTACCGGTAGTAATCTCATCGTATTACCGGTAGTAATCTCATATCGTGTTACCGGTAGTAATCTCATCGTATTACCGGTAGTAATCTCATATCGTGTTACCGGTAGTAATCTCATCGTGTTACCGGTAGTAATCTCATCGTGTTACCGGTAGTAATCTCATATCGTGTTACCGGTAGTAATCTCATATCGTGTTACCGGTAGTAATCTCATATCGTGTTACCGGTAGTAATCTCATATCATATTACCGGTAGTAATCTCATATCGTATTACCGGTAGTAATCTCATATCGTGTTACCGGTAGTAATCTCATATCGTATTACCGGTAGTAATCATATCGTATTACCGGTAGTAATCTCATACCGTATTACCGGTAGTAATCTCATATCGTATTACCGGTAGTAATCTCATACCGTATCATATTACCGGTAGTAATCTCATATCGTGTTACCGGTAGTAATCTCATACCGTATTACCGGTAGTAATCTCATACCGTATTACCGGTAGTAATCTCATATCGTATTACCGGTAGTAATCTCATACCGTATTACCGGTAGTAATCATATCGTATTACCGGTAGTTATCTCATCGTATTACCGGTAGTAATCTCATACCGTATCATATTACCGGTAGTAATCTCATATCGTGTTACCGGTAGTAATCTCATATCGTATTACCGGTAGTAATCTCATATCGTGTTACCGGTAGTAATCTCATCGTGTTACCGGTAGTAATCTCATATCGTGTTACCGGTAGTAATCTCATATCGTGTTACCGGTAGTAATCTCATATCGTGTTACCGGTAGTAATCTCATATCATATTACCGGTAGTTATCTCATCGTATTACCGGTAGTAATCTCATATCGTGTTACCGGTAGTAATCTCATATCGTATTACCGGTAGTAATCTCATACCGTATTACCGGTAGTAATCATATCGTATTACCGGTAGTTATCTCATCGTATTACCGGTAGTAATCTCATATCGTGTTACCGGTAGTAATCTCATCGTGTTACCGGTAGTAATCTCATATCGTGTTACCGGTAGTAATCTCATATCGTGTTACCGGTAGTAATCTCATCGTATTACCGGTAGTAATCTCATATCGTGTTACCGGTAGTAATCTCATCGTATTACCGGTAGTAATCTCATATCGTGTTACCGGTAGTAATCTCATCGTATTACCGGTAGTAATCTCATATCGTATTACCGGTAGTAATCTCATATCGTGTTACCGGTAGTTGCTGTCTTGCAGTTGATCTGCTAATGTATTATCTAAAAGTGCTGGATAGGTTTCTCGGGATAATATTGTTGTGAGAATAAATTGAAGTACAGCCTATAGAAACTCAGAAACCGTGCCATAGCAGAGAAAAAGTGTCACGTAGACTTACTTCTCAAGGAAAGAGAAATCTTGCAATTCAGCTTTATTTATGGCGATCTTATTACAGGTTACAGATGGAATGAAAAGTTATCATTCTTCGAATGTGAACTTGGTTAATCATCTACATTGATATATTTTGTAATATTCTTTATCACATAACGATTTCGTTCAGTTTATTTGGCACTAAATCTCGTTTTCTATGTGAAAGATTCAGTTCATATTTATCGTACCATATATGCGTATGACATTTTAACCCAGTAAGCTATGCAGCCCCGAGAAACCCGTATATCAGGCCATCTGGGCTGACAAAGTGGACTTTGGGGAAGTCCTAATATCGCCCACTATGGTCAATGATCATATGCCAGACAATGTGATGGAGGCTCTTGAAAAGGTATTGCAGATAGGTATATAAAGCTTTGATGCACTTTTTTGGTTTTGTAAGTATGTGGCTCTTTTTATTTGTTTTTGGCTTTATTGGTTGCAATTGTTGTTTGAAAGGGTGCATATTATTTTGCAGTCTGCGCACTTTAGTCTTTTCAATGTGTAGATTGATGAAAGCACAGTATGCAATTATTTCTAATCTCTGTGTAGTGGAGACAGAGATATGTAGAATGCTATTTTATGTCTATATTGTCTGAAAACGATTATTAGTAAATAGCATATAAGCTAATCACCGATTGCAGTTATTAGCATTAGAATGTGCTTATTAACAACATAGCTGATTATTCGCTTATGCTGCCTGTGGTTAGTTAACTTTGAAAATCTGCATACTGGTATACTGGTGAATATCTATATTTATTAGTTTATAATGTAAGATAAACCCAGATTCTGTTGTTGTGTGTTTTTTTTTTTGGGGGGGGGGGGAGGAGGAGCGGGTTTTGTTTGCTTTTTCTTAAACAAATTAAAATTATCGCTGATTAGTACTTGTTTATCGTTAGAGAATTGACGTTGTTTTGTGTGACGTTGTTAAAAGACATCCGCTGCAGCCGACTGAAGTGCTGGAGTGTATTTCTCTTGCCCAGGTCCTGACCAATGTGAGTCCCGCCAAGCCACAGAGGAGATTGCCTGAGTCGGAGCGTCGGCCGAGACCCAACAGTGCCGACCCCCGCGGCGGCCCCAGCCTGCACCCCGAGGGCCCCCCCGCCGGCGTGCACAGCCTGGCCTACCCCTACGAGGTCCGCCTCATGGGAGCCGCCGCCGCCGCCGCCGCCAACCACCGGGGACTGGACCACGAGGACCTCAACCGAAGCCTGGCCTCCGAGGCCAACAGCTTGAGTTGGGACTACGGCACGCCGTCCGAGGTGATTCGCCGAAGCCACCGCCCCAACTCGGTGGACGACCCGAGCTTGTTGGTGCTGGGTAGCGAGGCCGGCTTTCGCACCTATCCGCCGCCGAGGTCCAAAATGAGGCTGGACTTCTCGCCCGGGGGTCAAGGCGACGACCGCATGGGCAGCCTTTACGGACTCGCCCCGCTGGCCTCGCCCGAGACACTCTCCGAAGCGTCCAGCGTCTGCACGCTGAGTTCCCAGGGTTCCAAGCGCAACTCGGACGGGTACCAGCGCCTGTCGGCCTGCTTTAGTAAAATGGAGCCCATTCAACAGTCGCCCATGACCAGAAACGGCGCCAATACTCAAGATGGATATACATATTACATGAATCCGCCCAGTCCTATCGATTACGCCGCAGACACGTCCAAGGGAGACTTTAATGCGGGCACACAGCCTGGGGGCTGCTCGGTTGGTGGCTGCGCCCCGCTGGCCCAGTCGACACCCATGAAGACTGGCGGCGTGGCCGGACCCCGTGAAGCCAAACTCATTGATCTGGACGCCATTGAGGAAGCCGTTGTCAAGGAAACGCGGGCGCCGGATGAGGATAACTGCTACCAGAATCAGTCCGACCCCGGTGACCTCGCAAGTCAATCCTACGACTCACGTGACCTTGGTGTCCAGCCGCTGGCACCTGAGGAATCCATCCACTGCGCATGTGCAGACGACACCCGGCTGTCTGACTTGGAGGACCGAATTCAAACCAAAATGCGCGACATAGAATCGGCCGATCCCTATAAACTGACCTACGCTAACGAGACCTTGGACAGCTCGGATGCGCGTAGCTATGGCGACAACGTTGTTGATGACGCTTCCTCGGAGCCGGGCCTGCATTCGCCGGACTCCACCTGCAATCAGTTCATCTATGACGAGTACAACGGCCACTACTCCCCTGCTGGCAGGGGATACCCACACGGGGCGTACAGAGCGTTCGTAGACCACCAACCAGAGGTGGAGGATACTCAGCAACCGCCGCCGCCGCCGCCGCCGTCCCCGCCGCTAGGTGCTGGGTGCGACCCCGCCGACGCCTTCCCCGGAGATGCATCCATCCCGGCGATCCGGATTGAAGACATGGACGCGGGGCGTGGCTGCGGCAATCCGGAGTGCGAGGACGCTTGCTCGAATTGCGAGTCGCGGGCCTTGGGTGCGGAGCGAGGCCACGCGGTGGATGTGGTGCCCCCCGTGGAGGTGAAGGTCTGGGCGCCCACGCAAAGCGCCGTCTTCGACTTTGAGGCGAGCGACTCGTTCAAGCCGCCGCTGCCCGCCGGGGAGCGCCACTGCAGTTCGGATACGGATTTCGACAACGTGTTTACCGGTGATACTTCCGCGCAACGGGTTGATAATTGGTTTCAGCGCAGCTCGCCAGATGTCACCACCAGCGGGGAGGAGTACGCCGACCAAAATTTAAGGAATTCGTCGTCCGCCTTCAGTGATGACTCGTCCACAGATAGCGATGACGCCCCGAGCCTGTCCACAGTGACTGATGACGTCACGCGCAGGTCGTCCTGTCCGTCGCATAGGAACTCTAGAATTAACGGCTTGAAGAAGAAAATGGTTGTTTTAGTCGATGGCCATAGTTCCGAAGACAGTGCTTTTGTATAATATCTCTGGTATTGAGTTTGCAACAGTATCCGCTGTGGTGTTATCTAGTTATTGTTGGTATCAATTAGCGCTAGGCCCTCTGGGTTTGAACGATTTTATATCCGAGATATGTCGATATATATATAGTCAATATTGTGAGAATATTATACTGCTTAAACATATGTGTCCCCTTGAGTTATATAGAATACTTCTTATAGAACCCGATTGCAGGAATGATAGAGGTGAGCATAGCGATGATAGACCGATGTCCAGGCTTCACCTGGGTACCTTTTACCTTATGATCATGTGGAGTATTCATGCCTTATTATTTCGACAGAAACTGATGCAAAGCTTGCTTTTATGGTGTTACCGAAGAGACGCATTTATCACTAATGACAATCACGATAACAGGGAGTCAGGTATCGAATACCATAGTTAATACATTTGAGGTCAAATGCGATCAGCACATGTTAAAGGATTTTACTGCAGGTGTTGAGAAGTCGGTTGTTTGCTTTATGGCAATTCAAGTATCTGTTTTATGTAGAGTTTGTCAATTGATCGTTGTCACAGCTGTTAAATATTCAGCGGAGTTAATATTTTAAAACCAGTTCGATTTATTTATATTTTTAGCTATAGATGGTTCATGTTTTTTGCTTGAAGTCCCAAAAGGCTAAGTCCCATATTTCTTCAGTCAAAGTCCCGCCATGTTGTAGCGAGATCTTAGAAGAGCTCACAAGTCTTTATTGCCAATATTTGTGGCAAACTCAAAGGGCAGTATTTTTCACTAAACTCAAGATTATTAGCATCGCATTGCGCCATTTATTGTGGTTTTATCCAGTCGCTGCTTTTTGTCGCTTTTATGACACTCTGTAAAACTATTATAGAGATGTTTGGTTATCGCGCCTCATTTCTTGAAGCCTCACATCATGTCGACCGCTGGCCCCGTATGACGGATTGGCCTGCCATGAATTATACTTGTTGTTAATTGTTCTAATACATTTTATTGTCGTTTTGTGTGGGGAACCTTTTGTTCTCTGTAACAAAAGGCAGCACTACGTTAAGAGCGAAGCAATGCGTGTACATGATTTAGAAATCTATCTGATGCTTAATCTTTAGTGAAACAGATAGCAAAGGCATACCAGGCTGAGGGTATGAAATGTTACCGTTAAACCGGCATTTGGGTCAAGGTCAGTAGGAGTGATGTCGGTCCCAAAGACGGATATGGATACTTGCAGATGTATACATCAGTTTTCAGACATTTATCAGTGTATTGGTATTTGCAATTTTAGTAGGTGTAGATATTTTAATGGCATAATATACATTTTAGTGAAGTTTAAGGCAAATTTTAGTGTAAAGTTACTGGCATAATGGCAAATCTGGAGATTCAAAAGATAATGTTCAAAACGGTAGGACCGGCACCATACAGGACGGCACCGAGACTCAAAACAGCCACAAGCTCACGTTGGATCTCGACCTCATGCATCTCCTACTTGTACAATTAGTGCAATTAGGTGGCCATCCATCCATCCATGCGCTCAGGCAGCAGAGCTGTCGAGGGTATATCTGGAGTTTGTATGTACAATGCGAGCTGTCGAGGGTATATCTAAAGAGTCTGTGTGTACAATGGGACCTGTTGTAACAACGTTTTCAGTGTAGCAAAGCACCAGATGTGTTCAGACTATCGCAGTGTGCTCAATTACAATGAAGTGGCTTATAGGCTTAGGTTGCGATTTCCATACCTTAGGTGGAAGCTTTAATACTCTTCTATTAGTTGTAATAAATAAGGTTTATCGGAGATATATATTGTTTGCAAAACCTCCACAGAGCCGATGAAGTAAACTATCATGTTAATTGAATAAAGTAGCTTGAGGATTTTCAACTTAAGCGATCTGTCCTTCGTCGATATAAGCATAAAGACACTAGGCTGGTGATGTAACTGGGGATGGGGGTAGGTACTTGTGAGTTATATGAGCGAAAGAATGGTGTGGCCTATATACCTGTGTTAGCCGGTTATGTTTACCTTTACCGATTGTTATTTCACCCTCTGTTTATGTCACGCTTGCAAAAATGTATAAACAATAAAGAAGATACTTTTATATATATATCAAGTACCGCATATAGTCTATTAGTTTTTTTTTGTAAAAATTACACAGCAATGCACAGGCATATATCATCATTCAGACTATAGGACAAAATGACAAACCTGCACATATCGACATTTATTAAAGACTTAACCTAATACGTTTAACTTAGCACTGTTGTAGCCTACAGATAACATAATCTGTAATTTCATATCCAACTATGGACCACTTACATTACACAAAACTGAGAGATGGAGTTCATTCTTTACATGCGAGTGGGTGCGACAAACCTAAGCCATGCTATTTGGAACCAAGTGCTCTGCAGCTGTTCGAACAAGTCTCATTTAAATGAAAATACTTGAAATCACGGTAGTGACCTTACCAGTAAAAATGCAACGGCTTGTGCTTATATCGAAAGTAAACCACATGAAACGTGCATGGAACAGAACGACATGAAACAGAACGACATGGAACAGATCGAACGACATGAAACAGCGGATGCATCTTTGGCGGAGAGCTGAGATTCACACAATTTCAAGTCTAGTTGCAAAAAACCTATCGCTAAGTCGATGTATCACAAGGAATAAACGATGATTTGAATGTCAATCCCGTGAAATATGTCTGTTAGTAGATCTTCAACCCGAGACCATTGCAAGCGATCCAAACCACAGCCAATTTTAGGCATGGCCAATCTGCGAACTTGGTGTTCCTTGCAGTGAGACCGCATGTGTTCCAGGCTCGATCGCAAAGTGGCATACGTTGGCTTCTGCCAATACTTGTCTTTCGTCACCAGGTAGTAGATGAAACGACTGTTCGAAGTCAAGATAGCCACTTCCCCAGTTTTCTTATCTGCAAAAAATATATCCAGAGACGTTCTCACATTCCTTTCATTTATATACAGGCAGATCAGATGTTGTTCTTAATTGTTGAGAATATTCAACTTGGTCATAAGGTATACATGCATTGTTCTGTTTTGATATAAACAACCTTACTCCTGTTACCACTGGATGAGTAACAAGAATAAATATTAACTGAGTGAACTGCCATAATAGTGCTGTTATTGTTGTCGCATTTGAAATACCATGATTTAAAAAAATGCTGTTACAGTTAACTATGCATAAAAATAAGATCATACATACTTTGCTTTTGAATGTCCTTTACACCGCCAAACTTCTGTTTGAACACTGCAGCAATGCCTTTCCCCATATGAACATCTGCACTGATGCAATGTGCCAAACTGTCTTCACTCGCACATTGAAATAAATCACCTTTCACATGGCTTACCATGAACACCTAAAAAAGTGAAACAGTAAGTTTTGAGGTAAGCCATATAGGCTATCTAAGAAAATAACTTGCCTGCATGCTGCATGGATATCTATTGGTTATTACAAGTAATACATGTGCTGCATTAAACAAATGTGATGACGATTAACTGCATATACCGGTAGGTACCATCTCCCTTCATCTGATGTCCCATAATGTCCATTTCTAACCTTCTACACATATATTTTAAACCAAGTGCAAAATTGCATTATATAGACTGACTATTTTCTGAGATTGTGAAGTCAAAATGTTTACATCAATGATTATCAAATTACAAATTGCTCACTTTACATCTATAGATTATCAGTCCTATGGTGAATTGTCTTAGTCTCGTCCACAAACCCTGCCAAATTTCATTACTATTATTGACTAACAAATTGCTCACTTTACATCTACAAAGTCTAGCCCCAATGGCAAACAGTACTACCGGTAGTCTAATCCATACACCTGCCCCCCCCCCCCCTTCCCCACCCCCCTCTACCATACACTGGGCTAGCTGTGCTAAATCAATTGGAAAAAACCTGTTGCAACATCTTAGACTGCCTCAAAAATATGTGTAAACATGTATGTAAAATTATAAGTTGTTGAATTACAAATGACCCATTTGGCATCTATGAATTACAGCCCCATTAAACAGTACTTGTCTAATCTTATATAATCTATAAATATTGATTGACTGCATGGTAGATCTATATAAATATATTAATAACCTATTTATCATATTTTTCTTAAAATCTAATCCTCCATATTTGCCAAAATCCACTGATTCACATGTCCATACCTGGGACTCAACTAAACTCAGTACCTGACCTGTATAGATTATACATTATGATATATATACTATGGAGCATAAATATATATAGTTTAGCCTAGTCATCTATAGGGCTGCATTATAGTGCTGATACATTCCACTCTTATTTAACTGGTTGAGTGACTCAGCATTTAAAAGCGCATTATAGGGGCTTAGTCATGTAGACATATTACATAATATATATTATATAATATTATATTATACATATACAGCTGTGTATAGACTATAGGTGTATATACTGCTGCCAGTGCTGGACAGAAATACACTTTAGCCTAGTATGACATTAGTACTGATTCATTCCACTCTTATTTAACAGGTTGAGTGACTCTGCATTTAAAAGTGAATTATAGGGGTTCATAGTCATGTAGACATACACATATATGTAAACTATATGTAAAGGACAACAAACCCCTATGTTTTGCAGGGGGAAAAAAGGGGGAAGTCAGATGACGACCTTTTGGGCCTTCGCTCCGTCATCAGTGTCACCATCCATCTTTCGCTTTTTTGGCTTGTTCACGGTGATGTATTTCAACATATCCCGTCACCACACGCACAGTTTAAAGCAAACAAGTCATATAAACACTTTAACCAACGGCATGCACCAGTTCACGACCTCGATCCTCTCGCCTCTGCTCGCACTGCTGCAGCCAGACTGTTGCTGTGGCTCCCTCTAGCGACTTAACGGTGACAGCCAATCACGAACCAACCTGGCGGCAGTGGGCGACCTTGACATTGAACTTAGCCCTTTGGCCACTGCTCTTCAGTCGACAACACCGCTGGGCGCAGGTTGATCCGACCACGTCCAGGGTATCACTTGTTGGAGCGTCTGGTGGACTGACAGGTTGTGTGACGGCGAGTTGTGGATATAGACCTAGAGCTTCTCTATTGCAAGATGTCGTCCAAACGAGATAATGCGTTTGAACAGCTGAACGAGTTCAAGAAAGCTCAGGGGGTAAGAATAAGATTACTGAATGCTGTCACTTACCAGCTTACTCACTAGCCTAAAAATAAAGCAAGAAACCTATGCCATGCCCATGGTTGGTTGTTCATTACACTAAATTACTATAATCTTGAAGGACTTGAGGCCTTATGCCATGGCATAGTGTACTATTCACAAGCACCCTGATCACAGTCGAACGTCAGTGGATGAGAGTCAGTTGCAAGGTATAAACTTATAATAGAAAGAAGTAATAAATAAATAAGAAATAAAATGCAGCTAGGCCTGGGGGTTAATTCCATAGATCCATAGCCTCGCGGCATAGGGGCTGTTCCATAGAAGTAATATAGTCTGTTCCATTTTGGGTCATGAAACTACGTTGTTGTTGACGGTAGCCACAGCGACTAGCTTGCAGGATTACTGATTAAGTAGAGTAGGTCTCCCAAGGCTGTGGAATCGGTATCCCTAGGCTATGGAGTGGGTCTCCCGGGGCTACTGATCAGGTTGGCAGCAAGTCCCGCCAAGCAAACCAGCTTCTCTAGTCCAGAGAAGTGAACTTACCTGGGGGCACTTGGGCCAATTGATCAGGGTGCCTGTCCTTGTATATTAACTTACTTTACTTCATAACAATTGGCACCTTACAACATATTTTAAAATTAAAATTTGATAATACATCTACTTCTCATCGCTATAAGTTTAGAAGCAGCTTTAATCATGTTAATTTAAATACTTTACAAATGGGGTGATGTTGTATAATATAGATACTTTACAAATGGAAGTGTAAGTTAACATAGATACCTCTTTTATAAAGCATATAAGAACTCTAAATCTAACTTCAAATTTGTATTGGTCTATAAAAAATTCCAACTCTATACTGACAATTATATGGCTGATAGTAGGTATAGAGAAAGTTAATTTCTTCTGGTTCAGATAGGACTTTAAATGCTGATGGTAGCATTTATAGCACATCTTTCTCTTGGTCCAGACATGACCTATATTTTACAGATTTTCTAATTTATTTGGTAGTGTCCTGGGTATATCTTCAAATGAATTAGTTCAGGTGATGCAATGCTGCCCATTAAAATTTAGCTGCAATATAAGAATTTTTCAATGGCCTAAATTTATAAAGTATCCTTTACATAGTTAATGATAGCACTCCTGTATATACCTGTACTGATAACGGGCAGTTGGACGGTAGGTTGAATACCTGTAAACAAAAGTGTTATATATAGTCAAGGTCAAAGTCCTACTAGTAGATAAAAGATAACACTGATACAAAGATTTGCCATCAGTCACATGAATAAATTTACTGAATGTTTACAGAATGTACCATTTGAACTCGACATGACATATAAGGACGCTTCAGTATATAGACTGATATACATTTAGCCAATTGGTTAATTTATTTGTGATTGGTATATATGTACTTGCCAGTGCAGGTACATCCAGTATCTCTGTCATGTGACTCAGTGTTTAGGTTTAACAAGTCTTTCAGTGACTATCTTTCCAACCTCATTGCTGTTATGAAAATGCTCATCAACTTACAGTACTGATATCACCATGTTTATTACTGGTACTCAGATGTGAAGGGCTAGCCAAAGTGTTCACTGGAGTCTAAATCAAAGGGGTCACTGCTCAAACTGTAAGGCCACAGGAGTTACATCGTTGCCCAGAAAGTAGCACATTCAGCTATAGAGTCAAGTGTTCTCTACAAGGCCAGTTCAAGTTGATGGAACTTGATATGAAACTTTCCTGTGCCACTGTTTGTGCAAAATACACGTTTTGTTCAAATATTATGCAGTTACTCCCCAAGAGATGTGACTCCTCTTTGTCTTGACCCTTCCAATTGTTGCAGTTTGACCTACAGATGTAGGACTATATAACAACTCACTTAGACACACAAAAATTGAGGCAGCTAGTATGTAAAAAAAACTTTAACAATAATTTTTTCAGTGCAGCTCTTATTATTTTTTCTGAGGCTTCTTGAATGCATTAAGCAACCAAAATGTGGCAAACCGCCAATTCACCTTAAACCAACATGCCTCTCTATCACATTGAAACCACAACCCCAATGCATGTCGTTTTACAGAAGCCTGACAAGCTGACAACGAGCACTGGAACTCCTGTGGGCTTCAAGACAGGGATCCAGACCGTCGGACCACGGGGGCCTGCCCTGCTCCAGGACTTTGTCTTCCAGGATGAGATGTCCCACTTTGGCCGGGAGCGCATCCCGGAGCGAGTGGTGCACGCTAAAGGAGCAGGTATGTGTCTAACCGACAGCAAGGTGGCTGCACAGAGGTCCCTGGATTGTACACATGTTGTCGGCCTTTCAGGATTTTGTCCTTTTGCCGCCTTGTACAACTCACTCTCCTAAATCTGTTAAATAATTTATATATTAATTAACTAGCACTTCGTCAGCCTTTTGTCCTAGTTGCTAGCGGTTTATACCTCTAGAATTTACCTGTGTTCATGTCATCTATGCAGTACTTCCTAATTGTATACTCTAACGCAGTCCTTGGCCTAGTATATATATATATATATATATCCCATGAAGCAGTACTTCCGGTTTGGATTCTCCGATCTCCTTGTCGAAAATGTCTATATATAGTAGGACTCAGCCAAACTGGTAACTGCTGCTTCATGGAATATGTAAATATATGTCGCATGAAGCATGTTGATAATACATCCGTAATCCTCGATTAATTGCCATGTTGTCTATCCACTCAGGGGCCTTCGGGTACTTCGAGGTGACCCATGACATCTCACGCTACTGCAAGGCCAAGGTGTTTGAGTATATCGGCAAGAAGACACCCATGTTTGTCCGTTTCTCCACGGTGGGCGGCGAGAAGGGGTCGGCCGACACCGCCCGCGACCCCCGCGGTTTCGCCCTCAAGTTCTACACGGACGAAGGAAACTGGGACCTGGTTGGCAACAACACCCCCATCTTCTTCATCCGGGACCCGATGCTGGTGAGCCAGAGTGACCCATACAGCCCAGGTTAAGGGTCATTAATGGACCGGTTATATCGTGTGTCACTGGGCATATTTATAAAGCAAAAGTTATACAAAATTAGAGACTGAATTTTAACTTATTTGAGCAACAGTTCAAAATCGCAGTACAAGCGGAATATCTCATTGTTCTCGCGAAACTATCAAACGGTAATAAGAATAGACTGCATAGGCTATGTAAATTGTGTTTTGTATATTTCTCTTCAAGGAATAATACTATATATATATTATTGTTGCTAGTTCCCGAGCTTCATCCACACCCAGAAGAGGAACCCGAAGACCAACCTAAAGGTACGTCCCCGACTCCCCGAGACGCATTGTGGGCCGCCCTTAAATTGATTCCTATGTGCTTCACTGCTCTCCTCTCTGAGACCCTCGGCTCTGACCGATCAAGGTCACACGAACACGTGGTCATGTCGAATCTTCACACACATCCGGAAATAAACATATTTCGCTAAATATTAAACCATTGCAAAAAGAAATCTTGTTGGTACTTACCGGTACCTTTCGATATAGGAGACTCTGCAGAAGTGCAATACATTGGGACAACTTCATGCACCGAACGTTTTATCTTTATAAATTGCTGGGTGTGTCTTGGTCACTTTGACATGGCGCCGTTATATTCATTATTAGAATTTCGTGCCCCAGGCGTTGGACACTCCATCTGAGCGACGTACATACGCAATGGCCTCGTCGGACGTGGACTCGATCAGTACATGGGATTTGAATGCAGCTACCCTCTTGTTACCTCTCTTCAGGATCCTGATATGTTCTGGGACTTCTTGTCGCTGCGCCCGGAGTCCGCCCACCAGGTGTCGTTCCTGTTCTCGGACCGCGGGACCCCGGACGGCTTCCGGCAGATGAACGGCTACGGTAGCCACACCTTCAAGCTGGTCAACGCCCAGGGCGAGGCCGTGTACTGCAAGTTCCACTACAAGGTAGGGGGTCCCCTATGGACAATTCTGTAGTCGTGTGCGTTCCACTACATGGTAGAGGATCTACCATTGGCAGTGTTATATACTGCAAGGTCCACTGCAAGTAGGAGAGCCACTACTGGCAAGTCTATATCCTGTAAGGTCCGTTACAAGGTAGGGGGGCTATCATTGACAATTCTTGAGACTCAGTTCAGTACGACTTCAGTGCATCGAAGTGTAATATTCGTGTAAATACACTCCCTCGTAATATCTGGATATGTTGGGTTGTGCGGCAAATCCCGACTAAAAGGTGGGGTCACACCTAGAGGTCAGGGGCACGCCTAGAGGTCAGGGTCAGGGTCAAGCCCAGAGGTGGGGTCATGCCTAGAGATGGGATCACGCCTAGAGGTGGGGCCTCGCCTAGAGATGGGGTCATGCCTAGAGGCGGGGTCACGCCCTGAACTGTAGTCACGCCTAGAGGTGGGGTCACGCCCAGAGGTGGGGTCACGCCCATAGGTGGGGTCACGCCCAGAGGTGGGGTCACGGCTAGAGGTGGGATCACGCCTAGAGGTGGGTGCTCGCCTAGAGGTGGGGTCACGCCCAGAGTTGGGGTCACGGCCAGAAAATGTGGGGTCACGCCTAAAGGTGGGGTCACACCCAGGGATGGAGTCACGGCCAGAAGAGGTGGGGTCACTCCTAAAGATGGGGTCACGCCTAGAGGTGGGGCCTCGCCTAGAGATAGGGTCATGCCTAGAGGTGGCGTCACGCCTATAGGGGGGGTCACGCCCAGAAGTGGGGTCACCCCTAGAGGTGGGGTCACGCCTACAGGTGGGGTCACGCCCAGAGGTGGGGTCACGCCAAGAGGTGGGGTCACGCCCAGAGGTGGGGTCACGCCTAGAGGTGGGTGCACGCCTAAAGGTGGGGTCACGCCTAGAGATGGAGTCACGGCCAGAAAAGGTGGGGTCACTCCTAAAGTGGGGTCACGCCTAGAGATAGGGTCACGCCCAGAGGTGGGGTCACGCCTAGAGGTGGGGTCACGCCTAAAGGTGGGGCCTCTACTAGAGCTGCAGTCTGTTCATTAATATACCTAATATATCTCTCCAGACCAACCAGGGCATCAAGTGCCTGATGGCCGACCAGGCTGGCAGGCTGGAGGGCGAAGACCCGGACTACGCCACCCGGGATCTCTACAACGCCATCGCTTCCGGAGACTTCCCCTCCTGGACCATGTACATCCAGGTCATGACCTTCGACGAGGCCGAGAAGTTCCGCTGGAACCCGTTTGACTTGACCAAAGTAAGTAACTGCAAACTTTTATCCTACCGCCATCCCAGCCCCCACCCCCCCCCCTCCCCACCCACACCTGTACTCCTCACCTCGTTCAGGCATGAGTCAATGTTAAGGCTTAACGCGGACAAATGGCGGAATGTGACCTTGATCCTGACCCCGACATATCCTGACCTAAACAAAATGATGAAGCCAAATATCGCATGCAGAAAACAACAAAAATGGTTCGCTTCCAACTAACTTCAGCACCATTCATCGTGGCAGTCTCTTCTGGAGAGTCTTAATTAAAATCTGGACAGTCTTAATTGGCATCAGGCTTATCTCCTATGTAAATGATCTGTTCTTCAGGTTTGGCCTCATGGTGAATTCCCACTAATCCCCGTGGGAAAATTCACGCTGAACCGCAACCCGAAGAATTATTTCTCGGAGGTTGAGCAGGCGGCGTTCTCGCCAGCTCACTTGGTGAACGGCATCGAGCCGAGTCCGGACAAGATGCTCCAGGTAATGACCCTGTAACCCTGGAGATGTAATATTGGCAATTGTGGTTCGAATCCGACCCGTGCAAATATCTATTTTTGTGCATGTTTCTAACTTTTTTTCGCGAAGAGTAGGGTGTTACTCTCGGAGACATGTCCTGTTCATTCTTGCGGTATAACTTAAATAGGTTAAAGCAACTAACTTGGTTCTTGACCCTTTCACATTTATGTGTTAGGGATTTTATATGTACGTTAATGTATACCTGGGAAGACGCTCGTTAGATCCGAATCATGTAGCATCGGCTTATACAGGGGTTATTACTATATTATCTATTAAGCTTACTATAAATGAAAGGCGTCTGATCGTTAACGGTTTGGCCTTTCTGGGTGTGCTACTCTCAGTGGCATGCTTAGCAATCGTAGATGCATGGTTGTACTTAGCATGTGATTCGTACCCCCTAGGGTCGTCTGTACTCGTACTCGGACACCCACCGACACAGACTCGGCACCAACTACCAGCAGATCCCGGTCAACTGCCCCTACAACGCCAGGGTGAGGAACTACCAGCGTGACGGACCCGCCGCCGTGGACGACAACCAGGGTAAGTACCGGCCATACCAGTACGCCGCCAGACATTGTACGCCGCCAGACATTGTACGCCGCCAGACATTGTACGCCGCCCAACATTGTACGCCGCCCAACATCTACTCCTCCAGACATTGTACGCTTCCAGACATTGCAGACATTGTACGGCGCCAGACACTGTGCGCCGCCAGACATTGTACGCCGCCAAAACAGTGACGACACCAGACATTTTCGACGCCAGACTTTGTGCATAACACTCAGTCTGGTGGATACTTACTCTCATCTGTTTTTTTCTTGGAAATCTTCTTGCAGAGGGCGCCCCTAACTACTTCCCCAACAGCTTCGAGGGTCCCCAGGTCAACAGCGAGTATGTTGAATCCAAGGTGACCTTGACTGGCGATGTGGGACGCTATAACACTGAAGATGACGACAACTTCACGCAAGTCGGCATCTTCTGGCGCAAGGTTAGTCACTATGAATAGAAGAATCTTTTATTGCACCGTTTAGGCCTTGGGCCAAAGAGTACATATATGTGTACAACAATAAATGAACGATATAAGAACCGACTTACAATTACAGATCCCGGTGCAACTTGAACGCCTGATAAATGAATGCCGCGACATTTCTGACAATCGTAGTATCTCTGTTTTTAATAAGTTGCTGACCCTCAAATTTAGACAGGTTGCAAGAACTGAGATAGTGGGATCTTATATTCACATATAGAGGGCACGTAGTTAACAAATGATTTTCATCTTCGATTTCACTGACACCTAAAGTTAAACAGTATTTACAGAATCGTCGTTCTCTTGGTTCCTTTCCCCTTAAACGTTCGATTGCCAGTTTATGAGAAGAACATCGAAATTTACTTAATGCGATCCTATGCTTCCGATTTACAACACAAGTTAGATATAGCTCACATTTTAACTCTGATTTAAAACAACAATAAGTATCAAGCTTAGACAGGCTATTGATATCTGCTCGTCATTCCTGACAGGAAACATCATTCATCCGTTGGTTAAATAAATTCAAAAATAAGCCAACATCAGCTACTCCCTGTGAGAGCCAAACATGGCCAAATCCAAATCTAAATAGTGGTGTTTTAATTTTTGATGCCCAAGTTTGCTTTCCGGCTTCACACAAATTAAACAAAGTTTTATAAACAGCTTGGGTATAACCGTGTCTTTCAGCAGTTACCAATTTCAACCAAAATCTCACACTCCTGCTGATGTACCAAACATACAGAGGCTTCCGCCCACACTCCCCAAGAGCAGCGCAGTCGGGAGTTTGCCGCGGCAGCTGCAGAACATATTTACAGAATCGGATGTGGCATTTTTCTATGGGTTCTCTGTATTCGCATCCCCAAATTTCTGACGCGTACAGGAGTATAGGCAGGATTATTTTATCAAAGAGATCAAAACATATATTAATTGGAATATCTCCACACTGTTTCATTACTTTCTTTACAAGCATCAGTCCACGCTCAGCTTGACTGGAGAGGTTCTTTAACGCGGGTGACCAACTCAAGGACGAAGAAAACACAATACCGAGATATTTATAATAAGTTGTGACCTCGACTGGTTGACCATCAAAGAACCACTTTTCATTTCGCCTTAGAATACCACCTCTACGGAATACAATGACTTTAGTCTTTCTCAGATTCAATTTTAAATCATAGTTTTTACAAAAATCGCCTAATACATTTAACTCACTTTGCAGCCTCCCAACCGTGTCATTTACAAGAGCGATATCATCAGCATACATTAATACAAAGATACCAGGATATATCTCATCAATAAAAAGGCCATTTGAATTTTGTTCCCGAAGCATATTCTCAAGTTCGTTTATATAAAGAGTAAAGAGAAATGGACTAAGCATGCAGCCTTGTCGCGTTCCTATTTCACAGTCAAAGAAATCACTGAGTCTGTTCTTTGTTTTGATGCAGGATTTAAGTTTTGAGTACATTGATCTTAATATAGCTAGAATCTTACCATGAATTCCCTCATTTTCATAATCCCATAATTTATAGTGTGGTACGGAGTCGAAAGCCTTGGAAAAATCGACAAAGGCGCAATAAAAACGACCACGCTCCCTACATAGATACTTTTGAGCTAGACCATATAAAGCAAAGATGTTATCAGTGGTCGATCGTCCTTTACGATAAGCGGACTGGCCTTCGCTTATTTTATTATTAATTTCCGCCCACTCAGTCAACCTGTTGTTCAACATTTTGGTGAATATCTTACCAATAACACAGAGTAATGAGATACCTCTATAATTATGTACATCTGTTTTGGGGCCCGACTTGTGTAAAGGGGTTATTAACGCCTGAGCCCATGTATCCGGAAATTCTCCGGAATCTAATATAGCATCAAATAAGGATATTATTGGTCCTCTCAAAACGTCGAGACCACTCTTAATCATTTCATAAAGCAATCCATCAGCGCCTGCAGATTTACCTTGTGGTAACGCGTTAACTACATCGTTAACTTCCTCAACTGTTATGTTCGCGTTAAGGTTTTCCGGCTGATCATCAAAACATGAATCACACCAGTCGTCATGATTGCTGAGATTTTCGTTAACTCCCTCGTCAAACGCTGTTGACGGTATTCCTATACCCTGTAGGAGAGACTTAAAGTGTTGATACCAATCATCGTCAGATATTGCATTCGATGCTTGTGCATTAGTTTTGAATCGTCCGACAAAGGACCAAAATGAACCAGGTACTTCCCTCGATTGAATCAAGTACGCACATAAATTCTGCTTATGACACCTTTTTTTAGTTCTACATATTTCTCTAAAACGACGTTTCTCATTTAGATAGATTGTAAGGTTCTCGTCTTTTCTTGTTTGTCTAAAGGTACGTTGAGCCGCTAGTCTCTTTGCATCAGTACATTCTCCATCCCACCATGCTGGTTGAGTTGATTTGACACGTTGTCCACCTTTGCCATTCGCTACCTTCATGTCACAGGCTGCATCTTGTACCAGTTTAGTGAGAGTCTCTACAGCCGCATTGATACGACCGTTTGCAACATGGTCACTAAAATGTTCCAAGGCTGACGGGGAAACCTCCTTCTTTAATTTATCTCTAAAACTTGCTTCCTTGGCAGCATCCCACCTATAGCGTTGAAGGGGTATAGTATGCATAGGCTCGCTAGGTTCAGCTTCATTCGACATTAAAACAGCCATTTTGCATGATATTGGGTAATGATCAGATCCTTTATCTAGATCTACCATAAGATTTTCCACTCGGATCTATCAATCCTGTTGACATCAATACATAGTCAATAAGACTCTTTCCAGAGATAGAACAATATGTATATTCACCAAATTCATCCCCTGTCGTTCTGCCATTAAGAATGTGAACTCCGAACTTCTTACAGACCTCTAGCAGTGATAAACCAAAACGGTTCAACCGCCCTTTGTCTCTAGATTTGCGAGGAACATTAAAATTATCTTCCGTATACCAGTCTGTACAAGGCATAAAACTAATGTCATCATCTATTACAAAATCTGGCTCTTCACCTGTGCGGGCGTTGAAATCCCCCATCAATATCACATCACTGTCATTAAATCGAGTAATAATTTCCGTTAGTTGCATATCAAATTCTATAATACCATCCGTTTCATCACGAGAATCATAAAACGTTGAGCCTTCATTTGGGATATACACGGAAGCTATAATTATGTCGCGTGGGAGATTGAAAAAGTCTTTATGCATACGTAAAAAGACAGCATAGTCACTGGATCGGAGATGCGTCACACCTCTGGTAATACTTGGATGCACTAGGACTGCGATGCCGCCTGGAGTCCTGCCATATCTTGATTGACGCTTCCCGTGAACCGCGTACAGGGAGTGTTCTTCAAAAACATCCGCGATATCGTTATCGGAGTTTGTCCACGTCTCACACAACGATACGATATGAGTGTCTTTCAAATAGTTCTTCACATCATATACCTCTAACACGTTTTTGAGACCGTTGACATTCCAGCATAATATCCGAAGTTTGTCGCTATATTGTCCTGTCTGGTTCGTCTCAAGGGCGCGGTCGCTGTCCTAAGGCACGAATGAGGAGGGCACTACACTTCCACAGCTGTCCACTGTATTGACCCTTCCTTCGATGCACAGTTTGTCGTATTTCATATTCGCGCGTTTGCCCTGTGAGCGCGCTTCCTTCATCTTTATGTAGAGCAGTTTGCGCGCCTCCCTCACCGGCTTACTGTAGTCCTCGTCAATTCGCACTCGGACCCCCTTCGGGATGTTGCGGGCCCGCTCCAGTGCTTCTGTTTTCTACTTCCACTTGAGAAATCGCACAATTACGGGGCGATGACGCCCTTCGCTCTTACGCCCAAGGCGGTGGGCACGCTCGATCTCCCACTCCCTATTGTCATCAGCTTGTTCAATTTCCATGTTTTCCTTCATGAACCCTCTCACTTTCTTTTCAGTCATATCCCATGTCTCATTATCCTCTTCTGTGAGTCCGTAGAAGACCAGGTTGTTACGCCTTGAGTGATCTTCCTGTGAAGAGAGTTGGGACTGCAGGTTACATGTTTTCTTTTCCAGTTCAAGCACTTTAGCGTTCATTTCATCTTGGCTCACGCTGCTTTGTTCTTGACTTTCATGTAATGTCTCAATGGCCGTCTGGCACATATCCACCTTGTCATCCATGGCTTCCATGTTCGCTTCAATGGCTGTGATTCGAGATTCGATTTTGTTCTGCGTCCGCCGAATTTCCTTCAAATCCGCACACATGTCCTTCGTCAGGTCAAGGATTGTTTTGAGTTGTGTCTTTGTGTCACCCGCATCGGAATCTAGGTCGGCTGTACATTCCTCTGTGAGCAGCATATTGAACCGCGAGTCAGTGGCACGGGAGGCCGGGTGAGTCGGTGTACACTCTGTGTCCGCTCCACCGTGACCGGCGCTGGGCAGGTAGGCCTTTTTGGGCAATGGTGTGTCACTGTCGCTTGAGACACTGCCACTTTTCCTGGACTTTCTCTTCTTCTGTACTTTATTGCAGAATTCTGACATGGTCTATGCTTTCTAGGCACCAAATCTGCGACAGTCAATGTACTTCCAGAAAGGTTACGGCGTCGGTTATGCTTTATACTTTGGTGACAAATCGAGAGCTCTTTCAAGTGGTCTTACACGTTCAACAGTTCACACAAGCTTTCTTGCTTCCCCTGCGAACCCTTCAAACTTGAAATTCATCTTGAAAGGTACTATCAGCAATATTCTGTATATTTAGACGCCAACTAGATTGTTCTTAATTACTGACATTAAATCTAAGGAGCATTGACCGGTTAGGAATAGGAATAAATCGCATTTTCAATTCAGGTTGTTTTGCGCAATTGTTCCTTTGGTATTGGGCGACTTTGCGCGCCGGCACTATTGACTTGATAATTATATAGAACACACTCTGGTTCGACAATAGTGACGCGTTTTCGGTAGTACTATAGTCGTAGCGGCGAATCTGCTATGTGGGGTGGATGTTCGCCATATTCATGATATTGGATTTAGTGTTAAAAGTTCTTTTTGGCGACCACGAGAACCAGACAGGCGCACTAGAACTTCAGATATTGTCCATTGTGCCACGTTGTCGGCTGGTCACGTGGTAGGCTGGCCACTTTGTAGCTTGGTCACGTGGTAGGCTGGTCACGTGGTAGTCTGGTCACGTGATAGTCTGGTCACGTGATAGACTGATCACATGGTAGACTGGTCACGTGGTCGGCTGGTCACGTGGTAGTCTTGTTACGTGGTAGGCTAGTCACGTAGTAGGCTGGTCACGTAGTAGGCTGGTCACGTGGTAGGCTGGTCACGTGGTAGGCTGGTCACGTGGTAGTCTGGTCACGTGATAGTCTGGTCACGTGATAGACTGGTCACATGGTAGACTGGTCACGTGGTCGGCTGGTCACGTGGTAGTCTTGTCACCTGGTAGGCTGGTCACGTGGTAGGCTGGTCACGTGCCAGAGGTAGGCTGCTTCAGTCGCTGACTCCTCTGGCTGTTGTCGTTCAGGTCCTGAAGCCCGCAGACCGCGACCGCCTGGCAAAGAACATCGCGGGCCATTTGAAGAACGCCCAGGAGTTCATCCAGAAGAGGACTGTCCACAACTTCAGCCAGTGTGATCCGGAGTACGGACGCCTGATCCAGAAATACCTGGACCAACACAAGTCCAGCCAGGTGAGAACCCGACCAAACTGAGCCTGTCTGTAACATGCTTGGCGCGTTGCCTAAATTAAGAAGCGCTCTGGCGATGGGAAATATCGCTTTATATTACTTTATATGTCAAATAGTTGTGCGTGGGTCTTCGGTTATGTCGCTTTATATTACTTCAGATGTAAAACACTTTAGAGTTGGTGTTCGGTTGTGTCCAATTGGGCTGGTTAAGTTGTGAGAAATGAAAGGAACTGAAAAGTGTGGGTGACCTAATTTACTATGATAACATATGAGCTGGAATTGTGCTACCTGCACCAACGTGCGCCAAGTACAGGTTGTACAAGTAACCAGGCCTGAGAGCAGCCGATCAGCTTTTCTCTACCTTAACCTTGTTTGGTTAAAATTGTTGCGTTCTGATCCTAAAAAAACCCCAAACAATTAGAGTATATATTTTGTGTGTTTTTTTAAAACAATCTAAAACAATGTGGTCAAATATGTCTGTATATTTATGCAGTATATATTATCGATGAATTAAAATGCTGTTAATATATCTTCCCGTAATGGCATATTTATCAAACCGTTTATTTCTCATGGATGAGATTGGCATTAATATTAAGAATTACGGTATGTAGGTGATGAAACTGTGAGCGAGGTCCACGGTCTTCTGCCCCGAGAAAGTCAGTTGATTGCCGATTTGCCTTCTCTCACTCTTAGTCTAGTACCTGAACAGCACCGTGGTATAACATTGATCAACCTTTGTTGATACACGAAATTTACAACTCCAAATTATCTTAAAATCGAGAAATCATCTTTTCACTGACTGCCTCTCTATTACTTCATGACATCCGGTCTGTGACGTCATGGCCTCGTGGTGACTGTACTTCTTATAACACCATCTACCACTGCCCCCCCCCACTCCCTCTTACTCACTAACTCCGCCAGGACTCCTCTCACCTGATCTGATCTGTAGCACCGACCAATTTCTGAGCGTCTCACTGCTCAGTGAAACTAAAATTAATGCCCAAGTTGCGGTTCCTGTGCCGCTCTTGGCGGTTAACACTGACTTAGTGTTAAAGTTGTTATCTTCCTATATGGAACGACTTTACCATAAGGACACGACTCCACGTCCTTCATGCAATCTATAACCCTTCTCAATAACGCAACTCACAGTTTGTGATTAAACAGAATAGTTTCTAACCTAAACTATTTTCTCAACAGCATTGATAGTTACCGTCTTTTTGTCAATTTGTTTATTTTGGGTGAGATGAGAAAATATATTTAAACTTGATATAATCGCACATTCAACATTCTTCTCTGATTTTGTTGGTATTTATCCTATTTGTCGGTGATTCGATTCCGTTGATATTATCATACTTGGCGATATATTCCGCAACCCGAGAAGACTTCTCTGTCCGTTCACTGTTTCCTACCTAGAGACGATCATAGTTTACCAATCCGTAATATAACGAACCGCACTGTACCATGATACTGATGCACATGTGTAACTAACTGTATATTCACACGTCAATATTAATATATCTGTGATAAGTGAATACCTGTAGAGGTTTTTTTCTACTACCTTTACCTCTCATCGCACTTGCTTACTCAATGTGCACATACCTCCATGCAAGGTTCGACCTATAACTCTCCTAAAACCAAACTAATTTAGAATACAAATTAAGGTAATTGAAGTCCGCATACTTATAACGCATCAAAACGCTGGGGATCGAGATAATGAATGTTTGTTCTTTTATCTTTCAGTCCGCGGCGGGTGCAAACCTGTAAGCTGCACACCCTGATTGGAGAGGATGTAACTCCAAACTAAAGCATTAATGCAGATATTGTTGTAGCGCATTGGCTTGGCCAAGATAAAACAAATGCAAATGGTCAAAATTACACACAAAAAAACATCTTTAGTCGGACTAAAGATTATTCGAACGCTTGTTTTGTAAGTTATTAATACCGATATTAATGACTGGTAATATTAGTATCAGGACAGAATGTTATAGTATATTGTTATAGCCATGCATTCCTTATATTATCCTTCCGTGTAAGTTCAGTAATGAATGTGTATAATTCTCGCCAATGATTTAGTGATTTGTTTTATATCAAAATGCGATTAACCCATACTGGCCGGAAAGCCAGATATGTAACGATGGTTGTGTACTGCTTGGCCTTGTTTGCGCCATGCCGGGTGTCCTGAATACTGGTTTGTCACATGGGTTTCTAACATGGTTAGGAAACGGAATCGAACGGAGGGTTGGATAGGTAAGATGTTTTTTTTTCTATGGGTAGTGGTTGTTTCTTGTTACACACAAGGTCAATGAGCCCGTAATACAGTAAATTAAATATATATATATCAAAATAATACGTCTTAACAAGCAGGTTTCCCTACTGATAATATTGTTTTAAGTTATCTCTGACGGTTCTTTGTTATGGTCTGATAAAGTGACTTTAGACCCCTATTATGTGGTTTACAATGAATGCTAGATACCTACGTACTAGTGTTCATTGTTTGATCTATTGTAACCTATAGTTAATCATTAAACGAAGGATGGTTGCCTAACTTACACTGGCGACACATTTATTTGTATAATGAATATACTTTTTGTTCGAATCGATGTAATTCTTTCCTTTACCTGAACGGTAGCACGCACTGGACCGTGTAACATGGCTGAGTGACAGCTGTCGGTTAGTTAAAGTAGGACACGAAGATAAGAGTCCTGATCATGTTACCTTTGTATAATGTCACTTTAACTTGTACCTGGTGCTTTGATAACAAATAAACATTCAACTCTAATGTCCTAAGCCATTATCATAAATAGACTGTTCCTAAGGACTTTGACCCTGGTCGACCGGCGTTTCGAAGGGTACATAGTCTGCTATTAACCAGCACGTGATGTATAACCTGTGCGCGGACTAGAAGTGAGACCCCAGAGACTCTCTGAACGCTATCTACTTACCGCCGTTTTTGAGTCTAGTGCCTCCTTGTCACGGACAGGTAAATAGACCAAGAGGTGAGGTGTCCCGGGGAATGCGTGGTGGGGTAGGGGGTGGTCTCGGTGCGGGAGGAGGATAGTATGGGGTGATCCCGTGACAAGTGCCTCTCGACACCAGTATATATTGACCTATAGCCTGCATGGCCAACGTGTTGAATTTTGGTCCACTTACCTCCTTTTCAGACGCTAACTATAACGTCTTGGGGTTATGTGCGGCGAATTGTTCTATGATGGCGATCACAAACAAATGTTATTATAACAAAGACAAATCGTCCGTAATTCGTTTTACTACCTTTGCGCATAAAAAAATATACGCTAATATAGTATAACATGCACCAGGCTAATATAATGGGCTGTTCATTGGTCCTACTTGGTCTCCATCCTATTTTTCCTACTTTTTCTTAAAAATACCTACTTTTTTTGTGTATCGTTTGAATTAAGATATCAAATTTGGGTTATCTTGGCTGCGGCACCTTGTGACATGAGGTTCGAAGGTCGACTATTCTGTGGTTCGCTTCAAACCAAGTGGTGTGGTGGGGGACGAGAAAATCCATAGCCCTATAAGGCAAGGCCTATTTTGTACAAACTTCTTTATCTCAGTTTGACATGTACCGATATACATTCCAAGTTTGCATGTACCGATAACGCGTATACACAGGCCCCTATCAACCAATACAAAGCAAGAACGGGCCTTAAAAAGTAAATACGTTATCAGGTATGATACATGTAGGCTAATTACAAATTCTCGAGACATGCAACCATATATATATATAGATATATTGGTATAAAACCGCCTAATGTGAGGGACGCCCGTACCGGCCTTACAGTTATAAGTGCGTAACAGACCTGTATTGTTACAAAACTTTAAATACCCGGCATGACGTAATTTCTTGTGGTTTGGTTTGGGGGGGGTGGGGGGGTGTTGCTTTGAAAAAGAACACCCTTCGCTCAAACAAGTGGATATGGGAGTCACATACTGGGCTGAGATAAAACCTCGAAGACACTCGAAGCAAAATCAATATATAAGACCATTGATTTAGTTATTGAACTATTACCGTGACTTATCTACGACGACCTGATGATCGTAGCCAGCGCGGCTACCACACAGAAACCCAGAGAGTTATGTAGCGCGTTATGATGCTCGCGCCCAGGGGCCCGTTTCATAAAACTCTGTTAGGGATTACATAATACAGATATGGCCTAATCAGAATTAGTTGTTACAGTTTTATGAAACGGGCCCCAGATTTTCTTTTATGAAATGGCTAATACAGATACATCTTAATTCGTATTAGGCAATCTGTATTAAATATTTAATCCGTATTAAATATTTAATCCTTAATACAGTTTTATGAAACAGGCCCCAGCGCGGCATGTGACCGATGTAGCAAGTGTCCGGCTGATGTGTGCGCATGCGCAGCGAATTGGTTTGCTCTGTAAATAGTGCATTTATGTTAGGGTTAGGATTAGGTTAGGACGGCGGAGACTCCTTGGCGGAGGCTGTTCTGTCCGTGTCGTTCACGACGGAAGGGTGCCGCGAAAAAAGATAAACCGAGCGGATCTGCACGCGGTGACACCCATGGAACAAAGATACGCTTTTCCAGCCGATTTTTGGGATGGAAATGCAACGTATAGGAAGTGCGCCTTCTAGTTATATTACAATCTTTGGTTTTACCCCATCAGACAACAGTAAAGTATTTTTAGCCTAGCCCGCCTTTATGTAATTATCGCCCAAATTCACATTCAAATTTACAAATAGTTTCAGCTCATAACCTTGTTATTCTGACTGACCTGGTAATTAGACCAGGGGTGCGTTCGGTATGGCCGTCGAGCGCGGTCGCACTCGTTGCGGAACGACAAATATAGATTTGAACTTAGCGGATTGGTCTAGGACGCGTACAATTTTGAACCGGAAGTGGGGTATGGTTCGCCGCGATCAAAAGCCGTCCCACGTGATAACCTTTAAACCCTGGACGACGATTTTTCTCAAATAATAAATATGATAAACCGTAAATATCGATGCTTAATAATTATCTTTTATTTATCAATAATTTACATTATTTAGATTGCGCTGGTATTTCATAAGTAAGGATAATCATTTAGTGGTTATCCTCGCAACAAATGAAAATAGTGCGATATGACCAATGTCTTTCCATAGCGAGTTCAGAGTGACCAAAATTGTTGATGGTGTCCTTTCTTAATTCTTTAGACGCCGGTCGGGAGTCGACTTTAGCTTTTATCATAATGTGTGCGCGTTAAATCATAGTGTTTACGTATATATTCTATATAAGTTGTTCTATCTTCTGACATCAAGAAATTAAGTGTGTCAATACTAGGTTGTTTCGGTTATATGTTCGCGAAGAAATGTTGGAGCATGCGTCTTTTCCCTAGAGACCGTGATGCGGAACCCGACCCTGATTTATGATAAGTCAGCTATGGTGAGCCAATAATTCTCGAGCAATTTAACAACGAAGGAGGCCATAATGGTAAATGGTATACTTATGTTTGCATACTCGCGACCCCACGCTTGGCTACGATCGCGACAGTTATAAGCGTCTTCCGGAACATGCGTGTCTGGACTATTGTGGTTATGGGCGTTTTACCCCGACTGGTCTTGCCTCACCCTACCCTAATTCAAAGAACAGCAATTACGTGTTGAATGGGCCAACTATATTTATGCCACGCGAGAGATTATGTATGATCTCTACTCACATTACTTATTTATTAAGACTTGAGCATCACGCATTTTTCAGTTTCTGATAAATTCACGTTGATTAGTAGCCCAATTTAGCACACAACACCTTCATATGATATTCATTCGTATGTGGGGGCCTTTTGTCATCCGGGTCGTATGTGTCCCTCCTCGCGGCTCCACGCCCGAGATTAGTGTTAGGGTTGGGGATTAGGGGTTAGGGGTCAAGAATTGGGGATTAGGGGTCAGGTATTTGGGTCTGGGATTCGGGGTCAGAGATGTGGGTCTGGGATTTGTGGTCAGGGATTTGGGATTGGGATTCGAGGTCAAGGATTTGGGACTGGGCTTCGCGGTCAGGGAATTTAAATTGGGATAATTAGTGTTCAGGGATTTGGGATTCGGGGTCAGGGATTTGGGATTAGGATTCCGGGTCAGGAATTTGGGATTGGGAATCGGGGTCAGGAACTTGGGATTGAGATTCGGGGTCAGGGATTTGAGATTGGGATTCGGGGTCGGGAACTTGGGATTGGGATTCAGGGTCAGGGATTTGGGATTGGGATTCGGGGTCAAGAACTTGGGATTGAGATTCGGGGTCAGGAACTTGGAATTGGGATTCGGGGTCAGGAATTTGGGATTGGGATTCGGGGTCAGGAATTTGGGATTGGGAATCGGGGTCAGGAACTTGGGATTGAGATTCGGGGTCAGGGATTTGAGATTGGGATTCGGGGTCGGGAACTTGGGATTGGGATTCAGGGTCAGGGATTTGGGATTGGGATTCGGGGTCAAGAACTTGGGATTGAGATTCGGGGTCAGGAACTTGGAATTGGGATTCGGGGTCAGGAATTTGGGATTGGGATTCGGGGTCAGGGATTTGGGATTGGGATTCGGGGTCAAGAACTTGGGATTGAGATTCGGGGTCAGGAACTTGGAATTGGGATTCGGGGGCAGGAATTTGGGCTTGGGATTCGGGGTCAGGAATTTGGGATTGGGATTTGGGGTCAGGAACTTGGGATTGGGATTCGGGGTCAGGAACTTGGAATTGGGATTCGGGGTCAGGGATTTGGGCTTGGGATTCGGGGTCAAGAACTTGGGATTGAGATTCGGGGTCAGGAACTTGGAATTGAGATACGGGGTCAGGAACTTGGAATTGGGATTCGGGGCCAGGAATTTGGGATTGGGATTCGGGGTCAGGGATTTGGGATTTGGATTCGGGGTCAAGAACTTGGGATTGAGATTCGGGGTCAGGAACTTGGAATTGGGATTCGGGGTCAGGGATTTGGGATTGGGATTCGGGGTCAGGAATTTGGGATTGGGATTTGGGGTCAGGAACTTGGGATTGGGATTCGGGGTCGGGAACTTGGGATTGGGATTCGGGGTCAGGAACTTGGGATTGGGATTCGGGGTCAGGAACTTGGGATTGGGATTCGGGGTCAGGGATTTTAGATTGAGGATTAGGACATCTTCGATCAAGTGCTGAGTAGAACCATGTGCCCTGGTGTAAACTCTACTCCCTTTTCGAAAACTGACATGGTTTCTTATACCGCACCAACATGCGAAAAAAAAGGTCTCGAGAAAAAGTGCAGATTCCTGCTTCAGGGATTGATGACAGAAGAACGCGAAAAGGGGTCATTTTCGTGGCACAGATGTATATACCTAACTATATCTAGAAACCCCCCCCCCCACGGCCTCCCCCCCCCCCCCTGGGGCTTCTAATCGATGAACCGTTGTTTGCCAACTGCTCGCTTACGTATTAGTCCTGCAGTGCAATTGAATAGACCGTGCCAATCATGAGCAAAACTATAATGCCTTGTTATCACAATTTTTTAGGTACTAGTCGTGCAAAATGCATTGTGCTTTATTTTGGCGAATGCGCACTCCACCTCGTTCTTAAGGAGGTTCCCGGCATCACTGTGGCGCCATCTGGTGGACTATGCCGCTGCGATCTGGCGATAAGCTGGTACCGCCGCTCATACTCATACTTGTAAGCACCGTGAGCGAGCGAGCGAAGTTGGACCGCGGAACCAGGCTAATCTGGCGAATGCTCTATTGTCCGCAGCGCGTCATCGTTTATTTCTTGTTTATGTAACAAAGTCGCGAAAAGGGAAATAGGGCTATACAGTTCTCGCGATCGGGCCGCGAGACTTCAGTTTTGGGGACTAACAAACACACGTGCTTCATGTTGAAGTATAGACAGCTACAAGTCCATTTCTTTCCAGGTTCATTCTAAAGATTATGAGTACCATTTCACTAAACATGGCTATGGGAGATATACGTTAAAATATTTGGAGGCGATGAAACGCAGAACCTTGGGAATATGCAAGGAAAAATCCGTCTTCAAAAGGCTCGAAAGCTAAAAATAACGTTCTAAATTTAGCCCTGCACCCGGGCTTTCGCAAGTTCACCAAACAACGAGTGACGTCACAGAGTTTCGCGTGCCTCCGCGGTAACAAAAATGGCGAGAGCAAGTGATCGACTTAACCATTCCGCTGTCAAAATGTGCAGTGCATGGAGTGACAACACACTAGTGCGTCATTAAACCACATGGTAAAGATAAAATAAGACCAGTTGGATGTTTTCGTATCACTTTTGGATCACAAAAAGACCAAGTTTCTTCATTTTTGTAAGTTTTCTGTTTGAAGCGTTGCGCCAACGTTGTCACCGGAGAGAATCCGTGTGACGTCATAATGCCTCGTTTTCGTAGGAAATGCAAAAAAACGTTAGTTTCTCAGTCGTATTGTCCCGTCCTAACAAATATTCGTCATTGTGACGGCGCAAACGAATAAAAAATATGTCATCTATCCGTTTTGTTAAGCTATATTTCTTAAATAATCTTAATCATAGCGCTAGGCCTTCCGCAATGGACCCACCCCTCGGCGCCTGGCTTTTGCGCAGGTAGTCTGGTACCCAGTCTCTCTCTTTGCGTAACATACACGTCACCCCTACGTCACAGATAGTCAGGATACCAGTGTGCGCAGAGATTCTAAACTCGTTCCGAACACGTGCTTCGTTTGTTTGTCCCCAAAACGAGTAAACCGGAAGTCTAAGCGAACGAGACTTTATAGCCCTATTGATAGGCAAACGCAAGTCCAAGCAAACTAAAGAACTATATTAGGATGTATAAATATAACTGAACGAACTGGCACTAGAAACAAGCCGGCAAATTGCATAGCGTTGACAACACAGGCACAGTAAATCAGTGGGGGAGGTGGGGGGGGGGGTAGGGATCCCCCACATCATCGTATCATCGTAGGCCTATATGCTTACACGTTTGGTTGCTTAAATGTTTTCATGTAAATTTAATAACACCAAGTATCTTATTCACTTGTGTCTCTAGTTCAGCATGTTTCCCATTCCGACCCTCAGAATTACCGGCACAATTTCCATGTTCAGGGTCATTTTACCGAAAAACGAGGTAGAAGACCCATATTTTTTTTCTCTTATTTGAACAAACAAGGAGCAAGCTTGTTACAGACAAATTTTTATTAACTTTGTCTGAGCCGTTTTTTTCTTTGTTGAATATTTCGTGTCGAAATTCCAAAATTCTCCATTGACGGCCATTATAAAATTAGATGTGACCCCCTACCTATTCAACGTCATTTTGACAGAAAAGTAGGTAGAACACATATCTTTTTTATGATATTTTATCGTTTTGGATACACAGTACTATAAGTTGAAAAAGGTCAAGAAGTTTGTCTGAAAAAAATGTAATCTATGCATCTACCTTAACTACTACATAAATGTTCGATGTCTGTCCTCGCAGCTTGTATCAGGTTATATGCCTATAGTTTTAGGATAGAAAATATGTGTACTTTGTATTTGTTGTATCAGAGACATTCAGCCTATATATATATGCATTATTGAGGGATATTGCGCAGGATAACTATATACGAAATAGTTGCTTGCTGATGCTAAAATAACCGTGTTCATATCTGTTGATGCCGTTTTCGCGTTGATAAGTTAGGTTATGAAAAAGAGGAACTTACATCGATAATTGTATTATCAACACAGACTTTATATCGACAAACTTTGAAAATGAGGGCATCGAGTGTTTGAAGGGGGGTGAAGAGGGAGGTGTAAGGGTGGGGGGGGGAGCTTTATAACCAAGAAACAAGAGCCGTTTCAACATGTTGTATTTATTTATTATCAAATATGTTATTGAAAACGATATTGTTGGCATCTAGTCACAAAAAAGTCGCAAAAGCTAAAATACAGAGAGGTGCCAGGTTTCCTCAGATAATTTACAATTCTTTCTTGATCAGACAATATGTCGATATGTGTCATTATCTGTTATCAATAAAACTGCTGTTCGATTGTGTATAAATCTCATCATATAGTATATGGTAAGATGAGGTAAAATCTTTATAATATGATCATTTAACAACGTCGTTTCACACAGTGTTAAGAATATAACATTGAATAAGCTGGTATAATATGTGATAATGAGAACATTATGGAACAGACATAGTAACAGGTGCATGTAGTACGCAGGCGTAGTGACAGGTGAAGCAAGCAGGCGTAGTGAGAGGTGAAGCAAACAGGCATGATAATTCGTGATACATGCAGGCGTAGTGACAGGTGAAGCTGGCAGGCGCAGGTGATGTGGAAGTGCCATCGGTGGAGACGAGACGCTGAGACAGGGACTAAGCGAGATCATCACCTAGTCTTTGATCTGTCAAAAATCACACATCAAGTAAAGACTACACAGGTATAAAACACAAACTACTAACCCACAAGATATCGTTTATAAATACAGAACAGTAAAAGCAACCAATGCTTAAAAAAAGCCAACTAAGAACTCACAACGTATCGCGATTCACTGACAAAGACTTGTAGAAGATAGACATAGGGTGCATGTTATGGTTACCCACCCCAGTGTCCCCCGTGTGTCTGCGGCGGTCCACTGTGGGGAGGTGACCACTGGGCAGCCATGGTGCGGACATGGCTAGGTGGGCCCCGGTGGTGCTCACGGGGAGGACTCCTCTGGTCTGGGTGAGGAGGGCCTGTCATCCCGGGAGACGGCAGCAGATGGAGGTCAACCCGGGCACCGTATCTGGCGTCGGGAGGCAGAGGGAGGCCCCTGCTGCCATTTGGCGGCCCCGTGAAGTCAGGGG
The DNA here is from genome assembly GCA_964019135.1 of Arenicola marina. Lineage (NCBI taxonomy): Eukaryota > Metazoa > Annelida > Polychaeta > Arenicolidae > Arenicola > Arenicola marina. The sequence goes on from OZ025248.1 coordinate 62,415,645, forward strand.
ATGACGTGTAGCCGGGGTGACGCATCCTGGGGGTACCCATAGGGTGGTCCCACTCGCTGCCATCATAGAAATCAACTGAAAGCACACCAGTGGAAAAAAAACATTAGCTCGGCCAATTCATTTTAATTCTGCTCTGCTCATGCAACCTCACTTCCAATGATTATACCCATACTTCTTCCCTCTAATATTACTCTTACTTATATTTCGGCGTGATGAGTAAACTATTTTCATTCCACTAATTACAACCATTATTGATGTCGCGAAGGACAGTTTAAACAAGGCATTTGTTTTGCAGAAAATAATTATGAGGTATCGCCCCAGATAAATAATGACATTTGCAAATTTGTGTAATGTATTTTCCAACTGCTGACATATTGTTATAAGCTACCATATTACATGTGGCGCATTCGCAAGTTTCTTTATCTGAGTATAACAGAATGGGACTTTTTTGCTAGGAGTTTGAGCACGGCGTCTTATACAAACGGCCCCAGGTCTCCAGTCCCTCTCACCTGGTGACACCGGTACCCAAGCAGCGTAGTCCTCACCCAGACGTACGTACTGAGTCAGTCTGGAACAAACAAAATCAAAATGATGAATCAATCAATTAATGTACAGTTGACTGATATGATGGTTCCAACATTGCTCAAAGACAGGACTACAATAAATAATAAAATATGAAATGCGAAATGTGGATAATTACAAAAGCGATCTGTGACGGTATGGAGGAAAATTCAATTAGATGCATGGATTTTGTGAATGGTTTGACTTACTTCCTGCGTAGAAAGGTGTTTTCCACGCCAGTCCCCTTGCGCACGCGCTCTTCGCGCCTCAGTTTAATCTGTAAGCAACCGACGACAATGAGCGAACTTGCAACGGCACTCCTACATCACCAGATACATCACACAGATGGTGCAGATGGCAGCCCTGAACAGATCGCACTCAAGGCAATGCGTGCTGATAACCGTGATATGACAGCTCCCACTGCATAGTATGAAGAATACAATATGAAATGCTAGTGATATGGACATAACCTCATGTGCTTCCTTTTATAATTTGTCTTTGCATGAATGCCTGTCCTCTAGTCTGCCGATAGAATAAGTCAATGAAGCTGGCCTTGATTCGCCAAGAAAACAAAAAGAACTGCGTATATAACTGAAGGATGAAAGATAGTCTATGGCATGGACACGCGTGGCTCACCATGAGTTCACGGACTGACATCTCGCCCTGCGTTATTTGCCTCTGATACTCGGCTTGTCTTTCTTCTGCCTCGTTCTTGAAGTCATCATACCACTTCCTGTAATCAACACGACGAGACATGCATCTTTAGGGGCGGCTATACATGCAAACAGGGTGATGGCACAGACGGGTGTCGTTTAATTTATGGTAAATAAATAACAACGAATTTATCAACCGCTTTGGTAAGACCAATAATAAAATTGACGCGGGGGTAGGTCAAATCGGTCGCCCGTATGGACCAACATGGAGCCTGAACTCACCTCAAGGAGACCATCTCAGCCTCGTTCTGTTTTAGCTGATCCTCCAATGACCTGTAATAAACCAGTGGGAAATATAGGTTAGGACACCTTCGAACGATAGAACAAATGATAAATACTAAATAATTATATAAAATTCCCATGCACAGAGCAAATACATTACTTTTAAGTCGTATTCGACATGATGGACCCATATCGCCTCGGTTTGACTACTGAAGGGATGCATGGCAACCTAGACCCCAGAGTACCGAAGGCAACAGTCCTGCGTATGTTACACGCTTCAATGCATGAAAATAAATGCATCAAAACAATTATGACAATTAAGTTAAGTAAAAACCTTACTCTACTCACTCGACTCTGTGCGAGTCCACGCAAACACTCTGGTAAATAGATTTCGCCATTTTCAGTTCCGCATCAACCTCGGCGGCCATCTTTCTGATTTGCAGCGACCGGATCTTATCTACATGTCAGTAACAAACATCACGTCACCACCAGAAATACACAGGACCATACACATGCAAGATCACCATTTAGACAATTGAGGCTCTTACTCTAGTTATTACACGCCACGACACACGTGATACCACGTGATGTGACTATACACCCTTATACCCGACAGCTGGTTCCCGGCCAGACAGGATGGCACATAGACCAGGCTGGTGCTGCTGCCAGGCATGGTAGAGTATTTCATTCAAGTTTGTTTTTAACATCAATAATCGCCTTATTTTCCCTTCCCCTACCTTCCTGGATCTTGAGCTGTTCCTCGAGAGCCTTGTTCTCTTGGACCAAGGCAATGGCACGGACATTGGCCTGTAACAAGCAGATCACGATCGTTAGAGACCAACTGTCCTGTAGCGAAATCCGTTGGGGAAAAATATATGATATCGCCCTATCATCATCTTGAATACCAATGCACAAGACTTGTGTCCTACACTGCAGGCAAAGTACATGGCTGCCTAACGCCAGGATATAGCAACGGCCTAATTATTCAGTTTAACATTTAACCACTAATAATGCAAACTTAGATTAAAAGCAATGAGATTATCGCAACGTGTTACCTTGACGACGTCCATCATCTCCGCGAGAATATTCTGAATCTTCTCTTGTCTTTCTCTTCCTTGTTCTTCTGCTTCTGTCGCTTGTGTCTCGTGTCTCTCTACTTCCTCTTTTCCACTCGTGTCATCCTCCTCACCCGCAGGGTTCTCGTCATTCTTATCCTCTTCATTCCGCTCATAATCGTCCTTCTCATCCTTCTTATCATCACCCTTCTCATCATCCTTCTTATCATCATCCTTCTCATTCATATCACCCTGCTTATTCATATCACCCTCTTCATCTTTCTGTTCCTCATTATCCGTCTCATTTCCACTGTCCTTCTCCTCCTTCTCATCTTTCTCCATCTATGGGTTACCAAGGAAACCATAAATACATAAGCCGATAGGAACGTCTCATATACGAGTCGAAACACATACAGATAATGCAATGTCAATGGGGCACTTGAACGAAAAAAAGAAGAATAATTAAGCGAGATGCGTCCTTAAGAAAGGAACAATGCAAGTTTCATAGACAATAAATGGTGAAAAATACCAACCATTTGTTGCATCAGCTGCTTGATCTGTGCCTGCACTTGATTCTGCAGCTCATCCTTGGTGTATTTTGCCTACGTAGACAATCCATATGATGTTTTGAGTTAAGCTATACAACAAGGCAAGTTCACAGCACAGTCTGTAGTTATTTTCACAACGATCTCCGTGCGGGCTGATACATTTATAAATTATTTAATTTGTTTGCGTGCTTAATGCTGCACGTGTATCGTAAACAATCTACAATGTAAATTAACTTATGAAGCAGAACGACCGCCTTACATCATTGAAATCTTTCTGCAGCTGAGCATGTTCTGCTTGGAGAATTTTGTGTTTCTCTTCCAGTTCTACCAGCTAGAATGAAAAAGGAGGTACGTGAAATTACTGGTCATCTATTCCAATTGTCTGTAGGAAACAGTCAATAATATTACAAACGAAGAAATGAGACGAATGACTAAAATGGATTATATATATATATATGATGAATTATATGTTTATGTGTTTAGGAATCAACAAATCTGGTGAGGAGTTAAAATATGGTGATATTCATGTAAATCATAAGATATTATTATATCAGATTTAATTCAGCTTAAAGCCGATTGGGATTTCATCTGCGCAATGTTTTTTCATTTATAATATTTTCCACGATGCTGTTTATTTTCGAGCTCTGTCTCGCGGTGTCTAGTAACATATTTCACTCATAGGCTAACCTCCATGTCTTTCCGTTTGCCCACAACTTCCTGAACACTCATCTGCAAATTGAAATCATTATGTAACTAAGCTCTTTTTGTTAGAACCACGGACAAAATACACATGAAGAACAAATAATCCATTAAAACCATTAATAATAGCCAATAAGCAATATCAATTTTAAAAAGGCAATACAAAACTCCAACTAGTGACTAAGACGAGTGCAAATCAGCCATGTTCACTCGTCCAGTGATGAGACTGGACGAACAATTTCTACAATTCCTGGCAGTTGATCAGTGTCAATAACAAAGGCGGTCTACGCACCAAATGCCGAGCTTGACATAAGTCCTCGATTCTTGCCTCCAGCTGACCTTGCAAATTATCTTCAACGTTCTTCGCCTATAAAGACAGCGACATATGTTGTACTTTCGCAAGTCACTTCTAAACAGTTAAAATGATAACAGCGGTATTAAATAATGACTTCATGTAAACAGCATACACTTCTCAAGGCGGTAGGCACGTTTGCCTGCTACAGTTCATGGAATAGTAATTATGGAATAGGTTTTTATGCTATATTTTCCTGCGGATTATAAAGCCACCAGAAGCAGCAGGACGGCAATGTTACCTCCTTGACTTGGATGTCAAGTAAAGCGCTTTCTTCTTGCAGCTGTGTTTGCTGCAACTTTAGTTCATCCAGCTGAAGGGGACAGTAAATATGTTGAAAATATAGGTAACACATTAGGTGCAATCGAGATATGAATTTGCACTAAGTTCAATCGTCCCGTGTTTATCTCCACTTATTCATATGCACAGCTCATGCTATTTATTTCCGACTGATTCGAGCTTGCACCAAGTTTAAGAGAATGATCTGCAAATGAGTAGATAAACAAGGTACAATATAAAGAAACCAAACACATTTGAATTATTCCATATGCGAAATCTGAGTGAACGTAATTTCATCTACTTCTTTGGGAGTTTATTATAGACGACGTGCTGAAAATACCCACCGTGTGTTGAGCTACATTCAGTTCCTCGGTCTTGGTTTGTACCAGAGACTGTAGTTCATCTTTGATTTTCCTCGTCTGCAGAAAACATGTTTATAAGGAACTTTAGATAAAAATGAAGTTCTCCAATCTCCACACAGTCAAGAAATATTTCCATGCAGCAAAATTTGGCCTAAAATTGTAATTATTTCTCTCCTATAATTACCCAATTGTAAGTATCACTGATATATATACTAACCTCAATGTCTTGGTAGTAAAGGAGAGAATACTGCTCTTGTTGCCACGCATAATGTGACTGTAGTTCAGCCAGCTGTAGCAGGAAGGATGAATTTAGTTTTGTGCTTTGGTTCAGAGCTAGATATTTGGTTCAGGCGAGATATTGTCATCGTTAAAGGCTGTCCTAATAAAACCTCTCCTAATAAAACCTGTTTAATATCATTTGTCACAAGTGTTCGGTATTTTCTGTAACGCATATTAAACGACATGTGTCTTTGAATGACATTTATCAAACATAAACAATAATAGTTGTTTTGTTGCTTTATATATTTTAACTATTAATATCAGGCTAATAAGCCTCTTTTTTCAAACGCAGGGTACATGCATGTACTGTACGAGGTAGAATTGTCATACGAGAGGGCTACGCGAGTACATAGCGTCTAATCTACTATGCTGCGTAAGCTGACCTCTCGCTGGAGGTTTGTCTGAGCGTCCAACTTGGCCTTGAAGTCGTTGACCTCGAGATCCCGCTCCGCGAGCTGCCGAAGCAGCGAGTCTCGGTGAAGCTGGTAACAAGCAACATTCAATGGTGAAGACTCATGTTGCCGACTCATGGTACCATCAAATATGACAAATATATGCTCTTGCTAATATGTCTAAAAACGGTGGTTGTCTTCAGAACATTGTTATTTTACACAATTCAGATTGCAAGATGTGTTCTCTTATCCATAGCATATATTTTTATAATCGGAGATAATACAAGCAGACTTAAACAGTGAAAATGAAATAAAGATAAATCATAGTTCCTTTTTTTTGTGCAGCAATCTAGCAAAAAGTAAAACACCCGTTAACTTTATTGCATTTTGCTTTTTGTGTACCGTTAACATCGTCTAAATCTTACTTTATTTTTTTCCAACGTCGCCTGCAGCGGATGATGGCCTTCGCTTGCCTTGTCATATACGACAATTGTCGAGTCCATCTAAATAGATAACCATACAATCAGAGCACAGGTATATTACTAAGGGAAACACACATAATGAGAACATGCACATCGTGGTAATAAGGGTGGTATCAAGTATACGGATATATTTGTGACGATGTTTAACATGTGATACTGAACCAATATATATGACTTACTTATTAAATGAAATGTGTCTGAAAATTGCTGTTTGGTAAGGACAGTGTAGGGATTAATGCTCCCATGATAAATTTACATAATTACCTACTTACCTATCCGTTCTGCTCTTATAAAACACCATTGTATGTTAAAAGACCATGGGATTATTTAAAATCCAAGTTTGATTCCTAGTTGATTTCAGAGTATTCTCTTTAGCAAATACTTACACCTCCAAGCCAGACAGCGACGGCGACTATAAGGCAGATTATCATGACGTGGGTCTGAGGTAGACTCCGGCCCCTCGGGTCCAGGCGAGTTCCCATGGGCGGCGGACACTGCTGGGAAGGGATATGCCAAATATGTGTTAGGATGGGTCCATCGCTACACATCACATTGTAAAGATGAACTTTAATTTATTTCCCTTGTTAGCATTTCTACTTGCTTACTTAATGTCCGTGCTTTCATTGGTATGATCTGATTTGAATAGTGACTCTCCATGCAAATATAAGGGACCCGTACCTCCAAACAGCTGGCGAAGTTTTCGGCGAAGACCAAAGAGGATGGCCCAGCCGCCGGCTCCTCTGCGTCGGGGTCATCTTCGAGGTCAAGGTCAATGTCAATGTCAATGTCAAGGTCATGACCGTCGGAGCGACCCCACAATAGTATGGAGCTAAGGTCATCTCCGTTGGGGTTTGTTAGACGTTGGCCACGGCCGGTAAGATCACCGATGGTGTCACCTAGCCGTGGTTCACGGTCAGGTATAACACCATCGGTGTCACCCGGTCGGTGGCCACGAGCGGGAAGATCACCGATGGTGTCACCTAGCCGTGGTCCACGGTCAGGCATAACACCATCGGTGTCACCCAGTCGGTGGCCACGACTAGGGACAGCGCCACCGGGGTCCGTCAGCCGTTGTCCATGATCAGAAAGACCATCGTCGGAGTCACCAGGGATACCACCAATAGGGTTTCCAAGCCGTTGTCGGGGGACACCCCTCCTCGCGCGGCGTATAGGGAGGCGAGCAACCCGCTCACCGACCACATCTATAAGGAAACAGGAATTTGTGTCTGCATTGTAAGCGGCATTCGCAGATTTAAAAAAAAAAGGTTTCACAGGGGAGGAGTGTCAGGATATTAATTGTTAAAAATATGAACAGAAAGTCCAAAGCTGGACCTCCTACCATCTCCCCTTCTCTTTCGCCAGAGGAAATCAGGTTAGCGGTCTTGTGTGATTTGAGTGGTTAAGAACAACATATTGTGAGGGAGTGTTTATTAGTTAAACGTGCCCCCACCCCCCCGCTCCGTTCACCTCCGTCCAGTGTGTTAGGAAAGGCAAGAGTATGGTTCGACCTATTTTGATAAAGAAAAAACCGCCAAAAGAATTTGCAGAAAGTTATAAATCGCCCGAAAGTTGGACCAAATAAAAGCTGTGAACACCCATTGCCCAAAATCGTCAAAGACGCAGTTATTAAAATGACGTCACAATAACGTTGCAGCGCAACAAATTATCAAAAACCTGGGCAAGGCATAAATCTATGAAATTATTCGACGAAATCTGTATGACAAATAATTGTGACTACCGTTGAAAATAAAGCAATATTTTTTCTTTTAATAGTTTTATTGGAAACAACACCCTTTAAAACATATATATATAGCATATAAAGTTGTTTCCGTTTAATATAAGTGTTTTTTTTGTCACATAATGCATGGTATTGCTAACAATAACATTAAACTACACACGTTTCCTTTATGTCCATATATGCACATATGTAACTTCATACTAACCACCATGACGTTGCTTTTCGGAACGAATCGCAGATAGCATTTTGGTATCCGTGTTTTGCATCATGACACTCAGAGCGACAGCGAGAAGAAAAAGACACCTCATCGCTGCAGCCATGTTGAGACGAATGATGAGTAGATGCGTGTGCGCCGTGAAAATGACCACGATACGAACGGTTGCTAGGGGATCCTTCTGTGACGTCATGGATACCTTGGCGACACTTGAACCATTGTCACATTAAGATTTACTAAATGTTGAAAAGAGCCTGACCTAGTTTTCCCAGTCTCACCACGCCATAAATAGAGCATATAACAACTAAAATGACGGCCACAGAAAGCAAGTTCTTTATTCATTAGTTCATTGAAGTTAATTTATGTCTCTCCTGCTCAATGTTTTAGTTAAGTCCTACCTTGGGCCGGTTTCAAAATACTGTATTAGGGATTACGTAACAGGTAGGCATTTTTGGCCGTTTTTGCCGACTTAATCCATGTTAACCAGTCCGCATCCTGAGGTGCACTATTATCAGTCTTTGTGGCCTGTAACCGGGCCGTTTCCCGGCTGATTACGGATTCAGCTGTGATACCATTTTGCACTTGCCTTTATGAGATTATAGGTCTATTCTAGCCAAATAAAATTACACGACTGCGGGTAGTAAAGAAGGCAGTGTTCTCGCTTGCAACGGTCAGTGTATACATGACTTATGACGTCAATAACGAAATAAACGATACAATGTTTCAAACATGATGTACCTCGCGCGCATTATGATAACATCAGAGATAATGCCTGAATACATGCAACCGAATAACAGCTGATTTCTGATTTCAAATTATCGCCCCGCTTTTTGTGACATAAAGCTATTACGGTTGAGATGTGTTCAGCTAAATAGAGACCGAGCTTAATTTCGAGTACAGAAAAGTAACCTTGGCCACGGACGACTATACCATAGTAAGCAACGTTTTGTACATGAAAGGAAACAGCAACTGCCCATAGGCATTGGATTAGACCTACTGTAATATGTATCTCCCCTGTTCGTCATAGGGATTTCTACAGAATGCTAACAATTGCGAAAAACAATAGAAGTGACAGTTTTTGCCTAATCGTTGGAATCATATCGCTTGTCGAAGCGATGGGTTTTGCGTGATTATTTGACGGGACAACAGCTGAGCACCGTACAAGAAATGTTCCAAAACAATAGTTTCTCAATGATATAACTTTTGGTCATCGGTCTATCCGGGATCAGCATCAATGATGTACGTTGCTACATATGCTGTTTGAGTCCTACTTTTTGCATCAAATATAGATTGAGGGCGGAAAACGGTAGGAGATCGTAGAAGACAGTCAATGAGTAGAGTGTTTTTTTTTTAACCTCGATGCGCCTGGGTCATTTTTGGTCATACAAAACTTTGTATTATAATTCTGTAATACCTTATCTAGCAAACATGTCAAAGCTTTTCTCGAAAATCCAATATCAATTTTGAACAAAATATTAGATTTCACATTTTCGTTTCCCCTTGGCTACCGCACCTTGTGACATCAGCTTCGAACGTCAACTATTCTGTGATTCGCTTCAAATTTAACTGCTGATATGCTTCGGTTGGGGACGAGAAAATCCTTTTTTGTAGAAACTTTATTTCTAAGTTCGACATATACCGATATACATTCCAGTTTACAAGTACCGATATACATTCCAGTTTACAAGTACCGATATACATTTTACATGTTTACATGTAACGCAATACATTTCAAGTTTACCATTACTGATAAACATTCTAAGTTTACATGTAGCCATATACATTCCATGCTTACAGGTACTGATATACATTCTAAGTTTACATGTACCGAAAGCGTGCATACACATATCGACAAATGCAAAACATTGTTGATCAAACAAGAGAATAAAGGAGTGACATATTGGGCTGAGATGAAACCCATAAGACAGTCTAACCAAAATCAATATATATATATGACACTATTGAACTTTTTAGTTATTACATTTTTATTACCGTGAAATATCTACGACGACATCATGATCGTAGCCAGCGCGGCTACCACACATAGACCCAGATAGTTATGTAGCGCGTTATGACGCTCGCGCCCAGCGCGGCATGTGACCGGCGGAGGCGGAGTTGTCCTGTCGGCGTCGTTTACGAAGGAAATTCGACCCTGCAGCTCTGGGAACACCGGTGAGAACTTGGCCAGGTAGTCGGCCACCAACGAGCTGATTTCAGTCCCTGGAGTGACAGAAAAAAAAATGGTTCCATCATGTGCCCAAAAAATGTAAAATGTAACTAAAATCACTTATAACTGGAATCATGTTATTTTTGTCATGCAATTTATCCTTGCACTCAAAGCTAGCCGAAAAGATCGTACCAGTGATGTAGGACTAATAATAGCTCTGGAACAAAGCTGCTGCACCGACTAGTAAAGATAAATGTGAGAAAACTTATTTTTTATAAGATCCATGGCAGAACACATTACGGGGGTACTTTGAGGGCTCATCATACCCCAGCCTAAGTATACCTGATAGAGTAAAAACTAACTATAAGCGGCGGTTATTCAATGTGCGCCACTGTTTCTCTACCCTCTATGCTCTAATGTAGACAAATGAGTATTTTTACAAACATCTTAGTTGTTGATAGCTCAATTTAATGTTTTGACACATATAATATTTTCCCATGCATGCTTAATTAATATGTAAATCAGTTATGTTTTCTATTCTTTGCTAACTAAAATATTTAATATGTACTGAGATATATGTATGTTCTTATACCTATATACTCATTGTAGACCATCTTCTCTGCTATCATGCTGTAGCCGTCACCCCCGTTTTTCAGGAAGTCAGGCATGAGGACTGCGTAGACTCGATCCAGTTCCAGGGGCTCCTGTTGGGGTACTCGGCACGTGGTGCAGCGCACCGTCACCCCCACCACTCGCTCTCCGACCGGCCTGTCCAGGTTGTACACCACACGCACACCTGTCCACAAGGAAATCACGGGCAAAGTGAAAGGGGATATGTATACAATATCATTTGATCGGCGAATGGATCAGCAAGAGCGCATCCAGTTTTTCAAGAGAGGGAATTAAGGGGGAACGGGGAATTTGAAGTGGGTGCGAAAGAAGAAGGGAGGTTGGTGCGGGGGGGCGGGGGGTTATCCCCTGACTATCTAGACAAAATGGAGCATAATTTGCTTACTAGCTATAGCATTGGAAAAAATCGAAACATAAGTAATCATGCATATAGAAGCCATTTTGTTTTTAAATTAGTTAGAATGCACACAAACCTGACATTTGCAGGAATTGTCCCTTTGGCCCATCGACGCCATCTATGCGGGCCACGGAGTGCTCCAGCATCTCCAGGAACACCGAGCCCCGGATGTAAACCAGATCCACGTTGTTACGGAAGGGAAGCACTTGTAAAACAGTAGCTCTGGATATCGGCCCTGTCACCCAACATATAACAGTGTCACTGTAGAACGGTGGCTCTCAATATGGGCCCTATCACCCAACATATAACATTGTCACTAGTAGAACGGTGGCCCTCGATATCGACCCTGTCACCCAACACTAAACTTTGTCACTGTAGAAAGGTGGCTCTCGCTTTATGTTTAAATCCAGATTGCCTTTACGGTTTGATATCGGGAAGAAGCGATTCGCGCTATGCAGTACTACCAGCCCCCCCCCCCTTCTAGCCTGGTCATAATGCGTTATCGAACTATGTCATGGATGGATTCCATAACGTGAAAATCTAACAACTGGGGTATTTTAATCACATAGGGCGATTTGGGCAACCGGACGTTTCGGGCCCCACATAAATTCACTGTATGCACAGTAGGAGGGGGGGGGGGAGGGGGGCACAGTATATTACCTGGCTCCACTGCAGTATATTACCTGGCTCCACTGGGACCCGGATACCGCCTCCATTCCAGACAGCCATACTGACATTGGACCAGCCGACGTCATTGGGACCTCTAGTGTTGGCGGTAACAACTGCGTCTGCTATCAGGTTCCCTGTAAATCGCAACATTCTGGATACGAATTCGGTATCGGTAAATTGATACTTTTTCAGAAGGGCACAAGATATTTTTTGCTGTAATAAATACTCAGAGCTCGTTATTTTTATGCTTTATTCTTGAAAATTATAATGTTGCAAGAAATTACAGCTGATTTGACCTTTTTTCAAGAATCTTGAAATGTGCCTCCGGCCGACAGCAGAGGTAAAAGCGGAGCTTGCGTAGTGCCACCGTGCCGGGAGCTTGTGAACATAGTAGATACGTTGCTTACCTAAGTTACACTCTCGGGCACGACAGCTCAAACGGGCGCCGTCCAGATGGACGAGAGAGGAGCCGACAATCTCCAACGAAAACACTTCTAATGGCTCCCGCCAGGTGGTAATCTCAGCCAACATATCGGCATCTTAAATCAATACACGTGTTGACATATAATGGCGGCACAATATGCTCCAACATACAGGAGCGTTGCTTCGCATTTCCCCTGGGGGAAAGGGGGCACTATAGTACTACAGTGGTAGGGGTTTCCTCGCCCATGCCATAGCATTCGGAGAGCGAGCGAAGAGGGCGCGATTTTGTGGTCATTACGACAGAATTTATTGTTTAAAAGAGGCATCTATAAAAGACACTGACTTTTATGGCAAAGTGTCTGGAGGTTAATTATTTTAACGCTTTCCATATTAACTGGACGATATAAAAAAAGTTGTCTCAGATGTGCACATCGACAGAAATTGTAGATTTCTGCTCCGGGGATTGAAAGAAAAAAAGCCGAAAAAGGGGTAATTTGGGCGGCACATATGTATATACTACTGTTAACCCCCATTAAGATGCTATTACTATATATAATGCCCCCCCCCCACCCCCTGGGGAGCATTTCCCCTAGAATAACATGAAATAATTTTCACTGAGATGCCGGTTAGGTCTTTTCTGGTATGTCAATTGCTTAAAAGTTATGTACATTAGGTTATACGCACTTATATAATTTGATGCTTTGATATCTATAAACGCATGGTATTGCATATTGACTCCGTTCGTGAGACACCGGAAAGCAGAACGTGTATGCAGGTCACGTGCAAGTTTGCTCGGCTTGACAAGCAGTACGTAACAGTGGCCACCCAGCTCCCCGTGTTTACTGGAGCGATTCTAGGCTGAACCGTGGTGACAGAAGGCCTAGCTGTTGTTCAAATATGCCCTGTTGGCATAAGTGGTAAGTTTGCGCTTGTGAATAAACATACTTAGTATAGGCCTACAGGAGGGGGGGGGCAGGGGGGGGGGGGTCGTGTTCCCAAATCACGAAGACTACAATTCTTTAGTCCCAGGTCACTATGAATTACATCGAGGACTCCCCACACAAAATAGAAGGGGCGGATACATGATATAAATTGGCGAAATTCCAATTCACGGTTATTTAGTATTACAATTCTCAGTTCACGATTCAGGAAAATCATTGATCACGACGGTCGGCTAATATCTCATTCCCATTTCACAAAGAATTTATTTCCTCATTCCCAACACGGTAAAATGACGTAACCCCCCCCCCCACTACAGGTGTTAACATGGTATATATCGTTGAAACGGTACCACCAAAAAGCCCCATTAAGATGCTGTTGGGAGACTCTGAAGGGGTCGAACTTCATACCCATGATACCGTTAAATATCAAAATATCAAGGTACTTGATCATACAGGCTATAACTATTATAAATATTATTAACGCATTCTGATGATGTGTCTTATGTTGCTGCCTATAATACCGTTGTTTGACATTACATCTTCATAGAACGCCACGAGTAACTTCACTTAGCCTACACAATTTTGTGGTGACCAGTCGTCATGTGATGCTGATGGCCATTTGTGGCATAGCTGGCTAGGTTGGTATCAATTTCTAGGATAAGGTTGCGCTTCGCAATAAAAGACTCTACACTATATAAAGACATAAGGCCTATCACTGCCCATTAACTAAACATTGCATCGTCGATACCACCATCGATCACGATCCATAGGTTCTGTAGCTCCGGACAGAAGTGAGTAAAGTTGTTTTTTAATGTCTTAGCTTTGAAAGAAACCATGTGAACTGAAGTTTAAATGCCACCTTCTGGGTAAAGTCATTCGTAACAATAATATAATAAGTCAATGTTGCAGCCATTTGGGTGGCAGTGTACTGTATATATATATATATATGACTTTTCAACTTATTAGGTCACAAAATTTGGCAACAACTACAAACTGTCAAGATTGCACTGAAATGAAATGCAGATGCAATTCCGACCGACACACCCATTGACTCACTGTCGTCAAACAACGTGGAATTCAGCGAACATATTAAGTGTTTTTGTTTATGGCAATGAACGCGACTACCGATTTGGCTGCACAAATAGAAATCCTGTTTTACCTTCTTCGTATGACGCATTGAGGAGGACGGGGTTGCCGGTCCAGGACACGACTTCACCTGCTTCGTCGAAGGTGGTTTGTAGGTAGCCGAGGTACTTGCCGTAGGCGTAGGCCTGTAGGACCAGAGCTTTGGTTCCGCTCGGCCTCTCAACCACGAACGGGTAAGTCGCCACTGGGACCTCGTTCGAGGGGGCGCTTCCTGGTGATACAATCAATGGCTGAAGCTTGATATGTCACCTTGGTTACTTGGTTATGTTATCACCGTTAGCATAACTGATTTAACATGATTTAAAAAAGGAGAAAAAAAGATGCCACAATTAACATAATTGTAAAAAAAGGATTTTTTTTAATATACCAGAAAATAAAAGAAAAGGAATAAAACATATGCCAGAATATAAGGTACGCATACCCAAAGTGGCAAAACATTCCCCGGATTTCGCTTCTGATCATTTTTATTGCGTGAGATGAAAAGCAAAGAGTCTATACGCCCCAGAACATAGCAGCGTACATGAATAAATACATATATAACAGCCTGTGACTTGGTATATAAGCGAAGAAACTGCATATAGGATGCCACATATAAACAATGACACAAATTTAAGTCGTAACACATAGCTGGCGGAGCATTGGGTACGAAGGTAGATCCTTGCGAAATAGTTAAGCTTTATATTTCATATAGGGCATTTGAATAGTACTTTTAAAATCAAGGAAGTGCAAATTGGACCGCTTCGTATTGGGAATATGAGGATCTACGCATCTCGCCCCTCCCCCCGGGGAGTAAACTTATAATCTTATAAGTAAACTTATAATCTTATAAGTAAACTTATAAATATATAAGTACACTTATAACCGCATAAGTACACTTATAAACGTATAAGTACACTTAAAAACGGGCTAGGGCAACACCGGTACACTTACCGTCGTATAGGCCAGGCTAGGGCAAGACCGGTACACCTACCGTTGTATTAGCCAGGCTAGGGCAAGACCGGTTGACCTACCATTGTATAAGAAGGTGTTGCTGTGGCCGTCTATGACGATGTCGACTCCTTCTATTTCGGCAACCCTTGTGCTTTTTGGAAACCCGGTGTGGCCTAAGGCAATGATCTTGTTGACCCCAGAAGCCAGAAGAAGGTTCACGCTGGTTCTGATATTAGCTACCTCGTCGCCAAACTCCACGCCCTGAGTCTTCACTGTTGGAAAAATGGTGGACATCGTTTAACCGAACACAAATATCACTGTCTTTCGATGTCGCACCGGCCTCCTTATATCAAGTATTCATCTTTTAAACTACATTATAATAGCTTTTTATATCTATTGTGTTACCAGTATTATATGCAGGTATTGAATTGCTTCGGCAGGTCGAGCGGTGGTGGGGGTGGGACAGGTTTGGCATACATGTATACAAAGGTGGCTTGAAAAATAATTTGTATTCTTTGTTTACGTTGAAAGCTGAACGTGTTTAATTCCACTTTATTGATTTACGGATATGTTTCACTGGAACTAAAATTTCGTTTACCCTCTAACTGAACTTCCAAATTATTATCAGGTATTCTTCTTGCAAGTCCCTTGAATTATACCCCATATAATAGCTCATATAACACGTACAAGCCCCCCCCCCCCCCCACCCCCCACCACGCCCACCGCATCCCCACCCGGTAGGAGGGAATATTGAATTCCCTCCTACCACAGAGCTCCTACCGCAAGACACATTCCGAAAAAAAAAATCGGCTATGTCTGAAATGAATCAATGGCAGTCTACAGTGTCTGTGACATCACAGACAGCGCGCGCTCACCTACAGCGAATCCGGTTTTGGGTACATGAGTCATGACACTTCCCATATACAAAACGTGGCGAGCTCTTTGAAGGGGGCGCACCATTTCATATCAGGCGGGGGGGGGGGGGGGCTAGAATATAAATTACAATGCATTTTTTTTATTTTTCGCAAATTTATTGACATTGTATTTTTTGTATCTTTGTCATCAAATTATTTATAGCCTGGTAATTCCATTCAAAATTTATTTATACAGTGTCAAAAGTTTTTTTTAAATTATGAAAGCAAGTTATTTTTTTTGTAGCATCTGAAAAGCAAACATTTTTCCCCCATATAGTCGCAACAAACCATTTTTTTCAAATAGTTTCTAGCCCCCCCCCCCCCTGATATGAAATGGTGCGCCCCTAATGGCGTGAAACGAACAGAAAATCAGCGTCTTTCGATTAAAAACTAGCATCAGTATGAAGGTACACCCCAAACATTTGCTCCAAATGATTTTCAACTCAAACTGTGCATTCATATTCGAAACATCACTGGGTCTAGCTTGAGGCCCGTAGTAAAGTATAGGAACCCGCTGACGCAGAATGATTATTTCTAGAGGTGAGCGCACGCTGTCTTTGACGTCACTTACACTCTTGTCGGAAGTATATTCTACCTTTTACCAAATAATAATTTAAACGATCAACCCCAGATGAGATACCTAACGTTAATCTAATAAACCAGTTTATGGTAACTGATCAATTTACTGATAGCTGGGCTTGATCTCAACCAATCAGTGCCAGAATTAAGGTTCAACACCAAGTCACCATGGTGATGACCCTCACCTACCTGGGTCTGTCAGTTTCTTTGTCTCAGTGGTCGTGTAGCCTATGACTCCAATCAGCTCACCGCTGACATTGAGGGTCACGTGGGGCTTAATGTGTGACTTAAGCTTGGCGTCGGTTGAGTAGATATTAGCACCGAGCACCGGAAAGATGACGTTACTGAGGAAGGGGGTCACGAGACCGGATACGCCGTTGTCAAACTCGTGGTTGCCTAGACACTGAAGAAGCATATGGGTTTAAATATGCTATCATAAAGAGCTGTAAATTTATGAAATCGACAAGGCTCCGTGAACCGATCTTCGCATTAGCCGTAGAATGAAATTAAAGATCATAAGGAAGGATAGTTCTTCTTCTTTTTAAACCGAGCGTGGATAGGTCCATATTGTTCAGAGAAAGTTGTTGCGATTCATCCCGTAAACCAAAGCAAAAAATGTTGCTCGTTGACTGAACGCACAACCCTCTGATCATCGGACAGATACTCTACGTCATAATATCAACTTTAATGATGTACGCTGTGCAAATCAAATATACTTTTCTTGCATACGGGTATAAGAAAAGGCGTGTGCACATTCTACAGGTTTTCTTTTTCTACCAAGGTCACTTTCACTTATTAAATATTCGACGCGGTATAATTGTTTCAAAATCCAACAACCGTGCTTTACAGTTAAGTTATCTCCTGAGTTAAAAAAGAAGAAGACAAGGTATGTTGGGTGTTTGGAGAGGCCGGGGTCGGTGGTATAACTATCTGTTCAGGGTTACTTTAAAAAAAAACATGTTTTTATTATTAATTTGTTATGGGTTTTAGTGTATTGGTTGCTCGATCCATCTTCATATCAGTCTAGCTGCTTGATTGGTTCAAACATAAACATATAGTGAGCTCAAGGCAAAAGCTCACGCACAGGCAATTTCTCGTTTGTAAAAACAATGCTGTGAAGTGGACGGAATTGGAAGTGTCGATACTTCACACACTAAGAGACAGAGTATATACGTGTAAAGCATTATCCAAATTTACTTACTGTTAAATTGCCGAATTAATCACGAAAAATAGACACTCACTGGATCCGAGGAATCGCTACATAACAACAACTATCGGAATGTTCAAAAGTATTGTCTGCCTTACATAATTTTTTTGGTCCAGTGACTTAGCATGCATACTGTTATGGTTCAGGGCATATTGAGGTCGAGATGTAGGTCCAGTCCAAAAGTGTACATTTGGCTTCTCCGTATACTCTTGTGTTTGTAGCCAAAGCGTATGAAACGAATACAAATGAGGTGACACGAAACGCCTCCGCAAAACTTCTTGCTGTGGATTCGAAAGGACGAATATATTTACCACCCATGATAATCATATAACTTTGGCAACCATGAATTTTCAAAACATTCAGGCACCAAAAAAATATCTCCCACACACAGTTTGTTGGCAGTTTCTTGTGTATTATATGCGTTACCCTTTTGCTCCTTTGTACCGACGTAAAATAAAATGTTATCTTATTTAATCTTATTTTATCCCATATAAAAGATTACAATATCTGTTTTATTCTAAATCGGCGGTAATATATGTGGGCATAGAAATAAACGGCAAGGTCAAGGATGAGAACGGATCAGTTTCAAGCGGTTTGCTATATGTATAGACCTAACCCAATATATCCCATTGAGTTCCTAATCATTCATGGAGATTACTCACATCAACAGACACATTTTAGAGACGTCGAAATTTACACAATTGTATCTCAAGTGCACCTCCCACTTTTTCAACGCCAAGCCGGCTCTCCCCACGTAATACACGACTTCGCAATTATACGCCTTTTTTTTCCGTTACATATACTATATATATACTATCGTATGTTTTAATAGTGTCGGCAGAATATGTTATTATGCGTTGACGCCATCTCCACAGGTCACAAAAACTAGATTAATACTCGGAATGCATTGCACATGCAGTGGCGCCCCACAGCGGAATAATGTAATCTACGATCGGCGAAGTCTTCTATAAAGTGGATGGTGGCGTCCTTTAATTTAGGGAAGGGAGCGAACCTAGAACTCCAGTTTATTGTTGGCAGGCGCCGGCTTTCTCGTGGTATTCAGTAGTATCACAGTTATATAGTAGTTTTCCTTACCGAAGGAAGACGTATAGCTTGCGTCTATGGCATTCGACAATACGGGTGACCCCAATATACAGAGCAAATATGTACATCAGAGCTTAGTTTTGTAACAAGAGTACGAATGTACGATTATGTGATGACTTATGCTATAGTTTTTATATACACAGGTAAACATGCATGCGGTGCGTTCACAACATCACGTGCGCAGTACTTTTAATGACGAACTGACTTGTGCCATCGCTATAGGCTGCGTGCACCATTCAGTCATTGAAGTCCCCTCTGGCTACGTATTGTAGCTTGTTGGGCAGAGTTGCAACGAGACTTATTTATAATTAGCGCAGGATATAGGGTCATGAACGAGATTTGTTCTACAAGTGGAAACGAGACTTACATGTACTATGCTTTTCTTGCCATGCCTACCATTTCTTTGTCTTTAAATACAAAACTATGAAAGTATCTTTGAAAAGAACGTTAAAGCCTGACATATAAAACTGTGGTTTTATATTTACGGCGTCGAAAGTAAGACAAACTACATGATCTAGATAACTATGTGATATGATACAAATCTGTTACCATGGCGTCATATCCCAACTGGTTCATGAAGTATGCAGTAGCCTCTCCCTCATAGTGCGAGAACCAAACCGTTCCCTGGAACTGGTCACCGGCATCCAGGAGCAACACGTTGTCATGCCTGCGTCTTATCTCCTTGACAACCGTCGCCCTCCTAGCAACGCCTCCGAAGCATTTGTTTTCTTCTGCATTGGCCTCGGAACATTCTCCCGAGTACGCGTTCGTCTGTTCAAATCTCGCGTGTACATCATTGGTGTGCAAGGTGGTTAATGTAAACGCTTCTGCCTGAACAATGCCCTTTGGTAGTGTCGCAAAGAGCGCTAGTGTTAAATACAACGCCGACATGCTGACTTGTGTATGGTAGTGAGTCGACTGCCTCGTCCAACGCATGAACTGTGTATAGCTGGTGCAAAGTGTGTGGGCCGCTGTTTTGCCGTGAAAAGCAGTCAGGCAGTGACTTCTGTAGCCGGATGTCGAGTCTCGAGTCTCAAGCCCCAGAGTGTCTAAGCGGCGGGAGGGGGGGTGGGGGGGGGGTACTTAATGCATTGCTATAGGCGGGAGGTAAAGTCCCCCCCCCCCTTTTCATAGCCCAAATCCGCTCTGTCCAGGTTTTGCCACCAAAATCCGATCGGAAGGGGTATTTTTTCGTAAAACAGTGCCCCCCCGGGGCAGGCAGTGGGTTTGGGATTGTGGTGCGGGGCTTGTGACTGGGGTTGCGACTGGGGTGAGGGTGGTATGGAGTGGATTTGGGAGGGTAGCCCGGAGGTTGGGAGTGGGATTGTGGGTCGAGGTTTTAAGGAAAGCTGTCTGTGTAGAGTGGGGTGGGGGGAGGGTGCTGGGCGGCGTCAAATAAATTCTTTGGCGGCGTCAGTGTTTGCAAGACTTACGATATAGGGCAATTTACTCGCTTGCAATTGGCTTGGAGTGGGCGACCCCCGTCCGTGGGCCGTGGACGGCGGGACCGAACGGCATCGGAACGGAAAGGCGTCTTGCTAGCACAGTGGTGAGACCGAACGACGACTAAACCGAACTGTGGCGTTACTGAACGGTGGCGTTACGGAACGGTGACGGGACGGAACGTGTCACGTGATTCGTGCGGAACAAGTGACGTATATTATGAACCTTCATGTGGCGCCGCCTTACGCTATAACTGAATGTTATCTCGCGGAGGCAACGTCACAGTGGAGAAGTAGCCTTCAGGGGAAACGCGTGGGACGAGAGATCAGCAGGTCCGCGATTTGCGGATTAATTGCGGCAGTTCCAAGCCGCGTCAAACCTTTTGATGGCAACTTCCATCCAAACAAATTGCGTCTTGTGACGATTGTCGCCGTAAAAAAGCCATGATTGGAATCGCAGCTATCTATATAAACGACTATCACGCACTCTTGTTTTGCTCACACAGTTGTAGTCATTTCCGGTTTTCCGGTTTGAATATAATTAAATGAATATAAGTATCGCCTCCTCATTGGTCTATCGCGGACACACCTCCAAAAAGAGCTGCCGACAAGACACGACGGAAAATTCTGTAATTTGGAGGATAGACACTTTGGTATTATATGACTTGGCAAAGCTGCGTTACAGGCCAAGCAGGCGGCTTGTTTTTAATGATATTGAAAGCCCGTCCAAGGCTGCGGGTTGCACCCGACAGTACGTTGTTTTCCTGAGGTAGGGCGTTATGTGCGGGTCTCTGTAATAACCTGCATGCCTTTTCTAGCCTCTAGTCAACGCAACCTGACACAAAGTAAAGCAAGGCCTCACCTTCACAAAGAAAGTAGTTTTTCTCTTGTCAGAAAAGGGAGCGCTACGTCAGACAGGCGAAGCAGGTCCGTGTGAATAACAAGGATAATGTTTACGTAGCCTGTCTCGAAGCATCATGTGGGCCGTTAGACACGGCACCCCGAGATACGTTATAGACAGACCTGGTAAGGACAATGTCTTCCTTCACGCCAAAGTCCCACATAAGCCGGGTGGGTTTTGATGGCGTGTCCTTCTTTTTCTGCATATCTCTGTTGGCCTCCATGTTTGCGTCTCACTTGGTTAAAAAAGCTCAAGTGGTAAGTTACGCTTTTGAGCCATATTTATCGTTGCATTTACTGAGCCTGTTACAAATGTCATTGTCATGGTAATGTCCGTTACGTCTATACTTGGGATCTGGAAGGGTGAGGAGGGGACGTGTAGTGCCCATTGTCGATTTTGCAAAATTCTCTGTGTCGATTTTTCGCGACGCTCAGTATCGCTGTTTGGCTAGATTCAGTAGGTGTCTGAATCTGAATCTAGCCCAAAAAAGGGACATTGTTAAACTACTAGATAGTAAATCTGTGCATATTGTATGGGATAATCATAATTATATATTTTGGGCTGAGCAAATAAGAAAAAAAATTTTGTTAATGTTAAGTGAAGGGGAAGAGGCCTTAAATTACTGCTTCTATAATTTGTTTTTGCATATGACTGTTTATGAAACGTTCTGACGAATACATATATAATTATATATATGTGTTTCTCCATATAAGTTGTATTTTACAATATTGCTTTGCCGATCTGCATGTTGAGGAGGCTTCACGTTGATGGCAATGCTAGTTTGGGGTATCCTCCAAAAATAAATACTTTTCGGGGTATCCTCCATAAACAAATGCTATTCAGGTATCGTCAATAAATAAATGCTGTTCGGGGTATCCTCCATAAATAAATGTTATTCGGGCTATATCCGCCATAAATAATAGTTTTTGATGCACTATATTTGCTTGTTCTGGGGGGAGTGGGAACTGTTTAAAAAGTCGCAAAATTGGACGTGGTGGTGAGGTGTTAGAACGTTATTTGAACAGAGACGGCTGGTTTAAGTGGCTGCACGCCATACGCACAATCGAGAGGTGACCATCATGCGGCCATTATGATCTGTTACATTGACATGGTGAGCGCATCATGATTTACGGCTACCAGGGGCTTTTATAGCCTGTCAACGTTAATTGACACACGCTTTTCCAATTTAATTATATACGCCCCTCTATTTTCATTTTGATCATTGCTTTGATTGGTTGTTTGGTCACTTGATGCTGTTTTAATAACAGAATTCGTGTTGGTGTGGTACTGAAATAACGAGCAGTGAGATATCGAGTCATAAGGCAAACGTAGCCGGTTTCGAGGATTGGACAGTACGGATTGGACAAATCCACATCAGACATCATGGTCTCTTCATTTAATAGAATCCATAACATATTTGATCAACACAAAACTCTTTTCTATCTGATAGTTGGACGTTTGGACGGCAGTTAAAAAGGTTGGAATAAAAGGGTGTGCTGTCCGAAACCCTCCTCCATGTGCGATACGGAAAGAGAGTCAGATGTATATATAATATTTATTCATCCGACATGAACATTTGCAGAGGTTGCACTGGCGTATCATCCGGTCTCTTATTGTTATAACCAGTTGTGCTGTCAAACGTTCCGAAAATGTGAAGAATGTGTGTATGAGTATATAGCTCCATAGACTATGCGTTGGAACAAAATAAAAAGAAATTCATATGACATATGGGGGTCAACTTGAGTCATTTGACAATTACTTTAGATGGGCGGCTTTAAATATCTTCTTGAATGCTATAACCTTTGCATGTCATCCGCGGGAGCTGCCAAAATCAGATTTCAAATAATTGCATCACGCCGTTACCACTGGGAAAGCCATTAACCCTTCCATTCACTAAAGGTTGGACACATCTTCGTTAAGCAAATGATCCCCTCACAATAAGAATTTCAGCGTCAAGTCGTCTATCTACGCCCCCCCTCCCCCACCCCACTCCCCCCCACTTTGTCTCCCTCTCTGCCTCACCCTTTATGCCGTCTATACATGTTGGTGGATGATTTGATCACGACAGAAGGCAGCGCGTAACTTCAGAGCCATACCCCCCTCCCAACCAGCATGCTCAGCCATGGAGCTCCCTCCCTCTTTAGCCCACAACCGCCTCCTAATCCCTCCTTCCCTCTCTCCCACTCCTCTCTGTTCCGACGGTTGGTACCGCGACCTTTCCGCCCCATTTGTGCGCCCCCCGCCCTGCGCGCCCCCTTCCCTGCTCTACCCCTTCCCCGCTTCACCCTCTAACTGTTCCACCCCTTCACGCCCGCACGCCCTCTTCCTCTCGCGACCCCAGATCCAACCGGTTCACTGCGAGGGGAGATAATTAATACGATTGGCCTCCAGTCCTGCGGTAGTCCCTTCACTTTGCGGCCTCCTTGCCACTGGCAATGAGCACGGAGTATAATTGGCGGAAATCATTTCATAGCGCCCATTTCTTGCCAATCTCAGACTGGAGAGCAATTTTTTTTCATTGCCTGCTGTCGATCACCAGGGATTTCAAGAAAATGCAAGAAAACTTTCACGCCGCTGTAACTAACCTGCAGTTGAAGCTTCCAGTGTCCTAAATGTTAGGCCGTGATTTACATAAACAGGTTAAATGCTCCACAATGAAATTAATGTAATGCTTTTTCTTCGATATTAATATGCGCAATCAACAAAGACATGAACGAGCGGATCTGTAAAACGCCCGAATATTATCCGCATGTTATACTATAATACATTAAAACACGAGTAAATGCAAAAGCCTAAGTTTGGTTTTCCCATCCGTTTTATTTAAAGATGCAAAGGGAAAAAAACATGAAATAAAGAAGACCAATTTTGTTTTTTAACGAGTGACATGCAATGATTTCCTGGCCTCAGCGGGGGACACGAAGTGATAGAAACGGCAGCTACAGAGATATGATGAATACGACGACCCTTGATTGATGTTCCTCGCGTAGCGGCTCCCCAATAGGGACAGTGGATCAACTGCCTCTCGTTGAGATAATGGATGTCTTCAACCAGCCGGACGACGGTGCTGGATTGAATTTGAGTAATAAATTCATTACGTTACCTCCTTTGCATTGACCGCGATGTGACTAGTTATGCCCTCCCTTGGCTGTGTGGACGCTTTGCCTCAAAGATGACTTGGTCCCTTTCTCTACAGAGGGTTTGGAGAGCCGGAGTGTCCTGCAATTTAGCGTAAGAATAACGACCTCGGGCGGTCCCACAGACAGACCGGCTCTACACGGCTCAAAGCCATGTAGTAGATGGGTGGAGAGATAGGTGGAGTCGGGAAAGGACGCCAGAGGGACGCGGGAATAGGGATGGGTGGGGGGTTGGAGGTGGGTGGGAGGGGGAGGGGGGGTGGGGGCGCAGGGCAGGGCAGGGTAGCCTAGGAGGGGCGGGGGGGGGGGGGGGGGGGGTGATGCGATTGGAGTGGGGTCGGGTGTCCAGTCTCCAGCCAGTGAGGCGGCCCCTTTAGCTATCGCTGGCACACGAAGTCGGATCGGCACTTTGTTCATTGGGCGCATCACGCATCAATGATATTCATGCGCTCGGCGCCTTCCCATATAAAACTGGGAGGCAGAAGGCGGAACGAAGGAAAGAGCTCATAAGACGCTGGCGAACACAGTTCGGTCTGCCTTGAGAATCTTCAAGCCTGTCTTGGCGCATTTAATTGAACAGTAGCCTGCGTGGCTCTTTGCCTCCTTACAGACGCAGACTGCCTGTTATTCTCTTTCTGTTGGCTAAAAAAAGACTGTTACTGAATACACAGTCAAATCGTGCTGGCCAATGTGTAAAAATGTGTCTATGTGCAAATTTTAACGCTCCCAGTTTGTCTCATGTTCGGGACCACATTACGCTGCGCATACAAAGCCACGCGTTGGACAGCGTGCGGGGGCCTGTTCAGATTCCCCAATAGTCATTCCGTAACTTAGCAGGCGCCGCGCCCAGTCGCTCAGCAGACGACAGCGAGCGGCGATGGAAACCAGTTGTTTTCGTCGCCGTTTCCTCGCCTCTAAGCACATCAAGCATGGGTTGACGCTGGAAAATAACAACTACATATTTCGGAATAATGCACCACTGTGGCATCGGAACATACATACATGGATATTTTGCTACATAGTTCCAGGATTGGCGGCGATTCTGTGTTACTGTAATGTTGTTCATGGGACGTTTGTTCACGACGACGTGAAGGCTATTGTACGGAATCCCGATGTCACCGGGGATTCACCCATCACCGATGTCTTTCGGAATGATTTTTGGGGAAGATCCATGTCGGATACCCGGAGTCACAAATCATACAGGCCACTGTGTGTTTTAACATTCAGGTAGGTGGATATACCCAGCCATGAGAT
The DNA here is from genome assembly GCA_964019135.1 of Arenicola marina. Taxonomy (NCBI): domain Eukaryota; kingdom Metazoa; phylum Annelida; class Polychaeta; family Arenicolidae; genus Arenicola; species Arenicola marina. The sequence goes on from OZ025248.1 coordinate 62,441,379, forward strand.
CAAACACGAACTTGAACACTTGAACCGTCAAACACTGCCACTCGAAACAACTGTTGAACTGACAACTCAGCTGAAACCAACCTGGCAGTAGCTCAAGCTACTGTAGCGGCGAGTTCTGGATGAAGCTGGCGGAGGGAGAGGGGGTGGGGGGGTGTTCGCTGTAACCCCTACCGCTGGATCCATCAACGGCAGCTGGGTGGCATTTTGCACTCCCGGTTTTCACATTTTCTTATGCCCATTATGAAGCACTGAGTATTAAGGGCATAGCCAATGGCATGGCATTGTATAGGCCAGCCCTGGTTTAGCTTTTATACATGCCTCCCTGACCACGCTCGTAAACGCTCGTGGCAACACACGTTGACAGATACCCCTGGGAGGGGGCAGACAGGTCCCCGTCGTATGTCCATTAGGTCCATGTGACATGTCGCATGTCGATTTTAAGAAGAGGTCCATGTCGCATGTCATTTAATTTTAAGGACAGGTCCATGTCGCGTGTCTCTTGTCGCGTTGTCGATTTTAAAAATCGCCGTGTCGCCCTGTCGAAACAGGCCGTCTGAGGCCTTACTCATAGAGAGTGAGGCATTGATACTAACTGTAAAGGCTAAAGCTAACATTATCACTGGTAACAGGCCATGGCCATGGGCAATGCTGCCTGGCTGGGGCGGATCTGGGGGATTGTGTGTGTTGGGGGTGGGTTAAGGGGGCATCACACAATGCTGTAGATGCAACACCTCCCCGCACCCCCCCCCCCTCCCATGATAACCGCTAGATTCTCCCTGGCTTTTGATGTCGGAGCTACAAGTTACAGGTTACATTAAAACTTTCTCGAAAAAAGGTAACGGAAATTGGGTTCATTCTGCATCCTGACTTTATCCTAGGCTAAATTTAGACGATGGTCCATATGGGATCTGAGAGGTAGGATGGGGATATAACGTATATATATTATAATATAACATCTATAGTGGGGTATCAACCAGAATGGATGCGTTAAGCCGTCAACATGGTCGTGTCTCAGTGGGGCGTTACGAGACTACCTTGTAATGTAGGATTGGCACTAAAATCGGGATATGACCCCTTTCGGCTTTGCTCCTGATGACCATGAAAGCTTATACTAGCTGGCAGGGGGCCGGGCACATCCAAGCTGCATATATGCGCGTATAGCGGATCTAACTTGTCTCCATGGTACAAGTAAATCTCGGTTGCCCTTATTAATAAGAATATTTAGTTACAAGTAACACGCCTTACGCACTCAAACTCCAAGCCCGTGCCAAGCCTTGAAGGCAGATCGAGCGAGCAAGATGTCCATATCACTAATAGTCATCTCGATTATCTCAGCTGACCAGCCTTGCATTTCGGTTTCATCGACACTTCCAGTGCCATAATCTGCATCAATTTAAATTGATGACACACATAAAAAATGTTTTAACAAGGGTGGATCCAGCATGTTGAAAAGGGTGTGGGTCCACTGTAGCATGTTTAGATGGAGAAAAACTGTTATATTACGCACGTTGGTGGACTCTATCTTTGATTTTAATACATCGCACCTGCCGATGGCAAATACAATCCGTATCAGCAATTTCCAAAATTAGTGTTTATGACTTTGGCCTAGTTTATAAATATAAAACAATGTATAACATTGTGGCGCGTTGGTCTATTGCATGATCTCACATAGTCTTATGCATCGTTCACAGGGTATCTGGGTATAGCGTGCACGACCGACAGGTTATGGGTTCCAGTGGCACGTGTCTGTGTCCGAGGCCGTGGCATCCCTGCGTCTTGTCTTGCCCCAGAGATTTAAAGCACCAACGATCACAAAATGCGGATGAGGGGAATGAGCGGGGGTTGGGGTGGGGGGAGGGGGGCGGTGCGTACAGGATTTTTTTTATCCGCCAGTGGGGTGGAGGGCACATGGCACATGGGTACCACAGGCCTTGGGGTCAAAGTCGTTTCCTTACAGTGATGCAGCCTAAAACTGCACAGCACAGTAAATTATTGCCATTAACTGATATTCTCGCTATGGGATCTATTTAACAAGAGCAATATCGAAGGAATGCCATTCAATTGTAACTTACATGTTGTATGGGAATAAGAAAGGAAAAGAGATGTATAACTAAGATGTTGCATGTAGAAAGAGTATACGATCTACATTTGGATACACAATTTGTTCGTAGTTTTTTTTTGCACTTTTTTCTCTGAAATGTATTGCTGTCGAGACACTGATCTGTAGGCAAGATTGCCACCGTGGGGCATGTATGGAACACTGAGCACATACTAATGGAGTAAATTGGTTTTCCGGGGTCTAAATTCTAGTCCTTTGTGCAATCGCTCTGTACTTTGGCGCACCCCTATTTAATTACATAGGTCTTGTATACCTACATAAATACTCCTTCGCGCATGAAACAAATTTCACTGCATACCATTGAGAGACCATGCACGCCGTTCTCAAAACTGCGGATAACGCTATCAATGGCTATATCTTGAACCGCACTCACACCACTGGCTGAACTTATTGTGGGACCCAGGTGCTTGGGGTCACCCCTTCTCGAGTGGAAACCTGGTAACTACATCGGTTGAGAGGTTTCCAGGTTTGAACAGGCAACAGTCGTGCAAAGACTGCGCAAAGCATTCACTTGAGTCAATAAGTTTTCATTTATGATAGTAATAAATACCATATATTAGATCTGGCCCAAAGCAAGCGGAAATTTTGATTTCGTGAACTACCCTTGTTCCACAAATATATTCTCATTCAATACCAAAGAACCGGATATCCGTTCCGTCACGTTATTTAACAAAGGTTCTTACACAACACCAATGTCAGTAACAAATAACATACAGACTAATGATTTAGAATATTTAGGTGAATTGTCGTAAAAATGGTAAAGGAACATATTTTCATCCTGTTGTTGCAATTTATGCTGAATATATTCGCATTTTACGATTATTTATTTCAGATTGAACCATGCTGTTGGGGGACTGCAACCGTTCGGTTTCCACTTTGTGAACATTGGCCTCCATACGGTGGCTACCCTGCTGTTCACTCGACTGTGTCAGACAGTCGTGTTCACCGGCAGCCCATTATCTGTGAGCGGCCTGGCTGGACTTTTCTTCGCCGTCCACCCCATACATACAGAGGCAGTGAGTTGATTTACCAGTAACGAAATGGAATAGTAGCCGATTTCCTTAATATTGTATTCTTACATGAATATCCTTAAATAATCTGGCATTTGCATCACTGCTTGTAAGGAACTACACGTATCTAACAATAACGAAGGTATCTCCGAAAGCCGCTGACTTACTGATTATGAATCAAAGCCTAACAATTTCATCACCAGCTCAAATATGTAATTGAGCATAGACACACAATTATTTGGGGTTTACTGGCCTTTTACATATCCTTGCTTCTCCGCACAACATGAACAGGCCATTATTTACCGATGGTTACTTCTACCAAGCATTAGATATTAATCTTTCATTAGATTGGCCATTTACTTGGTTCTGGGTTTTTGCAGGTTTCTGGCATCGTGGGTCGTGCTGATATACTAGCATGCATTTTTTTTCTCATTGGACTTCTCTCGTACCACAGGTGAGTAACTGACTGTGAAATGACATGTCTGACACCTGTAATTGCCTCGGAACGGGTTTATGCACAGGCCTTCGACCCGGCTTGTTCGTGTTAGTTCATGTGTGACTTGTTTAGCAAGAAAGCCGGTTGTGGGGTCGGTTGAAATTTTGCAGTGGCTTGAACTGATAAAAGTGGCTGGGGTTCTTTTTGCGCGTCTATCCAACTGACAAAAATGAGCTGCCTTTATTGACAGGGGTGGTAGCACGGAGTGTATTCATCGCCGGTAGATCTCGTATCAAGTCCATAGAGTACCAACTACATGACGGGCTGCTTCCCCAGCGGGTGCCTCCGCCAGGTCCCCTGGGTGAGCCCCCTGGGACGTCTGAACGCGCCACGCTTCGACCGTCATAGGGCGGGGAAAAACTGAGGGGGAGGAGGAGCTTCGATAACGTTGCTACAGAATGTCGGCTCCAGCCTCGGGGTGGCGGCGTCATGTTTTTTGCGCTGTCCATGTCAGGGGTCTGTCGGGGGGGTCACCGGAGACAGGCCTATCCTTACACCGGGGTGAGGATGGTGGTGGGTGGGTGCTGGAGGCGCGGGGGAGGGAGGGGAGGGGGGGGGGTTGAGGCTGGGCAATGCGTGGGGGAGGGGGGTAGATGTGCGCAATGGCAGCTGGCTAGGCGTCTAACTTGCAAGTGCAAGTTGCTGTATCGCCCACGGCAACGACACACCAGGCGTCAAGCTGACATCAATATTGTTTTAGTCACGGACAACTCTGCTGCGGGGCAAATTTGTCGTTGCCTTCTAGCGAGGCTGGTTCCTGTACTATGTGTTATAAGGATGTCCAGGTCTCTTCGTTTAGGGTATTGACTAAACTATTTATACCCCACGTCATGCGTGATGAAGCGATAAAAAGAATTAATTTGATGTGCCTCGTATATCATATATATTATTACGCGTGAACGCATTTATTTATTTACGACAATAAACGATGCACTGTATATATATTATGTCTATATGCTTTGGGCTTGTTGTTATCGCAGAATCACAGAGCTGTCGGTCGTGCATCGGCAGCCATGGCAAGAGTGGCGCCATCTGACGACATGCGTATGCAGTGCGGCTGCCGCCATGTTTTGCAAGGAGCACGGCATTACACTGCTCGGGGTGTGCGTTCTCCACGAGGCAATGCTCATTCTACGCAATCATCGGTACGCGCAATATTCACTTTAGATCTTGCTTCACAAGTTTGATTGATTGATTCAGGTAATATGTTCAACATATTGCTGTAGCTAGCAAATATCATTTTCTATCGTCTTGCCATGTAAAAGAAATTACATGAAACCGAAGTACAAAAGGATTAGTCGGTACAAAAATGTGTGTTGATTAATTGACATACAACAGACACATTGATGTCATCGAGAATTCAATATATTTATTTCAGGGCTGCCATTCCTGTTGTTCACATTCTGTACAATGTTAGGCATGGACCTGTTTGAATTGGGCTTTACCTCGACTGGTCCTTCCTGGTTCTATTGCTTTATTCATCTTTGAATCTCTCCCCGAAGCCCTCCGAAATGATCTCAGGGCCACTTTATTACACTGCCCGGTCGCTAAGCTCTGCCCAGAGATGATTCATACTGCTTAACATCCGACCCACATCGCTCGGCTTAATCGCGCCACAGCCTCGACAGCGGTCCGCCGAGCCCCATCCCCACCCAGCGGTCTATTTGCTAGGAGGACTATCGGGGTAAAAGACTTCGATTTGAGCGTGCCGACCGACGCTGGCAGCGTCTGGCGCGAGAATGTCGCGTGCTCGACGATCCATGGGCGCCGGTTTCCCTTGTCTTCTCTTGGCTTTGGTGGCATTCGATCTCATTAACTCTCTCCTCCGCCTTGTTAATACTTCATCGCGTTCGCAGCGGGTTTGTCATTGTGCCAACTTCCATCTCCGTTTACAGTCACGAAGGGGTTAATCCTACCGTGTTTGCCATGCAACCGCGCCTTAAAGCTGTTAAAGTAAAACATGCGCAGACATCGTGACGACACACTGGCACCCCTGCGGCCGCGGCGTCCTGTCGCAAAGTCATGCCGCTTTAGACACTATAAAGGCGACACCCGCTGCAGTTATTGCGAATCTGACCCTATCTCGGAATGCAATTTTCTCAGTTTTGGTTTTTTGTCGCCACCCCATGCCTGCTATCGTGCCGAGGTTAAGTAGTCTACTGATCCGCGATATTTCCCTTCGTCGGTTGTTAGTAAGGCCTCAACCGGACTTGTTGAGGCCGCGACGTCCAAATTGAGTTAAATGGCATGTGTAAACGGAGATTTGATCAGGTCGTTGTTATTCAGAAGCCGCGTAAGCACCCAGCCCGCCATGCGTTATAAGCGCCCCCCCCCCTTAAGCCATCACGCTAACTATATCTAGTCTAACCAATATAACGTCAGGGCATGGCTATATCAGGTTCCTTGGCAACCCCTTCAACTTGCACGGCTATAAAAGTCTCCTTGACTACTTGTAGGCTAAAAGGAAATATAAGGCATTATTATATTAGATTATCATTGTTTATTACTAATATAAAAAGTGCACTATTGCAGGATTGCTGTGGTGCGTTTCAAGTGGCTTGTTCCAACGTTAGTAATCGACAGCGGGCTCAGAATTGCCTTCTTGGGCGCGGTGGTGAGTATGGTGTGGGGAGATCGTGTTGCGATATATTGCTATATTGTGCTATACTGTTATGCTGTGCCGGGGAGCTTCCTGGTGTAATGGTTAGCCCACTAAACTAACCATATGTCCTGGGTTCGAATCCTGTCCTGCGCACCTAATAGTTTCATCCATTCCTCCTTCATCACCCCCGAAGGTTCTTTTCGTCCAGTTTAGCCCTAGTGTACACAAATGCGGCATACCGGTAATTTATATATTTCGTACCATTAATCGCCAAATCCATTGTACAAATTTACCGAGAATAATAAATGTCTTATCTTTGCTAACTGGTGATATGGATGGCCAACACAAAATCAATCACGAGCAACTACTTAACACCATGTTTTCATCTTAATTCTCAGGGTGTTCTCCTACTGATACTGAGGCTGTGGATGCTAAATGGCAAGCTGCCGGACTTTCTAGATCAGGACAATCCAGCCTCGTTTGCTCAAGAATGGCTAACTAGGTTAGTTCTGTTTTGAAAGAGAAATATAATGTGTGTAGCACAAAGCTGACTCTGTCTCCAAATTTTACCATTTGTCACATAGATTTTGATTGAGTAGGCTAGGAGGGATACGGAATGCTTATATAAGAGACATCTTTATGTTTTCTCCAGTTGCCTCCCAGGTCTAGGAATAGATATATATGAAGACAGCTGCAGCTATTGGCAGTGGACGTGGTTTCATCACGCCTCACCGTGCTACATAGCGAATTCACAAGGTTTTGTTTTCTTAAATACATCCTTATAGCGTTCCGTCCTTTACGCGTTGTTTTGCCGGTATCGATCTCTAGCTGAATCTCCGAAACGTGCTATTCCTAGGAGGACACAGCCTGTTGTGTTCGTGTGGTACCGCGCCATGTGGCAGGTGCGCCATGTCTTTACCCAGAGATCAACCTGAATGTGGCCTGCGCCATGCCCAGTGGGCCGATCGCTCCTTCCTTCACCTCCGTCTTCCCGATACATGTCGCTATAATTAAGACCCGTCCGCTATAGCACCGCGCTGATGTCTGCAGACGGCCGACCCATCCCACGAAACTGGCCATAAAACATTCAGGGTCCGTGTCTTGTCCGCCTCTAATTTTGGTTATTAGATTAGTTGGGAAGAGGGACGTCGCTGGCGGGCGCTATAGCTTCACATGTGCAAAATTGGGACAGCTCAGCGCGATAAAAAATACCGCTAAGAGCGATGTGTTTTCTCTGGCACCGGCTGCCACCGGAACTGTCGATAGCGCTGAGAAATTCCAAATTCATTTTGATGGATGCAATGTAGGAATTAACAACTGGCTGTAGCGTGCTGAATTCTGGGTCGGGGAGTTTGCATTTAGACGAGCTATCCCACATATTCGTTGAGATGTACACGCCACAAAACATATGTAGGCATACCCTCAATCATATGAATATATGGCATATTCATTCTCTTCCCGCGATGCCGACGCCTGTCAGCCTGTGTTTGCCTCAGCCGTGTTACTATGTGATAAAACAGGTTGCTGTCATCTTCTAGAAAAAAAAAACCCTTTTTAGGGAATCAGTTTTCCCTTAAAAAATGACCGTGTATACAATAATAGTTGTTTGGATAGGTTTTGAATACCAGTGCAATGCCTATGTCTATAGCAGCTGTTGACACGCAGGTTGACTTGGCGCTAGCTATAGCCGAGAACAATGCATCCTTTAACTCGCATCCCATGAATAGAAAGTACGCTGGAGCCATGAGACGAATTGGTCAATTATACAAAGTCTCCGCCAAGTGGTCGACCCCACTGGCTTCCAATATCACACGTATGCGTCACAGTCCTTTCCATGCTCAATACACTACGACAAAACGAGCCCATATGGACGTACTTCTGTTGGCCGTGTGTGCACGGCCCGTTTAAAGAGACCCGCTTCCTCCCCTGTCCTATCTATATATCACTCAGGCCTTTCAATACTAAATTTGTTAGTTATAAACCTATATGTGTAACTTGCTGAAACGACCCATATGCAAGCGTCATCCGTGGTATTCAGTAATTGAGTACTGTTCTGCCTGGGCGCATATAGCCAGGCCGCAGGGTTCAATTGTCGCCCGGTACGTGACCCTGGGGTTGTTGGACTCATGAAACATCACATTGTCCCACGTGTCATGGCCAAGGTTAACGAACTGTGGCCTTGAAACGCGCTTCAATCCATCCATCACCACAGTCATTGCCGTTGTTCTGTGTATCTGCGGGTGGTGCAGCTGTGGCCTTGACGGTACAGGCATAGCGCTGCTATTCTACAACAGGTTGAAAATCTATTGCTAAGTTACCCCTATTCAATGATCTTTAGTGACACAAGAGGCGAGATGGTATGACAATTTTGACAAGGTCGTTATAAACGAATTGACGCCTGGAAATTGGCCATAAAGCGTTTGAGCGACGTATTATCGCCTAGTTTAGGCCAGTAATCATGTTACTTGACACATGACATGGCGCTAACTCTGGCGCCAAAAGTCCAGACTTGAAATTAAATTGCCATATATGTATATTTATATCTGCCTTAATTTTTGCTCCAGGGCCCTTACTTACTCCTACTTGTTGGCGTTCAACTGTTGGCTTCTGTTGGTTCCCGTACGCCTGAGCCACGACTGGCAGATGGCCAGCATCAGCCTGGTGAAGTCGCTCTGGGACAGCCGCAACCTCGCAACAGCAGCCTTCTTCCTCGTGCTTACATCTTCCATTATCCGCTGTTGCTTCACTCGTCAGGCAGGTGCTTCTAGCATTGACATCCATCGCCCCTGTCACTATCTGGAAATGTGATTGTTTCAGTACATTCAGTGCTCCATATGGCGCGTAAAAGTACATACTAAAATAAGAAACTATTCGTTAAATCCGATAAATCACGATACTGATTTGTGTAGTTGCGTTCCAATGCGTAACATCCTTATAAGAACACGATTCTTTGTCTTTTCATATCTCAGTATGTCCATGTATAGTTATTTTACTTGATATTAGTTATCGCTTTTTCTGTTGTTCGTTTCGCCCATTTAATCTGAATTTCGTGTATGGACGATTCAATCGAGCTTTTCATGGATTTTCAGTTTAATCTGAATTTCGTGTATGGACGATTTAATCGAGCTTTTCATGGATTTTCAGGTGCTTTCACAGAAGAGATTATTCTTCGGTCTGTCATTGATGGTGCTACCCTTCATGCCTGCGTCAAACTTGTTCTTTAGAGTAGGGTTCGTTGTTGCAGAGAGGATATTGTACATTCCAAGGTAAGTCCCAGATTGTGTTATGCGCTTGTGCCTTGTGGTCTCAGGGTCGCTCAATGAATACATTTCGTTTTATGATAGGAATACATCTTTCATATCTATGTAAACATGTCATTTAGCGTACGGCAGAATACACTGTAAACCCAATAAAAATAAGACACGTATACATAACGAATAGTTTCTTACTTTAGTATCATTAACAGGACCCACGTTAAATCACAATAATTAACCATGGTCCACGTCAGATCATGAGTAACCGGTCCAGAAGCTAACGGTATTCGTGGTCAGCGACTTCTAAACCGCGCTAACGACGCATATGGAAAATCCCGTAACTGCAGTGTTTATATCCATGTCCTATGCTGCTTTCTTACAGTCTGGGTTTCATCATCTTAGTGGTTCACGGTATCGAGCGGCTGTCAACCCGGCTGCCACAGAGGACTCTCCAAATAGCGTGTATCGTCCTATGTTGTCTGCTAGCAGGACGGACCGTGTGTCGTAACCAGGTGTGGCTGAACCGAGAGAATCTCTTCAGGTGGGTGCCTCTCAGATGTAATGTAACATCTTATATCTTAAGTTCCTTAAGCGAGTTATCAGTCTAAAAGATGGCGTACCCATATCACTCATGGTCAACTACAAGGAATAAAACTCCAAGCGTGCAATTTCTTTCTGTTAAACACATTAAAAAACCAATAATCCGATTGAATGCTATGGCAGCAAAAAAACTTGTTCATGGAGGCACTGGACAGATATTATTTAGATCAAAGACCATACAGTTACTGCAAATCAATACAATTCATTTTCAACATGTGGCATGCCCTTTGGTGATAAAACCAAGAAAGCTGCAACTAACAATCGCTCACGCATTGCATAATTTCTCACGCATATATATGCGAGTGTAACAGCGATCGGACCGTTTCGCTGCGGTCTTCCGCAGTGAGTGCCGAGCCGCTTCATTGATCGCGTGTCACGTCTGATATCGCTGGTCCGTACATGTTTGTCTCCGCGGTTATGTATTGTTCTGTAGACGACGTCTCTATATGCTTGACTTAACCCCATGGACTGCAGCCAGAACAATAGAATGCGCCCACCGTAGGCACACGTGTCTAAAATAATCAAAGAGATATGGCTACAGAAACCCGCGCCGCGTTTCGCTGATTCCCGATTCTCTGCCCGGCCTTACTAGGCTACTGTGTCAATAATTGATCCTCCTGGCCCCCTTCTGAGACCGGAAGTAGCGTCAATGGCTCCCTCCCTCTCACAGTAATTATGACCCCGACCGTCGGAGGGCGCTGGGTGTGACTCGGGGCCCCGTAAGGCGTGATTATCTCTGTAGGAAAGTTTAATTTGTCTGATCGATTGCCGAGTAATTGGGAGAGGGCATGGCAGGGTCTTGACGGTCAGCGGTTTCCGCCTTTCTCTGCCTCGCCGTGAATGGATGGGGAAGGTGTTCCCCTGGACTGTGGCCCTGTCCAGGATTATCGGGGCTTGGGGAAACATGGTACCTGTCTACGATTCCCCTCCCCCCACCCACAAACCCCGCCTACTCACCCCGGCCGTCCTTCCAGGCAACCCCCCGAGCTGGCCGATCGATCAAAACGAGGGAGGGTCGATAACCAAAGTGAATTATGGCAGCAGTAAAACAACAACACGATTAAGGTGGACACGTGAACAAATGGCCGAGGTCAGCTTGAGGCGGACGAAGCCCCCGTCGAACAAAACCTGTAGGCTTTGGATCATCACTAATGACGAGACCGCTGCTAATGTAAGGGGAAAGATCGGTGCTCCATCGCCACCCAAAGGACGGCGTTAATAGTTGGTAGCGGACTCGTCTGCCGACCAACAGGTTTCGGGTACTGGGACTGTTTCGTCCGTTCATTTCAGAAAGGGAAGATCCAGCGGGGTATCCTGGGGGTCTGGACCCCCCCCCCCCCCCCCCCTCCACCTTTTTGAGGAAGAAAGCTGTTTTTTAATGCAAAATTTAGGCCTTTTGAGGCGTGGAACCCCCCCGCCCTCAGTTGAAGAACGCTATTTGAGGCAGTCGTAAAAAAATTGGTGGATTGACCGCTCACAATCTTCCTCGGAGCCCCCCACCCCCCTGTCCCGGGTCGCAAGCTTGCTTTTCTAATGCCTGGATCCGCCTGTCTCAGTGTCCGCTGTCCGCGGAAGCTCTCAGTCTGGATTTCACCTTGGCATGTATATGCAAACACCAAGATGGCATAAATTAAGACACTAATTCATACTGCCAAGACAACACCAGCAATGTCTGGATAGTATATTCTACTGTTGACCAAACTGCATGTTCGTTAAAGGGCCCATCTTAATGTTAGCCTCCACCAAACTGATTATTGCAGTCAATATTGGAAGTGAGTAACATGTGAGCTATACGTAGAAAAAGGTTGGCACTAACACGTACGGCAGACACCCCTCGGTAGACTCCGACGTTTTAAAACACTCAACGGTTTGAATCAGCACATTTAAGGCGTCGTTAGATTTGCATAACTGCATTCCAGCGGAGAGCAGTTAGCAGGTTACGGAGATCTATATGTCTGTGCCTCTCCGTCCCCCTCAGGTCTGGTCTTCAGACGTTGCCACACAACGCCAAGATGCACTACAACTACGGTAACTTCCTACGCGATCAACGGGCTGTAGACCCTGCCATAGACCACTACCAGACTGCCATCAGGTAGGATTCACGCTTTTCCTCGGCATATATTTAGTTATTTATAACCCAGAACGTGTCGCTTTGAATAACGTGGCCATGCACGTATTGTCATATTGTGATTTGTTCCTCACCAGATATCCCAATAACCTGGCCTCGCTGTCTGTCTCAGGGTGTGGCCCACAATAGCCTGGCCTCGCTGTCTGTTTCAGGCTGTGGCCCACAATAACCTGGCCTCGCTGTCTGTTTCAGGCTGTGGCCCACAATAACCTGGCATCGCTGTCTGTTTCAGGCTGTGGCCCACAATAACCTGGCATCGCTGTCTGTTTCAGGCTGTTGCCTACAATAACCTGGCCTCGCTGTCTGTTTCAGGCTGTGGTCCAAAATAACCTGGCCTCGCTCTCTGTTCCAGGCTGTGGCCCATAATAACCTGGCCTCGCTGTCTGTTTCAGGCTGTGGCCCACAATAACCTGGCCTCGCTGTCTGTTTCAGCCTGTGGCCCACAATAACCGGGCTTCGCTGTCTGTTTCAGGCTGTGGCCCTAACCTACGCCAGTGACCACCATAACCTGGTCACGCTGTCTGTTTCAGGCTGTGGCCCACAATAACCTGGTCACGCTGTCTGTTTCAGGCTGTGGCCCACCTACGCTAGTGCCCACAATAACCGGGCCTCGCTGTGTTTCAGGCTGTGGCCCACCTACGCTAGTGCCCACAATAACCTGGCCTCGCTGTCTGTTTCAGGCTGTGGCCCACCTACGCCAGTGACCACCATAACCTGGTCACGCTGTCTGTTTCAGGCTGTGGCCCACAATAACCTGGCCTCGCTGTCTGTTTCAGGCTGTGGCCCACAATAACCTGGCCTCGCTGTCTGTTTCAGTCTGTGGCCCACAATAACCTGGCCTCGCTGTCTGTTTCAGGCTGTGGCCCACAATTACCTGGCATCGCTGTCTGTTTCAGCCTGTGGCCCACAATAACCTGGCCTCGCTGTCTGTTTCAGGCTGTGGCCCACCTACGCCAGTGCCCACAATAACCTGGCCTCGCTTTTGAGGGCATCCAATAGGACTCGGGAGGCCGTCGACCACTTCAAGCGAGCGATCCGCCTGCACCCTTGTCACGTGAACGCGCAAGTCAACTTGGCTAACCTGCTGTTTGAGTAAGTAAAATACAATCGCAATTTCATTCTCTCAAAACGCGCTGATGCTGAGAGAAACAAATATCATGTATTCGCATGATTAGATGCTTTATTTCAAAGTGCATATATATCCTAGTCATATAATCGCATGTGGCTATTGGAGGCTTCTGGACCCCCTCACGCGGTAATAACCAAATTGATTTGACACCACGGAGGCATTATAGCCTGCCATGTGTGGTGGGTACATCAACCGGGAAAAAGCTAATAAATGATAACACATACTCAATGTCGATGGTTATTGTAGGAGTCTGGATCAGACGGAGGAGGCCACTCTACTGGCGAACCACGCCCGGGCCTGTGACCCCCACAGCAGCAGGCCTCACTCCGCCCTGGGGGCCATTGAGCAGGCGGCGGGGGATACGGCGGCGGCTGGTCAACATTACCGGAGGGCTGCCAAGCTGGCGCCCACCGACCCCGTCACCCAGCACAACCTGGCAGTCTTCTACCAGCAACAGGGTAACTAATCCTTGCTCCTCAACAGCGTTAATAAATTATGTTACCCAAATTTTATATTTCGATTATGAAGTTGCATATAGTGCTCTTTCCCGCCAAAACTAAAAGAGGTCAAAATACAAATAATAATCAGTCCGTGAATCATCCAAAATTTCTTTTGTCTATATTCCGCGCATGCCAGACTACCAAATGAAGTTTCTTAGCCGTGTCCGCGATATCAATTAACCACATGTTTTCAACTTAGTGGTAAACGTCATCAGTGTTTGTGCTTTGCGATGCTTTGATATAAGTAGCAGTGCCGAGACAGAATTCTGCGGTGTAACGGGATAGACACATTTGCCACATCACAGCCGAAACGGCGATGTTTATTAGGTTGATGAATTTATAGCGTGAAACAATCGAGTTTTCTACAATTTGTGAGATATAAGTCGCCTGGGCTTAGATTTGGCGAGGAAAGCTCGACAAGCAGCTTTAACTGAGGCTCCTCTGTTATCGTATGGAGCTGTAGTAATTCACATCAGCGTATGAGGTTTGAGACGGATTTGATATTACACAGACATATAATGTGAGGTAATGTTTCCCTGTTTGTTGCAGGGCAGCTGAAGCTGGCGCTGCACTACTTCCTCAGGGCGGTAGCGCTGGAGCCCCAGTCGTATGTCAGTCTGCGGCGAGTGGCCAGTGTGCTGGAGGCTTCAGGCAGACACAGGGAGGCCGAAATCTACTTCAAAAAGTACGTCTCTCACCCGGCTTTACCTCTTCAGCGATAACTGGAATTAGATTGCGGACCATAAATCCACATTTATTACTCCTGAATGTGTGTTTTTTTTTAGCTATTTCACCGTTTAGCTCTGGGGTTTGAAAGGCCTCTAGTGATTGCTTTATGAGCCTTGACTTTTGGGGGGATATTTCTCCATTGCACCGTCTAGCTTTGGACAAGATGAAAAGCCTCATTCAGCCATAAACGTCCTGCTCACACTTCTTCATCGGGATCATTATTCCGAGCTACGTAGTCGTTTACATGTGTGTTCGCTATATAGTTTTATTGTATTTCAATTGAGTTTCTGTGTGGACATAATAGGAGTCCTTGGTTGACAATGAAACGAATCATTTATGTGATGACGTTGGGTCGGCCCGATCGATGCACTCACTCGAACCCTATCTTTATGGGGGACAGGGGCTAACATCAAGACATCTTAATGAACAGTATTGATAGAGTGGCCGTGGTCAGTGCAGTTATTGACATTCGCATTATGACGTCTCTTCCCTGCACTTTGCTGCCCCCGTAGAGCCCTCTCCCACAGCAGGGACACCGTCACGTTAAACATGGCGGGCGCCTTTTATCACAACCGGGAGATGTTCGCCAGGGCGCTGGATCTCTTCCACGAGGCCTACGCCAAGGACCCTCTCGATGATCAAATCGCCCTCCACTTGGTGAGGATAATGGTCGTGGTGCCGCTGCCTACATCATGCACTGCGGTAGATCAAGCAAAGTCTTCCACAGTCATGTGATTTATTTCTATTTTCAAGGCCATTAGTCCCGTAATATATATTAAATATATATATATATATATATATATATATTAATATTTAATTCTAACTGATTTTGAATCTTTCTAATAAGCTGTTCTAGATCACAAACATATGAATACATTATTCCACATGAAATTACCACAATACGAGAAATTAGCTAGTACATGCATATGAATATATTACCATTATGAAGCCTAGCTCACACTGTGCCAGTGTTGGCTGCGGTTTACCCCGGCCCTCTCCGGTCCTTCCCGGTCTATATACCGGGACGAACCAGGGCCATCTCTCAACATTTTGGCGCGAAAACAGTAGGCCACGTTACTACGGTGCTACATTCATCCCGGTAATGTTGGAACAGTTAAAAAACAACCGGGGCGACTTACGGTTCACCACGGTACACCCCGGGTCACCCCAGATTGACTACGGACTCGCTACGATTGTCCAGGGGTCATCCAAGGTTGTCCCCGGTTTTAAGGACCGGGTTAACCGGCCTATAAACCGGCACAGCGTGACCTAGTCTTAAAATATAAATACTGTGGAAGGCTCCTCGGCCCGAATTAGCTCGCGTGTGTACCACGGGTACCTAACGGCAATTCACCCTTTCAGTACAGATCTCAGTTCCTCAAGCAGGCTCCCACACTGTCCATGACAGAGCCGTGTTGAGGGTGTGCGTTACTGTGTTTGTCCTCTGACCTTAGGCGCAGTCCCTGGTGGAGCAAGGCATGGTAGACGAAGCCGAGGACTTGCTCCGGGAACATATTGACAGGGACCCAGGTCACCACCCCGAGGTCGTCCTCCAGCTAGCTAATGTCCTGGGCCACAGAAAACGGCACCGCCAGGTACCATAAACACCAGCTACGCAGCCAGTGTCAGTCCCGCCTCGGGGGGTATACCCGATATACCCTGGCTGTGTCTCTGAAAAACAGCTTAACGGACCGTAACGGTATCAAAGTACATGTAGTTATATTTTGCAGTGGATATATATGTATAGACATATTAGCCTATATTTGGGGTTTTTGCACTTCGGTGCCTTGTATCAAATAACATTTCTTAAAATAGAACACCCGCTCCGAAGCCAATGTCATTCCTACCTCGAGGAGTTATACCCCATATATTTGATTTGATTTGATTATGGCTTAACGGCACTTTTAGCCTGTAAGGCTATATCGTGCCATACTGGCTTAGTTCATTATAAATAACTCCGCAGTCAATACTAAAACCCTGAAAATTAATACATGTGATACTGAAGATAAAACAATTGCAAAAATGATAAAGGGTCAAGTAGATACGAATAAAACCATGAATGCAGTCAATGTGGAAACGATCAATAGATATAAAACCCTGAGGATATCAAGTATTATGATAGGGAAAAATGTCTTAAAACCATGAACGTGAAGAATGGTAAAAAGATAAAGTCAATAAGTTGTCTATACCCCATATACCCTGGCTGTGTCACTGAAAAACAGCTTAACGGAGCGTAACGGGATCAAAGTGGTCATATTGTACAGCAGATTAACATATTGGCCTATATTTGGGGTTTTTGGACTTCGGTCCCTTATCACAAATAAGATTTCTGAAAATAGAACTTTAATCATTGATTCCTGGATGCCGCGAGACAAGAATTACATTTTATATTGATGTTGCATTTGTCACTGGTGACAGGCAGTGGAGCTGCTCAGAAGCTACATGGCAACCGCTCACCCCAGACCTCACATGACCAACGATATTCTAGCGACATTCCATCTGCAGATAGGGAAACACCTTAGAGATTCCGAAGATATGCCACAGGCTTTGGAGGTAAGATTGATTGATAACATCGATCTGAACATTGACACTATTATAATGCGTTTAAATGTGAAATGATGTAAGGTTTCATTATTATTATTTTAAAGAACACTTAGAGCTATTTAACATATTGTTTGATGACGTTAATGGGGCGTGGTATGTGAAAGAGGCAATGTTTACAATAATTGTACTTTTTAATGAGTAAGTGACCATCTGTAACAGATCGTTATCATTGTACACATGCAGTCCTTTGTGAAGTCTGCCAATGTGGATCCTGACAACGCTGAGACTCAGCACAACCTGGCAGTGCTTTACCACAAAAAGGTAACTTCTGGCACCATGCACGAGCAATAATTTCTGGCTTAATCATTGTCTTAGTGGACATTGTTATTGAGATAATGACAACGTTATTGCGACATTGACAACGTTATTGCGACAATGACAACATTATTGGGACAATGACAACGTTACTCAATTTATTGTGACAATGACAACCTTATTGCGATTACCACATTATTGTGATAACTTGATTGTGATAATGACAATGCCATTGTGACAGTGAACATTTGTTATTACGATAATGACGGCGTTATTGTGACGGACAATTTTATTGTGGCAATGACAATCCCACCTTAAAAACACAGTTTTTATTAACTAACTGTTACCACTTTTGTGAAACATTTGTTGTACATACCTATATAACACATGTTATCGTAAATTGGCAACGCCATTGTGGTGGGAATATAGGTCGATGTTGCGTAAATACTTTGTCTATCGGATCATTACAATCAATTCCGGATTAAATAGATGCAAAGACGAATTTGTGATACTATCTGACAATCCAACTTACTAGACAACTGATTGGCAGAAAACCAACGGCGTAACAAGTATCATTCATACCATTTCAGGGTGAATACCAAGAAGCAGAACGTCATTACACAACGGCCTTGACCTTGGATCCAAATAACCAGCTGCTCCAGATCAACTACGAGAAGCTCCAGAATCAATACCAGCGACATCCGACAAGGATGGGTGACTCCACCATTTCTTCTGGTAAGACCAGGGCGCCGAGCTCTGGTCTGCGGCCGAGCCTTCACGCGGGGCCGGCACCTGGCACTAACAGTGATATACACTCATCCGAAATCAACTCAGCGGCCGACACAGCGCATCAGTCGATAATCACCCACGGGTCGAAAATTGCTGAGCGGTCGAAAATGGCTGAGCGGTCGAAAATGACCGAGCGGTCGAAAATGGCTGAGTGGTCGAAAATGGCCGACCGGTCGAAAATCGATGACCGGTCGAAAATCAGCGACCGGTCGAAAATCGGCGACCAGTCGGCAATGCCTGACAGTTCGCCCGCCGTGAACGCAACCCACGCGCCTGGTGAAGATCACCAGCGGGAGGCGAAGGGCGAGGAGGGGAATAGGACACATGACGGGGGTTCTCGACCGACCGGAGCGGGGTCAGCGCCGAGGGTGGTGGCGGCCGGGACGGTGGACTCCGACCCCCCCAGCGGGTCCCAGATGACCGGGGACATCCTGGCGGTGTCGGCACTCGGCCAGGACCCCGCTGCCGCCAAGAGCGTCACTTGAAAGCAGTTCTTGAGCTCAGCTGTGATTGACATCTCATTACGTACGTCGTTAGCCAGCAGCGACTCAATAACCTTCCGTCCTCCCGTCTTCATCGTGTACCGAGCGGTCGATCAGGGTGGTCACGCAGCTCATGGATAGCGGCGTGGCCCGTGAACGTGGATTTACACAAGGATTACTCGTCGGAATTAAGTTCAAAGCGAAATTAAGCGGGAAACAAGACTAGGTGCGACATCCTTAATTTTAAATGGCACTTCGTCGCTCCAGTAACGCTGTCTCCTGGTTAATTGTTAAGAGTGCCATGAAGTCTGCCTGAAATGATAATCTGGTAGGCTTCATGTGAATCGTCTTCAGTCTGACGTATGGTGCTCTTGCTAACATCTAAGAAAAACAGTAAGTTTGACTCCCGGGTTATAAAGCGCAAACAAATCACCAATATCCCGACATCGTAGTCTTTGCCCAGACCAGCCCGTATGCCTGCTGAAGGCTATTTCGAGCAGTCGCCCTCAACGTCGATATATAAGTAATGTAGATGCCATTGATGCAGGCCCGACATTTCCTTACTATTCACTTAACCTATTTTGCAAGGTTTTCAAGGTAAACAATTTAGATTGTCAAATTACGATGAAGGATTCCACGACTTAAGACTTCTTTAGAAAAAAATGACTTATGTGCTTCTTATTCAGCATGTTCACGTCAAATATGCAGTACTGCAGTATTACGCCGAAAACAAGGCCACCAATATTAAAGCAAAGTCCCTGAACCAACAGTTTGATAATTTGTTAATTAAGTTTAATCCGCATAACCTAAAGAAGATTCACGCAAATATAAACGCAAAAATATTCACGCGAAGATCTAGGTAAAGATTCAGACAATGATTTATGCGAAGATCTACGCAAAGATTGAGGCGAAGATTTTGGCAGAGATCTACGCAAAGATCTAGGCAAAGATTTAGGCACAGGTTTAGGCACAGATCTACGCACAGATCCACGCGAAGTCCCAGATGCACGTGTAGCACAAGAGTTTTCGTGATACTCCCGGTATTGAGTTCGGTCATGTGACCCGTGTTGTATCAACGATGGAATGGGCTCCGACTGTGACCCACAACACAAACGGGTTGTCGTGGTTCACTCTCGCTTCCCAACGCAGCCAATCGGTATGATTGGTCCATTTTCCACGTTAGGGCCCACGAAGTATATCATTGTAGTATATATTAAGCTTGAGTGATATGTGAGCTAATGCTGAAACAATATGTGAATAATCAGCCAGGTTAGAATCTGCAACATTACTACATTTTCCGGATGGATGTCGATGCGATGACGCACAGAGATGGTCGTTGTACATGAGAATCTTGTCACGCTGTCACAATGTATAATAACGCATGTTGTTGTTTGGTGCACGCTGAATAATCGAGCTTTCTGTCCCAGGTACTTTTGTACCGAGTGTTTTCACCTCTCCATGGCTGATGCATTTACGTATATCGATCTTGTATATAACATACCATGACTTAGTAGCCGGAGTGTTAATATCCAGGTGCATTTCATTGTGACCACAAAGTGGTCGCTTTATGCAGGTATACAGTTCCGACCTGACCTGTTCATTGTGACCAGGAGGCGGTCGCTTTATACAGGTATAACGGGCCGACCTGACCTGTTCATTGTGAGGACGAGGCGGTCGCTTTATGCAGGTATACATGGCCGACCTGACTTGTTCATTGTGACCACAGCGTGGTCGCTTTACACAGATATACCGGGCCGACCTTACCTGTTCATTGTGACCAGGAGGCGGTCGCTTTATACAGGTATAACGGGCCGACCTGACTTGTTCATTGTGAGGACGAGGCGGTCGCTTTATGCAGGTATACATGGCCGACCTGACTTGTTCATTGTGACCACAGCGTGGTCGCTTTACACATGTATACCGGGCCGACCTTACCTGTTCATTGTGACCACAAAGTGGTCGCTGCTTTATGCAGGTATAGAGTTACGATCTGACCTGTACATTGTGATCACGAGATGGTCGCTTTACACATGTATACCGGGCCGACCTGACCTGTTCATTGTGACCACAAAGTGGTCGCTGCTTTATGCAGGTATAGAGTTACGATCTGACCTGTACATTGTGATCACGAGATGGTCGCTTTACACATGTATACCGGGCCGATTTTACCTGTTCATTGTGACCACAAAGTGGTCGCTGCTTTATGCAGGTATAGAGTTACGATCTGACCTGTACATTGTGATCACGAGATGGTCGCTTTACACAGGTATACCGGGCCGACCTGACCTGTTCATTGTGACCACAAAGTGGTCGCTGCTTTATGCAGGTATAGAGTTACGATCTGACCTGTACATTGTGATCACGAGATGGTCGCTTTACACATGTATACCGGGCCGACCTTACCTGTTC
Source organism: Arenicola marina (assembly GCA_964019135.1). Lineage (NCBI taxonomy): Eukaryota > Metazoa > Annelida > Polychaeta > Arenicolidae > Arenicola > Arenicola marina. The sequence goes on from OZ025248.1 coordinate 62,462,485, forward strand.
ATTGTGACCACAAAGTGGTCGCTGCTTTATGCAGGTATAGAGTTACGATCTGACCTGTACATTGTGATCACGAGATGGTCGCTTTACACATGTATACCGGGCCGACCTTACCTGTTCATTGTGACCACAAAGTGGTCGCTGCTTTATGCAGGTATAGAGTTACGATCTGACCTGTACATTGTGACCACGAGATGGTCGCTTTACACAGGTATACCGGGCCGACCTGACCTGTTCATTGTGACCACGAGATGGTCGCTTTACACAGGTATACCGGGCCGACCTGACATGTTCATTGTGAGGACGAGGCGGTCGCTTTACACAGGTATACCGGGCCGACCTGACCTGTTCATTGTGACCACGAGGTGGTCGCTTTATGCAGGTATACAGTTCCGACGTGACCTGTTCATTGTCAGGACGAGGTGGTCGCTTTATGCAGGTGTACAGTTCCGACGTGACCTGTTCATTGTCAGGACGAGGTGGTCGCTATATGAAGCTGTTCGTTAGCGTGGGACTTCCCGCACCGTGTGTGAGTTGAAGTATGTTAATACTTGCGTATACATGCACTCGTAGACATTTGAAAGGGAGACGCTTTAAGCCTGAAAATACAATGGGTGCTAAACTGTTGCATTTGTGTAATTATCTTCTTGAAGAGTTTCGTTTCATTGTTAAAGGTCCATGAAAGACGTATCGGTGTGTCTGGCAGTGTCAAGTGATTTAATTAAGCGCAGATGTTTTTTTCTACCACTTTCGATTTCAGTAATGTTTTCTTCTTCTTTTCTATTAAAAAAAACGGTCTTTTACGGTCTTTTATATCACGTATTATATACGTGCTATAAAATACTTAATTAAAAATATTAATTTGTTTTAAAAAAACGCTGCACTCTCGAAATAAATTGCCTTTTCGGTGCAAGATGCCAAGGGATTACAATGCCTTGGATAAATTTGTTTCCATATACGTATTTAATTAATTAACGATATTCTTTATTTGCATCACTGCAAGTTATCTTCTTACGTAGCTTCACGGGTTTAATTAAATAAAACCGACTCCATACTTCATAAATGGGAGTTCATAAATGAAGTACGACCACCTGGACTGCTCTCGCTGATGTTATTCCATTGTTGCATATTCAAGTGCTTATCATATTAATTTTGTGGTGTTGGTATTGGTTATTGCGCTGCGTCAGTCCTGATTAATGTACATAATTATATATTAATAGCTGTGCATACGCCGGTAAGGTTCACAGAGGGCGCCACTGTGGCTGACGTCATAGGCACGCTACTCAAAGTACATATCACTCAAGGGTTCAATGTTCAATGACAAATAAAGCGAGTTGAGTTATACTATACGCGTGTCTTTGAATGACATTTCTCGGCTGTTTTATCGAAACTCGCGGATAATATCTAGTATATGGACGTCCCAATCCTGGTCGTGATGTTCATTTTAAAATATAGATACCATTAAATTAATGAAAACAAAAAAATATATGCCTGCATGGACCTCCCAGCGGGGGATTCCGTTCCTTGCTAGTGAAATGTAAAGTGTATAGGAGGCTGACGGGGAGGTGGGTTTATAACCTGTCCCACCACCACAAGATAGCGTAGGAGCCAGGTCGATTAGCGTGATGAATTGCGAGTGGATTTATTTAATCCCATTGTACGGGCGAGACCTGTTGACAAACGACGCTGGCCTTCTCCTGGCCGGCGAGGTACTACCAGCCGCCTGTGTATCCCGGACAGCGTCGGACTGCTGGTCGCCGGGTTATATAGCCCACGGTGATTGATTTTATGTCGCCGACCGCCCGGCCAGAGAGAATAAGCCGCTTACCCACGGGGGCCGCACATATTTACGGATTGCCCGACCGTGATGAATTGTGGGATTGTCGCCCCTAAATCTCGTCTCCTGGTCTCGCGCGTATCTCGGGCCCCCCAGCGAGGTGCCATGAACCGGGATTAGGTCGTGATGAACAGATGGGGCCTAACCTGTGACCCGCCCGTGCACTGGAATATGCTGGTCGCCGCCCCACGCCGCCCCGCGCCGCCCTGGGGCGGGTGCCAGGGTCTTTGATTGGGTCAGCCTGAAGCCCACGCCTGAAGCCTCAGTCGTCTCCAAGTCTCAGCCCGCCCCAAGGACTTCCAGTCCTATTGCCCTATATAGAGTTTGGACGTAGTTTGGTGTTGTTGAACAGGTCTTGTGGGGCTGGGCGGCTGTCGGCATTATATTGTGGCGCTGTTCACAATGGCTCACCACGTGGCAGTGATTGGACTTAATACATAAACTCCGCCAATCCTGTGTGAAGCCCCATTATGGCCTGACGTCCTGAGGGGGTGCCGGGTGGGGTGGTCGCCGGAGACACCGGAGTGGTGTATCCCTGCCCCCCCCCCCCCCGCCCCCCGTCCCCCATAGCGTGGGGCGGCTGTGTAACGGTCGCGTGGTAGGGCGCCCGACTTCAGGTTGCCAAGTCCCCAGGCTAATAAAGCAGGCTGGGTGACGCTAAGCTGCTCCAAGTGTCAAGAGCGCTGTCATGGGCAGATGGGGGGGGGGGGGGGGGGTATTCACAAATATCTTTAAAATCGTCTCAAGTATTCTAAAGCCCGGATGATGATGTGGCTCATTTTCTGCTCTTATACGGATGCAGTTCAGCGCTCCCGTAGCTAAACCTTGATGCATAGACATGTGTCCCGGCTCCAGCTTAAACTTTGAATGGCATTTCAAGACGCATCAGAATGAAACATATATAGACCTAAGACGCACACGGTTCTGCTAAACACGGCTGAATCGCTTATGCATGTGACGACAGGAAAAATCCTTCTTTCGGTCCATAATGTACAAATATTCTTGCGTCAGTTGATTGCGATTTTTTTTCCAGGTAGAATTTAGGGGTATTATAAACAGCTAACATGATCGATAATTGGTGTAACGTTAAGTGGAAAGCTGTAATATGCATGTTTCTATGTTCCATTGATTACAAAGTGAGTCTGATTGAAACCTCCCGAGTCTAATCCTAGGAAAACAATTTATGCTGCTGAAAAAATACGCGTGTTCGACGACTGGAAGCAACACATTTCATTCTTGCCTTTTTCAAGAGAAAGGAAATGCGGCGCAATCGATTCAGCGAAACTTCGCCTTTCATTTTGTTTGTCAAAGTGTCATCTGTCATCCACTCCAACGAAGCATATTCTGTGCGTCAATGGAGACGTCTACACTGCTCCAAAAAGAAAATGTGAATCAATTCGTATTAATTGTCTGGCCTTTTACTGAGGCAATCGGTGTTATCGGATACTCCTTAGACTTGTTTATTTCCCCTCACTACACATTTTTGGCTTTTTTCTTCCTTGCTTTTGCAATCAATATATCACTAGAAGCAGCAGGAATTTATTTAAATGACTTTCTTTATCCTCCTTCACAAATTGAAAGGTTTCGATTGGGCCGACAATGACTGCAGCTGTTTCACCGGATCAAAGAACTTCCCCACAGCTGAGTTGTGTGGAGCTAACAAGGACGTAGGACAATGTGTGTTATTTCCTGAGGAACAGGTGTTCAGTCACTGATCGAATAAGCGAGACCGCCAGTCTCACGCTGTGTGGACTGGCCGGTCGCATCCCGCAAGGGCCGTCCTAAGGGTTGTGCCACGTGACCCCCTAGCAACGTGCCACATGACTCCCTAGCAACGCGTATCCCGTGTCCCCCAGCAACGTGGCACGTGGCACTCGGCGGCGGTCTGCAGATCCGAGGTGATCCAATTTTCACCCGAGTGGTGTCAATCACAGTTTATTGGCTTAAGTCTATTTCTGTACCTGGGTGTAGCGACTTAATTCATGTACCTTGATCTGGTTGTATTATATACATTGTAGTTGCCTATTGACTTATTTTTAATTAATGTACATTGTAACTTGTGTGGATCTACATCAAGTAAGTCAACGTGCATTGTAACTTTTGTAAAACTAAGTCAAGTTGTAAATGTACAGTTTACTGGCCTACAGACCTAAGTCTACTTATAGCTTAAACACTTGTTCATAAACCATTTATTCATCTTAATACCTAATTAGCAAATTAGCAGAGCAGTAAATGGGGCACGTTAATAATTGGAAATGATGAAAGGCTTGTTTTATATTCTGAGGATTAACGTAGGCTGCAATGAAGTAATCTGCATTGTGGGGAGAGGGAGGGGGGGGGGTGGCGTGTTTGGGGGCCTTTTCACTGTACTGCTCTGACTGTGGTGAACACTTTGCAGAAGCCTACATGTTATCATACTCCCAGTGCTGAGCTAAAAATACGCCTTCAACCAGCCTGGGGAGCATCTCTGGTGACGTCATGGAAGCTGACCACCATCGTCGGTTCTATGTTTTCAATCGATCCCTATGCGAGCGGCTCTATCCCTGTCCCTCCCCACCTACACCCCCCCCCCCTCCCCTACGTCTCCTCTATTCTGGTTCTGAATAGGCAGAAGTCCGATACGACTGAGTCAATGAGGGAACTGAGGGCAATATTTACCTCCTCGATGTTGGGAAATTACTCGGTCAGATCGAGTCACTAAACTTGATCCTCGCTGCCTGTGCAGTGACATAGGGCAGCAGTTCTTCGTCGAGTGCATTGCAAGTTAACGGGCCAGCGGTTCGGTGCCTAGAATGCTCTGGCCCTTCCCGCTCATTGAGTCTACCAGGCCATAGAAGTGCGCGAATGACGTATAGAACAGCTTGCATCAATTTCACCTTACCTTCAATGGCAAGAATTAGAGGATGTACCTGGTCGTTGTCTCGATGTATTTCACCACATTTTTGCAAACAATTGTACGTTATACACAGGTATATTGTGTGAAGATGATTGAGGAAGGGGGACGGAGGGGTATGACGTAACGGTCATTTGTACTCCGACAAAAGGATCAAATGCGTCAAAAAAAGTCCTCTCCCCGGAGTTCCGGTCGGTGTCATCGACTTCCGGCAAGCAATGCGCATGCGCGATGCTTACCCGGAACACCAACTGAGCCTTCCATTCATCCAAATGTCGTCATGATCCTAGTTTTGGTCCCTGGCTGCCGGGAATTTGCGACTCCTTTCATTCGTCAATCACCTCATTATCCCTGGAGGCTATCTTAATTGGCTCCTTTTACAGTGTGACAAAAGGTGGTTTAACAGACCGACGGTGTCGACATGTCCATATAATCTACGGCCGGCCCAAAGCCCAAAAAAATTTGCCAGCATTAAAAGGGTTAAAACATTGCCTTGTGCGTTGTCAAGTTAGTGTGGGGCCCTCTGTCTGCGCGCCGCCGGGACGTGTTCCGTGGTACGACGACCGAGGGGGTTTACATGTTCTGTGTTGCTGGCGGCGTGCTAGACGCGAGATGACAAACAATTACGTAGACAATCACACTGCACCTCGTTATCTGACCCCCCCCCCCCCCGCCACCCCCACCTCCCACTCCCCACAGCCTACCCTCAAACCCTACGTCACCTTAGGGACCCTCGGTTTTGCCACCTTACCAACCTCCCCCCCCCTCCACCATCACCCTCGCCTCCGCCCTCGATACCCGCCCCCGAAACTTCATTAGAGTGACAATTTGGCGTAATGGAGACAGGGGTTATAGCGGGTTATAGCGGCCGGGCGGTTCTCGCGCTCCACGCCGTCAGGACGCTTGACCCCCCCTCCCCCCCGGGGCTAAATATGGACATGCCTGATCGCGGCGTGGCGGAAGGGGGTGTGGGCGAGGCGGGGGGGGGGGGGCTCGGAGTCGCGAGATATCGCAAGCTGGGATGAGTCACTACACTCTCTCGAACGCAGCGAGCCAGCTTCGCCGGGGAGAGGGAGGAGGGAGGGGGGGGGGCGGATGGACACAGCCGAGGAGGGAGAATTAAGGGACTCCTGTGTGCTAAGAGCGAGGAGGGGGCAGTAGTGGTGGGGGGGGGGATGGACGCAGGCCAGCGGGGAGAATTAAGGGACTCCTGTGTGTTAAGAGCGAGGAGGGGGGGGGGGGGGCAGTGGTGGGGGAGGGAGGGGTCGGGTGAGATTGGTACTCAGTGGCAGAGCAGGACGACCCTACTTCCGGAAGATTTATAGAGCAGTGTCCCTCCCTTCCAAAATGCTGACTGCCCCTGGCAAACCCCTATGAATAAACCAATGCTAACCCCTCAGTCCCAGGACTCATATTTTAAACGGTGTTTGGAATATGTCGGCAAATGAAATTTTGGCAGCCTCGGTTGCTATGTGGTCGGACTTTCGGTCATCCGCTTCTGATCTATGGTAGCAATTAGTGAAATGTTCCACGGATCTATATGTCTATGCAATAAAATGTCTGAATAAATAATTCTCTATATTTGACGAAGAAAAAAGAATCCCTATGGTCCATGATTAATTTTTTGCGGATTTTAAGTAGGTTCTCAAAGGTCTAACTTATGAGTAATTACCAGAATCCCGTAAAGGCAATTGATAATTTTACATTAGGGAAAACTGCCTCAAAAACCTTGGTCACCGCACTGGGGTCACCGATATGGCTATTTCAAAATGATCTTTACTGCGCAAAGACACTCATGTGCTGGGGTTGAAGAGCCAGTAACATTATCTTAAAAGCGGGGAATTAAAAGGTATGAAATTTCAAACGAGATACATGCTTTAAATTTCAATATTAGGATACATGTTTGGTTACTCTACAGATTGTTTAACTATATAATAAACAATACCAAATATCCCACAAGCCGGAAATGTAGCGACCCGGTAACGTTGTTTTCCTTCGAAGAGGGATCGGATGGTCGGCTTATATTCGTAGCCAAGGGGAAGTACTTCTACTATAGACATGCTCGCCACCTCACAGCCTACTACTGCGTGAAAATATTGGGAACCCCGTCTTCGGCGCCGCTACTTTTAAACACTCACATTAACTTATCTCCGCGCTCCCGCTCTTCCGGGATTCGTCGTTACTCGTGCTAGCTTAAGTGGCGGCATTATCGCCCAAGAATAGGATTAGAATTTCACACATTGATTTCAGCGACAGCTACGGAAATTGACTGGCTACCCCCATCAATGCGATAAGGAAGTTAAGAGGCTTAGCCTTCTCCCGGGCAACGAGGGCAACCCTGGCGTGGCCCAGCCAGAGCCGGCAGATCTACTGGGAGATACACCCCCCGCTATCTGAAGCCTCCATTGTGCGGCCCTCGACCTGTCACGTGCTGCATGGAGACCGCATGGAAACACGCGACGCTCGGTCCAGACCCAATTGCGCATGCGCAAGAAGTTTTAGCCTGGCGCCATGTCGTCGTGTCCCAATGAATGTAAGGTAATCACACAAACCCTTGCAGAAGTAGTTTTATCAATCTGTCATCACTCCAGTTTTATTCTACATGTGAAATATGAAATAAGCTCTATGTAGAGTGCGTTAGTGGCTAATGGTTGATTACGTGCCCATAGGCTGTGCATTCTTTGGATTCTATGTAATCTAACCCAAACCATTAACGGGCAATGTAAAGGCGTAATTTACCAGCGTACCATTTACACATATATGATGCATTGATATATGCGTCTCGCGGTATCCACCGCACAAACGCAAAACAAATGCGATACCTGATGACTCACTGTTGTATTAATAGCTATGGCGCATTTACACGGTGCGCAGTCGTATGACATCTACTAAATAAGGCAACATTACTTGATATAGGGTTACACACATGTGCTTTATTCGCATAAAACATAACAAAAAAGCACGTGCTATATATATTTTCGCCAACGGGGTTTTGCATAGCGTAGTTGTTATCGCGTTAATTTAAGTGTCTCCATTGTACTCTGTGAGGCATGTCGATCTTGGCAAGGGTTCCCAACTGCATCATTTAAAACAAGGTCCATCAAATGACCACCACAGAGATAAGAGCTTGACGTTGTGGAGGGTGGGGCGGACGAGGGCGTAGTCCTATTGGACACTAGCGATTACAGGCCTGATTTGCCACAGAACTATCCATAATTGAACATTATATTGACTTAATCAGACAAGTCTGGTAGGGGCTGCATTGCCCCCACACTGATCCCCGGACGGATGTCCGAAAGAACTGCGCTAAAGCCCCAGAATTAACCAACGTGATTGCTATTGATTGAACGCGATCCGTGCTATAGGAGCAGCCGGCACGAGCGGCGTTTGGCGTCCCAGAATGCACCGTGTTATGTCACGACCGGAAATCCTATTAATCCCATGACCTTGACGTTGGAAGGTTTTATGCATAGAAACTCGCTCCACGGACTTCATCTATGGGTCCCACGTTACCTGGTCATGAGGCCATTTTACTCGCATATTCATCTCCACTGGGAGCCGACAAGGCGACCAGTTAATACCAGTTTTCCATCTTCAGACCGATCGGCGGCAATTGCTCTGGGGAGTGGTTTGGCTGCGTTCAGGCTGATATGGTGCCATGGATGTTGGGGCTATGCTTCATTGTATACACATTTAGGGTGAGGGTGAGGACAGTAATGCGCATCCAAAGTCGTTTTTACGGAGATTGTTCCCATTGGAATGGACATTCATTACTTTATATGTTATCTTATCCATTTTCCACATCTTCAGGGAGACCCATACAAGGCACAGGGATGTTCCTTTAATGCACAACCGATGAGAAATATATCTAAAACATCTCGATGCTTTCTATACCCTCTTTCTCTCTATCTCTCTCTCTCTATATATACCACAGAATATTGGTGGTTGCTATCAACGTTTATCGACGTACAAACAGTTTTGCCAGCGCATTGAATTCCTTTAATATTTTTTACTGGAAGAATATCTCTGTAAAAGAAAAGTAAGGGCTGTATAGTATGTCTTGATAAATCTGATTCATTACGTAGATTCCGGCCACGTCATTGGGCGTTGGCCCTGCTCATGGATCAGTTTTGTTCAGCTGTCTCCAGGGATGGGACATTTAAGTATGATGGATCACACCTCTGGTTTTGTCGGCAGCCAGTGAATGATGATGATACATGAAGTCTGGGTGAATGGGCTCAAGGAGTAGCTCTTTCATTAAAGATGTCCTGTTGAACTGAGGAACGTCCCGCAGACGCTCATAGTTAGCTTTTGTTCGGACGTCATGCCAAGACAAACGCTCTTCGCCACATCAGGGTGAAGCTCCGTCCTCACGTTACGTGTGGGTTTTTACGCGAGGTCTCTTCGAAACCCTTGTTTGTCCAGTGTGGGATGAAACAGATGAATAAATGTAAGGGAGACGAAGGCATTTAGAAGTACGTTGAACCGGCTCAGACGCAGTTTGCAACCGTGTAGGCGTAGTTTCCAGCCGTGTAGGCGTAGTTCAAAGCTGCGTAGACGTAGTTTGAAGCTGCATAGACGTAGTTTTAAGCTGCGTGGGCGTGGTTTGGAGCTGCGTGGGCGTAGATTTGAAGCTGTGTAAGCGTAGTTTGCAGCTGCGTAGACTTACGTTGAAGCTGCGTAGACGTAGTTTGCAGTTGCAAAGACGTAGTTTGAAGCTGCATGGACTTGTTGAATCTGCGTCGACGTAGTTCGAAGCTCCATAGACGTAGTTTGAAGCTGCGCGGGCGTGGTTTGAAGCTGCGTGGGCGTAGTTTAAAGCTGCGTAGACTTACGTTGAAGCTGCGTGGACGTAGTTTGCAGCTGCTTAGACGTAGTTTGCAGCTGCATAGACGTAGGTTTGCAGCTGCATAGACGTAGTTTGCAGGTTGATCGTACGCTTGAAGTGAGATGAAGACATTAAGAAGTACGTTGAACCGGCTTAGACGTAGTTTCCAGCTGTGTAGACGTAGTTTGAAGCTGCATAGACTTACGTTGAAGCTGCGTAGACGTAGTTCGAAGCTGCATAGACGTAGTTTGAAGCTGCGTGGGCGTGGTTTGAAGCAGCGTGGCCATAGTTTGAATATTCTAATTGTGAACAAAACTCGGTCGAAATGGCCGTAGGTTGATCGTACGCTTGAAGGTTCAGGCGTTATTTGATGCTATCAAATGTCCCATTTCAGTTCCATCATCTCCCCATGAGAGACGACATGACTGCAATACGCAGTTCTCTCGCAGCAGCCATTTAAACATGACGAATGGGCGATCGAGGATATCCTCAACCACTCCACATCAGAAGCATTCGGGTAGAAAGAACGCCCAACTGGGTAGTACACTATATATATACAGTATTTGGAAGATATTCCAGGTCATGTGAAGAAGTTTTGTCAAACAGAATATCACTGTATCGTGGCGTACAGTGGCGTACAGTGGCGTATCTTGATGGCATTGATGGGCCAGGGTGGGCAAGAATGCGCAGGAAGGGGGAGCGGGGGGGGGGGGAATTCACAGATGAGATACAAAATTAAAGGTTATGCCGTTTTCAATGCACAGCCTGGAGCGAAAGAGGTAGGAGAGGGGACACACTGATTTTTACTTCACATTTTACCGCGGAGTGTTTGTGTGTGAGTGTGTCTCGGAAGGGGGACGCACGTGCCCATAGTACCCCCTTCAGGATCTACCAGTGGTGCATGGATTACGTCCTCCAAGGCAGTAAGACCGAAGAAGCAAAGCGTAGACTCTCCAGGGTTGTATCTCCAGTACACCCCAACCAACCTTCACGTCACGGCTGTAATAGGCCCGAGACCAACCGACGCAACGCGACCGCCCGCATTAAACGTCGGCTGAATATGCGTGAAAGAGCTTCATTCATGCAGACAAGTAAGCCTTTAACGAGGTAAAAGCAGCGGCAAGAAGGTAAGAATTTGGTTCGGAGTGCCTGCTGTAGTGCCGCGCCGAGTGGGCGGGCTGGCTGGCTGGCTACAGGGGCAGCGAGGGAAAGCCTGCTGCCACAGCTCATTGACATGCCCACTGCGGGTCAAGCGTAAATTATAGCCGATAACCCGTTAAGCGCTAAAAGATTGCACTCTGCTGAAATCACGTTACCAGGGACGAGAGGCCGGGGGCTCTCAGCGCGACGCTGCCCAGGAGGAAACCGCCTAGTATCTCCATAGATCACGTGACGCTTGGCGTCTCCTGTGACGTCACCCCAGGCGTCTCGTCCGGCATCACGTGGTCGCTTAGTAATAATAGTATTGCGAATCGGTAAATTAGTTATTCAGTTATCAGTAAATGACGGTATTGCGTAGGCCGCACTGGGTCATCAGTACCGTCACAAGTCAATTAGTCCTTTGATGAAGTCATTGCACCAAGGGCATGAGGCGGGACTAACATGGTTGAGAAGGACAGATCGAACGGCAATGATGCTACAGACCATCGGATATGAAATGAATTGGTGTTGTACGCGTATGTGTTTTTATGCAAATAAGGGCTGAAATGGGTCAAGAAACTTCTCGGGAAGATGAGGTATGAATGGATGAAATATGAGATTAGTTCCCGACTCCCGGATTCAAATCCAGGACCTATTCATCTGCGGTCTACTGCGCTAACCACTACACCAGAGAGACCCCATCAGACACGAGATTTACAGCATTAGGTCAGTCATAAATGTTTAGATGCAAGCCAGGGTTGTAGGATATCTATCTGTCTATGTTTTGGAAGACGCATACTTCGTTTTATCATTAATGGCACTACCGAGTCTGTATTGTCCTCGCATATTACAACAGTCTATGTAATTGTAAATTAAACACTTTCATATGTTACCACAGAGATATGCTGTCCATAAATAAAACATTTACAGTTCCGTTCCGTGCGAACTAGTAATGCCGGCCGATGTGGTCCCGGTTCATACACGGTAGCTAAGATATGGTCTGGATATCTGTGTTCAGGGCGATGCCTTCACATCATGCATGCAGACATGTATAGGCAAGTTGGGCGTTATAATCCTAGCTTTAGCCTCACGAAGCCCGAGGACTGACCGCTTTTATCACCACTCACAGAAGCCCAGGCGAGGCATTCCCGCTCGCCACTACCCCAGTCAAAGGATTCGTCCTTCCCTATTCTTGCGGCAAACTGAATTACTCATGCCACTCTTTTTTCTCTGCTGAAAGATTACTACCCTTTGCCCAGTAAAGAAGCTAGACTAGGCCCTGAAGGCGGTTCGACTAGGGTCAGGCCAGCAGTGTGTATGGCGGTACGTACGTACCACGGTGGGTTAACTGTCCGTAGACGCACATACCCCCCGCCAATCTCTCTGTGCCACCACCACCACCACCACCACCACCCTCTACCCCATCACCTCCTTCTCTTCTTTTATTGATCTAACGTGGACATTTTGGAAATTGCATCCGCCTCCCCCGGGATTCATCAGAACAGATCCACTCCGAAATCTCCGCCTTCTGGCGCCCATGGCTCCTAATTCTTCTCCGTGGTAATTGAGCGGGAAGTTGGTAGGAGGGGGAAGCCCTCCTTAAGCTGGGAGAGGCACCGGGACCGGACTTATCTAAGGCGGCCAAGACAGAGATGTTATCGAGACGGAGTAAATTAGTCTCGCCATGTCGGCAAATCATGGTCACATCGAATAAAGACTTGAACAGAGAGAAGGGGCCAAGTTAGATTGTACACGTGTTATTTCGTTTCAAGTTCAATCGAGCCATAACGATCAGTGGCTAACACACTTGACAAGCCGGCATGGACTTCCACCCGTCAATAGATCTACGCGCCAGAAGGCTTTCCTGTCGCTGGCTGGGACGGCGGAAACGTGAAGAAGCAGCGGCTTTATGTGTAGTGTGGTGGCGATACGGCTGGTCTGTGTAGCGTAGGCCAATAGTGGCAGGTATAAGGACAATCTCTGCCGCAGTGTGGCGCTCAGCGACGACCGCCACTGGCTAGGTCAAAAACGTCAACATTTTGCAATCAATTGGTCAAGCCATTTGCTTAGCAATTAAAAGTTTTTGCTTAAACAAGGAAAAAAACCGTTGGAACGGGTGTCTCTGGTTCAAAACATGCTTTTGTATCGCCAAAGCGATAGATGTTGGGGCAAATGTTCATTATAAATCCAACATTGTGTTGCAAATGGTTTGCCGTATTCCTTCTGCAGAGTGTGCAACAGACGAATGGTTTGAGAGGTTGTTTTATATTGAATATTGAATTTTAGATGCAGAATTTGAAAGTATAGACATTCCTTTATCGAATGATCACAATAAAAGAGTTATACGAAAAATTATTTCAAAATAACACGGGGTCAAACTTTAAAACGCTTCACGCCTTTGACCTCGACAGCACTCGAAAATATAGTTCGAAAGTAACATGGCTTCAAATTAATCAAACTCAAATGCATTCGTCAGGCATGGTACCAGTGGCACAGTAAATGCTAAACGGTGGTGTATTTGATGCCAAACTGCGAATTTACCTTCGATTAGTAAGATTCATTTCAATTTTCGCGTATGAAGGATAATTCTGATGGTTAAATTTGACGTGGGGCAGAGGGACTACGGCGCAAGCCTCTGCCGGGAGATCGCCTTCGAACGTCACCTCGTGTCAGTGTGAAGGGAATAGGGTAGAGCCGAAGTCGAATGGCCTTTAATAAATTAAAGTACATCATGCCTACCTCCTTCTAAAAATATCAGAGAGGAACCAAGTTTATTGGTCACCCCCCCCCCCTCCCCCATGATCCGCCAGTGGGTAACGTTGTCACGCAGAGGTGGGGCATGGACTAAACACATAATTTACTGGACCGGTCCAACGCCTCTTTTCGACCGTGAATCTGGATTGTTTTCCATGCACCGATAGTATAGTATAGTATAGACACGCAAATCTGCAGGACCAACTGATTGTTGGTATCATATTCAGAACATTGCATCACAGTTTATATTCCCGAGTTCACTCTTCTCTCCTATTGGTTCCATGTAAATCTTACCCCATGACATGTAATTATGACATCCCACCCACTATGCTTGGCTACAAGGGCGGGTAGGTCATAATCTCCCCAGCTGGTCTGCCCTTTAATAGCATACGTGGTATTTTGTTGCTGTAGTCGATATGTTACAACCACCACACGACACGTACGAAGGAGGCGAGGGATCTTCATAATTCGCATCCGAAAGCCTCAGATTTGAATACTAAACCCCTCTTGGTGCAGAATAATATCACTGGAGACGGTAGCTGCGTACGCGAAAAAAAAAATCTAGATCCCTCACGGTGACAACGTCGGTAACTCCCCTCCACCCCCCCCCCCCCCCCCGGAACCCCCTCCCCCCTTCTCCCCCTCTCCGACCTCCCAGACGGAGCCTAAGTCCGACGGAATCTCCTCCGAAATTCAATTTTATGGGCCATTGGTTAAGAGCGACAGCGTGAATTCTTCCCGCCGAGCGTGGGAGAAAATGTGCGAGACTTGATTGTCATGTCGGCGGCGGGAATGCCAAATCTGTTGCCTAGGCTACGACGGGGGGACCCGGCGGCGTAATGGGGATGCGCAGAGCGTGTAGTCTGGGTGGCGGTGGAAGGCGTGGTCGGTGTTTCATTATAGGAGTGTCTGGCGCGTGTGGCGGGTCGGTGATACGTATCCTGTATGGTGCCGTGCCAGGCAAGACGCGGGATTTGTCAGGCTAGTGATTAATAAGTAATCTAATTTAATTGTACGGTCTAAACATCCGCCAATTCGCGATAGATATATATATGTATAAATATATATATATATATATAGCGGGCGGGAGACGATGCAATGAAGATACATGTATTATTCTCAAATCCTATGCTAGATTTTTTTACATCTACCATCGGCCCATCCATGGAACCGGGGGGCCAGCATTGCCTTACCCCATCCCCTTACCCCCACCCCCAAATGTACTCCGCCCCCCCCCCAACTCCTTTTTGCCCCGTCGTTGTATCGTGGGGACCAGTTTTAAGTGCAAATTGCATTCTAATTTAGGCGCCTCTTCTGGCAGACCCAATTTTTTTCAAAATCCTGGACAGGCCCCCTTATACATATCGGGGTTCATTATCTCAGGTGTGTTACGATCGGGTAGCAACCGGCCCCAGCTCATCTCTGGTCCCGTACATGTTGGTCGAGCGAACAATGCTGTAGCTGACAGATAGCAATATCAAAGACGAACCGAAAGTCGTAACGCCAAATCTGGTTATGCCTGCAAGGGCGGTCGCCATAACCACTTCACCACGATTGGCCTTGCCGAACTGTATGCTAGCTCTGGGTGCGCGGAATTGACCACGGTTGGTTGTATTTTCAGGACGCTTTAACCACTTTTGGTGATATCGCGTCAATGGGAGAAGGAAGGGAGGTAACCCCATACACTTTGCGAAGAAGGACATGGGATCTTTATCCTGCGACCCCAGAGACATGGCCACAGCGGGGCGCGAACCACCGATCCACGTGTCATTAGGCTCTCATGTGACCAGAACACTCAAGGCGAGCGCTCTAACTTACTGAACTATCGGGCCGGCACCGATTTGCCACGGAACACATGTTGACACATGTTGTTAGACGCTATATAACAGCTGGTGATGGCAGGCGGGGGTCTGAGAGGTTGGTTCACACCACTTCACTTCCCATGTCCGTGCCCATGTCTGTAAAGCATACCGGCGTTTGCCATTTTGACGTACCAATAACCTTTCGCGAAGAGTTACTTAAAACAAACCTGCTCGTCTGTGCGCCCCCCCCCCCCCCTTCACGCACCCCACCGCCACCGCCACCACCACCACTACCCCGCCCTTCGACCCCTACCCATTAAAAAAAACACCAGGTAATAAAAAAACATTTTTTTTGCTGCCGACATGAGAAGACAAGACTACAAATATGAAAAAACAGCCTGTTCACAGCATTCTCCTCTGACGCCAGAGGCCCAGCAGCGTCATGGTAGGGAATGCCACGCGTCACCTCGCCGTGCTCACCGCTGTCATGCCGTCCATCCTGGTAATATACCGGGACATATACCCCTCGTGTACAGCCATAGTTGCCTGCCACCGCCACGTCATATCCTATCCAGGATACCATCAGTATGGCTGGCGCGCCGGCCGTCCAGAACCCCCCTCCTCCACCCCGCCACCCCCCACCGCACCCTCCCTCTCAACGGTAGTTTTCGTCGTTATGCGCCGAACTCGTTACTGGGAAACGGAGCTCCATACTTCAACCTCGGCCAGCAAGGGACGCGGAAGAACATGGATACATACTTATCGCCTTACAGAGAAGTGTCCCCGACTTACTAAAGACCCATTGAAGGTGGGGGACACCGACTACAGCTGGTCTCCACGCTCTCTATAGACCCAACCCTCCTCACAGCTGATCGGGCTTAGCCACTTCCCATTCAAGTTTCTCTCCTCTTAAGACGGTGGTCGACAGGGTTTGTAAATCACTTGCCTGAAAAAGTCGACCAGAGGAATCGACTTTGTACTTAGTGTGTTTTTTGCCTACTCTGACTGAAGAACAACAGCACTCTCTCTGTCCCTCTCTCTCGCTCCCTCTCCCTCGCTCTCTCTCTCTCCCCCTCCCTCGCTCTCTCTCCTCCCTCTCTCTGCCTCCCCCCTTCTCTCTCTCTCTGTCCCTCTGTCATTCTTGTCCCTTTTCTTTCTTCAGTTTTACTTTATATATACAAATTTACATATATAAACATCTGATTCTTGTCTCTGTGTTTGTCTGTATTTCGGCCGCTGTCTATGTATCGATCCCGCATGTGATGAAGTCAGGCATATGATGTCACACATAGCTGAGCAAACGTCTTACCGGATTGAGTTTCTTTGCAATTTTTGCAATTTGGCCACTCCTATTAGGTCCTGTGTGTAACAGAGAGCATCAACTTCTAAACAGTCTGGACAATCCTTGACTACCAGAGAACACAGCCCCCCCCCCACCCTCCACCCCCCCACACACACCCCACATCGCACCAACTTGTGCCCCGACCTGTCACAATCACTTTTCCCGTCGCCCGTCAAGAGGCGTTGAGCACCATTTCTGATGTTGACGCTGCAGTAACCGTGGCTCCAACACGAGGCAGTACGACGGGTCCGCCATTGGTTGCCTATCTACCAATCGCTATGATAGAAACTTAACATACAAGAATGAGAACCGCCCTTTACGAAGCAATAGACTCATTGCCTGTTGTATTAATGATCATTGACGATTTTCCGCTGTGGCATTTTGAAATGTTAAAGATAATGCTTTCCAATGTATAATAAATGCGTACCAGAGCAATGGCAGCAAAGGACGCCATGCATAATCAGGGGACGACAGGACAGCACGTGCCAGCAAGCGTTAATAACGACGAATCGGACACAACTTCCGGTTTCGTCATCCACTTCCGCTTATCGGAGGCCTACCGATCCATTTGTCGCCAGGAGACGTTGCTAAACCGTCCACGGATCCCGCTTCAGAGTCTCTGGGGTCTGGCGCCGCCTGTTGCCCGGAAACGGCGACGACTGCCGACTATCCAGATGATATTCGATCACGTGACCCGGGAATGGAAGCAGGTGATCCAGTTCCGGAAACGCGACAAGTCCTCTCAGATGACCGAGGTGGTGTCCGTGAGTAAACTGGTCGAGTTCTACCGACATCTACACGAGGAGCACCAGCAGCGCCACCGGAAGCATGGCGGCGAGATGAAGAACAAACCCGCCGATAGCCGAACCCCGCCTCCTCGCCATTACCGGCTAGGTGACGTCACATCCGTCCCCGATGAAGTTTCTTCGTTTGGTATGGACAATTGGATCCACACGGGGAATGTCCACATGGCGGATGGGGAGTCCATGTTTGAATTAGACTTCCCTTTCGAGGACGACTCTACGACCGCCACAACCAGGACGGATAGCGTCGAGCGGTCGGCGTGGTATGACATACTGGCAGGGGACGAGAATAGACGTGAGGGGCATGCGAGTCGAACAGATCGCACGCCACCTAGCGTGCCTAAGTCTCGTATTGGGAGATCACCGGCGTTATCTCGACCGTCCCCGGGTGGTAGCACGCCTAGGGCTCCGTCACGGGCTGCGGGGGAACCCACAGGTCGCCTCTCTGTTCAACGCCGTGGGCATTCCGTGACCACGGGTCAAGGTCATCCGTGTAGACAAACGTTACTGCCTTCCCAGAAGACGTCAAGCGATGTAGACAATTGTTCACCGACTGGCATAAAGTCGCCGCCGCCCAGGATACACAGAAGGCAGGTCGAGCGAGGTAATACGATGGAAGACATTCCGCGAACAGTTGCCGTTACCTCGATTACATCTTTACATGATATCAAGCAGCTTAGCCAGCCAGGAACGAGTGTAGCTAACACAGACCACTGGGTGAAAAACGTGTCAAGCAGGCGTCTTGATGACGTCAGCAATGTCAGAAGGGGTGACGTCACAGGAAGCTATCCTTCTGGGTGCGGGGAGAATATGGCTGATGACGTCGCTGATATCCGGACGTACCCGGAAATGAGTAGCCGGCCCGCAAGGTTCCTCTACCGGTTAAACCACTGCAAGTCGTGTCAGGACCCATCGCTGCTTCCTCGAAGGAGGAAAGCATTAAAGGTAATCCGGTAATGGCAAGTCTCAAAGGAGCCTATTGCGGTGTTTTGGTAGTTTCGTTCGTGTCTTTTGCAGGTGGTGTGTTCTTCTGTGCCGTAGACAATGCTATATAGTAACAGCGAACACCCATGCATTGATATCAGACAAGACACAAAGTTAAGTAATAGTCATGAATGAAAGGCCTTCCGTCCTATACGTGCAGCCTGTTAGAGACAAAAAGCCTAGTTCCGTTGTCAATTTTTCAAGATTTATCATCACATCAATACCATCGGTGCGATTTTACAAAGAAATTGGCACAAAGTATATTCAGGAAGTATACATTTACTAATTAACATAGATTGGATTACGAAGCAGCAAAGGTTGGCAAAATGAGCGATTTAACCAACCGGAGCCCATACTAACTGAAATTCTAGGTGGATGCCATGTCCGCTGTCCTGTCTGTTTCGCTTTCAATGCTCCAATTGTATCTCCGGCAGATCTCTGGAATCATCGACGTGTTTGGCCACACATCTGATGGGCGACTGACGGCGAACTCTGTCTGCACACACTGTGACATCACGCCGAGACGTGTCATCAGCCGGTGGTTAGCGTCAGTAGGTGACACAACGACACACCGGCCGCCCACTACACTATATACCGAACGAGATGCCAATATGTACACGGCGCCTCTTCGAGACCATGCTACGTCACTGGCACGTTGCGCGTCGTCGTCTGCTCAACACCCGATATGTGCATCATAAGTGTGTCGAAGGTCAACCCAAAATAGCGCGAAAGCATCTCCTTGGAGTGTGTTCACATTTTGGGTATAGAAACCGTCGTGTAGACCTATTTGTCGCTAAGGACTGGGCAATTTCATCAGTATGCTTTGGTGTAGTCAACTTTAAGTTCCCAGTGTTAATTTCATGAAAGCATGAATGATATATATTACTTCAGAAACAAACAAAACAAGGCAACTGCCGGGAGTGCGATGTAAGTCCATTGTAGCATTTGACTCCTATACCCCGGAGTAGAATTAACCTCTCTCGCTCCCCGGCGGTAGCCTTTTCTACTCATACCCCCTGAGTAGATTTGACCTCTCTCGGTTTCCCGCGGTAGTCTTTCCTTATCATACCCCCTGAGTAGATTTGACCTCTCTAGCTCTCCCGCGGTAGGCTGTCCTTCTCGTATCCCTGAGTAGATTTGACCTCTCTCTGTCTCCCGGGGTAGCATTACCGCCCCATGTCTCCCGGGCGGATTTGACCTCTCCGGCTCTCCCGCGGTGGCCTTTCTGTCCCATGCTGCGTCATGTAATAAACCAGTAGCCCCAATCTTGGCAGGTATAGGGCCGCTTTAAGCTGGACATGGCACATTAAGCCATCACGCAATACTTGCTGCTGGCCGCTGGGTTGGCTTATGAAGCCGAGATGTGTCACTAATTGGCTGTCATGGTAGAGAAGTTTATAGTTCGCCCCCATCCTGGCCTCTTGCACAAAGTCCAGAACCAGTATGTGTCATAACGCCAGTCATGCATAATCGTATAACAGGAATGGTCTCCTTCTTACCCGACCTACCGGTTACAGCTTGTGGCGTGATAGCCGAGGATTTGGACATGGGTAAAATGAAATATACGTCGCGTAAATAAACGTGAACTGCTAGTGCACCTAATCCCACTCATCTCATCCCACTCATCATCCGCCCACCTTCATACCCCCTCACCTGATCCCCACCGAATTAGCGCCACCGCACTCCACCCCCCACCCCCACCCCTACCCCAGCCCCTTCCATGTGATGGCACGCTTAAAAAAAGGGACAGAGCCGTCAGCAAAACTAATGTAAGCTCTGTTCGCTTCTAAATGTTTTTTTTTAGTATTGAGCCATTTTCTCGAAGAAAAGGTATTATGGGCATTAGTTTGGAGGGGAAGGGACGTGAGCTCAACGCATGAGAACCCATTTATTATAATGTGTCTATTGTAAGAGGATGGCAGCCACTTAATATGCCTTATGCATGCGACGATATGCATATAGGCTACGCCACAGGGGCCTATGTCTCTGGAGGTTAGCTATATATATTGGCATAGGACCCAGCAGAGCAATGCCAAGGTCATTTTACAGTCGTAAAGGTCATCTGGTATGACTAATAATAATGGAGTGTGAGAAGTATAATGATTAAGTATAACAGTATGTAAGCCTAATATGTAGCCATCGCACGAAACTAAACATGATTGCTGTATCTCTGGATGTTTCCTTCAACGATATATCATGATGAGATCATTCACTTTTTTTTAGTGTATGCTATAACCAATAAAATTATGTGACCGAAAAGTTGTATTGGAATGAATTATAGGTATAAACGATTTATGAAATGTCATTGCAGTCGTATTTTCTCCGTCATGGCGCACACAACAAAAGCCAGCGATTCGCGGAAGGCTTTACCCACCGCCGACATATATTCATGCTTAGCCAGTCTCAGTTGTCCTTCCGGCGTCAACCACCAAACCAGAAATGTTTCTCGTCTGGTCGACTTTTGTAATAAAAAACAGGAACAAAACAGGGGCCTCTCTCAGGTGTCAGCGACGTCAAATCGATGGGGCTTGTTAGTGAATAGTCGAGCGGCTCCCTCCGCAATCAGATCGCCGGGGAATGACACCCTGGCCCGACACCCCCGTCGGCAGCTGGGATGGACACCCTAGCCCCACACCTCCCTCCCAGACAACAAGCGGCGATGAAGTAAGCATTTCGTTCTGGTCTGGCTTTGTGTCAGCGGGGATAAGGTGTTAACCCTTAGGGTGGGAACGGAGGGGAGGGGAGGGAAGGAAAGTCAAGAGGGTGGGAGGTGCTAGGGGTGGACGTTTGGATGTGGGGGAGGGGGGGGGGCGTAGGAAGGAGAAGTTGGGACGTTGGGAAGGCAGGAGAGAGGCGTGGGGGAAGGAGGAGGGGGGTGGGGGTTGCAGGACCATAAGGGAAGCGTCTCATTCCGTCTGGCGGAGTGCGGCGGGGAGTGTGACAGCAGAACAAACGTCGTGCTGCGAAGGACGACGAAGTGGGTTCGTGCCATGGCCTCCATACTTACTAACACCAGCAATGAAACCTATTCTATATGTCAGGCTTTAGAATGTGAAGAACCCACACTACTGTAGTATTAAGAAAAAGATCACCTTAAACATGCTGCCATCAAATGAGACATAGAAAAATACATCAAGAATTGCTAGTAATTCATCCATTCATTATTCAGCAGATCTTGGTGACGGAACATAACCGCCATAATTTGTGTTTAAAATCTCACGACCTAATACTTGAAGATATATTCTCATCAGAATTGTAATGCTCTATATTTATGACAATAACAAATATGTGTTTAAACTGATATCTTTGGCAATAAGCCGTTATTACCCTTGGCATACTCTTTTCATATGAGACTGAGGAGAGCTCATTTATATAAAAGAGACTGTCAAATGTATTCGCTTGTGTTGTAGGGCTTAGCCATGACAGAACAGGTCCTGATCTGCTCATGTTAAATGAAAATGTAGGAGTGACACGAAAGGAGGCCAGTTCTGTCGATGTTTGGCAATCCCCCCGTACCCCAGACACCCATTAGGACGACTCAAAGCCTTTTAATAGCGTGGAATGTAAATATCGGAGTAGAACATTTCCCTGATGCACCATTTGGCGGAGACATTTGCGGCATATACGACCGGCCCACACTGCACCCGAGGACATCATTCTCTGACACTCCTCTGTTCCTTGCTCGGGTGAGTCAGGATTGTACCTTGCACGTCAATGCATTTAAATGGAATTGCGAAAACTGTTAAGATGTAACAACTATAGTTTTGTGGAAAAGGCGCTGTGTTCTTTGTATTATGTTCATCACGCTCAATTTACTTTGCCTCATTGATATAGATAACTTACGTAATACTCAATTATAGTATTTGAAACATTTGAATCCATGTCTTGTGCTCTAACATGGATGATCGAATTATGACATTGATTAATCAAAATCCTGTTGTCAAAACACGTTATAAATCATGCATCAAATTATTGCAACACATTTGTTCCCATTTAGATAGTGCTATGAACAAATAAATTAAATGGTATATAAAAATATCATGCGCTGGAGCATGTACTAAGTGAGCTCCAATCCGTCCATCCGAACTACAATAATCAGGAAACGTTTGGCTTGTATATCGATGTGTTATTTATGACCAAGATAACTATATCAGACCAACATCTCCCCACACCCCTGCCCCCCCACCCCCACCCCCACACCCTACACCCCTAGCCATTCGCCCAGGGTTCTGTGGGTGTTCATTAAGAAAAAGAAAGAGAACTGACCGATCCATCAGCGAATAGGCTTCGGAAGGATTTATCGCAGTTCTGTCAGTCTGCTTTAGAAGTCTCTGATTGGTCAGCATAAAGTCCTCTTCAATTGGCTATCCGTTATGAAAGATGCAATGTAGGGGATATCGCTTGAAAAAGCGCTTATCAAAGAAGATTGATGATCAAGCTATACATGTAGGCTGGTAATACACTTCAAGTGCTTGCTAGGTTGCTCCTGTAATGTGATTAATGAAGAGAATGGTGGTCAGAGGTTTTGTGCATACACCCCGCCTTATATATATATCGCTTCCTGCATGACTATATATATTGTATTTATCTATATATATATATATACATGTATCATATGATGAGGCCAGCCGAAATTGACAGTGTTAAAGACGACTATGTGGTTGGCGGAAATGAACATTTCCGTCGCATGCTGTGAGAGAGCCATGTGACACCTGTATGTCGGAGACGACCGCTAGAGGCGCCTCTGGTTGGCTATATGAGCTGATCCTGAGTGAGTCAGTCCGACAGGTTCACAGCGCGTCTCAGACAGGCTGGGGGTAGGGGTGGGGGAATAGATGGGGGCAGTGGATGGGATGGGGGTGGGGATGGTGAGAGTGGCTGGGGATGTTGGCTGGCTAAAGGTGAAGATTAGGGGAGGGGGGGGGAGGGGGGCTGGAGATAGAGATGCAGTGGTGACGGTGACTGAGGATGGGGACGGTTGGGGGTGGAAAGGGATGGTCGGGGTTCGGGCACGGGATGGTCGGGGTAGCTGGGCATGGTTCGGGTAGCTGGGGATGGTGGTGGTAGCTGGGGTGGGGGATGCTGGGTTGGATAGGGTATGTGTACCTCAGTATGATACCTGTACCTCAGTGTGGTACCCACACCTCAGTCTGGTACCCTTACCTCAGTGGATAGGGTATGTGTATCTCAGTATGATACCCGTACCTCAGTGTGGTACCCGTACCTCAGTGTGGTACCCGTACCTCAGTGTGGTACCCGTACCTCAGTACCCGTCAGTCGATGAGCTACGGCGACTCCCAGCTTGACACGTGGCTCCTCACACTCAGCTGTCCAATTGCAGATCTTCCCCAAACGACGATGGAAGGCCGAGCCACAGTGACCCTGGCACCCCAAGAGGCAGCCTCAAACAGGGATCGCTAAATTGCTTCCGGTGCAACAAAAATAACTAAACTTTTGTCTGAAGCGAGGGTCCGCGAGGGATGACTCCGTCCTGGTCAATGTGTTACGCAAGGGAAATACAGAAACAGATAGTGAGAGGTTTATTCCCTGAGGACAGATTAATTCTCACTACCAAGTACGCCTCGACAATTTCCAATTGTCTATCGGTTTATTTAAAAGTGTCGTTACGGTTGGCTGTCTAGCTGTCTGGGCATCTGTCTCTCTCTGTCTCTCTCTGCCGACGTCCCTCTCTCTCTCTCTGTCTCTGTTTCGGACAATAGATACGATGCATTACTCTCACTTACCTTTCACGGGAAGTTTTATATTTAATTACATTAAATCACAGTACCTGACCGAACAGAAATTCCACTTAGCAAGTGAATGTAAAACAATTGTTGTCAGCCGCTTCCCACTTTGGCCACTCCCGAAATAAATATCATACATGTAAGCAGTGTTGAGATTTTTCTATGTGAAAGGCAATAAAATGTGGCACCCACGGATCGCCTCTCTGGTCAACGCCGTGGACATTTCGTGACCACGGGTCAAGGTCATTCTTGTGGACAAAAGTTACTGCTACCCAGAAGACATCGAGCAATGTAGCCAATTATTCACCGACTTCCATATTGTCGCCGCCACCGAGGATATAAAGAATTATTTATTAACATAGATTGGATTATGAAGCAGCAAAGGTTGGCAAAATGAGCGATTTAACCAACCGGAGCCCATACTAAATGAATTTCAAAGTGGAGGCCATGTTCGCTGTCCTGTTTGTTTCGCTTTCAATGCTCTAGTTGTGTCTCCGGCAGATCTCTGGAATCATCGACGTGTTTGGCCACACATCTGATGGGCGACTGACGGCGAACTCTGTCTGCACACACTGTGACATCAGGCCGAGACGTGTCATCAGTCGGTGGCTAGCGTCAGTGGGTGACACACCGGCCATGCTGGACACACTGGACATGGCGCATTAAGCCATCACACAATACTTGCTGCTGGCCGCTGGGTTGGCTTATGAAGCCGAGATGTGTCACTAATTGGCTGTCATGGTAGAGACGTTTATAGTTCGCCCCCATCCTGGCCTCTTGCACAAGGTCCAGAACCAGTATGTGTCATAACGCCAGTCATGCATAATCGTATAACAGGAATGGTCTCTTTCTTACCCGACCTACTGGTTACAGCTTGTGGCGTGATGGCCGAGGATTTGGCCATGGGTAAAATGAAACTGCACGCGTTTAATATACTTTTATCATGGGTCATGGTGTAGGAACAAACCGTTACATTTTAGATATTTTGCGTCGCGCAAATAAGCGTGAACTGCAAGTGCACCTAATCCCAGTCATCTCATCCCACTCCTCAGCCGCCCACCTTTTCACCCCCACCTCCACGTTCTGTGATTCTATCCCCGCCCCCCCCCCCACCACTGCCTTATTAGAACACTAGGCGGACACCTGATCCTCACTGACTCAGTGCCACCGCACTCCACCCCCTTCCATGTCATGGCACGTTTATAAAGTGGAAAGCGCCGTCAGCAGAACTAATGTATTCTCTAATGTTCTTTTCTAAATGTTTTTTTAGTATTGAGCCATTTTCTCGAAGAAAAGGTATTATGGGCATTAGTTTGGAGGGGAAGGGACGTGAGCTCAACGCATGAGAACCCATATATATGGGCATTTATTATAATGTGTCTATTGTAAGAGGATGGCAGCCACTTAATATGCCTTATGCATGCGACGACATGCATATAGGCTACGTCACAGGGGCCTATGTCTCTGGAGGTTAGCTATATATATTGGCCTAGGACTCACCAGAGCATTGCCAAGGTCATTTTACAGTCGTAGATATAAAGAAGGCAAGTTGAGCGAGATAATACGGTGGAAAACTTTCCGCGAACATCTGCTGTTACCTCCATTACATCTTTAAATGATATCAAGCAGCTTAGCCAGCCAGGAACGAGTATAGCTAACACAGACTACTGGGTGAAACACGTGTAAAGCAGGCGTCTTGATGACGTCAGCAATGTCAGAAGGGGTGACGTCACAGGAAGTCTTCCTTCTGGGTGCGGGGAGAATATGGCTGATGACGTCGCTGATATCCGAACGTACCCGGAAATGAGTAGCCGGCCCGCAAGGATCCTCTACCGGTTAAACCACTGCAAGTCGTGTCAGGACCCATCGCTGCTTCCTCGAAGGAGGAAAGCATTAAAGGTAATCCGGTAATGGCAAGTCTCAAAGGAGCCTATTGCGGTGTTTTGGTAGTTTCGTTCGTGTCTTTTGCAGGTTGTGTGTTCTTCTGTGCCGTAGACAATGCTATATAGTCACACACATGCATTGATATCAGACAAGACACAAAGTAACTTAAGTAATTTTGATGATTGAAAGGTCTTCCGTCCTATAAGTGCAGCCTGTTAGAGGGAAAATACTGGTTCCGTTGTAAATTTTTCAAGATTTATCATCGCATCAATACATTCGGTGCGATTTGACCAAAAAAATGGCCCAAAGTATATTCAGAAATTATACATTTATTTATTAACATAGATTGGATTACGAAGCAGCAAAGGTTGGCAAAATGAGCACTTGAACCAGCCGGAGCCCATACTAAATGAATTTCAAAGTGGATGCCATGTCCGCTGTCCTGTCTGTTTCGCTTTCAATGCTCTAGTTGTGTCTCCGGCAGATCTCTGGAATCATCGACGTGTTTGGCCACACATCTAATGGGCGACTGACGGCGAACTCTGTCTGCACACACTGTGACATCACGCCGAGACGTGTCATCAGCCGGTGGTTAGCGTCAGTAGGTGACACAACGACACACCGGCCGCCCACTACATTATATACCGAACGAGATGCCAATATCTACACGACGCCTCTTCGAGACCATGCTACGTCACTGGCACGTTGCGCGTCGTCGTCTGCTCAACACCCGATATGTGCGTCATAACTGTGCCAAAGGTCAACCCAAAATGGCGCGAAAGCATCTCATTGGAGTGTGTTCACATTTTGGGTATAGAAACCGTCGTGTAGGCCTATTTGTCGCTAAGGACTGGGCAATTGCATCAGTATGCTTTGGTGTAGTTGACTTTAAGTTCCCAGTATTAATTTCATGAAAGCATGAATGATATATATTACTTCAGAAACAAACAAAACAAGGCAACTGCAGGAGTGCGATGTAAGTTCATTGTAGCATTTGACTCCTATACCCCGGAGTAGAATTAACCTCTCTCGCTCCCCCGCGGTAGCCTTTCCTACTCATACCCCCTGAGTAGATTTGACCTCTCTCGGTTTCCCGCGGTAGTCTTTCCTTATCATACCCCCTGAGTAGATTTGACCTCTCTAGCTCTCCCGCGGTAGCATGTCCTTCCCGTAGCCCCTGAGTAGATTTGACCTCTCTCTGTCTCCCGGGGTAGCATTACCGCCCCATGTCTCCCGGGCGGATTTGACCTCTCCGGCTCTCCCGCGGTGGCCTTTCTGTCCCATGCTGCGTCATGTAATAAACCAGTGGCCCCGATCTTGGCAGGTATAGGGCCGCTTTAAGCTGGACATGGCACATTAAGCCATCACGCAATACTTGCTGCTGGCCGCTGGGTTGGCTTATGAAGCCGAGATGTGTCACTAATTGGCTGTCATGGTAGAGACGTTTATAGTTCGCCCCCATCCTGGCCTCTTGCACAAGGTCCAGAACCAGTATGTGTCATAACGCCAGTCATGCATAATCGTATAACAGGAATGGTCTCCTTCTTACCCGACCTACCGGTTACAGCTTGTGGCGTGATAGCCGAGGATTTGGACATGGGTAAAATGAAATATACGTCGCGTAAATAAACGTGAACTGCTAGTGCACCTAATCCCGCTCATCTCATCCCACTCATCATCCGCCCACCTTCATACCCCCTCACCTGATCCCCACCGAATTAGCGCCACCGCACTCCACCCCCCACCCCCACCCCTACCCCAGCCCCTTCCATGTGATGGCACGCTTAAAAAAAGGGACAGAGCCGTCAGCAAAACTAATGTAAGCTCTGTTCGCTTCTAAATGTTTTTTTTTAGTATTGAGCCATTTTCTCGAAGAAAAGGTATTATGGGCATTAGTTTGGAGGGGAAGGGACGTGAGCTCAACGCATGAGAACCCATTTATTATAATGTGTCTATTGTAAGAGGATGGCAGCCACTTAATATGCCTTATGCATGCGACAATATGCATATAGGCTACGCCACAGGGGCCTATGTCTTTGGGGGTTAGCTATATATGTTGGCCTAGGACCCAGCAGAGCAATGCCAAGGTCATTTTACAGTCGTAAAGGTCATCTGGTATGACTAATAATAATACAGTGTGAGAAGTATAATGATTAAGTATAACAGTATGTAAGCCTAATATGTAGCCATCGTACGAAACTAAACATGATTGCTGTATCTCTGGATCATATTATTATCTTACATATTTCCTTCAACGATATATCATGATGAGATCATTCACTTTGCTTTAGTGTATGCTATAACCAATAAAATTATGTGACCGAAAAGTTGTATTGGAATGAATTATAGGTATAAGCGATTTATGAAATGTCATTGCAGTCGTATTTTCTCCGTCATGGCGCACACAACAAAAGCCAGCGATTCGCGGAAGGCTTTACCCACCGCCGACATATAATCATGCTTAGCCAGTCTCAGTTGTCCTTCCGGCGTCAACCACCAAACCAGAAATGTTTCTCGTCTGGTCGACTTTTGTAATAAAAAACAGGAACAAAACAGGGGCCTCTCTCAGGTGTCAGCGACGTCAAATCGATGGGGCTTGTTAGTGAATAGTCGAGCGGCTCCCTCCGCAATCAGATCGCCGGGGAATGACACCCTGGCCCCACACCCCCAGCCACCACGGGGGAGTGACACCCCAGCCTCACACCCCCGTCGGCAGCTGGGATTGACACCCTAGCCCCACACCACCCTCCCAGACAACAAGCGGCGATGAAGTAAGCATTTCGTTCTGGTCTGGCTTTGTGTCAGAGGGGATAAGGTGTTAACCCTTAGGGTGGGAAGAGAGGGGAGGGGAGGGAAGGAAAGTCAAGAGGGTGGGAGGTGCTAGGGGTGGATGTTTGGATGTGGGGGAGGCGGGGCGTAGGAAGGAGAAGTTGGGACGTTGGGAAGGCAGGAGAGAGGCGTGGGGGAAGGAGGAGCGGGGTGGGGGTTGCAGGACCATAAGGGAAGCGTCTCATTCCGTCTGGCGGAGTGCGGCGGGGAGTGTGACAGCAGAACAAACGTCGTGCTGCGAAGGACGACGAAGTGGGTTCGTGCCATGGCCTCCATACTTACTAACACCAGCAATGAAACCTATTCTATATGTCTGGCCTTAGAATGTGAAGAACCCACACTACTGTAGTATTAAGAAAAAGATCACCTTAAACATGCTGCAATCAAATGAGACATAGAAATTGCTAGTAATTCATCCATTCATTATTCAGCAGATCTTGGTGACGGAACATAACCGCTATAATTTGTGTTTAAAATCTCACGACCTAATACTTGAAGATATTTTCTCATCAGAATTGTAATGCTATATATTTATTACCCTTGGCTACTCTTTTCATATGAGACTGAGGAGAGCTCATTTATATAAAAGAGACTGTCAAATGTATTCGCTTGTGTTGTAGGGCTTAGCCATGACAGAACAGGTCCTGATCTGCTCATGTTAAATGAAAATGTAGGAGTGACACGAAAGGAGGCCAGTTCTGTCGATGTTTGGCAATCCCCCCGTACCCCAGACACCCATTAGGACGACTCAAAGCCTTTTAATAGCGTGGAATGTAAATATCGGAGTAGAACATTTCCCTGATGCACCATTTGGCGGAGACATTTGCGGCATATACGACCGGCCCACACTGCACCCGAGGACATCATTCTCTGACACTCCTCTGTTCCTTGCTCGGGTGAGTCAGGATTGTACCTTGCACGTCAATGCATTTAAATGGAATTGCGAACACTGTTAAGATGTAACAACTATAGTTTTGTGGAAAAGGCGCTGTGTTCTTTGTATTATGGTCATCACGCTCAATTTACTTTGCCTCATTGATATAGATAACTTACGTAATACCCAATTATAGTATTTGAAACATTTGAATCCATGTCTTGTGCTCTAACATGGATGATCGAATTATGACATTGATTAATCAAAATCCTGTTGTCAAAACACGTTATAATTCATGCATCAAATTATTGCAACACATTTGTTCCCATTTAGATAGTGCTATGAACAAATAAATTAAATGGTATATAAAACATATCATGCGCTGGAGCATGTACTAAGTGAGCTCCAATCCGTCCATCCGAACTACAATAATCAGGAAACGTTTGGCTTGTATATCGATGTGTTATTTATGACCAAGATAACTATATCAGACCAACATCTCCCCACACCCCTGCCCCCCCACCCCCACCCCCACACCCTACACCCCTAGCCATTCGGCCAGGGTTCTGTGGGTGTTCATTAAGAAAAAGAAAGAGAACTGGCCGATCCATCAGCGAATAGGCTTCGGAAGGATTTATCGCAGTTCTGCCAGTCTGTTTTAGAAGTCTCTGATTGGTCAGCATAAAGTCCTCTTCAATTGGCTATCCGTTATGAAAGATGCAATGTAGGGGATATCGCTTGAAAAAGCGCTTATCAAAGAAGATTGATGATCAAGCTATACATGTAGACTGGTAATACACTTCAAGTGCTTGCTAGGTTGCTCCTGTAATGTGATTAATGAAGAGAATGGTGGTCAGAGGTTTTGTGCATACACCCCGCCTTATATATATATCGCTTCCTGCATGACTATATATATTGTATGTATCTATATATATATATATACATGTATCATATGATGAGGCCAGCCGAAATTGACAGTGTTAACGACGACTATGTAGTTGGCGGAAATGAACATTTCTGTCGCTTGCTGTGAGAGAGCCATGTGACACCTGTATGTCGGAGACGACCGCTA
The DNA here is from genome assembly GCA_964019135.1 of Arenicola marina. NCBI lineage: Eukaryota > Metazoa > Annelida > Polychaeta > Arenicolidae > Arenicola > Arenicola marina. Next base: position 62,493,268 of record OZ025248.1, read on the forward strand.
GAGGCGCCTCTGGTTGGCTATATGAGCTGATCCTGAGTGAGTCAGTCCGACAGGTTCACAGCGCGTCTCAGACAGGCTGGGGGTAGGGGTGGGGGAATAGATGGGGGCAGTGGATGGGATGGGGGTGGGGATGGTGAGAGTGGCTGGGGATGTTGGCTGGCTAAAGGTGAAGATTAGGGGAGGGGGGGGGAGGGGGGCTGGAGATAGAGATGCAGTGGTGACGGTGACTGAGGATGGGGACGGTTGGGGGTGGAAAGGGATGGTCGGGGTTCGGGCACGGGATGGTCGGGGTAGCTGGGCATGGTTCGGGTAGCTGGGGATGGTGGTGGTAGCTGGGGTGGGGGATGCTGGGTTGGATAGGGTATGTGTACCTCAGTATGATACCTGTACCTCAGTGTGGTACCCACACCTCAGTCTGGTACCCTTACCTCAGTGGATAGGGTATGTGTACCTCAGTATGATACCCGTACCTCAGTGTGGTACCCGTACCTCAGTGTGGTACCCGTACCTCAGTGTGGTACCCGTACCTCAGTACCCGTCAGTCGATGAGCTACGGCGACTCCCAGCTTGACACGTGGCTCCTCACACTCAGCTGTCCAATTGCAGATCTTCCCCAAACGACGATGGAAGGCCGAGCCACAGTGACCCTGGCACCCCAAGAGGCAGCCTTAAACAGGGATCGCTAAATTGCTTCCGGTGCAACAAAAATAACTAAACTTTTGTCTGAAGCGAGGGTCCGCGAGGGATGACTCCGTCCTGGTCAATGTGTTACGCAAGGGAAATACAGAAACAGATAGTGAGAGGTTTATTCCCTGAGGACAGATTAATTCTCACTACCAAGTACGCCTCGACAATTTCCAATTGTCTATCGGTTTATTTAAAAGTGTCGTTACGGTTGGCTGTCTAGCTGTCTGGGCATCTGTCTCTCTCTGTCTCTCTCTGCCGACGTCCCTCTCTCTCTCTCTGTCTCTGTTTCGGACAATAGATACGATGCATTACTCTCACTTACCTTTCACGGGAAGTTTTATATTTAATTACATTAAATCACAGTACCTGACCGAACAGAAATTCCACTTAGCAAGTGAATGTAAAACAATTGTTGTCAGCCGCTTCCCACTTTGGCCACTCCCGAAATAAATATCATACATGTAAGCAGTGTTGAGATTTTTCTATGTGAAAGGCAATAAAATGTGGAACCCACGGATCGCCTCTCTGGTCAACGCCGTGGACATTTCGTGACCACGGGTCAAGGTCATTCTTGTGGACAAAAGTTACTGCTACCCAGAAGACATCGAGCAATGTAGCCAATTGTTCACCGACTTCCATATTGTCGCCGCCACCGAGGATATAAAGAATTATTTATTAACATAGATTGGATTATGAAGCAGCAAAGGTTGGCAAAATGAGCGATTTAACCAACCGGAGCCCATACTAAATGAATTTCAAAGTGGAGGCCATGTCCGCTGTCCTGTCTGTTTCGCTTTCAATGCTCTAGTTGTGTCTCCGGAAGATCTCTGGAATCATCGACGTGTTTGGCCACACATCTGATGGGCGACTGACGGCGAACTCTGTCTGCACACACTGTGACATCACGCCGAGACGTGTCATCAGTCGGTGGCTAGCGTCAGTGGGTGACACACCGGCCATGCTGGACACACTGGACATGGCGCATTAAGCCATCACACAATACTTGCTGCTGGCCGCTGGGTTGGCTTATGAAGCCGAGATGTGTCACTAATTGGCTATCATGGTAGAGAAGTTTATAGTTCGCCCCCATCCTGGCCTCTTGCACAAGGTCCAGAACCAGTATGTGTCATAACGCCAGTCATGCATAATCGTATAACAGGAATGGTCTCTTTGTTACCCGACCTACCGGTTACAGCTTGTGGCGTGATGGCCGAGGATTTGGCCATGGGTAAAATGAAACTGCACGCGTTTAATATACTTTTATCATGGGTCATGGTGTAGGAACAAACCGTTACATTTTAGATATTTTGCGTCGCGCAAATAAGCGTGAACTGCAAGTGCACGTAATCCCAGTCATCTCATCCCACTCCTCAGCCGCCCACCTTTTCACCCCCACCTCCACGTTCTGTGATTCTATCCCCGCCCCCCCCCACCACCGCCTTATTAGAACACTAGGCGGACACCTGATCCTCACTGACTCAGTGCCACCGCACTCCACCACCTTCCATGTCATGGCACGTTTATAAAGTGGAAAGCGCCGTCAGCAGAACTAATGTATTCTCTAATGTTCTTTTCTAAATGTTTTTTTAGTATTGAGCCATTTTCTCGAAGAAAAGGTATTATGGGCATTAGTTTGGAGGGGAAGGGACGTGAGCTCAACGCATGAGAACCCATATATATGGGCATTTATTATAATGTGTCTATTGTAAGAGGATGGCAGCCACTTAATATGCCTTATGCATGCGACGACATGCATATAGGCTACGTCACAGGGGCCTATGTCTCTGGAGGTTAGCTATATATATTGGCCTAGGACTCACCAGAGCATTGCCAAGGTCATTTTACAGTCGTAGATATAAAGAAGGCAAGATGAGCGAGATAATACGGGGGAAAACTTTCCGCGAACATCTGCTGTTACCTCCATTACATCTTTAAATGATATCAAGCAGCTTAGCCAGCCAGGAACGAGTATAGCTAACACAGACTACTGGGTGAAACACGTGTAAAGCAGGCGTCTTGATGACGTCAGCAATGTCAGAAGGGGTGACGTCACAGGAAGTCTTCCTTCTGGGTGCGGGGAGAATATGGCTGATGACGTCGCTGATATCCGAACGTACCCGGAAATGAGTAGCCGGCCCGCAAGGTTCCTCTACCGGTTAAACCACTGCAAGTCGTGTCAGGACCCATCGCTGCTTCCTCGAAGGAGGAAAGCATTAAAGGTAATCCGGTAATGGCAAGTCTCAAAGGAGCCTATTGCGGTGTTTTGGTAGTTTCGTTCGTGTCTTTTGCAGGTTGTGTGTTCTTCTGTGCCGTAGACAATGCTATATAGTCACACACATGCATTGATATCAGACAAGACACAAAGTAAGTTAAGTAATTTTGATGATTGAAAGGTCTTCCGTCCTATAAGTGCAGCCTGTTAGAGGGAAAAGACTGGTTCCGTTGTAAATTTTTCAAGATTTATCATCGCATCAATACATTCGGTGCGATTTGACCAAAAAAATGGCCCAAAGTATATTCAGAAATTATACATTTATTTATTAACATAGATTGGATTACGAAGCAGCAAAGGTTGGCAAAATGAGCACTTGAACCAGCCGGAGCCCATACTAAATGAATTTCAAAGTGGATGCCATGTCCGCTGTCCTGTCTGTTTCGCTTTCAATGCTCTAGTTGTGTCTCCGGCAGATCTCTGGAATCATCGACGTGTTTGGCCACACATCTGATGGGCGACTGACGGCGAACTCTGTCTGCACACACTGTGACATCACGCCGAGACGTGTCATCAGCCGGTGGTTAGCGTCAGTAGGTGACACAACGACACACTGGCCGCCCACTACATTATATACCGAACGAGATGCCAATATCTACACGACGCCTCTTCGAGACCATGCTACGTCACTGGCACGGTGCGCGTCGTCGTCTGCTCAACACCCGATATGTGCGTCATAACTGTGCCAAAGGTCAACCCAAAATGGCGCGAAAGCATCTCATTGGAGTGTGTTCACATTTTGGGTATAGAAACCGTCGTGTAGGCCTATTTGTCGCTAAGGACTGGGCAATTGCTTCAGTATGCTTTGGTGTAGTTGACTTTAAGTTCCCAGTATTAATTTCATGAAAGCATGAATGATATATATTACTTCAGAAACAAACAAAACAAGGCAACTGCAGGAGTGCGATGTAAGTTCATTGTAGCATTTGACTCCTATACCCCGGGGTAGAATTAACCTCTCTCGCTCCCCCGCGGTAGCCTTTCCTACTCATACCCCCTGTGTAGATTTGACCTCTCTCGGTTTCCCGCGGTAGTCTTTCCTTATCATACCCCCTGAGTAGATTTGACCTCTCTAGCTCTCCCGCGGTAGCATGTCCTTCCCGTAGCCCCTGAGTAGATTTGACCTCTCTCTGTCTCCCGGGCGGATTTGACCTCTCCGGCTCTCCCGCGGTGGCATTTCTGTCCCATGCGGCGTCATGTAATAAACCAGTAGCCCCAATCTTGGCAGGTATAGGGCCGCTTTAAGCTGGACATGGCACATTAAGCCATCACGCAATACTTGCTGCTGGCCGCTGGGTTGGCTTATGAAGCCGAGATGTGTCACTAATTGGCTGTCATGGTAGAGAAGTTTATAGTTCGCCCCCATCCTGGCCTCTTGCACAAAGTCCAGAACCAGTATGTGTCATAACGCCAGTCATGCATAATCGTATAACAGGAATGGTCTCCTTCTTACCCGACCTACCGGTTACAGCTTGTGGCGTGATAGCCGAGGATTTGGACATGGGTAAAATGAAATATACGTCGCGTAAATAAACGTGAACTGCTAGTGCACCTAATCCCACTCATCTCATCCCACTCATCATCCGCCCACCTTCATACCCCCTCACCTGATCCCCACCGATTTAGCGCCACCGCACTCCACCCCCCACCCCAACCCCTACCCCATCCCCTTCCATGTGATGGCACGTTTAAAAAAAGGAACAGAGCCGTCAGCAAAACTAATGTAAGCTCTGTTCGCTTCTAAATGTTTTTTTTTGGTATTGAGCCATTTTCTCGAAGAAAAGGTATTATGGGCATTAGTTTGGAGGGGAAGGGACGTGAGCTCAACGCATGAGAACCGATTTATTAGAATGTGTCTATTGTAAGAGGATGGCAGCCACTTAATATGCCTTATGCATGCGACAATATGCATATAGGCTACGCCACAGGGGCCTATGTCTCTGGGGGTTAGCTATATATGTTGGCCTAGGACCCAGCAGAGCAATGCCAAGGTCATTTTACAGTCGTAAAGGTCATCTGGTATGACTAATAATAATACAGTGTGAGAAGTATAATGATTAAGTATAACAGTATGTAAGCCTAATATGTAGCCATCGTACGAAACTAAACATGATTGCTGTATCTCTGGATCATATTACAATCTCACATGTTGCCGTCAACGATATATCATGATGAGATCATTCACTTTGTTTTAGTGTATGCTATAAACAATAAAATTATGTGACCGAAAAGTTGTATTGGAATGAATTATAGGTATAAGCGATTTATGAAATGTCATTGCAGTAGTATTTTCTCCTTCATGGCGCACACAACAAAAGCCAGCGATTCGCGGAAGACTTTACCCGCCGCCGACATATATTGATGCTTAGCCAGTCTCAGTTGTCCTTCCGGCGTCAACCACCAAACCAAAAATGTTCCTCGTCTGGTCGACTGTTGTAATAAAAAACGGGAACAAAACAGGGGCCTCTCTCAGGTGTCAGCGGCGTCAAATCGATGGGGCTTGTTAGTGAATAGTCGAGCGGCTCCCTCCGCAATCAGATCGCCGGGGAATGACACCCTGGCCCCACACCCCCAGCCACCACGGGAAGTGACACCCCAGCCTCACACCCCCGTCGACAGCTGGGTGTGACACCCTAGCCCCACACCACCCTCCCAGACAAAAAGCGGCGATGAAGTAAGCATTTCTTTCTGGTCTTGCTTTGTGTCAGCGGGGATAAGGTGTTAACCATTAGGGTGGGAAGGGAGGGGAGAAGTGGGGATGTTGGGAAGGCAGGAGAGAGACGTGGGGGAAGAAGGAGGGGGGTGGGGGGTGGGTGGGTTGCAGGACCATAAGGGAAGCGTCTCCTTTCGTCTGGCGGAGTGCGGCGGGGAGTGTGACAGCAAAACAAACGTTGCGCTGCGAAGGACGACGAAGTGAGTTCGTGCCATGGCTCCCATACTTACTAACACCAGCAATGAAACCGATTCCATATGTCTGGCCTTAGACTGTGAAGAACCCAAACTACTGTAATATTAGGAAAAAAATCACCTTAAATATGCTGCAATCAACTGACACATAGAAAAACTACATCAAGAATTTCTAGTATATTTTAACAATTTATTATTCAGCAGATCTTCGTGAATGAACATAACCGCCATAATTTGTGTTTAAAATCTCACGACCTACCCCTTGAAAATATATCATAACCAGAATTGTTTAACAGCTAATGCTATATATTTATGACGATAACAAAGATATTAGTACACTAGTATATAAGCCGTTATTACCCTTGGCATACTCTTTTCACGTGAGACTGAGGCGAGCGTATTTATATAAAGAAACTGTTAAATGTAACCGCTTGTGTTGTAGGGCTCAGCCATGACAAAATAGGTCCTGATTTGCTCGTGTTAAATGAAAATGTAGGAGTGACACGAAAGGAGGCCAGTTTTGTCGATGTTTGGCATTCCTGTTCCCCAGACAACCATTAGGACGTCTCAAAGCCCTTTAAAAGCGTGGAATGTAAATATCGGAGTAGAACATTTCCCTGATGCACCATTTGGCAGAGACATCTGCGGCGTATACGACCGGCCCACACTGCACCCGAGGACATCATTCTCTGACACTCCTCTGTTCCTTGCTCGGGTGAGTCAGGATTGTACCTTGCACGTCAATGCATGTAAATGGATTTGGGAACACTGTTAAGATGTAACAAATATAGTTTTGTGGAAAAGGCGCTGTGTTCTTTGTATTATGTTCATCGCGCTCAATTTAGTTTAGCTAACGTAATACTCAATTATAGTATTTGAAACATTTGAATCCATTTCTTGTGCTCTAACATGGATGATCGAATTATGACATTGATTAATAAAAAATCCTGTTGTCAAAACACGTTATAATTCATGCATCAAATTACTGCAACGCATTTGTTCCCATTTAGACAGTGGTATGAACAAATCAACCTGGTATAGAAAAATAACATGCGCTGGAGATTGTATTAAGTGAGCTCCAATCCGTCCATCCGAACCACAATAGAACAATCAGGAAACGTTTGGCTATATGGTATATCAATGTGTTATTTATGACCAAGATAACTACATCAGCCCAACATCTCCCCACACGCCCTCCACCCCCACACCCCTGCATCGCCCCCCCCCCACCCCCTCCCACACCCTACACCCCTAGCCATTCGCCCAGGGTTCTGTGGGTGTTCATTAAGAAAAAGAAAGAGAACTGACCGATCCATCAACGAATAGGCTTCGGAAGGATTTATCGCAGTTCTGTCAGTCTGCTTTAGAAGTCTCTGATTGGTCAGCATAAAGTCCTCTTTATATATATATATATATATATATACATGTATCATATGATGAGGCCAGCCGAAATTGACAGTGTTAAAGACGAGTATGTGGTTGGCGGAAATAAACATTTCTGTCGCATGCTGTGAGAGAGCCATGTGACACCTGTATGTCGGAGACGACCGCTAGAGGCGCCCCTGGTTGGCTATATGAGCTGATCCTGAGTGAGTCAGTCCGACAGGTTCACAGCGCGTCTCAGACAGGCTGGGGGTAGGGGTAGGGGAATAGATGGGGGCAGTGGATGGGATGGGGTGGGGATGGTGAGGGTGGCTAGGGATGTTGGCTGGCTGAAGGTCAAGATTAGGGGAGGGGGGGGGAGGGGGCTGGAGATAGAGATGCAGGGGTGACGGTGACTGAGGATGGGGACGGTTGGGGGTGGATAGGGATGGTCGGGGTTCGGGCACGGGATGTTCGGGGTAGCTGGGGATGGTGCGGGTAGCTGGGGATGGTGGGGGTGGCTGGGGTGGGGGATGCTGGGGTGGCTAGAGTATCTGTACCTCAGTGTGGTACCCACACCTCAGTGTGGTACCCGTACCTCAGTCTGGTACCCTTACCTCAGTATGGTACCCGGACCTCACTCTGGTGAACCTACCTCAGTGTGGTACCCGTACCTCAGTGTGGTACCAGTACCTCAGTGTGGTACCCGTACCTCAGCATGGTACCCACACCTCAGTGTGGTACCCTTACCTCAGCGTGGTACCCGTACCTCAGTGTCGTACGCTTACCTCAGTGTGGTACCCGTACCTCAGTGTGGTACCCTTACCTCAGTGTGGTACCCGTACCTCAGTGTGGTACCCGTACCTCAGTGTGGTACCCTTACCTCAGTGTGGTACCCGTATGTCAGTGTGGTACCCGTACCTCAGTGTGGTACCCGTACCTCAGTGTGGTACCCTTACCTCAGTGTGGTACCCTTACCTCAGCATAGGTACCCGTGCCTCAGTGTGGTACCCGTACCTCAGTGTGGTACCCTTACCTCAGTGTGGTACCCGTACCTCAGTGTGGTACCCGTACCTCAGTGTGGTACCCGTACCTCAGTGTGGTACCCGTACCTCAGTGTGGTACCCGTACCTCAGTGTGGTACCCGTACCTCAGTGTGGTACCCGTACCTCAGTGTGGTACCCGTACCTCAGCGTGGTACCCGTACCTCAGTGTGGTACCCGTACCTCAGTGTGGTACCCGTACCTCAGTGTGGTACCCTTACGTCAGTGTGATACCCGTACCTCAGTGTGGTACCCGTACCTCAGTGTGGTACCCGTACCTCAGTGTGGTACCCGTACCTCAGTGTGGTACCCTTACCTCAGCATAGGTACCCGTGCCTCAGTGTGGTACCCTTACCTCAGCGTGGTACCCGTACCTCAGTGTAGTACCCTTACCTCAGTGTGGTACCCGTACCTCAGTGTGGTACCCTTGCCTCAGTGTGGTACCCGTACCTCAGTGTGATACCCGTACCTCAGTGTGGTACCCGTACCTCAGTGTGGTACCCGTTCCTCAGTGTGGTACCCGTACCTCAGTGTGGTACCCTTACGTCAGTGTGATACCCGTACCTCAGTGTGGTACCCGTACCTCAGTGTGGTACCCGTGCCTCAGTGTGGTACCCGTACCTCAGTGTGGTACCCGTACCTCAGTGTGGTACCCGTACCTCAGTGTGGTACCCTTACCTCAGTGTGGTACCCGTACCTCAGTGTGGTACCCGTATGTCAGTGTGGTACCCGTACCTCAGTGTGGTACCCTTACCTCAGTGTGGTACCCGTACCTCAGTGTGGTACCCGTACCTCAGTGTGGTACCCTTACCTCAGCGTGGTACCCGTACCTCAGTGTGGTACCCGTACCTCAGTGTGGTACCCGTACCTCAGCGTGGTACCCGTACCTCAGTGTGGTACCCGTACCTCAGTGTGGTACCCTTACGTCAGTGTGATACCCGTACCTCAGTGTGGTACCCGTACCTCAGTGTGGTACCCGTGCCTCAGTGTGGTACCCGTACCTCAGTGTGATACCCGTACCTCAGTGTGATACCCGTACCTCAGTGTGGTACCCGTACCTCAGTGTGGTACCCGTGCCTCAGTGTGGTACCCGTGCCTCAGTGTGGTACCCGTGCCTCAGTGTGGTACCCGTACCTCAGTGTGGTACCCGTACCTCAGTGTGGTACCCGTACCTCAGTGTGGTACCCGTACCTCAGTGTGGTACCCTTACCTCAGTGTGGTACCCGTATGTCAGTGTGGTACCCGTACCTCAGTGTGGTACCCGTACCTCAGTGTGGTACCCGCACCTCAGTGTGGTACCCTTACCTCAGCGTGGTACCCGTACCTCAGCGTGGTACCCGTACCTCAGTGTGGTACCCGTACCTCAGTGTGGTACCCGTACCTCAGTGTGGTACCCGTATGTCAGTGTGGTACCCGTACCTCAGTGTGGTACCCTTACGTCAGTGTGATACCCGTACCTCAGTGTGGTACCCGTACCTCAGTGTGGTACCCGTACCTCAGTGTGGTACCCGTACCTCAGTGTGGTACCCTTACCCTAGTGTGGTACCCGTACCTCAGTGTGGTACCCGTACCTCAGTGTGGTACCCGTACCTCAGTGTGGTACCCGTACCTCAGTGTGGTACCCGTACCTCAGTGTGGTACCCGTACCTCAGTGTGGTACCCGTACCTCAGTGTGGTACCCGTACCTCAGTGTGGTACCCTTACGTCAGTGTGATACCCGTACCTCAGTGTGGTACCCGTACCTCAGTGTGGTACCCGTACCTCAGTGTGGTACCCGTACCTCAGTGTGGTACCCTTACCTCAGTGTGGTACCCGTTCCTCAGTGTGGTACCCGTACCTCAGTGTGGTACCCTTACCTCAGTGTGGTACCCGTACCTCAGTGTGGTACCCGTACCTCAGTGTGGTACCCGTGCCTCAGTGTGGTACCCGTACCTCAGTGTGGTACCCGTACCTCAGTGTGGTACCCGTACCTCAGTGTGGTACCCTTACCTCAGTGTGGTACCCGTACCTCAGTGTGATACCCTTACCTCAGTGTGGTACCCGTACCTCAGTGTGGTACCCGTACCTCAGCGTGGTACCCGTACCTCAGTGTGGTACCCGTACCTCAGTGTGGTACCCTTACGTCAGTGTGATACCCGTACCTCAGTGTGGTACCCGTACCTCAGTGTGGTACCCGTGCCTCAGTGTGGTACCCGTACCTCAGTGTGATACCCGTACCTCAGTGTGATACCCGTACCTCAGTGTGGTACCCGTACCTCAGTGTGGTACCCGTGCCTCAGTGTGGTACCCGTGCCTCAGTGTGGTACCCGTGCCTCAGTGTGGTACCCGTACCTCAGTGTGGTACCCGTACCTCAGTGTGGTACCCGTACCTCAGTGTGGTACCCGTACCTCAGTGTGGTACCCTTACCTCAGTGTGGTACCCGTATGTCAGTGTGGTACCCGTACCTCAGTGTGGTACCCGTACCTCAGTGTGGTACCCGCACCTCAGTGTGGTACCCTTACCTCAGCGTGGTACCCGTACCTCAGCGTGGTACCCGTACCTCAGTGTGGTACCCGTACCTCAGTGTGGTACCCGTACCTCAGTGTGGTACCCGTATGTCAGTGTGGTACCCGTACCTCAGTGTGGTACCCTTACGTCAGTGTGATACCCGTACCTCAGTGTGGTACCCGTACCTCAGTGTGGTACCCGTACCTCAGTGTGGTACCCGTACCTCAGCGTGGTACCCGTACCTCAGTGTGGTACCCGTACCTCAGTGTGGTACCCTTACGTCAGTGTGATACCCGTACCTCAGTGTGGTACCCGTACCTCAGTGTGGTACCCGTACCTCAGTGTGGTACCCGTGCCTCAGTGTTGTACCCGTACCTCAGTGTGGTACCCGTACCTCAGTGTGGTACCCGTACCTCAGTGTGGTACCCGTGTCTCAGTGTGGTACCCGTACCTCAGTGTGGTACCCGTACCTCAGTGTGGTACCCGTACCTCAGTGTCGTACCCGTACCTCAGTGTGGTACCCGTACCTCAGTGTGGTACCCGTACCTCAGTGTGGTACCCGTACCTCAGCGTGGTACCCGTACCTCAGTGTGGTACCCGTACCTCAGTGTGGTACCCGTACCTCAGTGTGGTACCCTTACGTCAGTGTGATACCCGTACCTCAGTGTGGTACCCGTACCTCAGTGTGGTACCCGTACCTCAGTGTGGTACCCGTGCCTCAGTGTGGTACCCTTACTTCAGCGTGGTACCCGTACCTCAGTGTGGTACCCGTACCTCAGTGTGGTACCCGTACCTCAGTGTGGTACCCGTACCTCAGTGTGGTACCCGTATGTCAGTGTGGTACCCGTACCTCAGTGTGGTACCCTTACTTCAGCGTGGTACCCGTACCTCAGTGTGGTACCCGTACCTCAGTGTGGTACCCGTACCTCAGTGTGGTACCCGTATGTCAGTGTGGTACCCGTACCTCAGTGTGGTACCCGTACCTCAGTGTGGTACCCGTGCCTCAGTGTGGTACCCGTACCTCAGTGTGGTACCCGTACCTCAGTGTGGTACCCGTACCTCAGTGTGGTACCCGTGCCTCAGTGTGGTACCCGTACCTCAGTGTGGTACCCGTACCTCAGTGTGGTACCCGTACCTCAGTGTGGTACCCGTGCCTCAGTGTGGTACCCGTACCTCAGTGTGGTACCCGTACCTCAGTGTGGTACCCGTACCTCAGTGTGGTACCCGTATGTCAGTGTGGTACCCGTACCTCAGTGTGGTACCCGTACCTCAGTGTGGTACCCGTACCTCAGTGTGGTACCCTTACTTCAGCGTGGTACCCGTACCTCAGTGTGGTACCCGTACCTCAGTGTGGTACCCGTACCTCAGTGTGGTACCCGTATGTCAGTGTGGTACCCGTACCTCAGTGTGGTACCCGTACCTCAGTGTGGTACCCGTACCTCAGTGTGGTACCCGTACCTCAGTGTGGTACCCGTACCTCAGTGTGGTACCCGTACCTCAGTGTGGTACCCGTACCTCAGTGTGGTACCCGTGCCTCAGTGTGGTACCCTTACCTCAGTGTGGTACCCGTACCTCAGTGTGGTACCCGTATGTCAGTGTGGTACCCGTACCTCAGTGTGGTACCCGTATGTCAGTGTGGTACCCGTACCTCAGTGTGGTACCCGTACCTCAGCGTGGTACCCGCACCTCAGCGTGGTACCCGTACCTGAGTGTGGTACCCGTACCTCAGTGTGGTACCCGTACCTCAGTGTGGTACCCGTACCTCAGTGTGGTACCCGTACCTCAGTGTGGTACCCGTATGTCAGTGTGGTACCCGTACCTCAGTGTGGTACCCGTACCTCAGCGTGGTACCCGTACCTCAGTGTGGTACCCGTACCTCAGTGTGGTACCCGTACCTCAGTGTGGTACCCGTACCCCAGTGTGGTACCCGTACCTCAGTGTGGTACCCGTACCTCAGTGTGGTACCCTTACCTCAGTGTGGTACCCGTACCTCAGTGTGGTACCCTTACCTCAGTGTGGTACCCGTACCTCAGTGTGGTACCCGTACCTCAGTGTGGTACCCGTACCTCAGTGTGGTACCCTTACCTCAGTGTGGTACCCGTACCTCAGTGTGGTACCCTTACCTCAGTGTGGTACCCGTATGTCAGTGTGATACCCTTACCTCAGTGTGATACCCTTACCTCAGCGTGGTACCCGTACCTCAGTGTGGTACCCGTACCTCAGTGTGGTACCCGTGCCTCAGTGTGGTACCCGTACCTCAGTGTGGTACCCGTACCTCAGTGTGATACCCGTACCTCAGTGTGGTACCCGTACCTCAGTGTGGTACCCTTACCTCAGTGTGGTACCCTTACTTCAGCGTGGTACCCGTGCCTCAGCGTGGTACCCGTACCTCAGTGTTGTACCCGTACCTCAGCGTGGTACCCGTACCTCAGTGTGGTACCCGTATGTCAGTGTGGTACCCGTACCTCAGTGTGGTACCCTTACCTCAGTGTGGTACCCTTACTTCAGCGTGGTACCCGTACCTCAGCGTGGTACCCGTACCTCAGTGTTGTACCCGTACCTCAGCGTGGTACCCGTACCTCGGTGTGGTACCCGTACCTCAGTGTGGTACCCGTACCTCAGTGTGGTACCCGTACCTCAGTGCCCATCAGCCTACGGCCACTCACAGCTTAACACGTGGCTCCTCACACTCAGCTGTCCAATTGCAGATCTTCCCTAAACGGCGATGGGAGGCCGAGCCACACTGACCCTGGCACCCCTAGAGGAAGCCTTAAACAGGGATCCCTAAATTGCTTCCGGTCCAACAAAAATAACTAAACTTTCGTCTGAAGCGAGGGTCCGCGAGGGATGACTCCGTCCTGGTCAATGTGTTACTCAAGGGAAATACCGAAACAGATAGTGAGAGGTTTATTCCCTGAGGACAGATTAATTCTCACTACCATGTACGCATCGACAATTTCCAATTGTCTATCGGTTTATTTAAAATTGTCGTTACGGCTGTCAGCCTGGGCATCTGTCTCTCTCTGTCTCTCTCTGCCCACGTCTCTCTCTGCCCACGTCTCTGTTTCGGACAATATATATGATGTATTACTCATTTACCTTGCACGGGAAGTTTTATAATTGATTACATTGAATGACAGGCAGTACGTGACCGAATAGAAATTCCACTCTGCAAGTGAATTTTAAAACAATGGATGTCATGCGCTTCCCACTTTGGCCACTACCGGAATAAATATCATACACGTAAGCAGTGTTGATATTTTACAATGTGAAAGGCAATAATGATATGATACGGGTGTATGTGGGTGAATGTATGGGTTGGGAGAGAACAATTGAGCAATAGAGAAGAATACGACATAGAGAAAATACGATAATAATCAGTCTGACTGAAACATACGTTTAACGAGAGACGGAATTTGACAAAATAAAAATTCGATGGGCTTGCTGCAGCATCGCGATACGCCATAAGCATTTTTTTTTAAAGTTTCAGCCATTTTTCCTTAGAAACCTACACACGTTTTTCTTCACAAAAAGTAGGGTATATGGCTCGGCTCTTTCCTTCTTTCTCATGTTGACGCGATTTACGCAGAATTGGTTAACGCGCTGAATATACAACCAAGTACGTTTTGGTTCATTGTTTATTGCCCTTTTTCTATTTCAGACGAGAACTCAGGAATGACCCATAAAGCGATAAAGTTACAACCATGTCCAGAGTAACCTCCACATTTTGTCCCCACCAACCTCCCCATACAGAATATACTTCGTCACATTCCATTGCTACTTTAGTGAATGACATTTATGTTATAGTAACATGAATTCATTTTACATCGCAGTGATTCTGACTCGGGGACAACGTGTCTGCCAAAGCCAGAGCAGCCCACGCCCGAATCAATCTCCAAGCAGAGCATGCTGAGCGGAAGTGGCTGCACGACTCACAGCCTTGTATAACCATTAATCCCTATAATACGCCGTAGCAATGATTAATAGCAATAAACGAGAATCCATAAGCAGTCATGCTCGGCTAGAGTGGTGAGCAGTTCCAGTGCATTAAGAAATAATCGGCTGCCGTGAAAAGGGTGTGAATGTTTCTGCGTAAACCTTGCCCGACGGGCCACGGTACCCTGGGGTGATACAGTCAAGCACATGTCACCGACTGGCCACGGTACCCTGGAGTGATACAGTCAAACACTTGTCACCGGCTGGCCACGGTACCCTGGGGTGATACAGTCAAGCACATGTCACCGACTGGCCACGGTACCCTGGAGTGATACAGTCAAACACTTGTCACCGGCTGGCCACGGTACCCTGGGGTGACACAGTCAAGCACGTGTCACCGACTGGCCACGGTACCCTGGGGTGATACAGTCAAGCACTTGTCACCGGCTGGCCACGGTACCCTGGGGTGATACAGTCAAGCACATGTCACCGACTGGCCACGGCACCCTGGGGTGACACAGTCAAGCACGTGTCACCGGCTGGCCACGGTACCCTGGGGTGACACAGTCAAGCACGTGTCACCGGCTGATCACGGTACCCTGGGGTGATACAGTCAAACACTTGTCACCGGCTGGCCACACCTCTGGGGTGACACAGTCAAACACGTGTCACCGACTGGCCACGGTACCCTGGGGTGACACAGTCAAGCACGTGTCACCGACTGGCCACGGTACCCTGGGGTAACACAGTCAAACACATGTCAGCCACGGTACCCTGGGGTGACACAGTCAAGCACGTGTCAGCCACGGTATCCTGGGGTGATACAGTCAAGCACGTGTCACCGACTGGCCACGGTTCCCTGGGGTGACACAGTCAAACACGTGTCACCGACTGGCCACGGTACCCTGGGGTGATACAGTCAAGCACGTGTCAGCCACGGTACCCTGGGGTGACACAGTCAAGCACGTGTCACCGGCTGGTCACGGTACCCTGGGGTGATACAGTCAAACACTTGTCACCGGCTGGCCACGGTCCCTGGGGTGACACAGTCAAACACGTGTCACCGACTGGCCACGGTACCCTGGGGTGATACAGTGAAGCACGTGTCAGCCACGGTACCCTGGGGTGACACAGTCAAACACTTGTCACCGACTGACCACGGTACCCTGGGGTGATACAGTCAAGCACGTGTCACCGACTGGCCACGGTACCCTGGGGTGATACAGTCAAACACTTGTCACCGGCTGGCCACGGTACCCTGGGGTGATACAGTCAAGCACATGTCACCGACGGGCCACGGTACCCTGGGGTGACACAGTCAAGCAGGTGTCACCGGCTGGCCACGGTACCCTGGGGTGATACAGTCAAGCACATGTCACCGGCTGGCCACGGTCACTGGGGTGATACAGTCAAACACTTGTCACCGGCTGGCCACGGTACCCTGGGGTGACACAGTCAAACACGTGTCACCGACTGGCCACGGTACCCTGGGGTGATACAGTCAAGCACATGTCACCGGCTGGCCATGGTACCCTGGCGTGATACAGTCAAGCACATGTCACCGACTGGCCACGGTACCCTGGGGTGACACAGTCAAGCACGTGTCACCGGCTGGCCACGGTACCCTGGGGTGATACAGTCAAACACTTGTCACCGGCTGGCCACGGTACCCTGGGGTGACACAGTCAAACACGTGTCACCGACTGGCCACGGTACCCTGGGGTGACAGAGTCAAGCACGTGTCACCGGTTGGTCACGGTACCCTGGGGTGATACAGTCAAACACTTGTCACCGGCTGGCCACGGTACCCTGGGGTGACACAGTCAAACACGTGTCACCGACTGGCCACGGTACCCTAGGGTGACACAGTCAAGCACGTGTCACCGACTGGCCACGGTACCCTGGGGTGATACAGTCAAGCACGTGTCAGCCACGGTACCCTGGGGTGATACAGTCAAGCACGTGTCACCGACTGGCCACGGTACCCTGGGGTGACACAGTCAAACACGTGTCACCGACTGGCCACGGTACCCTGGGGTGATACAGTCAAGCACGTGTCACCGACTGGCCACGGTACCCTGGGGTAACACAGTCAAACACGTGTCAGCCACGGTACCCTGGGGTGACACAGTCAAGCACGTGTCAGCCACGGTATCCTGGGGTGATACAGTCAAGCACGTGTCACCGACTGGCCACGGTTCCCTGGGGTGACACAGTCAAACACGTGTCACCGACTGGCCACGGTACCCTGGGGTGATACAGTCAAACACTTGTCACCGGCTGGCCACGGTCACTGGGGTGACACAGTCAAACACGTGTCACCGACTGGCCACGGTACCCTGGGGTGATACAGTCAAGCACGTGTCAGCCACGGTACCCTGGGGTGACACAGTCAAACACTTGTCACCGACTGACCACGGTACCTTGGGGTGATACAGTCAAGCACGTGTCACCGACTGGCCACGGTACCCTGGGGTGATACAGTCAAACACTTGTCACCGGCTGGCCACGGTACCCTGGGATGATACAGTCAAGCACATGTCACCGACTGGCCACGGTACTCTTGGGTGACACAGTCAAGCACGTGTCACCGGCTGGCCACGGTACCCTGGGGTGACACAGTCAAGCACGTGTCACCGGCTGGCCACGGTACCCTGGGGTGATACAGTCAAGCACATGTCACCGGTTGGCCACGGTACCCTGGCGTGATACAGTCAAGCACATGTCACCGACTGGCCACGGTACCCTGGGGTGACACAGTCAAACACGTGTCACCGACTGGCCACGGTACCCTGGGGTGATACAGTCAAGCACGTGTCAGCCACGGTACCCTGGGGTGACACAGTCAGGCACATGTCACCGACTGGCCACGGTACCCTGGGGTGACACAGTCCAGCACGTGTCAGCCACGATACCCTGGGGTGACACAGTCAAGCACGTGTCACCGGCTGGCCACGGTACCCTGGGGTGATACAGTCAAGCACGTGTCAGCCACGATACCCTGGGGTGACACAGTTCAGCACGCGTCAGCCACGGTACCCTGGGGTATACAGTCAAACACTTGTCACCGGATGGCCACGGTACCCTGGGGTGATACAGTCACGCACGTGTCAGCCACGGTACCCTGGGGTGACACAGTCATGCACGGGTCACCGGCTTGCCACGGTACCCTGGTGTGATACAGTCAAGCACATGTCACCGACTGGCCACGGTACCCTGGGGTGACACAGTCAAGCACGTGTCACCGGCTGGCCACGGTACCCTGGGGTGACACAGTCAAGCACGTGTCACCGGCTGGTCACGGTACCCTGGGGTGATACAGTCAAACACTTGTCACCGGCTGGCCACGGTACCCTGGGGTGACACAGTCAAACACGTGTCACCGACTGGCCACGGTACCCTGGGGTGACACACTCAAGCACGTGTCACCGACTGGCCACGGTACCCTGGGGTGACACAGTCAAACACGTGTCAGCCACGGTACCCTGGGGTGACACAGTCAAGCACGTGTCAGCCACGGTACCCTGGGGTGATACAGTCAAACACGTGTCACCGACTGGCCACGGTACCCTGGGGTGACACAGTCAAACACGTGTCACCGACTGGCCACGGTACTCTTGGGTGATACAGTCAAGCACGTGTCAGCCACGATACCCTTGGGTGACACAGTTCAGCACGTGTCAGCCACGGTACCCTGGGGTGATACAGTCAAACACTTGTCACCGGCTGGCCACGGTACCCTGGGGTGATACAGTCACGCACGTGTCAGCCACGGTACCCTGGAGTGACACAGTCATGCACGGGTCACCGGCTTGCCACGGTACCCTGGGGTGACACAGTCAAGCACGTGTCACCGACTGGTCACGGTACCCTAGGGTGACACAGTCAAGCAGGTGTCACCGGCTGGCCACGGTACCCTGGGGTGATACAGTCAAGCACGTGTCACCGACTGGCCACGGTACCCTGGGGTGACACAGTCAAGCACGTGTCAGCCACGGTACCCTGGTGTGATACAGTCAAGCACGTGTCACCGACTGGTCACGGTACCCTGGGGTGATACAGTCAAACACTTGTCACCGGCTGGCCACGGTACCCTGGGGTGACACAGTCAAACACGTGTCACCGACTGGCCACGGTACCCTGGGGTGACACGCTCAAGCACGTGTCACCGACTGGCCACGGTACCCTGGGGTGACACAGTCAAACACGTGTCAGCCACGGTACCCTGGGGTGACACAGTCAAGCACGTGTCAGCCACGGTACCCTGGGGTGATACAGTCAAGCACGTGTCACCGACTGGCCACGGTACCCTGGGGTGACACAGTCAAACACGTGTCACCGACTGGCCACGGTACCCTGGGGTGATACAGTCAAGCACGTGTCAGCCACGGTACCCTGGGGTGACACAGTCAGGCACATGTCACCGACTGGCCACGGTACCCTGGGGTGACACAGTCCAGCACGTGTCAGCCACGATACCCTTGGGTGACACAGTTCAGCACGTGTCAGCCACGGTACCCTGGGGTGACACAGTCAAACACTTGTCACCGGCTGGCCACGGTACCCTGGGGTGATACAGTCACGCACGTGTCAGCCACGGTACCCTGGGGTGACTAAGTCATGCACGGGTCACCGGCTTGCCACGGTACCCTGGGGTGACAAAGTCAAGCACGTGTCACCGACTGGTCACGGTACCCTAGGGTGACACAGTCAAGCAGGTGTCACCGGCCGGCCACGGTACCCTGGGGTGATACAGTCAAGCACGTGTCACACTGGGCCACGGTACACTGGGGTGACACTGTCAAGCACGTGTCACAGGCTGGCCACGGCACCCTGGGGTGATACAGTCAAGAACGTGTCACACTGGGACACGGTACCCTGGGGTGACACAGTCAAGCACGTGTCAGCCACGGTACCCTGGGGTGATACAGTCAAGCACGTGTCACCGACTGGTCACGGTACCCTAGGGTGACACAGTCAAGCACGTGTCACCGGCTGGCCACGGTACCCTGGGGTGATACAGTCAAGAACGTGTCACACTGGGACACGGTACCCTGGGGTGACACAGTCAAGCACGTGTCAGCCACGGTACCCTGGGGTGATACAGTCAAGCACGTGTCACCCACTGGTCACGGTACCCTAGGGTGACACAGTCAAGCACGTGTCACCGGCTGGCCACGGTACCCTGGGGTGATACAGTCAAGCCCGTGTCACACTGGGCCACGGTACCCTGGGGTGACACAGTCAAGCACGTGTCACAGGCTGGCCAAGGTACCCTGGGGTGATACAGTCAAGCACGTGTCACACTGGGCCACGGTACCCTGGGGTGACACAGTCAAGCACGGGTCACCGGCTGACCACGGTACCCTGGGGTGGCACAGTCAAG
The DNA here is from genome assembly GCA_964019135.1 of Arenicola marina. Lineage (NCBI taxonomy): Eukaryota > Metazoa > Annelida > Polychaeta > Arenicolidae > Arenicola > Arenicola marina. The sequence continues at coordinate 62,513,349 of OZ025248.1, forward strand.
CACACTTCACCGGCTGGCCACCGGCAAATGACGACTGCGCCAAGATAAAGATCGATCCCGAAAGAAATATTGACAGTCGGGGACTCTTTTTAACAGCCTTGTCCAGACCATAGCCTGCTGAAGCGGTGTAAGTTATATATATATAAGGTTTGAGATTCTTATTCGCCATCACACTGACCCCTGGTTATCTCTGCACTATACGTAACATGTTGACTTCCAAGGTCCTCCCAAGTGGCAGTTTACTCCCAGACAGATGGCTGACGAGTGCCTGATTCTCCATGATACAGCATTGTCTGTCTGCTGAAACAGTCCACGGAAGCTTAGGCGATTCCTGATCCAACCCGATGTGATAAACCTACATTCACCTGCAAAATGGTCACATTTCCCGAATTAGGTGAAACTGGCACATAATAGTTCATAATATTGATGCTGTTCGCAGAAGGTGATCTCTTGTACAGAGTTTCCGGTAACAAATAATTTTAATTGCAAGACCTTTCTCAGAAGAAATTTTCTTTCTTTGGTAGAAAAACTTTTTGTTCATGTAAAAAAAAATAAAAAAACATTTCCGAATAAATATTTGTTTATAAAGTTTGATGCTAAATAACACTGGGAACTTATTCCGTTTACTTGACGCCTGGACGTCCAGATACGGAACCCCCCCTGCCTGATTTCTTGACCTCATCGGCAGAAACTCAGAAATACGTTTCCAGGTTGGTCAAGGCTGGTAAGAACCGTGCACACACCGAATTCAGTCATTCTTGACAGGCCTTAATCCACACATTTCTTTTCAGAATCAAAATAATTCACTGCAATTCTCTATTAGAGTTAAAGTTGCAAGTGGTACTTAAGCCTACTTCGAGCGGCAACTCATCATAATCAGCCGTTCTTGACAACGTTATTTCTGTATTTCACACAGATTCCCTCACGTGATAGATTTGGTGTCGCTAATGTCACATAACATTGCGGACTGTAGATTTGTCCACACAACCCTTCCGCCACTCCCAAGGTTAAGGTGCTATTCGTCCATTCTTCATGTAATTTCCATAGTTTTCATGTTTGCATAGGTCAAACCGTCGTACTGTTGTCATATCCACAGGTGGTACTGAAGTTACATTCATTATAGGATCAGTCATCATAAAAGGACAGAGCGTTAACGACACCTGCCTCCGAGTGAGGCGGGTCACGTGACAGCCTAATGGCCGTGTTTGCAGGAAGCGCCGCCATAATTTGTCTGTATGTTCATCATCGTAACCCTGTTGGTTCACCTGCCTCGACCATCACGGCGCATGTGATATGTAGGGGTGGTGGCGGCGGTGGTAATGGGGCGGGGATGCTGGGTCGGGAGACGGAAACCACTGGTAAACGAGCCCTTAACGACACTGCGTCAGGCGAGGAACTAAAGAAGGTCTTTGTGTGTCTTTATGAGTTCGTTGTCCTTTGTCCGGCCGTTACACCTTGGGTAGGCCTGGCATGGACGGCGCACGCTGTCTAATGAACTCCGCCGGCTACTAATGGGTCCTGTTTTTGATGCGGGTCCATGTTTCAGAAGTGTCCTGATCAGATACAACCTGACATGGATGCACGAAAAGAAAAGACGTCACGTGAATAATATTAATGTTTCTCGAGTCAATTATTTGGTGCAGTTACAATTGCTTTAGATGGCGAATTCCCATGGCTATATCCGTCCGTCCCAACACTGTCGTATATGCAGATATCTTGATCAAATACAACGTGGCATGGATGCACGAAAAAAGAAAGCGTTCTCACCTGAATAATATTAATACACACAGCAATGGCAACTGGGCCTTATTAGCAAGACAACGTCTGCATCCTTTTGTTGCAGAAGACACGTTTGTCCATCCTTCTGTTTAAGGTTTAAGCCATACTCTCTATTAGACCAATGTTCTGCTTTTTTACAGTATTATCCATGCCTTTTCGAAGTCTCGGTCAGCACAACCCCCAGATTCAAACAGGACATAATTGACCACTGTTTGCCGGGAATTAGGTTTTTTTAAATACGAAAACCGTAAAGGTCTAGAGCATTTATACTTTTAAACATTTGTAAAGAACAATATACTCTTTGTTGGGCAACTGCGCTTTGTCAATGGAAAATTAGACTCTGACTATATTTAAAATATCCTAGATGATAAGCGGAACGTAAAGAGAAAACCAACCCTTATTATAACCGGTTTTTATACCTTAAAATAGAAAAAACAGTTTCTGAGCAAAAACTATAACATTTTATTACCGCTATCTATCAAAATGTCAGATCTTGAAATTGGCTGAGTTTAATTACAAGATACTGCAATGCACCTCCATTATGTATATGTGGGCCGTGAGAATAAAACTGAAGATCTGGTAGTAACATTAGTAGCATATTCATTATATAAAGAATGATTGGTGTCTCTCAATGATGAGAAAACACATCTGTGGGCGAATTCTATGATGTTTTTTACTCGCCAATTAGCATTAAGGGCATCACTGTATGCAAGCAGCTGTCAGTAGAATATAGAAAGTTAATGTAGCATACGCACAATACTAGCTAGTTATAACATATGTATCATCCACGTGCTATATCACCTGCTTGTGCTATATTTTTCTTTGTGAATAAACTAAAGTCTGTCAAAGAAAAAAGTACCGCCCTTGTGCACAGATTGTGGGCAAGGATGATTTGTTGCGAAGAACTTTACAACTTATCGCATCGTATTAACCTAGCATTAGTGTCCATTCGCTAAACTTTCCCGTCGGTTTGATACCAAGATGCACACATACACCAGGAGTAAAACCCTAATGTATAGTTCCTCTTCCCGTCCACTCAGCTTTAGTCTAAATAACGTCATCCACTCCCTCACAACTCTCTCAAAACTCAACTATATCTATGCAGATAATTATCACCGAGGCAGTTCCGGTTGATGTGATAGGTGTCTCGGGAGATGATGTCCAGGATAAAATGATGCCAAGTTCAGAATAGCATCGTCTGGATAGGTCTCTCAATGACAGGACTTGGCTTAAGTTTATGGAAATTGATGTGTATATATAATTAAAGAAACTCATATGGAAAATATATTATAAGATGTTCACATTTGTGAGATATGTCGTCCTCGTGAGCAGCGGTCTCGGGTCAGGGCTGCACGTCAATGTTACATAATTTTATATAGAAACTGCCGCATACTGTCACATACTGTCACATACTGTCACATACTGTCACATACTGTCACATACTGTCACGTACTGTCACATACTGCCGCATACTGTCACATACTGTCACATATTGTCACATACTGCCGCATACTGTCACATACTGTCACATACTGTCACATACTGTCACATACTGTCACATACTGTCACATACTGTCACATACTGTTACATACTGTCACATACTGTCACATACTGTCACATACTGTTACATACACTCCCCACCAACCTCCAGTCTCTATCAGCCAACAACATGCAGTCTCTTTAGTGAGTGAGATTTAGGGATAAACGGAATGAATCCCATGGGGAACGATATCCGGACCCGGTTGTCAAGTGTCCATCAAATCCACAACATGCCGCGTCAATATAAATCTCCTAGTAGGGGGCGCGAGGGTGGCATTGACCTCGAGATTAATGGCCCCGTACCCCCCATTAAGACGTGCAGCAGCGCTGATTAATAGCGATAAAGGAGAATCCATAAAACGTCATTCACGACTCGACAAGTGAGCACTTCTGCTGCATTAAGAAATAATCGGTTGCCGTGAAAAAAGTGCAAATGTTTCTGTGTAAACCTTGCGCGACGGGCCACGGTACCCTGGGGTGATATAGTCAAGCACGTGTCACCGACGGGCCACGGTACCCTGAAGTGATATAGTCAAGCACGTGTCACCGACTGACCACGGTACCCTGGGGTGATATAGTCAAGCACGTGTCACCGGCTGGCCACGGTACCCTGGGGTGACACAGTCAAGCACGTGTCACCGGCTGGCCACGGTACCCTGGGGTGACACAGTCACGCACGTTTCATGTGAAAATGGATGCTTCCTGACGGCAAACTGGACAAGTCCTGAAGTCGATCGATGTGTATTTGTAACACATAATTCAAGTAAAACATGCTATTCAAGGGGATGAGGACTATGACAGGATATAATTAAGAGTTGATGTAGGCTTGCGTACAACCTGCAGATATATGCCGACAATTGATTCAAAGTTCAAAGTCGATGGAGACTTTTGGAGTGATATGCAACCTTTAGACACACTGCTCCGTTACGTCCAAATGCTGCCAACTGCTGTGAATCTTCTGAGCCAAAAACATAAAAACCTCAAGAATGATTGATTACAATGAATGGACCGCTTTCTTGCAACCGGTTTCTTGCAACTTGCAAGGAAAGCTCTTCGTTGACTTTGCTGTTCATTAGGCTAAAGTCATGATGGCAGACCATGATTGTTCCGCTTCTGGGGGTCAAAGGGGGCCTCTGCAAATGAAACCTGACGATATTGATATTAAAAAGTATCAAATTATGAACTACAATTGGTAATTGCATCAGAAAAAATCAATTAAAATTTGCCTGTCGCGAAGCTTTGCTGTGCAATGAAAGCCTTCTATTTTTAGGTATAGTACGTATCAATAACGTTAAGGACTGGAGCTTGAAGCGTTTTGTATTTTTCTACCTTGATAAAAGAAGTATAAACATTTCATCGCTGTACATCCCGGTCGTCCATCACCCATCCATCAATGCGTTTGATCGAGTTCCCTAAGCCCGCGGCATACTTTTATAGCGGACAGACAGTGTGGCAACTATGAGGCCTCAGACACTCATCAGTCATGTGGATGCGGGGAAGGGGCTGCGGCATAAGCGGTACTGGAGTTTCCTGTAGAATCGCCAGTCCGCAAGGTGCTGAATCGAGAACCTGAACGGCCTATTTATTTGTGTATACATGTATAAAGTTTATCGCCTGGAAGGGCGCTGGTCAAAATGGGACTTTTATGAGAGCCCCCAACTGTCAATACCTCTGGGGTAAAATCGATGTTTTGCCCTGGTACCCGCCGCTATTGGGATGTCCTTGACTATGTCACCCGATCTCCCGCTAGAGGGCTATGGTTCCTGCACGACGTTAAATTAGGTCACATTTAACAATCTGAATCCGTCATCATACGCGAAATTTGAAAATACATCTAAGCGCAGAAATAACTTTGGGATAACATCATCACTTATAGCCTTCACCGTGCTACTGGTATCGTAGGGCACATTCATTTTACCTGGTTTTGTTTCAAGCCATGTTATTTTCGAACTTTTGGGAGGTGGATATATGCGAAGGCTGCAGTGGTTATGGCGAATGAATACTTCACAAGCTGTCATGGTGACTTCCACCTAACATGAATTTGGGTTATTACAATATATTTATATACTAAAAATCTCCGTGACTAAATGACGCTGAAATCTACATAACCATGATATATATGCCTACAAGATCTACAGGTTTAAAAGATCTACCGGTCTACACGATGTACAGATCTACATGATCTACGAGTCTAAAAGGTCTACAAGTCTACAAGATCTACAGAGCTACAAGATCTAAAGGATTTACACGATCTAAGAGATGTACAAGATCTTCAGGCTGCACGATCTACAAGCTCTACAAGATTTACAAGATCTACAGGTCTGCAAGATCTACAGGTCTGCAAGATCTACAGGTCTGCAAGATCTACAGGTCTGCAAGATCTACAGGCCTGCAGATCTATAAGATTTACAAGATCTATAAGATCTACAGATATACAAGATCTACAAATCTACAAAATCTACAGATCTACAAGATATACAGATCTACAAGATCTACAGATCTACAAGATCTACAGATCTACAAGATCTACAGATCTACAAGAACTACAGATCTACCAGATCTACAGATCTACAAGATCTACAGATCTACAAGATCTACAGATCTACAAGATCTACAGATCTGCAGATCTACAAGTTCTACAGGTCTACAGGATCTACAGGTCTACAAGATCTACAGGTCTACAGGTCTACAGATCTACACGATCTACAGATCTACAAGATCTACAGATCTACAAGATCTACAGATCTACAAGATCTACAGGTCTACAAGTTCTACAGATCGACAAGATCTACAGGTCTACAAGATCTACAAATATACATGATCTAAAGGTCTACAAGAGGAAGCAGACGGAATACCACTGCGCAACAAGCAGAGCGTTTATACTTATCCCATATTACGTCAGTTAATGTGGCACTGGACGCAAATGGATCTGTCAATGGGTTTAATTGCTCAACTGATGTTATTTCTTATGGATTTCGAAAGTTTGATATTGCAAGGACAGGTGATAAAATAGTGCCTGGTTATTTAGACTAAGTGGGTTGATTGATGCATCATATTGACAACAAATAAAAGTGACGTCACTCAACGAGATAAGATAAAGAAAGATTTGTTGATGGAAGCTCCAAAGACAGATTACTTATATTACATTTGGCATTGACTTGAGAAGCGTCATACGGCGAAAATATTGATCGTTGCAGAAAACAAGGATTCAATCTCGAAGCTTGTCCAATGACTGGTGACTTGCCACCGGAGAGCTCGAACCCATTACTGGAAGACTTAGCCGGACAAGGGTTACTCGGTAGATACATTATGGCCCAGTAAGGCACTAGAGTGTCTCTAGCGGACACTAATGAAGTAGGCATCTAACGAAAGGCCTGCCACGGAAAAGGCCATAAACATAGTGGTTGGGGCTAATGGAGAAGAACAGCATTGAGAGAGACTGCCTACTGCTCCAGCCGCGGGGACAAAACAAGTCCCGCTGTAATTTTCGCCGTGAGAACAATAATACTTTCTCTGGATCCTTGGTTGAAGTTATATCTCACTGACTCTTTCAGCCGTCTATCTACTAATTTAATTGTCTTTCTGAGATTAAAAGATTCTCAGCACCCGATTGATGGACTGGGGCGCGGGGTGGGAGGGGGGTGGGGGGGGGGCGAGAGGGTCGAGCATACGGCTATGAGGACAATAATTCAGCTGGCAGGCGTGAAACCTCGCAACACTAAAAATTCAATTTAGATGGCCCCAGGTGTGGTCTTGGAATGATATTTTGAATGACCTTTGCATCGCTTGATCTTTGATTTGTAGCTCTAGACACACTACTTCACCCGATCATAAGTTCAGACTATCGGTGCAGTTGGCGTGAGTATTGTTATAAAGAAATTGAAATTGAAAATAAAAACTGGGTTTGCCTTTACCCCATATAATAATTAGCCTTGACTTTTGAAGATGTTTTTTGACTAAGACTGTTCGTTCTTTGGATGAAGGGAGTTTTTGAGAGTTGTTAATCATTGGGCTATAAATCTCTAAGTACGTCAGCTTAACTTTCGGGTGAGACTGCTGCGAACACACTTCTCTATTTAATGCAAGCACAGCCACAATATTGTTGAGCGGATGTCCCCACATTTTAATTTCCGGCCGATGGTGAATCCCGAAAGTCCTTCTCACAATATAGATCTCAAATATTTCCCCAAGGATTATGATGCTTGACACATCGCTCCCATGCGGTAATGATTCTTTCCAGTGTTTACCCAAGAACGTTGCTCCCGCGGGCGACATATCTTACACCCTGTAAACTGGCTGTAATGTTTGTCAACTGATACATTTCCTATGATATGTTCATGCGTGATGGTTTATATATAAACAGTTTTCCAGGAATCCATCTTGTGTCATTTAGAGACCTTTCCAGGCGAACCTAATATGGAAGTGGCGGCGATTTGCTGGGGACACCTATTTCCCGAGACACCTATTACATCCACCGGAACTGCATCATTGATAATTATGTACGTTGGATTTTATTTTCAGTAAGTTTCGAATTTAGTCTTCTGATTTTGGCGTTCTTATGAACATCTGGGTATCGAATCGAGAGGGATGCTCAGCGAATGAAAACTAATAACATGTAGACTTCATGTTTAGTCTTCTTTTGGTCATGCCCATTTTCTTCCTCGATTACGACATTGGTTTTTGACTTGTTTCAGTTACATGGCTTAAATAGCGAAATTTTGACACAGCTACATGGTGTTTTTGATTCTCGACGAACGACAAACATGTTTAGTACCACAATCCTATGGTAACTAACGACAACGATAATAAAGGCATATCAATAGGAGATATTCCATATCCTGTTGCTGCATTGACGTGTGATGAGGGGCGATGGTCAACGTTGAGATAATCTACGCTAGAACAAAATACACAGTTTGAAAATGTGACAAAAAACACTACACCTTAATTCAGCAAACATCCACTTACCAATAATAACTCAGCAAACATGCACGTATCATTAATAACTCATTAATAACTTATTGATATGGTTACCAGGTCCGTTCAATAAATACATATAACATCATTATGGTATGTTTCTTCAATCTTACCTTTCGATAAGAAAGACATTTGACTTGTCCTATGGACGTTTCTAAAATACTGCGTGACAAAGGTGATTCGATAAAACAAAGTCAGTAGCCATCGGAAACAGTACTGGGTGGAGTTCATTAGACAGCGTGCGCCGTCAATGCCAGGCCTACCCAAGGTGTAACGGCCGGACAAAGGACAACGAACTCATCAAGACACACAAAGACCTTCTTTAGTTCCTCGCCTGACGCAGTGTCGTTAAGGGCTCGTTTACCAGTGGTTGCCGTCTCCCGACCCAGCATCCCCGCCCCATTACCACCGCCGCCACCACCCCTACATATCACATGCGCCGTGCTGGTCGAGGCAGGTGAATCAACAGGACTAGGATGATGAACATACAGACAAATTATAGGGCCCCAGAGGGGCTTTTTCAACACGGCGACACAGCGATTTTTAAAATCGACAACGCGACATTGGGGTTGTCTTAGAATCGACATGCGACATAAGACTTAGCGACACGCGACATGGACCTTTTCTAAAATGGACACGCGACATGGACCTTTTTTTTAAATCGACACGCGACAGGGCTACCCCCCCCCGCCCCCCCTCCCCCTCAGGGGCCCTAATTATGGCGGCGCTTCCTGCAAACACGGCCATTAGGCTGTCACGTGATACCGCGTCACTCGGAGGCAGGTGTCTTCGACGCTCTGTCCTTTTCATGACAACTGATCCTAAAATGAATGTAACTTCAGTTCTATGCACAGACAAAGCGCTCGCGGCCCCTGGGTCCAGTGCTGAGTGCCGGAGTCTGGTCGGTGGGTAATGCCGCTGTGCCTTATTGCAGGGTAGTTAACGACAGCTTCCAAGAGGTGAGCACCGGTTTGCCCGCCAGGACAGGAAGCCGTCTCGTCTGAAATAATTTCTTTCTCAAAACGTGTAAAGTGGCCAAATCCCAGAATCCCTTGGCAAATATTTTGGGTCATTTCGCTCTGACTGCAGGAGTGGGCAGAGGTATAAAGCACCTTATTCGCGTTAGATGGAAGTTGATTATGACAGGATCCAGCGGCGAATTATAGGCTTAAGTACCATCTGATGATATGACAACAGTACGACGGTTTGACCAATGCAAACATGAAAACTATGGAAAGCCCATGAAGAATGGGCGAATAGCACCTTAACCTTGGGAGTGGCGGAAGGGTTGTGTGGACAAATCTACAGTCCGCAATGTTATTTCACATTAGCCACACCACATTCATCGCGTCAGGAAATCTGTGTGAAGTACAGAAATAGCGTTGTCAAAAATTACTGATTATGATGAATGTGAGTTTGGTATCAGCCGTCATCTGTAGATCTGCATTGCAATTCCTTGGCTGCTCAAGGTCAAGACATCGTGCAAGGTCAAGAGATCAAATAAACAACATCGATATTGGAAGGTACATATGTATTTAGTGCGATAGGTCCTATAGTACCCAACACGAAAGGAAAAGCTTTTTGTGATTGCCCTTTTTCTTGCTTTTTTGTCTGTGAGGAAGACACTTGTTTGGCAAGGACAGAAATAACAAATACTGGTGTTTTTAAGCCACTTTCTTGATAAGGATTATTTTAATCATGAAGGGTACATTGCTTCAACAACCCTCCCCGGGCAATGATATAGGTTAGATGGAGTGCCAGTTGCCAAGACCTGTTCATCTGCAGAGTTTCATCCTGATCACCAAAAGAGGTCGGGACGTTCCAGGATTTCTTTCCAGTGAGGCTTCGGAAACTGACGGCGGCGGTTGGAAAAACTGGTGATTGGTACAGGTTGGGAAGGTCATGCGAGTGGGAGGTGATGGATCTACCGTCGGTGGGGGGAATGAGCACCTCATGGTCAAGCAAGTACGGAAATCCCAAGCCACTTATCCAAAAGATTAGAGAAGTAATTGCGACAAAACGTTGCCGGCTTGTCCTTCTGAAACCAAGCAAACCGTTGCAGCTGAAACCTATGGTGGATAGGTTTTAACATGAACCGATGGATTTAGTACTATTAGCTATTTACTTTGATTTTGTCAAATGTTCGTATGTGCAAATAGTGTAATTTGACCATTTCAAATGGCGATGCGTAACATTGTATTGGTAGTTAATCAAATCGAAAATTAACTTGGTATGATGGCCCGTCGACCCGTGGTAACGTCAACCTGTTATGACGTCATCCCGTGATGACGTCACCCCGTGGTATCGTAATTCTTTGGGGTGACCTTACCATAAGGTAACCTTGCCCATCGCGTGAGGTTTACACAGAAGCATTTTGTATAGCAGGCGATTAGTTCTTAATGCACCACAAGTGTTTACGGATGCCGCCTCGATAGCTCAGTTAGAGCTCGTATTGAGCGCTCTGGCACGCTGAGAGCCTAACGGCACGTGGATCGGCGGGTCGCGCCCCACAGTGGCCATGTCTGTGTGGTCGCAGGATAAAGATCCCATGTCCTTTTTCGCAAAGAGTAGAGGTTACCCCGGGAACATGGCTTTTTCCTTCTCTCATTGAACCGATATGACCAAAGGTGGTAAAAACGTCCTGAATATACAACCGACCAGCAACAACAACTGATCGAGACTCACTTTTTATGGATCATCTTTTATCGCCATTAATCGGCGCTACTGCGGCGGTCGTTAAGAGCGAGGGTTTACGTTTTCCATGCATGTTGGGGATTTGATGGACACTTGACAGAACCTGTTTCACGCAGAATCATTTTCTATTCTTTCTATTCTAGCCTACTTTCGCCTAAATCTCAGACATCAAAGGCACAGTGACATGTAATGAAGTAGCGACATCATGCGGTGGGCTCCAGAGACACGAGGAGGAAGTTGCTGGAGAAAACATGGAGAGGTTGCTAGGGAAACATGGTCGTAAATTTGCATTAGCAAACTGACGACATATCACTCCGACACACCATAAACCAAGCAGCATAAATCCCGTGCTTTGTCGAAGTGGATAAGAATTATTCAGGGACGATCGGACAATCTAATAAATAACAGGATACGCCAGTCAAATTCCCAATCATGCTCCACGCGATGAATGTGATTCGACACATGGGGTTTGGAACCCAATACTCATAGCTCTTACCATTACCAGGAGAAAGGTGATTTTGTTGGTATTTGGCTGCCCTGGTTGACAAAATGGAAATCGGGCCCCAAAGAGGGACCTGCAACGTATTCATCTAATGAGACACATGGGGAAGGGGGCGGAACTGCTGTAGCCGTCTGCCCGTAAGTCCGTCCCTTGGAAGTCTTTGGGACGAGAGTAGTATGCGCTGGAGCTCCGGTTGATGTCATAACTCAGTGACTCCCTCTGCGGTCCATTCCCTAATCTAAATTGGCTTCTCCTGAGTTTAAGAGATCCTCAGCATCCAACTGGTAGGGAGAGGGGGCGGGGGGGGGGGGTGGAGGGCCGAACAATCGGCTGTCTGGGGGGTAAAAGTCCACCTGGCAGGCGTAAAACCCAGCAACACGTGAAACCCAATTTTCATGGCCTCAGATGTGTACTTGGAATGATATAATGAATGGCTTTGGCATCTTTTGATTTTGACCGGTCGAGGCTTTGCTCTATTTCGTCAGCTCGTCGGTTCAGATTCTGAGTGAAGGCTGAAATTAAATATGATTAAATATGATATGATGTACCGGAAAAATAGCCTCCACGCTTGGCGGAAATTCCGTGTTTACTTGTTTCTTAGATAAGGATTTTGGATTGAAATATGCAAACCTGCCTGGAAGACCGCTGCTCTGCTCCTCCATGTTATACAACAAAGCCACAACAATGTTGAGCGAATGTCTCCACATTTTAATTCAGGCCGATGCCACACCCCGACCCCCCTTCTCACAATGGTGCGACCGATGTCGCAATATAGATCTCAAATATTTCCCCAAGGGTTCGAATGCCGGATACATCTCTCCCATACGTGTTTAACGGTACTTTTCTTTAATGATTCCATCAACTGTTTTCCCAATATTGCTGCTCCCGCGGGCGACATATTTCATACCCTGTGAGCATCCTCGGCTGTATTATCATAGCAAATAATAGATTCCCCATGAGCTTCTCGCTCAAAGAAGTGTTTATATGTATATATCTATAAATATATTGATTAATTCCATGAACCCATGTTATGCCATTCCAGCGAATTTATGCGAAACATATCCAGACGAGACGAACCTGTAACTGGCTACGACTTGTCGGAGATATCATTTCCCGAGACACCCATTATATCCGCCGAAAACCGCGGCCATGATATGTATTATACAGTGGAGGTTATTTCTTGCGAGTTTGACGTAGCGAAGCGTGGACTGAGGATTATGGCGAGAATCACTGGATAGGTGAACCATCAGTAATGATTCCTGGTTTAGACCTTGTTACCTTCCTCTCAATACAAAAGGTTCAAAAGTGCAAGCTAACGAATAAGAGTGATTAGGAATCAGTCGCAATATTCCGCAATTGAGTTATTTCTGTTCACACGTTGTTACTTGATTAGTTATCAATTGTGTATATCACTGCATGAGAATCGTGCAGGGATACGCATAACATACACGTTAGGTAATGGATTTGAATGTTTGCCATTTCATGACGCCTAACATACACGTTGGGTAATGGCTTTGAATGTTTGCCATTTGATGACGCCTAACATACACGTTTGGTAATGGCTTTGACTACGGCTGCCCATGGTCCTTTCCAGCGGCAAGCGAGCCGCGGCCTACTTTCAACGCCACCTCTGTCACCCAGTTATTCTGGCTCAGACATCATTTCTTGCGCGGCGTCCTTTGGGCGGAAGTTGGCTTTGTGGGGCTGTGATGAGGCACCTGACGTCATCTGTCAGGCCACTCAATCAAGAAACCAGGTGTTCGCACTTGACAATGAACAGACCGTAAAAGTCATTACAATGGTCATGTGGCATTTGGGAGGTAGAAGGGTGGGTGACGGATGGTCTTGTGGGGTAGGGTAGGGCAGGGGGTTTGAGGTGTAGATGCGGAGGGCGGAGGGGTTGTACTGAGGAAGATGGACATTAGGCTGGCTTCGTTCTACTGCCATCTCTCCGCTGGCTGTGATAATGCCTCACGAGGACTTCTCTGTCGAAGGCTAGCTACAAGAACAGATGAGTCGCTGAGAGAACAACTGATTTGGAATTGGATGTTGTATCGTTAGATTAATGAGGTCGACCTTGACGCGTGTGACTGCGCCACAACAAAGCCTCCCATGTTTCGCCGTTGGCTGGTAGGCCGACAACCTTGCCTACGCGCTCCACGCGTCATGTGAAACCATGTATCGTCTAAAGACAATGTTCTTGCAGATTGAATGAAAGATGCCTGCTCAGTGGAAGATTGTATAGAGTAAGGTGATTACTTTAACGCGCACTTTGCGCACTTTAAGGTCTCACATTATTAACCGCATCTGGTGGTTCCCGAGGGCCTGGTGACTCGAACACGTGTTTTCACCCACGCTTGATTGGTGGACGAAAGATGCATCCAAGACAAGCGTAATTAACGGACGAGAGAGAGAGTTTTGTTCCATTAAGAAATTAACCAGGTATTGGCGAGAGAGAGAGAGAGAGTTTTGTTCCGTTAACAAATTAACCAGGTATTGGCGGGAGCTGTGGCAAATAGCGAATGTACTTTTTAACGTGGCAGTCGTCTCACCACCCCCTTCTGTACCGAACCCGCCCCCCTTCTGCACCACACCCGACCCCCTTCTGTAACACACCCGACCCCTTTCTGCACCACGCCCGACCCCTTCTGTACAACACATGACCCCCTTTGCGCCGACCCCGTCTCCGTCAACTACCGCATACCCTCCCCTCTACGCCGCCCTTCTCCCACCCAATTATAAGTCAGGTAATCCCTGGGCAGGTGTTGCCTCCTGCAGGCCACAGACAGCTCTGATCTGGCACAGATGACTGGTGGCAAACCGCGGGACATTTATCACCCAGGAGACACCTCAAAGGAGGAAATTCCTGTTAATGAGCAAGCTAGCCAGTTTTCCCTGTAATCTCCGAGCCCGATGTGGTCACGCACTGTGGCGTGGCATTTCATCTACTGCAGGCCACAAGGGACACGGGTAGCTTCAAGCTTGGTGACCCAGTCTGCGGTGGCCTTTCATCTACTGCAGGCCACAAAGGACACGAGTAGTTTCCAGCGTGGTGACCCAGTCTGCGGTGGCCTTTCATATACTGCAGGCCACAAGGGACACGAGTAGTTTCCAGCGTGGTGACCCAGTCTGCGATTTCACTTCATCTACTGCAGGCCACAAGGGACACGAGTAGCTTCCAGTGTGGTGACCCAGTCTGCGATGGCACTTCATATACTGCAGGCCACAAGGGACACGAGTAGTTTCCAGCGTGGTGACCCAGTCTGCGATGGCACTTCATCTACTGCAGGCCACAAGGGACACGAGTAGCTTCCAGTGTGGTGACCCAGTCTGCGATGGCACTTCATCTACTGCAGGCCACAAGGGACACGGGTAGCTTCCAGCGTGGTGACCCAGTGTGGCCTTTCATATACTGCAGGCTACAAGGGACACGAGTAGCTTCCAGCGTGGTGACCCAGTCTGCGGTGGCCTTTCATCTATGGAAGGCCACAAGGGACACGAGTAGCTTCCAGCGTGGTGACCCAGTCTGCGGTGGCATTTCATCTACTGCAGGCCACAAGGGACACGAGTAGCTTCCAGCGTGGTGACCCAGTCTGCGGTGGCCTTTCATCTACTGCAGGCCACAAAGGACACAAGTAGCTACCAGTATTGTGACTTTCCCGTTTAGTGCAGGCCAGAAGTGACAATAATAGCTTCCTTTCTTCCGATTTTTGCCATAAAACATAATTTATAAATGTCAATTTGTTTGTTTGATATTTACTTAGCGTTATTTGGATCAATGGAAAGGGGATAAATCTCCACATGATGTGTATTATACAAACTACCTGACGATATTAACGCGACTAATCGTTGCCTTTCGCCCTACTAAATCTGTGGATTATAGTGCTTGAATTGATTCACACAATTTAGTCATTTTCATCTGCTGCTTACCTAGTACGTTAACCCTGCGTCCACCCCCCTCCCCCGCCCACCCCTCCCCAGTCTCCATAGGCTGTCATAACCTTAAATACAACATAAACCGTTGAAAGACTCCAGAACAACTTAATCCTCGGACCATTAACATTTTAAAGCTAAAGCTTATTGCAACATATGGCATTTAAATCCTTCTAAATGTAGAGGCGGGCCGAAAGGGAAATTTACAGTCACCGGGGGCGAGGGGGAAGCAGTTGTCAAGGGGGATGTATCTAGGGAGCGATGATCTGGGGGATGAGTCGACCAGGGGGATTTTCCCCGGGGCGGGGGGGAGGGCAGGAGAATTACCTGAGTGGGGTGGTCTGTGTGGCGCTATCGCTATCTGGGAGCGAGATTGTCCCAGTGGGAGGGGGTGTGTCGCACCAGTTAGAAGCTTAAGGTCACTTAAAGGTCGAGACAATCCCAGGATTCCAAAAGTGACGCTTGCTCTGAATAATGTGAAACAACCATCTCTATATATAAGTCCCCCTGCCTGTCTGGCCTATGTTCTCCCCCTAAAACATATCAACTGGTAATTCATGTATTGCACTTAGTGCAATGGAGGTGGCCTTTCCAAGCCAACAGTAACACCATCTACCGTCTCTGTGGGACGTATGGCTCACATATATTTAATGTTATCTCCGATGTGTGACACTGTGCTTTCCGGGTCCTGCCTGTGTCATGTTCTGTGCTGCAGCGCCCTAACCTGCCACGTGGTCAGAATCGCGGCGAACATTAATAATGAACGCAGTGCCTAACGCACATTGCGCATATATTATATCTACTGCCTCCAAAATGCCGACACATTGCAAAGTGAGGTGTACAGTGGTCCAGAGTCTTGACTTTGAAGTAAACACTGTACATTGTCTCATAATTCCTGTTCATAGGAGATATGTATTTATTCATGTCATGTTAATAAAATGATTCAATTAGCCCAGGCGCTCAAGAAGTACGTGCGATATTGAATGCTCACTTAGACGAAAGGTATATGTTAATTGTCATATTATATCTATGGTTTCAGATCATAGAGTCTATATAGCCAAACACCCATCAATTCTAGGTATATGCTCTAAAATCTGACAGTCATTATAGCATGATACTAAACTCCATTTATCATATATAGGCCTATGCATTAAACAGTTTTATTTTCATTATATTATTTGCCTTACTCGACAGACATGTAGTTTGAGCTCACATTAGGTGCATGGTTAAGGTATGGTAACATATAGGCCTATACATTACAGTAGTCGTTTTCCTAATCTTCCTTTTCACAAGTGGCGTCTCATTGCAGGAGTGAAACACCATCAGATTGTTTCCCTGGCCTAGGCACTTATTCATTTCTACGGCTTAGCGGAAGTCTCAGATTCAGATTCAGATTCAATCTCATTTATTCCGTCAAAGCAAACATTTCATTTGGAACATTATAGGAAAAGAAGAAAAAAAAGAATACTCGACGCAGGAGACTGTGATTAAGGTAAGAACCGCTAGCATCAGAGCCACCTATATTTGTGGTAAACAGAATATTATATGATGGTAAGTAATGGAAACCGAACAGGACAGAACAGACACAGAACTAAACGTTTCCAACAACAAACAATATGTGTCATAAATATGTGATAAATGAAAGATAGATTAGAACACAATTGAGTGTAAGCGCTTCAATCCAGTTATTTTAATTTAATTTAATTTAATTTAATTTAATTTAGTTTAATTTAATTCATTTTAAGGCCCAGCCATGGGAGAGGCACTACTTTACCTATGACATGAATAGCAATTTTGTACAGTGCAATACTCGGAATAATTACTTATGATATCATCTTTTAAATACTTGGAAAATCCTATCAGGCTGTGTGTATTGATTTTATCTAAGATACTTGCGGGCTCTGTGTTCACAGTTTCAATTAGGGAGTGTCTAATGCATTTTGTGGCATAGTCGTGGTGTGCTCTATTGGTACGGACCAGTGCCTTATGTCTGGTGTTGTATGCGTGTATCTCGTATGCATGTGTTATGGGAATCTGCGAAACATACGTGGGAAGATTATTATTCTTTAATTTGTGATAGAACTTTAGTATTTGCAAACGGTGAATGTCATCTAACTTTAGTAGGTTTAGCTGTTTGAAAAGGGGTTCACTGTGATCATTGAATCTACTTAGACTTATTATTCTCACTGCTTATTTTTGCAATTGATAGATTCGCTCCCCACAGTATCCCCAAGCCAGTATACCATAGTTTATATGCGGAAGAATTAGAGTATTATATATCGTTAAGAGGGCATGTTTTGGCAGAGAATATTTCAGTCTATTCATGATTCCTAGAGTCTTGGAAATTTTAGTGGAGATTCTACCAATGTGACTATGCCATTTCATACGCTTAGTAATTTGTAGACCCAACATGTTAAATTCATCCACGCATTCAACTTGGACATTATTAATAACAAGATTTGGCAATTGAAATTTCTTAGGTAAGTGAAAGACCATAAATTTGCTCTTACTAGGGTTTAACGACAGTTTATTGGCATTTAACCAGTTGCTTATCTTATTAAGTTCCTTATTTAATGACGTACTGAAGGATGTGGATTGGTCTGTTCTTACTGGGCTCAAAGTGCCTAACAATGTAGTGTCGTCTGCATACAATATAAATTGAAAGAAATCACTGGACGAAATTATGTCGTTCATATAAATGATAAAAAGGAGGGGACCAAGGATGGAACCCTGGGGAACCCCGGTTGTTAGCATAGCTAAGTTGGATTCAAAGTTGTCAATTTCGACATATTGCTTACGATTCGTTAAGTAATCTCTCATTATCTCCAGGGCTGAGCCACGTATGCCATAATGGCTCAATTTATATAGAATTATTTCGTGGTCTATTGTATCAAAAGCTTTTGACAGGTCAAAATAGATATTTATAGGAATTTGTATTCTAATAAGAATCTAATTCTGTAGAATGTTTGACCCTAAACCCATATTGACTGTTATTGAAGAGCTCATGGCATTGGAAGTGGTCAAGAATTTGGTTCGCCAATGCCTTTTCAAAAATTTTGGAGAATGCTGGTAATAATGATATTGGTCTATAGTTATTTAATGAGCTTTCGTCACCATTTTTGTAGACTGGAATAACCTTAGCTATTTTTAATTTATCTGGGAACTTCCCTGTAGTAAGTGTTTGATTAATTACCAGCGACAAGGCTCGAGCTACTTCTAATTTGATCAGTTTCAGAAATTTTACTGTTATACCGTCATGGCCACAGCTAGATTTTGGTTTTAACAATTATCTCCACTATTTCCCGTGACTCAGTCAGCTTAAATTGCAATGACTGTGGGTTGGGATTGTTTAAGTAGGTCTTATAATGGATGTTACGACTGATCATTTCTGTTGCAAGGCTAGGTCCTATTCCAACAAAAAAATCGTTAAATTTGGTTGCTATATCTTGTTTATCAATTACCATTCGGTCACCTATCTTAAACATATCTGGGCGGTCTCTTTTTGCCTTTTTCCGATTTAGTACCTCCTTAATTGCTGCCCATGTTTGCTTCATGTCACTTTTACATCTAGAGAAGATTGCATTATAATATAGCCTTTTGGCTTCGTTTATCATGCGACGCAGTATTCCATTATATGTATGTAAATTGATTTTGAGAGTTTTATATATAGGCGACATTTGCGGCGTTGTCTTCAGCCTTTTATACAGCTTATCTCTAAAGTTAATCGACTTGAGAATCCCTCTGGAGATCCATTTCGATTTTTTATGCTTAAGTTTAGAAAATTTGACTACTTTTGTGGGTAGGATTTTTTCTTTGGACGTTCGGACAAGGCATTCCAAAGTATCATAATTATTATTCGGATCAGAGTTTATATTCTTGTCTAATCTATTGTATACATCCAGCGATTTTATTTCCTTTCTGAATACCTCTACTGACTCATTATCGTACGTTTTTATGGTAATCATTTTTGGAACCTTTTGTTTATCTTGGAGACTGGGTACGCTGATGAAGTACGGGAAATGGTCCGAGATTGGCTTTACTAATACGCCAGCATCTGTCTTAACTCCCCCTCTTAACCTCCCGTCCCCTCCCCTTCTTCCTTGTCGTCCTCCCCGCTGCTCGTGTGGCGCCACCTTGCGGCCAATCGTATACCCGTCACCCACATCCGGTTGGGGAGATGTTCTTTCCGGTCTGCAGAAAGTCGCCTAAGCAGCCAACGTGCATCAAATTGGCGCGGTGGCGTGATGGCGGTATACCATGGTGATAGGTGACAGAGTACATGTTGCCATGACGACCATGTCCTCCAAGCTAAGTAACTGCCGTCTCCATGGGACAAAGCCTACCCTTAATATCCCCCATGGACTCCATGCAATCATAGATAAGAAAATTATTTTTTATAAAAATAAAATTCGCAAATGCAAAAAGCCATCAAATGACATCGATTTTACTTTTGTTCAAACAATAAAACTGAGACGAAGGTTTTTATTGAGTTTCACACGCAAAAAACGCCTCCCCACAAAAAAACTATTTTTTATCCCTCCATTCCTCAAATCTGATTCGCGAGGTAAAGGACTTATTTAAAGCAGACAGTTTCTACTACATTTTTACCCCCAACTAAATCGCCTAAGGTTACGCTCTTCCCACTGGGTGCAGATTGATCTTTTTTATTCCGCTCTATTGGGGACCCCAGAAGAGAGAAGCTCCTTAAAGTTGCGCCACGGCAAGAGTTGATAGAAATTTGTCAATAGTTCCAGTGGATGACCCGGGGGATGGCTTTTTGCCCCTTTTCCAAACGCTTGGCGCTTGGCCCCAATCGTCTCGGCGGCCGGAAGTCTATTTGTATTGGGGGGCCGGTCGTCTCGGTAGGGGTAGGGTGTTCCGGGGGAGGGGTAGGAGTGGGGGGGGGGTAGGTAGTGGTAGGTAGGGTTTGACGTGGGGAGGTTGGCAGGATGTGTCTGGAAGGTCGGGGTATTCTGCGGTGGTGTGGACGGTAGCGGAAGTGGGGTAGGGTAGATGGCAGACGGGGCATGAAGGGGGGAGGGGGTGGGGGTAGAGTCAGGGGTGGGTGGGTGAAGAGGATGGTGGTGACTTGCATGTCATCCTTTTTTTTTTGCACCCTCAGCCCCACTGCCTCAAACAACACCGAACGAAGGACGATATTGAAAGTCAAGTGAAGTCATTAGTTCATTTGTCATCGTTGGTCATGCGCTAAAGTTACAATACCAATATCCGCCAGTCGCAAGAGACCGGCGATGCAAATAAAACCTGCTCAGCCAGCCAGGAACTGTCCGCAGTCCCTGTAAGCCACCGGCGACATGTCCATTGGAGCACGCTATAATACAACTCGTAATGATCAGACTGGGGACCACATCCGACACATTAAACAATCTTCGGCCAATACCCTACCATTATAAAGTGCCATCCCTAAATCCGCCATCTTGAATTACAAAATGGTGTTTAAGCAGCTACATTGTTATCAACCACTAACGCGTCAAGTGCAAGAAAAACACCGAGCGATTTATTGTGCTAATGAATGTATTGTTATATTACTTTGTTGGGTGGCAGTGTACATCATATTTTCTAATTTGTCATGAGAGGTGATTCATTCTAAGCACGAAGTTGAACATTATTCGTTACTTTGGATGAACAAGCTACGTCCTTCGTCCCCGCCCCTCACCCTCTCCGAGAATTACCCTCTACCCCCCCCCCCCCCGCGCCAACCCACACCGGGACCCCCACCCCAACCCACCCCGTCGTCCTTCACTATCTCAGGATCCTCCCCTGCCTCTCTCCCTCTCCGAGTATTACTTTCTACCCCCCTCCCCACCCAGGATCTCCTACCCTCCCCGGCCTCCTCGTCCTTCACTATCCCTGGATCCGCCCCTGCCTCTCTCCCCACCCCCTTGATCAACAGACCAATTCTAACCGCTGCATCAAATCGAGTGTCATTGTCCATCACCACGGCTTACTCCAATGTTATTCATACTTTAGCTATGGCCTGGCATCTCAAGTTCCTCTCACCCCTCACCCAGATTACAGACATAGCCACCGACCAAGCCCATCCCTTTCCCCCCAAATGTCTTCCACCCGTCCCCTAGACACAACCCCAGCCAACCATATCCCTCACCCCTCCACAAAAAAATGATGCACCCCACCCTGTTCCTCCCAAAATTCCTTCACCCGTAACACGGACACCGAATACCCTCTACTCCTCCCCCCTCCCTCCTCGCAATCCTCCCCCCTCCCCCCAGCCACACCCAGCCGGCATTGACACAGCCCAACATGGCATTACTCCTACGCCACCCTGGGCACCACACCTTACTCCTACGCCACCCTGGGCACCACACCTTACTCCTACGCCACCCTGGGCACCACACCTTACTCCTACGCCACCCTGGGCACCACACCTTACTCCTACGCCACCCTGGGCACCACACCTTACTTCTACGCCACCCTGGGCACCACACCTTACTCCTACGCCACCCTGGGCACCACACCTTACTCCTACGCCACCCTGGGCACCACACCTTACTCCTACGCCACCCTGGGCACCACACCTTACTTCTACGCCACCCTGGGCACCACACCTTACTCCTACGCCACCCGGGGCACCACACCTTACTCTTACGCCACCCTGGGCACCACACCTTACTCCTACGCCACCCTGGGCACTACACCTTACTCCTACGCCACCCTGGGCACCACACCTTCCTCCTACGCCACCCTGGGCACCACACCTTACTCCTACGCCACCCTGGGCACCACACCTTACTCCTACGCCACCCTGGGCACCACACCTTACTCCTACGCCACCCTGGGCACCACACCTTACTCCTACGCCACCCTGGGCACCACACCTTCCTCCTATGCAACCCTCCGCACCACATCTTACTTCTACGCCTACCTGGGCACCACACCTTACTCCTACGCCACCCTGGGCACCACACCTTACTCCTACGCCACCCGGGGCACCACACCTTACTCCTACGCCACCCTGGGCACCACACCTTCCTCCTACGCCACCCTGGGCACCACACCTTACTCCTACGCCACCCTGGGCACCACACCTTACTCCTACGCTACCCTGGGCACCACACCTTACTCCTACGCCACCCTGGGCACCACACCTTACTCCTACGCCACCCTGGGCACCACACCTTACTCCTACGCCACCCTGGGCACCACACCTTTCTCCTACGCCACCCTGGGCACCACACCTTACTTCTACGCCTACCTGGGCACCACACCTTACTCCTACGCCACCCTGGGCACCACACCTTACTCCTACGGCACCCTGGACACCACACCTTACTCCTACGCCACCCTGGGCACCACACCTTACTCCTACGCCACCCTGGGCACCACACCTTACTCCTACGCCACCCTGGGCACCACACCATACTCCTACGCCACCCTGGGCACCACACCTTACTCCTACGCCACCCTGGGCACCACACCTTACTCCTACGCCACCCTGGGCACTCACTTTGTATGGATCATCTTTCATCGCCATTAATCGGCGCTGCTGCGGCGGTCGTTAAGAGCGAGGGTTTACGTTTTCCAGGCATGTTTGGGATTTGATGGACACTTGACAGAACCTGTTTCACGCAGAATCATTTTCTATTCTTTCTATTCTAGCCTACTTTCGACTAAATCTCAGACATCAAAGGCACAGTGACATGTAATTAAGTAGCGACATCATGCGGTGGGCTCCAGAGACACGAGGAGGAAGTTGCTGGAGAAAACATGGAGAGGTTGCTAGGGAAACATGGTCGTAAATTCGCATTAGCAAGCTGACGCCATATCGCTCCGACACACCATAAACCAAGCAGCATAAATCCCGTGCTTTGTCGAAGTGGATAATAATGATTCAGCTAGGCACCATCGGACAATCTATTAAATAACAGAATACGCTAGTCAAATTCCCAATCATGCTCCACGCGATGAACAACTAAATGTGATTCGACACATGGGGTTTGGAACCCAATACTCATAGCTCTTACCATTACCAGGAGAAAGGTGATTTTGTTGGCTGCCCTGGTTGACAAAATGGAAATCCTGCCCCAAAGAAAGACCTGCAACGTATTCATCTAATGAGACACATGGGGAAGGGGGCGGAACTGCTGTAGCCGTCTGTCCGTAAGTCCGTCTCTTGGCAGTCTTTGGGACGAGAGTAGTATGCGCTGGAGCTCCGGTCGATGTCATAACTGTCAGTGAGTTTAAGAGATCCTCAGCATCCAACTGGTAGGGTGGGTTCCCGGTGGGGGGGGGGGGGGGTAGAGGGCCGAACAATTGGCTGTCTGGGTGGTAAAGGTCCAGCTGGCAGGCGTAAAACCCAGCAACACGTGAAACCCAATTTACATGGCCTCAAATGAGTACTTGAAAAGATATTTTGAATGGCATTAGCATCTTTTGATCTTGACCGGTCGATGCTTTGCTCTATTTCGTCAGCTCGTCGGTTCAGATTCTCGGTGAAGGTTGAAGATAAATATGATTAGATGTACCGGAAAAATAGCCTCCACGCTTGGCGGAAATTCCGTGTTTACTTGTTTCTAAGATTTTGGATTGAAATATTTCAACAATGATTTAATTTTGTTACTTAAGCTGCAGTATCGCTATCCAAGGACGTGTCCCAAAGCTTCCTGGAAGACCGCTGCTCTGCTCCT
Organism: Arenicola marina; assembly: GCA_964019135.1. Classification (NCBI taxonomy): domain Eukaryota; kingdom Metazoa; phylum Annelida; class Polychaeta; family Arenicolidae; genus Arenicola; species Arenicola marina. Next base: position 62,537,437 of record OZ025248.1, read on the forward strand.
CCATATTATACACAACACAACAATGTTGAGCGAATGTCTCCACATTTTAATTCCGGCCGATGCTACACCCCGAAACTCCTTCTCACAATGGTGCGACCGATGTCGCAATATAGATCTCAAATATTTCCCCAAGGGCTCGAATGCCGGATACATATCTCCCATACGTGTTTAACGGTGCTTTTCCCTAATGATTCCATCAAATGTTTTTCCAATATCGCTGCTCCCGCGGGCGACATATTTCATACCCTGTGAGCATCCTCGGCTGTATTATCATAGCAGATAATACATTCCCCATGAGCTTCTAGCTCAAAGAAGTGTTTATATGTATATATCTATAAATATATTGATTACTTCCATGAACCCATGTTATGCCATTCCAGCGAATTTATGCGAAACATATCCAGACGAGACGAACCTGTAACTGGCTACGACTTGTGGGAGATATCATTTCCCGAGACACCCATTATATCCGCCGAAAACCGCGGCCATAATATGTATTATACAGTGGACGTCATTTCCAGCGAGTTTGACGTAGCGAAGCGAAGACTTAGGATTATGGCGAGAAACACTCGATAGGTGAACCATCAGTAATGATTCCTGGTTTAGAACTTGTTACCGTCCTCTCAATACGAAAGGTTCAAAAGTGCAAGTTAACGAATAAGGACGATAAGGAATCAGTCGCAATATTCCACAATGGAGATATTTCTGTTTACACGTTGTTACCTGATTAGTTATTGTGTATATCACTGCATGAGAATAGTGCATCGAAATGTACTTGGCTTGGGTGGTTTGCTACTTGATGACGTATAACATAAACGTTGGGTAATGGCTTTAAATGTTTGCCATTTGAGGACGCAAAACATACACGTTTAATGGTTTGAATGTTTGCCATTTGATGACGCATAACATACACGTTGGGTGATGGCTTTGAATGTATGCCATTTGAGGACGCAAAACATACACGTTTAATGGCTTTGAATGTATGCCATTTGATGACGCATAACATACACGTTGTGTAATGGCTTTGGATGTTTGCCATTTGATGACGCATAACATACACGTTAGGTGATGGCTTTGACTACGGCTTCCCATGGTCCTTCTCGGCAGCAAGCGAGCCGCGACCTACTTTCACCGCCACCTCTGTCAACCAGTTATTCTGGCTCAGACCTCATTTTTTGCGCGGCGTCCTTTGGGCGGAAGTTGGCTTTGTGGGGCTGTGATGAGGCACCTGACGTCATCTGTCAGGCCACTCAATCAAGGAACCAGGTGTTCGCGCTTGACAAGGAACAGACCGTAAAAGTCATTACAATGGTCATGTGGCATTTGGGAGGTAGAAGGGCGGGTGACGGATGGTCTTGTGGGGCGGGGTAGGGCAGGGGGTTGGAGGTGTAGATGCGGAGGGCGGAGGGGTTGTACTGAGGAAGATGGACATTAGGCTGGCTTCGTTCTACTGCCATCTCTCCGCTGGCTGTGATAATGCCTCACGAGGACTTCTCTGTGGAAGGCTAGCTACAGGAACAGATGAGTCGCCGAGAGAACAACTGATTTGGAATTGGATGTTGTATCATTAGATTAATGAGGTCGACCTTGACGCGTGTGACTGCGCCACAACAAAGCCTCCCATGTTTCGCCGTTGGCTGGTAGGCCGACAACCTTGCCTACGCGCTCCACGCGTCATGAGAAACCATGCATCGTCTAAAGACAATGTTCTTGCAGATTGAATGAAAGATGCCTGCTCAGTGGAAGATTGTATAGAGTAAGGTCATTACTTTAAAGGGCACTTTGCTCCCCCCCCCACCCCCCCCCCCCCCCTCGCGCCCGGCTTTTTATGTCAATATTGCTATATTGTGGTACGGGTACACTCTTTGACATTCAGCTATGCAAAGCATTTGAATGTGTTTTTTTATCTTATGTTTGCAGTAACCCTTGTAAGTTTCGTCTTTGCAATGCTGGATTTTTATTTCATTTTCTTGTGATTTGTTACAAGACATTACCTTAGCCAATTTCAATATCGACGCTGTCGTAACTAAACCAATAATATAGATTTCTCATGACAGTGAAGTTGAAGCCCAAATCGCAAAATGACGGAGCCCGGCACAAGTGATGATACAATTCCTTAATTTAAGGTCTCACATTACTAACCGCATCTGGCGGTTACCGATGGCCTGGTGACTCGAACACGTGTTTTCACCCACGCTTGATTGGTGGACGAAAGATGCATCCAAGACGGACGAGAGGTGTCGTTTTGTTCCGTTAACAAATGAACCAGGTATTGGCGGGAGTTGTGGCAAATAGCGAATGCACTTTCTAACGTGGCAGTCGTCTCACCACCCCCTTCTGTACCAAACCCGACCCCCTTCTGCACCACACCCGACCCCCTTCTGTACCACACCCGACTCCCGTCTGTACCACGCCCTACCCCTTCTGTACAACACCGCACCCCCTTGGCGCCGACCCCGTCTCCGTCAACTACCATATACCCTCCCCTCCACGCCGGCCTTCTCTCACCCAATTAAAAGTCAGGTAATCCCTGGGCAGGTGTTCCCTCCTACAGGCCACAGACAGCTCTGATCTGCCACAGGTGACTGGTGGCAAACTGGGGGACATTTATCACCCAGGAGAAGGAGGAGAATCCTGTTAATGAGCAAGCTAGCCAGTTTTCCCTGTAATCTCCGAGCCCGATGTGGTCACGCAGTCTGAGGTGGCCTTTTATCTACTGCAGGCCACAAGGGACACGAGTAGCTTCCAGCGTGGTGACCCAGTCTGCGGTGGCCTTTCATCTACTGCAGGCCACAAGGGACACGAGTAGCTTCCAGCGTGGTGACCAAGTCTGCGGTGGCCTTTCATCTACTGCAGGCCACAAGGGACACGAGTAGCTTCCAGCGTGGTGACCCAGTCTGCGGTGGCCTTTCATCTACTGCAGGCCACAAGGGACACGGGTAGCTTCGAGCGTGGGGACCCAGTCTGGGGTGGCCTTTCATCTATTGCAGGCCACAAAGGACACGAGTAGCTTCCAGCGTGGTGACCCAGTCTGCGGTGGGCTTTCATCTACTGCAGGCCACAAGGGACACGGGTAGCTTCCAGCGAGGTGAACCAGTCTGGGGTGGCCTTTCATCTATTGCAGGCCACAAGGGACACGAGTAGCTTCCAGCGTGGTGACCCAGTATGCGGTGGGCTTTCATCTACTGCAGGCCACAAGGGACACGGGTAGCTTCGAGCGTGGGGACCCAGTCTGCTGTGGGCTTTCATCTACTGCAGGCCACAAGGGAAACGGGTAGCTTCCAGCGTGGGGACCCAGTGTGGCCTTTCATCTATTGCAGGCTACAAGGGACACGGGTAGCTTACAGCGTGGTGACCCAGTCTGCGGTGGGCTTTCATCTACTGCAGGCCACAAGGGACACGGGTAGCTTCCAGCGTGGTGACCCAGTCTGCGGTGGGCTTTCATCTACTGCAGGCCACAAGGGACACGGGTAGCTTCCAGCGAGGCGAACCAGTCTGCGGTGGCCTTTCATCTACTGCAGGCCACAAGGGACACGAGTAGCTTCCAGCCTGGTGACCCAATATGCGGTGGGCTTTCATCTACTGCAGGCCACAAGGGACACGGGTAGATTCCAGTATAGTGACTGTCCCGTTTAGTGCAGGCCAGAAGTGACAAAAATAGCTTCCTTTCTACCGATTTTTGCCATAAAACATAATTTATAAATCTAAAATTTTTTGTTTGATATTTACTTAGCATTATTTGGATCAATGGAAAGGGAATAAATCTCCACGTGATGTGTATTGTACAAACTATCTGACGGTATTAACGCGACTAATCGTTGCCTTTCGCCCTACTAAATCTGTGGATTATAGTGCTTGAAATGATTCACACAATTTAGTCATTTTCATCTGCTGCTTACCTACGTTAACCCTGCCTCCCCCCCCCCCGCCCCCTTCCCCTACCCCAGTCTCCATAGGCTGTCATAACCTTAAATACAACATAAGCCGTTGGAAGACTCCAGAACAACTCAATCCCGGACCATTAAAATTTTAAAGCTAAAGCTTCTTGCAACATATGGCATTTAAATCCTTCTAAATAGAGAGGCGGGGCGAAAGGTAGCTAACGGGAAATTTACCGTCACCGGGGGCAGGGGGGAGGGAGCCAGTTGTCAAGGGGGATGTATCTAGGAAGCGATGATCTGGAGGATGAGTCGACCAGGCGGATTTTCCCCGGGGCGGGAAACCATGGGGGGGGGGGGGGAGCAGCAGAATTACGCGAGTGGGGTCGTCTGTGGGGCGCTATCGCTATCTATCGCCACTAGCGAGATTGTCCCAGTGGGAGGGGGTGTGTTGCACCAGTTAGGAGCTTAAGGTCACTTAAAGGTCGGGACAATCCCAGGATGCCAAAAGTGACGCTTGCTCTGCACAATGTGAAACAACCATCTGTATATATAAGTCCGCCTGCCTGTCCGGCCTATGTTCTCCCCCTAAAACATATCAACTGGTAATTCATGTATTGCACTTAGTGCAATGGAGGTGGCCTTTCCAAGCCGACAGTAACACCATCTACCGTCTCTGTGGGACGTATGGCTCACATATATTTAATGTTATCTCGCGATGTGTGACACTGTGCTTTCCGGGTCCTGCCTGGTTCCCCTGTTCTGTGCTGCAGCGCCCTAACCTGCCACGTGGTCAGAATCGCAAACATTAATAATGATCGTTGCCTAACGCACATTGCGCATATATTATGTATACTGCCTCCAAAATGCCGACACATTGCAAAGTGAGGTGTACAGTGGTCCAGAGTCTTAACTTGACTTTGAAGTAGCACTGTACATTGTCTCATCTGTCTTAACTCCCCCTCGTAACCTCCCCGTCTCCTGCCCTTCTTCCGTGTGGCGCCACCTTCCAGCCATTCGTATGCCCGTCACCTACATCCGGTTGGGGAGATGTTCTTTTCGGTCTGCAGAGACTCGCGTAAGTAGCCAACGTGCATCAAATGGGCGCGGTGACGTGATGGCGGTATACCCATGGTGATAGGTGACAGTCAATTTTGCCATGACGACCATGTCCTCCAAGCTATTTAACTGCCGTCTCTATGGGACACAGTGTACCCTTAATATCCCCCATGGACTCCATGCAACCATAAGATAAGAAAATGTTTATAAAAGTAAAATTCGCAAATGCAAAAAGCCATCAAATGACATCGATTTTACTTTTGTTCAAACAGAAAACTGAGACGAAGCTTTTATTGAGTTTCACACGCAAAAAACGCCTCAACATAAAAGAGATATGAAACTAGTTCTTATCCCTCCATTCTTCAAATCTGATTCGCGAGGTAAGGAACTTATTTAAAGCAGACAGTCTCTACTACATTTTTACCCCCATCTAAATCGCCTAAGGTTACGCTCTTCCCACTGGGTGCAGATTGATCCATTTTATTCCCCTCTATTGTGGACCCCAGAAGGGAGAAGCTTCTTAAAGTTGCGCCACGGCAAGAGTTGATAGAAATTTGTCAATAGTTCCAGTGGATGACCCGGGGGATGGCTTTTTGCCTCTTTTCCAAACGCTTGGCGCTTGGCCCCAATCGTCTCGGCGGCCGGAAGTCTATTTGTATTGGGGCGCCAGTCGTCTCGATAAGGTAGGGAGTTCCGGGGGAGGGGTAGGAGTGGGGGGGGGGGGGGTAGGTAGTGGTAGGCAGGGTTTGACGTCGGGAGGTTGGTAGGATGTGTCTGGGGTAGAGTGGAAGGTAGGGGTATTCTGTGGTGGTGTGGACGGTAGCGGAAGTGGGGTAGGGTAGATGGCAGAGGGAGCATAGAAGGGGTGGGGGGAGGGGTAGAGTTAGGGGTGGGGTGAGTGAGTGAAGAGGATGGTGGTGTGGCATGATTACTTGCATGTCATCCTCTTTTTTTTCACCCTCACCCGCACTGCCTCACACACCATGGCACCCACCGAACGAAGGACGATATTGAAAGTCAAATAAAGTCATTAGTTCATTTGTCATCGTTGATCATGCGCTAAAGTTACAATACCAATATCCGCCAGTCGCAAGAGACCGGCGATGCAAATAGAACCTGCTCAGCCAGCCAGGAACTGTCCGCAGTCCCTGTAAGCCACCGGCGACATGTCCATTGGAGCACGCTATAATACAACTCGTAATGATCAGACTGGGGACCACATCCGACACATTAAACAATCTTCGGCCAATACCCTACCATTATAAAGTGTCATCCCTAAATCCGCCATCTTGAATTACAAAATGGTGTTCAAGCAGCTACATTGTTATCAACAACTAACGCGTCAAGTGCAAGAAAAAAACCAAGCGATTTATTGTGCTAATGAATGTATTGTTATATTACTTCGGTTGGCAGTGTGCTTCATATTTTCTACTTTGTCATGAGAGGTGATTCATTCTAAGCACGAAGTTGAACATTATTCGTCACTTTGGATGAACAAGCTGCGTCCTTCGCCCACCCCCCCCTCTCCTTCTCCGAGGATTACCCTCGACCCCCCCGCCCCCCACCTCCCACCCAGGATCCCCACTCTCCCCGGCCCCCTCGTCCTTCACTATCCCTGGATCCGCCCCTGCCTCTCTCCGCATCCCCTTGATCAACAGACCAATTCTAACCGCTGCATCAAATCGAGTGTCATTGTCCATCACCACGGCTTACTCCAATGTTATTCATACTTTAGCTATGGCCTGGCATCTCAAGTTCCTCACACCCCTCAGCCAGATTACAGACATAGCCACCGACCAAGCCCATCCCTTTCCCCCCAAATGTCTTCCACCCGTCCCCTAGACACAACCCCACCCCACCATACCCCTCACCCCCTCCACAAAAAAATGATGCACCCCACCCTTTTCCTCCCCAAATTCCTTCACCCGTCACACGGACACCGAATACCCTCTACTCCTCCCCCCTCCCCTCCTCGCAATCCTACCCCCTCCCCCCAGCCACACCCAGCCGGCATTGACACAGCCCAACATGGCACCCATTGAATGGCAAGTTAATCCGGACCCCCGTCACGCTATGAATACCAATAAGTGGGAGTGAAAAACGAGTGCTGAGCCTGGTCGGGCGCGACTCACCCATTCCAGCCAATGCTTCGTGTGTAATCTTCAAATAGAGAGGTCTAGATGTTTTCTCAGCTAGTCTCAATTCACCAGACTGTGCCCCGTAAGAGGCGGGGTGGGTGGGGTGTAAAGGGCGGGATGAGATTGGGTTGGGTAAGGTAGGGGGTGGGGGGGGCAGTGTAGGTCTTGGCGGGACTCTCAGAGTTATAATGAGGTTCAAATGGACACAGACTGGGAGACAGACAGTGACTCCTCGCATTTGGTTGATGATCCGTCTAGATATGTCCATTAGTTGACGCGACAGGCTTTTAACTTTATTGTCTTATTATCTCATATTATGCTGTCACTGTCTATATTTATAAAACCACAGAAAATTTAATTTATTTAAGGGAAAACATTGAAATGCCAATCAAGCAAAATTTCTAAAATTAAACAAACAATAGCTATAAAATGAATATGAAGCAATGGTTCACCCCAAAGAAGAAAGACTGAAGGTGATGTTCAAAAGCCCAATGAATCAGTACTTCGATGGTAACTAAAGTTGAAAATGTGTACCACTGTGTAATAATCCATAATTCCTCGATTAAAATAAATAGCGCCACTTTTCAAGTTGTAGACAATTCTTGCGGCATTCCAAATGGAGTTTTTGAAAATGTAAATTTCAGTTTCCAGACGTTTTTTGTCACATTGTTCGCAGCAGGGACCAATCTTTGTTTTTACAAACTACTAGGCCTACCTTAGTGATCCCTCTTCATCATGTAGGTTGGAGGGTGGCCTCTGCGGTAGAGTGGGTGTCTGGGGACCATTGCTTGGGCGAATACTGAATCGAGGTAGAAAATATTGGACTTGTCTAAGCGGAGCCACTAAAATGAAAATTGGTCAATGGTAATTTGATCGCGTATAACCCAGTCGATGAACAAGTGCGAGAAAGAAGTGCTTTGCCCTGTCGCTTACAGTCCAGAGGTCACAGACAAGGGACGTTTAGTGAGTCGATGTCAAATTGGAATAGTCTCAGTACAATGCGACAGGCTGGTCATGAATTGTGCTTTTGTTCTCCTTAAATACTTGTCCCCGGTCGATGTAGGCCCCTGCTGATATTGCTCCCCCCCCCCCCCCGAGCCTCCCGTCCATATCCCATCGCCCCCGAACTGTGCAGATAATATGGGAGCTAAGGTACACCCACTGGGATACACGCTTATTTTCCAGATATAATACGTTCTGTGAATATTAAAGCTGGGATAGTGCGGATCCTTCTTCTATCCGCGACATGGTATTCCATCTCCAACTAATGCACTTTCTAAGCGTTTCAAGCAACCAGAGAACTGGATGGGAAAACTGGAAATTTGTCTTCTAAGCAAATAACCGTTGCCTCCCATGCATCATATATGAAGTCATTTAAGATCACTTTGATGTATCAGATGCTAGGCGTGAGTAAAATGTGAGCAATGGTTTGAGCGAATAATTTGATTAAATGATTTTAGTATGATGCTTTAATCTGTGTATGTCATACCTCGAGGACGGAAATGATCAAGGTAGAAAAGAGCCATGTTTCCGGGAGTAACCCCCAACTCGGTTTATCCTCGAAGAAACATTTGCACACTTGGGATTGGGACCATGCTCCGGCGAGTTAAGACGAGTGAATACATGGGTGCCCCGATGTGGGGCGTGGCCAGGCGTAAACACTGACACTGACACGCATTAAGGGGACTCTGGTCTACGGTTGAAACATCCGACTTGAACTACGTAGAGGGGAATAAAGATGACAGGGGCAGTGCATAAAGGCTGTGAGTGTTAATGGTTTTATGGTCGGTACTCGATGGCTTGTGGGTGGACAACTCGTCCATCCCTTGGCCGCTCCTTCAGCGTGACGACCACTTCTTGTCTCCCAAGTGGATGACCGCACGTGAACTGCCATGACAATGCCATTATTCTACCCGGCATGCCTTCGGTTTCCGTTTAAACGTCTCACCATCTTAATTGCGCCGCTGTCGCCATTACCTATGCCAGGGGCTAATAAAGTGAAGTGCAGAGAAAATGAAACGAAAAAATATGTTGTGGAATAAGGGACGCAGCGTAATTGACATTTAAACGGAAGAGGAGCGTTTTTCTGATGAACAACGCAGCGTTGAATTCTTGCGAAGATAAATCCTCATTTTCCTATTGACCGGCCTCATTGGGATACTTGTTCTTTTCTACCTTCACATCCTTTCCTTTCCCTTTATCAGCTTCGCTAGATTGAAAAACCTCTCCACAGAACGTCTTTAATAAACAATGTTGAGGACCACTCTCAAATTCGAGTCCTTGTTGTTTTCAAGTGTGGTTCAGTCCATCCTAAAGTACTTTCTTTAGGCGTCTTAAATTAATGTCTCTCCGTTCGTCTCATGCAGTAGCTTTCCATTCTTAGTGCCGGATCTGTTCTTTAAGTAGTTCTCTAGTAAAACCAACATACCATACATATACTACTTGCAACAATCACATTTTAGATGCAGCAATGCGTACATTCATAATAGTTAAACTTTCTTACTTTAATTTTAATTAGTGTTCCTGCCAAACAGTGTGTATTATTCACGCTAGTATCTGCTACAGAAGTCCATTGCCTTTTAATAATATATATCATACACTTTATCGTACGTGTTTGCTGTGCGTTAACCAACTAAATGGCCGGGTCAAGGAGGGGCTTCAAAATAAAGGGTTTAGCAACATGTACGGGGTTAAATGACGAAGAAGGAAGATGGTATGGTATGGTATGGTATGGTATGGTATGCTATGGTATGGTATGGTATGGTATGGTGTGGTGTGGTATGATATGGTATGGTATGGTATGGTATGGTATGGTATGGTATGGTATGGTATGGTATGGTATGGTAAGGTATGGACATCCCATCCCCAAAGTAACTTAAATTTATTTCATCAAGATGCTGTTGGAATTTATGGCTAGCATGATTTACAGCATCACCATGTGAGTTGCTGAGTTCCACCTGGTTCCCACTGTCGTCATGGTTACGGTCTAACGTAAATGGCCCAATCAGCACCCGTATATCAACTCGTCGTGTTTGCGTCTGGCTTATAAATTCCATGGCGAAATTTCCAAAGGGTGACATAGGTGGCGCTGTAAACAGGGAACCAGGAGTTTACGATGTAGTCCCGAGAATAAACCACGGACGGAATTGCTGGAGGGGGACTAATGGGCATTGCTAGAGTAGTAGTCAGCGGGCTATCTGCATAGAGAGGGTAGTCAGCGATCTATCTGCATAGCGTGGGTAGTCAGCGAGCTATCCGCATAGAGATGGCAGTCAGCGAGCTATCTGCATAGCGAGGGTAGTCAGCGAGCTATCTGCATAGCGAGGGTAGTCAGCGAGCTATCTGCATAGAGAGGGTAGTCAGCGAGCTATCTGCATAGAGAGGGTAGTCAGCGATCTATCTGCATAGCGTGGGTAGTCAGCGAGCTATCCGCATAGAGAGGGCAGTCAGCGAGCTATCTGTATAGAAAGGGCAGTCAGCGAGCTATCTGCATAGAGAGGGTAGTCAGCGAGTTATCTGCATAGAGAGGGTAGTCAGCGAGTTATCTGCATAGAGAGGGTAGTCAGCGAGCCATCTGCATAGAGAGGGTAGTCAGCGAGCTATCTGCATAGCAAACATATTCAGCGATTTGTCTGCATAGCGAGCGTGTTCGGTGAGCTATAGTCAGAGCCAGGGTAGTCGAGGAGCTACACACATAGCGAGGGTGGTCGGTATGCTTTGTGCATAACGAGGATAGTCGGTTTGCTTTGTACATAACGATGGTTGTTGGTATGCTTTGTGCATAACGAGGGTAGTCGGTATGCTTTGTGCATAACGAGGGTGGTCGGTATGCGTTGTGCATAACGATGGTTGTCGGTATGCTTTGTGCATAACGATGGTTGTCGGCATGCTTTGACCATGTCTAGGGTAGTCGGTATGCTTTGACCATAACGATGGGTGTCTGTATGCTTTGTGCATAACGAGTGTAGTCGGTGTACTTTGACAATACAGTCTAGCTGGAGTGCTTTAAGAACATCTAGTGGCCTTGGTGTGCCTTAAAACCGACGACTCCCCTTCAACGAACTCAATATCTAGAACTGACGTACTAAAATCGCACCACACTTTACTCCTACGCCACCCTGGGCACCACACCTTACCCCTACGCTACCCTGGGGACGTCTACGGCGCCGCTCACTACTAGTGAGATAAAAACAATTATGCTTAGTGATCTGGCAACACGCCCCCCCCCCTTGCCCCCCCCCCCCTCCCAACTACTCTTCCCAACCAACGGAAGAATTAGAACAATACATTCTCATCCCAGTAATTAACGTTGTCATGTAGTAGACAGGAACCTTGTGGGACGTCATTGACATTCACAGTCACCCCCTCTGGCAAGCCCAGTAAACAAGTAATCAATATCCTTTGAATAACCCGCCATTATTTCATGGTAATTACCCGACTTCACATTACCCAAGTCAAAATGGCTGATTTTCTTCTTCAACTCAAGAATTGAAGTTTCTTTCAACAATATTTCATCTTACCGAGAGGTTTTGCCCCTTTGCGTGCATCAAAGCTCAAATAAACTACAATTTTGGGATCGAATGAATGCTATGACGTCATCCACGGTGACATAGATCTAGCCCCATAACTACAGCGGGTTAGTTCTTTTCAATATTTGTATTGTTTTCTTTTCTTTTGTTGATTTAAAATCATATGTGATCATCCATAAATATAAAGATTTCGTGCAAAAAAAAATAACAAACTACAGATGTTGTACACTTTAAGACACCAGAATATACAAATGCAGATTAATAATTAATCATACCCACTTAGAAACGAAAGCAAAAACCGTTGTGCATAACGAGGAATAACTGAACATAGGATCCGGGTTTCGTCGCGACCCAGTGGTTAGCGATTCTTAATCCATTATGTGAAGAAATATGTGTGAAATACAGAAACAGCGTTGTCAAGAATGACTGATTATGATCAATGTGAGTTTCGTATCAGCCCTCATCTGGCCCGCATTACGATTGCATGGCTGCTCAAGGTCAAGACATCATGCAAGGTCAAGAGATCAAATAAATGAAGCGCGTAACATTTGATCAGATAGATATCGGTAGGTACATATGTATCAAGTCCAATGGGTCCTAATATCCGACATGGAAGGAAAAGATTTGTGTGATTGCCCTTTTCCTGCTTTTCTGTCTGTCAGAGAAACACTTGTTTACCAAGGACAGAGATGAGAAATGCTGGTGTTTTAAGCCACTTTCTTGCTAAGGCTTAATTTCATCATGAAGGGTACATTGCGTCAACAAACCTTCCAGGTACAACGAAACTGGTGATTGGTACTGGTTGGGAAGGTCATGCGGGTGGGAGGTGATGGATCTACTGTCGGTTAGGGGGAATGAGCACCTCATGGTCAAGCCAATACCGAAATCCCAAGCCACTTATCCAAAAGATTAAAGAAGTAATTGCGACAAAACGGTGCCGGCTGGTCCTTCTGAAACCAAGCAAACCGTTGCAGCTAAAACATCTGGTGGAGAGGTTTTAACATAAACCGATGGATTTAGTACTGAAAGCTATTTACTTAGATTTTGACAAATGTTCGTATGTGCAAATAGCGTAATTTGACCATTTCAAATGGCGATGCGTAACAATGTATTGGTAGTTAATAAAATCGAAATTAAACTTGGTATGGCCCGTCGATTGCTGGCGTGCCTGCATTGGCACTACGTCATCCAGGAAATAACGTTACCCAGTGAAGACGTCACCTTGTGACAACGTCAAACCGTTATGACGTCATCCCGTGATGACGTCACCCCGTGGTAACGTAATCCCTTGGGGTGACCTTGCCATAAGGGAACGATGCCCATCACGTGAGGTTTACACAGAAGAATTTTTATAGCAGTCGATTAGCAGCATAAATCCCGTGCTTTGTCGAAGTGGATAAGAATTATTCAGGGACGATCGGACAATCTATTAAATAACAGAATACGCCAGTCAAATTCCCAATCATGCTCCACGCCATGAACGACTAAATGTGATTTGACACATGGGCTTTCGAACCCAATACTCGCAGCTCTTACCATTACCAAGAAAAAGGGGATTTGATTGGTATTTGGCTGCCCTGGTTGACACAAAGGGAATCACAGCACAGCCCAAGATGGCGGCCGTTAAGAGGCGGAGCATTTGTGGCGCTAAAATACAGTCTATGAACTCCCTAAGGCCGACCGTCTGACGGATAAATGGATAAATGGACTAAACCTAACACAAGGAAAAGGCACAGGACAATATCAGAAGAGAAACTTCGCAAGAAACAGAATCTTAGTAAAAAAAGTCCCTTGCGAGTTCGACCGAAGGGCGATAATACCAGGCCGGCATCGGCGTACCACTGTCTAACCAGCAGGCGACCAAGTCAAGCCGCAGGTATGGGTGACTTGGACGATACTACTGTATGCGATATGAATGAACTCACAGAAAGGGTCACCTTTACTGAAAAAATGCCAGGCGAGCACAGTAGCAATGTAGCAACATTGAAGCGGGAAACAGAAGATTTAAAAAGTGAAGTTGCTCTGCTAAAGGGAATATTTATGCACCAGAGCGCAGAAATTAAACAACTGAAGAGCGAAGTTACTGATCTTAAGACGCGGTCGATGCAGAATAACGTGTTATTCCATGGCTTGGAAGAGGCAAGCAATGGTGAGGACAATTGTGAACAACTGGTAAGAGACTTTCTTAAAAAACATGGATGTGAAAGCTCGATAGCGATTGACAGATCCCACTAACTTGGGGCCTTCAACAAGCTATCAAGCAAAGCTCACCCCAGGCCCATTGTGACACGGCTTTCCTCGCAAAAGACGGTTTCTGAGCTGCTCAGCTTTGCCCGGAACCTCCCACGAGGCAAAAACGAGCCCAAAATTACACCTCAATATCCGCCCGAGTTGCTTGAGGGCCGCAGGAGACACGGAGAGAAAATAGCAGCTCTTAAGAAAGGAAACACCTTAGCAAATCGCGTAAATTTCAAGCTTGTCAAGGACAAACTCTATGTTAATGGAGAACTGCAGAAGGACCCCCTACCCAGGCCAACGGTCCATGATATCATAAGCACTACACCCGCCGAGAGGGAGCTGATTTCAGGAACAGCTCACAACTTTCGCCACGGCCAACCCACCAGCCACCGCGGGACCACCCTGATCGCCTCCGCCACGCCCGTGCAGAGTATCGCCGACGTTAGATCAGCGTACAGAAAGATACTGCTCGACCCCAACAGATTGGCCGCAGCGCACACGGGAGCGGTCTTCCGGTTTGCAGGCGACACGCCGGCCGAACCAAAGGATGGCTGGCAGGACGACGGCCTCCATGGGGCAGGTCGGCACCTGCGCTACCTTATGAACCGGAAGAACGTCAACAACACCGCTGTCTTTGTCACTGTGAACTCACACCAGCCTCACCTGAGCCTCGATGGCTTTCGAGCTCTAGAGGAGGCGCTTAACTGTGTAACTTAAATCCTGTTACCGGTTACCGTCTGAGTTGATGTCAATTACCGTACGCGCTTTTGTCGGTTTCACCAAACCTACTGACTCACACTCTATCGTAATGTTTCTCACTTATGTCCCGGTTTGTCTCTTTCTTGTACAGTCTACAACCTTTCCAACATGCTCAGAGTTCATCTGTCGCCACTCACGCTTCCAACCTGCCAATGCTGTGTTCCAATATAACACTCAGAAGTTTCGCACCGATGCGCAGTAATTCCGTTCGTTTTGATGTTTGTTTGACTCATGGCATCTGCGACGCCATGGCACCAAGTGTTATTATGTTTTCTGCACAACTGTTTATTGTGTTAAGTGTCAATACCTATATCAAAATTGTATGGAAGAAGCTCTCATGTTCGTTTAAGGGGAGTATTGTGTATCGTATCGGGTATCTTATGAAACCATATTATGATTCCTTATGACGTGTCCCACAACATGTGAATATGGTGAGCTTGGTATCTATTATCTCAATGCCAGGAGCATAGTCAGCCGGCCAGATCCGACCTCTGCTTACGTTCCTACTAATCAATCTTATTATAAACTTGATGAGATATATCATCTTCTAGTTGTGGATAAGCAGGCTGATATTATATCTATTGGGGAATCTTGGCTTGATCCCACCATTGTGAACTCAGATATAGAACTGACAGGGTATCAAATCCATCGTAATGACAGAGGCAGGCACGGAGGAGGGGTTTTAGTCTTTGTTCGCGACCACTTGTCAAACCATCGGCGATATGATTTGGAAAATTGCGATATTGAGTCTGTTTGGCTGGAGCTTGCAATGCCGCACGGAAAATGTCTGGTAGGTTCTTTTTACAGAGCGCCTAATTCCCGAGTTGATTGTGTTAATGAGTTTATGTCACACTTACAAGACTCCTATAATAACGCGGCAGCAAATAATTCGGATTTGATTTTAACGATAAGTGTCTATCTTTTGAAGGTACTCACGATGACAGTGATCTGAAGTATAAACTAGTTAATTTTGTCCAAAAGCAATAATTTGGCACAGTTAATTATGGAACCGTCACGGATCACGCCAACCAGCATCTCCTTGCTTGACCTCGTGATAACAGATTCGCCGACCAGGGTTGGCAAAAGTGGTGTCATTTCCCCAATATGTAACCTCGACCATCATATTGTGTACTGCCAAAAATATATGCCTTTTATAACGCAAACTTTATTGGCATGCGTGAATACTTATCTCTCGCTCCATGGAACGAAGCTATAGAGTGTGATGAAAGTATCGAGGAATGTGTAAAGCATTGGCACTCTATATTCGAAGAACCCGTTGATATGTTTATACCAAGTAAGTCCATCGTTATTAGACCAAAGGACAAACCCTGGATGACGCCTCATGTTAGAAGGCTTATTAGAAAGAGGGATCGCCTATTTAAACGGTTTGCTAAGCGTAGAAATGATCACTCTCATAACTTATATATAACCGCCCGGCGAGAGGCACACTTGGAAGTAGACCGCGCTAAGGAAGCTTATTATGTGAGACTCACAGGCGTCTCAGGGACCCCCACACCACAGCTAAGGAATTCTCCAAACTGTGCAAAATATTCTATCGTGGTAAAAAAGATATTGGTGTTCCATCAATAGTAGAAAACGGCCATTGGCTTTCGGACTCCTTAAGTAAGGCAAACGTCCTCAACACTTTCTTTTCTCTGAATGCTACGATACCCTCTGTTGAACATGGTTTCGCGCTTCCCCCGCTTCAGTTCAAAACACCCTCAAGGCTGACCAGTGTCGAGTTTACATCAAGTACGGTGTATGCAGTCTTAAACAGTTTAAATGTTAACAAGGCTAATGGGCCTGACCACATCAGTAATCGTATGCTCAGAGAATTGTTATTGCCCAGCCTCTATCAAGCCTATTTAATCATTGTATCACCTCCCATGTATTTCCCATTTATTGGAAACAGGCCAATGTAACTCCAGTGTTTAAGAAAGGGGATAGACATTTAAAGGAAAACTATCGACCTATCTTACTATTGTCATGCGTGGGGAAAATAATGGAAAGACTTGTTTACGATAATATGTAAAATACTGTATTCAAAATGAATTATTAACTTGGAGAAACTCTGGTTTCAAACGAAACGATTCAACTGTTGATCAATTGACGTACATAACGCACAGAATATATACATCCCTTGAAAGAAATCATGATTCTGCTATGGTATTTTTAGATGTGTCTAAAGCATTTGACAAAGTTTATCATTACGGTCTCTTGCATAAACTCCAGACGTTCGGTATAACGGGTGATCTTTTACTCTGGTTCAAGTATTAATTATTTAACTAATCGTAGCCAACAGGTTGTGCTGGAGGGCTGTGCCTCGGAAAGCAAGGATGTCAATGCCGGCGTTCCCCAAGGTTCAATTCTGGGCCCCCTATTGTTCCTAGTGTACGTCAACGATATTGTTGATGATCTGGAATGCGAAATATTCTTGTATGCGGACGATACGTCTCTGTACTTCGTTCTGGACAGCAGCCACAGTCAAACAACCATTAATCGCGATCTCAAGAAGTTATGTAATTGGGCTGCCCAGTGGAGAGTAACTTTCAACCCTACCAAAACAGTCTATATGACGTTCAGTAAAAAGTCACGTAAACCCGAGGGACTTGACTTGTACTTGGGTGCCACTAAGATAAGACGAGTCGACAGTCACTGCCATCTCGGAATCACTCTATCAAGCAATATGAAGTGGAGCGCCCAAGTTGACAATATGGTTGCTAAATCTTCCAAGTCGATGAACCTATTGAAACGCCTACCTTTGCGTGTGGCTAGGAAGACAAAGATGTGCATATATAAGGCTTATATTAGACCAGTATTAGAGTATGCTACCCCTGTGTTCCATGGCAACTTGACTAAGCACCACTCGGACCAATTAGAAAACGTACAGCGTCAAGCCCTGTTAACAGCCACGAGGGCATATTCCAGTACCTCTCATAGAAATCTCGTTAATGAAACTGGCGCAGAATTAATATCTGCCCGACGATCTTACTTCAGTGTCTGTATGCTGTATAAAATGATTAATAGTCTGGTTCCACAGTATCTAGCAACTCTTGTCCCACCCAGAGTGTCTGACATATCGCGTTACCCCCTGCGTTGTAATGACCATCTCTATCATCCTGCAATCAAGAAAACCTATCATAAGAACTCCTTTTTGTGGATCACTGTCCGAGCGTGGAACTCCCTAACACGCGATCTAAAGCAATCACCGTCCTTTTCGTCTTTCAAGTCTCTATACAAACAGAGGTACTTTGGCTTGCCAAATGTATTGTATGATATGTTTTCTGGGGATGGGGCGATTAACCATAGCAGATTGCGTCTTGGACTTAGTGGACTGAACTCGCACAGACATGCTTACGGGTTTATAGATTCAGCCATATGTAACTTATGTAATGATACTTCTGAAGATTGTGTGCATTTCTTACTGGTATGTCCTGTGTTTAGCATTCACCGTGAAGAACTATTTAACAATATTCAACCCATAGTCGATGAAAACCTATCTAATATAACGAATTTCACCACGCAACAATTAGCTCGATTATGCAATACTTTAATATTTGGATCCGTCGAATCAACCATCGAAGAAAACATCATATTGTTTAAGGCTGTCCAGACACATATAATAAGCACTGGTAGATTTTGAGTCTTAAATGTTTTAACCGAAAAACAGTTATTAATAAGAACTCACCCGTCGCTATAATGTATATTTTGGAATTATCTCTATCTCCATCTCGATTGCGATTACGGTAGCATTCTCCTCTCTTTAGTGATTATTACTTCGTTGTATTCTTCTGTATATGTCATTGTTTATATGCTCGAGGTAGTCATTAAGATGTGTATGCGCTGTTGATAACCTCGTTAAATAAATGAAGTTTACACACAAAAAAACAAAGGGAATCGTGCCCCAAAGAGGGACCTGCAACTTATTCATCTAATGAGACACAGGGGCAGAACTGTATCCGTCTGGTCCGTAAGTCCGTCCCTTGGATGTCTTTGGGACGAGAGTAGTATGCGCTGGAGCTCCGGTTGATGTCATAATTCAGTGACTCCCTCTGCGGTCCATTCACTAATCTAATTTGGCTTCTCTTGAGTTGGGGGGGGGGGGGAGGGGTGGAGGGCCGGACAATTGGCTGTCTGGGTGGTGAAGGTCCAGTTAGCAGGCGTAAAACCTCGCAGCACTAGAATCCCAATTTACATGGCCTCAGATGTGGTCTTGGGATGTTATTTTAAATGGCTTTAGCATCTTTTGATCTTGACCGCTCTATTTCGTCAGCTCGTCTGTTCAGATTCTCGGTGAAGGTTGAAGATAAATATGATTAAATGTACCGGAGAAATAGCCTCCACGCTTAGGGAAAATTCCGTGTGTACTTGTTTCTAAGATTTTGGATTGAAATATTTCAACAATGATTTAATTTTGTAACTTGAGCTGCAGTATCGCTATTCAAGGACGTGGCATAAACCCTCCTGGAAGACCGCTACTCTGTTCCTCCATATTGTACAACAAAGCCACAACAATGTTGAGCGAATGTCTCCACATTTTTATTCCGGCCGATACTACACCGCGAAACTCCTTCTCACAATGGTCCGACCGACATAGATCTCAAATATTTCCCCAAGGGCTCGAATGCCGGATACATATCTCCCATACGTGTTTAACGGTGCTTTTCCTTAATGATTCCATCAAATGTTTTTCCAATATCGCTGCTCCCGCGGGCGACATATTTCATACCCTGTGAGCATCCTCGATTGTATTATCATAGCAAATAATACATTCCCCATGAGTTTCTCGCTCAAAGAAGTGTTTATATGTATATATCTATAAATATATTGATTAATTCCATGAACCCATGTTATGCCATTCCAGCAAATTTATGCGAAACATATCCAGACGAGACGAACCTGTAACTGGCTACGACTTGTCGGAGATATCATTTCCCGAGACACCCATTATATCCGCCAAAAACCGCGGCCATGATATACATTATACAGTGGACGTCATTTCCAGCGAGTTTGACGTAGCGAAGCGAAGACTTAGGATTATGGCGAGAAACACTCGATAGGTGAACCATCAGTAATGATTCCTGGTTTAGACCTTCTTACCGTCCTCTCAATACGAAAGGTTCAAAAGTGCAAGCTGACGAATAAAGGTGATTAGGAATCAGTCGCAATATTCCACAATGGAGATATTTCTGTTTACACGTTGTTACTTGATTAGTTATTGTGTATATCACTGCATGAGAATCGTGCATCGAAATGTAATTGGCTTGGGTGGTTTGCTACTTGATGACGTATGACATAAACGTTGGGTAATGGCTTTAAATGTTTGACATTTGATGACGCAAAACATACACGTTTAATGGCTTTGAATGTTTGCCATTTGATGACGCATAGCATACACGTTGGGTAATGGCTTTGACTACGGCTTCCCATGGTCCTTCTCTGCAGCAAGCGAGCCGCGGCCTACTTTCACCGCCACCTCTGTCAACCAGTTATTCTGGCTCAGACCTCATTTTTTGCGCGGCGTCCTTTGGGCGGAAGTTGGCTTTGTGGGGCTGTGATGAGGCACCTGACGTCATCTGTCAGGCCACTCAATCAAGGAACCAGGTGTTCGCGCTTAACAAAGGAACAGACCGTAAAAGTCATTACAATGGTCACGTGGCATTTAGGAGGTAGAAGGGTGGGTGAAGGATGGTCTTGTGGGGCGGGGTAGGGCAGGGGGAGTGTGTAGATGCGGAGGGGGAGGGGTTGTACTGAGAAAGATGGACATTAGGCTCCGCTGGCTGTGATAATGCCTCACGAGGACTTCTCTGTGGAAGGCTAGCTACAGGAACAGATGAGCCGTTAAGAGAACAACTTATTTGGAATTGGATGTTGTATCATTAGATTAATGAGGTCGACGTTGGCGCGTGTGACTGAGCCACCACAAGGCATGTGTTCGCGTTGGCTGGTTAAGATACCCTTGCCTACGCACTCCCAGCGTCATGAGAGGGGGGCCTCCCTGGTGTAGTGGTTAGCGCACTAGACCGCAGATCAATAGGTCCTGGGTTCGAATCCGGGCTCGGGCACCTAATCTGGGGCATGTTTCATTCCTTCATCCTTCATCGTCTCGGGAGGTTCCTTGGCCCAATTTAGCCTGTATGTGCACAAAAGTGGCCTAAAACACCAACATTCCATTCCCAGCGTCATGAGAAACCATGCATCGTCCAAAGACAATGTTCTTGCAGATTGAATGAAAGATGCCTGCTCAGTGGTTGTGTATAATGTAAGGTGATTACACTAACGCGCACTTTGCCCCCCCCCCTCGCGCTCGGCTTTTTATGACAATATTGCTATATTGTGGTAAGGATACACTCTGTTACATTCAGCTTTTATGCAAAACATTTGAATGTGTTTTTTTATCTTATGTTTGCAGTCTTTGGAATTTCGTCTTTGCTGGATTTGTATTTCACTTTCTTGTGTATTGTTACAAGACATTACGTTAGCCAATTTCAATATCGACGGTGTCGTAACTAAACCAATAATATAGATTTCTCATGACAGTAAAGTTGAAGCCCAAATCGCAAAATGACGGAGCCCGGCACAAGTGATGATACAATTCCTTAATTGCTAACCGCATCTCGTGGTTCCCGATGGCCTGGTGACTGGAAAACGTGTTTTCACCCACGCCTGATAGGTGGATGAAAAATGCATCCAAGACCAGCTTAATTAACGTTAATTATCCTCTTCTGTACCACAAGCGACCCCCTTCTGTACCACACCCGACCCCCTTCCGTACCACACCTGACCCCCTTCTGTACCAAACCCGACCCCCTTTTGTACCACACCCGACCCCCTTTTGTACCACACCCGACCCCCTTCTGTACCACACCCGACCCCCTTATGTACCACACCCAAACCCCTTCTGTACCACACCCGACCCCCTACCGTACCACTCCCGACCCCTTTCTGTACCACACAGTACCCTGTTCTGTACAATACATGACCCCTTCTGTACGACACCCGACCCCCATTGCGCCGACCCTGTCTCCGTCAACTACCACATACCGTCCGTTCCACGCCGGCCTTCTCTCACCCAATTAAAAGTCAGGTAATCACTGGGCAGGTGTTGCCTCCGGCAGGCCACAGACAGCTCTGATCTGGCACAGGTGACTGGTGGCAAACCGGGGGAGATCACCCGGGAGACACCTCATAGGATGAAAATCCTGTTAATGAGCAAGTTAGCCACTTTCCACTGGAATCTCCGAGGCCGATATGGTCACGCACTCTGGCGTGGCATTTCATCTACTGCAGGCCACAAGGGACACGGGTAGCTTCCAGCGTGGTGACTCCGTCTGCGGTGGCCTTTCATCTACGGCAGGCCACAAGGGACACGGGTAGCTTCCAGCGTGGTGACCCAGTCTGCGGTGGCCTTTCATCTACTGCAGGCCACAAGGGACACGAGTAGCTTCCAGCGTGGTGACCCCGTCTGCGGTGGCCTTTCATCTACTGCAGGCCAGAAGGGACACGAGTAGCTTCCAGTGTGGTGACCCAGTCTGCGGTGGCCTTTCATCTACTGCAGGCCACAAGGGACACGAGTAGCTTCCAGCGTGGTGACCCAGTCTGCGGCGGTCTGCCTCCCCCTCCCCCCTCCCACTCCCCTCTCCCCTCCCACCCCTCCCCAGTCTCCATAGGCTGTCATAACCTTGAATACAACATAAACCGTTGAAAGACCACAACAACAACTCAATTCCGGACCATTAAAATTTTAAAGCTGGAGCTTATTGCAACATTTGGCATTTAAATCCTTCTAAATGTAGAGGCTTCCCGAACGGTAGCTAACGGGAAATTTACCGTCACCGGGGGCGAGGGGGAAGCAGTTGTCAAGGGGGGTGTATCTGGGGAGCGATGATCTTTGGGATCAGTCGCCCATGGGAATTTCCCGGGGCGGTATACCCTGGGGAGGGGGGGGGGGGAGGAGAATTGCCCGAGTGGAATGGTCTGTGGGGCGCTATTGCTATCTGGGAGCGAGAGTTTTCCAGTAGGAGGGGGTGTCGGGCGCTATCGATATCTGGGAGCGAGATTGTCCCAGTGGGAGGGGGTGTGGGGCGCTATCGCTATCTGGGAGCGAAATTGTCGGTGTAGGGCGCTATCGCCATCTGGGAGCGAGATTGTCCCAGTGGGAGGGGGTGTGGGGCGCTATCGCTATCTGGGAGCGAGATTGTCCCAGTGGGAGGGGGTGTGGGGCGCTATCGCTATCTGGGAGCGAGATTGTCCCAGTGGGAGGGGGTGTGGGGCGCTATCGCTATCTGGGAGCGAGATTGTCCCAGTGGGAGGGGCTGTGGGGCACTATCGCTATCTGTGAGCGAGATTGTCCCAGTGGGAGGAGGTGTGGGGCGCTATCTCTATCTGGGAGCGAAATTGTCCCAGTGGGAGGGGGTGTGGGGCGCTATCTCTATCTGGGAGCGAAATTGTCCCAGTGGGAGGGGGTGTGGGGCGCTATCGCTATCTGGGAGCAAGATTGTCCCAGTGGGAGGGGGTGTTGGGCGCTATCGCTATCTGGGAGCGAGATTGTCCCAGTGGGAGGGGGTGTGGGGCACTATCGCTATCTGGGAGCGAGATTGTCCCAGTGGGAAGAGGTGTGGGGCGCTATCGCTATCTGAGAGCGAGATTGTCCCAGTGGGAGGGGGTGTGGGGCGCTATCGCTATCTGGGAGCGAGATTGTCCCAGTGGGAGGGGGTGTGGGGCGCTATCGCTATCTGAGAGCGAGATTGTCCCAGTGGGAGGGGCTGTGGGGCGCTATCGCTATCTGAGAGCGAGATTGTCCCAGTGGGAGGGGGTGTGGGGCGCTATCGCTATCTGGGAGCGAGATTGTCCCAGTGGGAGGGGGTGTGGGGCGCTATCGCTATCTGGGAGCGAGATTGTCCCAGTGGGAGGGGGTGTGGGGCACTATCGCTATCTGGGAGCGAGATTGTCCCAGTGGGAAGAGGTGTGGGGCGCTATCGCTATCTGAGAGCGAGATTGTCCCAGTGGGAGGGGCTGTGGGGCGCTATCGCTATCTGAGAGCGAGATTGTCCCAGTGGGAAGGGGTGTGGAGCGCTATCGCTATCTGGGAGCGAGATTGTCCCAGTGGGAGGGGGTGTGGGGCGCTATCGCTATCTGAGAGCGAGATTGTCCCAGTGGGAGGGGGTGTGGGGCGCTATCGCTATCTGGGAGCGAGATTGTCCCAGTGGGAGGGGGTGTGGGGCACTATTGCTATCTGGGAGCGAGATTGTCCCAGTGGGAAGAGGTGTGGGGCGCTATCGCTATCTGAGAGCGAGATTGTCCCAGTGGGAGGGGGTGTGGGGCGCTATCGCTATCTGAGAGCGAGATTGTCCCAGTGGGAGGGGGTGTGGGGCGCTATCGCTATCTGGGAGCGAGATTGTCCCAGTGGGAGGGGGTGTGGGGCGCTATCGCTATCTGAGAGCGAGATTGTCGCAGTGGGAGGGGGTGTGGGGCGCTATCGCTATTTAGGAGCGAGATTTTTCCAGTGGGAGGAGGTGTGGGGCGCTATCGCTAGCTGGGAGCGAGATTGTCCCAGTGGGAGGGGGTGTGGGGCGCTATCGCTATCTGGGAGCGAGATTGTCCCAGTGGGAGGGGGTGTGGGGCGCTATCGCTATCTGAGAGCGAGATTGTCCCAGTGGGAGGGGGTGTGGGGCGCTATCGCTATCTGAGAGCGAGATTGTCGCAGTGGGAGGGGGTGTGGGGCGCTATCGCTATTTGGGAGCGAGATTTTTCCAGTGGGAGGAGGTGTGGGGCGCTATCGCTATCTGGGAGCGAGATTGTCCCCGTGGGAGGGGGTGTGGGGCACTATCGCTATCTGGGAGCGAGATTGTCCCAGTGGGAAGAGGTGTGGGGCGCCATCGCTATCTGAGAGCGAGATTGTCCCAGTGGGAGGGGCTGTGGGGCGCTATCGCTATCTGGGAGCGAGATTGTCCCAGTGGGAGGGGGTGTGGGGCGCTATCGCTATCTGGGAGCGAGATTGTCCCAGTGGGAGGGGGTGTGGGGCGCTATCGCTCTCTGGGAGCGAGATTGTCCCAGTGGGAGGGGGTGTGGGGTGCTATCGCTATCTGGGGGCGAGATTGTCCCAGTGGGAGGGGGTGTGGGGCGCTATCGCTATCTGGGAGCGAGATTGTCCCAGTGGGAGGGGCTGTGGGGCGCTATCGCTATCTGGGAGCGAGATTGTCCCAGTGGGAGGGGGTGTGGGGCGCTATCGCTATCTGGGAGCGAGATTGTCCCAGTGGGAGGGGGTGTGGGGCGCTATCGCTATCTGAGAGCGAGATTGTCGCAGTGGGAGGGGGTGTGGGGCGCTATCGCTATCTGGGAGCGAGATTTTTCCAGTGGGAGGGGGTGTGGGGCGCTATCGCTATCTGGGAGCGAGATTGTCCCAGTGGGAGGAGGTGTGGGGCGCTATCGCTATCTGGGAGCGAGATTGTCCCAGTGGGAGGGGGTGTGGGGCGCTATCGCTATCTGAGAGCGAGATTGTCGCAATGGGAGGGGGTGTGGGGCGCTATCGCTATTTGGGAGCGAGATTTTTCCAGTGGGAGGGGGTGTGGGGCGCTATCGCTAGCTGGGAGCGAGATTGTCCCAGTGGGAGGGGGTGTGGGGCGCTATCGCTATCTGGGAGCGAGATTGTCCCAGTGGGAGGGGGTGTGGGGCGCTATCGCTATCTGGGAGCGAGATTTTCCCAGTGGGAGGGGGTGTGGGGCGCTATCGCTATCTGGGAGCGAGATTTTTCCAGTGGGAGGGGGTGTGGGGCGCTATCGCTATCTGGGAGCGAGATTTTTCCAGTGGGAGGGGGTGTGGGGCGCTATCGCTAGCTGGGAGCGAGATTGTCCCAGTGGGAGGGGGTGTGGGGCGCTATTGCTATCTGGGAGCGAGATTGTCCCAGTGGGAGGGGGTGTGGGGCGCTATCGCTATCTGGGAGCGAGATTTTCCCAGTGGGAGGGGGTGTGGGGCGCTATCGCTATCTGGGAGCGAGATTGTCCCAGTGGGAGGGGGTGTGGGGCGCTATCGCTATCTGGGAGCGAGATTGTCCCAGTGGGAGGGGGTGTGGGGCGCTATCGCTATCTGGGAGCGAGATTTTCCCAGTGGGAGGGGGTGTGGGGCGCTATCGCTATCTGGGAGCGAGATTTTTCCAGTGGGAGGGGGTGTGGGGCGCTATCGCTATCTGGGAGCGAGATTTTTCCAGTGGGAGGGGGTGTGGGGCACTATCGCTAGCTGGGAGCGAGATTGTCCCAGTGGGAGGGGGTGTGGGGCGCTATTGCTATCTGGGAGCGAGATTGTCCCAGTGGGAGGGGGTGTGGGGCGCTATCGCTATCTGGGAGCGAGATTTTCCCAGTGGGAGGGGGTGTGGGGCGCTATCGCTATCTGGGAGCGAGATTGTCCCAGTGGGAGGGGGTGTGGGGCGCTATCGCTATCTGGGAGCGAGATTGTCCCAGTGGGAGGGGGTGTGGGGCGCTATCGCTATCTGGGAGCGAGATTGTCCCAGTGGGAGGGGGTGTGGGGCGCTATCGCTATCTGGGAGCGAGATTGTCCCAGTGGGAGGGGGTGTGGGGCGCTATCGCTATCTGAGAGCGAGATTGTCCCAGTGGGAGGGGGTGTGGGGCGCTATCGCTATCTGAGAGCGAGATTGTCCCAGTGGGAGGAGGTGTGGGGCGCTATCGCTATCTGGGAGCGAGATTGTCCCAGTGGGAGGGGGTGTGGGGCGCTATCGCTATCTGGGAGCGAGATTGTCCCAGTGGGAGGGGGTGTGGGGCGCTATCGCTATCTGGGAGCGAGATTGTCCCAGTGGGAGGGGGTGTGGGGCGCTATCGCTATCTGGGAGCAAGATTGTCCCAGTGGGAGAGGGTGTGGGGCGCTATCGCTATCTGAGAGCGAGATTGTCCCAGTGGGAGAGGGTGTGGGGCGCTATCGCTATCTGGGAGCAAGATTGTCCCAGTGGGAGGGGGTGTGGGGCGCTATCGCTATCTGGGAGCGAGATTGTCCCAGTGGGAGGGGGTGTGGGGCGCTATCGCTATCTGGGAGCGAGATTGTCCCAGTGGGAGGGGGTGTGGGGCGCTATCGCTATCTGGGAGCGAGATTGTCCCAGTGGGAGGGGGTGTGGGGCGCTATCGCTATCTGGGAGCAAGATTGTCCCAGTGGGAGGGGGTGTGGGGCGCTATCGCTATCTGGGAGCAAGATTGTCCCAGTGGGAGGGGGTGTGGGGCGCTATCGCTATCTGGGAGCGAGATTGTCCCAGTGGGAGGGGGTGTGGGGCGCTATCGCTATCTGGGAGCGAGATTGTCCCAGTGGGAGGGGGTGTGGGGCGCTATCGCTATCTGAGAGCGAAATTGTCCCAGTGGGAGGGGGTGTGGAGCGCTATCGCTATCTGGGAGCGAGATTGTCCCAGTGGGAGGGGGTGTGGGGCGCTATCGCTATCTGTGAGCGAGATTGTCCCAGTGGGAGGGGGTGTGGGGCGCTATCGCTATCTGAGAGCGAAATTGTCCCAGTGGGAGGGGGTGTGGAGCGCTATCGCTATCTGGGAGCGAGATTGTCCCAGTGGGAGGGGGTGTGGGGCGCTATCGCTATCTGAGAGCGAGATTGTCCCAGTGGGAGGGGGTGTGGGGCGCTATCGCTATCTGGGAGCGAGATTGTCCCAGTGGGAGGGGGTGTGGGGCGCTATCGCTATCTGGGAGCGAGATTGTCCCAGTGGGAGGGGGTGTGGGGCGCTATCGCTATCTGGGAGCAAGATTGTCCCAGTGGGAGGGGGTGTGGGGCGCTATCGCTATCTGGGAGCGAGATTGTCCCAGTGGGAGGGGGTGTGGGGCGCTATCGCTATCTGGGAGCGAGATTGTCCCAGTGGGAGGGGGTGTGGGGCGTTATCGCTATCTGGGAGCGAGATTGTCCCAGTGGGAGGGGGTGTGGGGCGCTATCGCTATCTGAGAGCGAGATTGTCCCAGTGGGAGGGGGTGTGGGGCGCTATCGCTATCTGGGAGCGAGATTGTCCCAGTGGGAGGGGGTGTGGGGCGCTATCGCTATCTGGGAGCGAGATTGTCCCAGTGGGAGGGGGTGTGGGGCCCCATTGCTATCTGGGAGCGAGATTGTCCCAGTGGGAGGGGGTGTGGGGCGCTATCGCTATCTGGGAGCGAGATTGTCGCAGTGGGAGGGGGTGTGGGGCGCTATCGCTATCTGAGAGCGAGATTGTCGCAGTGGGAGGGGGTGTGGGGCGCTATCGCTATCTGGGAGCGAGATTGTCCCAGTGGGAGGGGGTGTGGGGCGCTATCGCTATCGCGGAGCGAGATTGTCCCAGTGGAAGGAGGTTTGCTGCACCAGTTAGAAGCCTAAGGTCACTTAAAGGTCGGGACAATCCCACGATGCCAAAAGTGACGCTTGCTCGGGATAATGTGAAACAACCAACTGTATATATAAGTCCGCCTGGCTGTCTGGCCTATGTTCTCCCCCTCAAAAATATCAACTGATAATTCATGCATAGTACTTAATGCAATGTAGACGGCCTTTCCAAGCCGACAGTAACACCATCTACCTTCCCTGTGAGACGTATGGCTCACATATATTTAATGTTATCTCGCGATGTGTGACACTGCTTTCCGGGTCCTGCCTGGTTCCGCTGTTCTGTGCTGCAGCGCCCTAACCTGCCACGTGGTCAGAATCGCGGCGAACATTAATAATGAACGTAGTGCCTAACGCACATTGCGCATATATTATATCTACTGCCTCCACATTGTAAAGTGGGATGTACAGTGGCCCAGCCTCTTAAATTGACTTTGAAGTAAACATTGTACGATGCAAGCGCCATTGTTTTATTCAGTAGCTTCACCGTGATGCAATGTTGTTGCACATGTTGTACGCAGCACAAAACTCAAAACGAGAAAAAACGAAACTCAGCACGAGAAGATCTAGTATTTTCTATTGCTTCATAATTCCTGTTCCTAGGAGCTATGTATTTATTCCTAATGTCATGTTAATGAAATGATTCAGGCAGCCCAGGCATTTAAGAAGTACGTGCGATATTGAAGGCTCACTTGAACGAAAGGTATATGTTAATTGTCATAATATATCTATGGTTTCAGATCATATATAGCCAAACACCCATCAATTGTATGTATATGCTCTAAAACCTGACATTCATTATAGCATGATAGGCCTAAACATGAAACAGTTTTATTTTCATTATATTATTTGCCTTACTCGACAGACATGTAGTTTGAGCTCACATTAGGTGCATGGTTAACGTATGGTTAACATATAGGCCTAGACTTACGGTAGTCGTTTTTCCTAATCTTCCTTTTCACAAGTGGCGTCTCATTGCAGGAGAGAAACACCATTAGATTGTTTCCCTGGCCTAGGCACTTGTGCATTTCTACGGCTTAGCGGAAGTCTCATCTGTCTTAACTCCCCCTCTTAACCTCCCGTCCCCTCCCCTCCTCCCTTGTCGTCCTCCCCGCTGCTCGTGTGGCGCCACCTTCCGGCCATTCGTATGCCCGTCACCTACATCCGGTTGTGGAGATGTTCTTTCCGGTCTGCAGAGGGTCGGGTAAGTAGCCAACGTGCGTCAAATTGGCGCGGTGGCGTGATGGCGGTATACCATGGTGATAGGTGACAGTCAATGTTGCCATGACGACCATCTCCTCCAAGCTAAGTAACTGCCGTCTCTATGGGACAAAGCCTACCCTTAATATTCCCCATGGACTCCATGCAATCATAGAAAAGAAAATTAGTTTTTATCAAAATAAAATTTGCAAATGCAAAAAGCCATCAAATGAAATCGATTTTACTTTTGTTCAGTAAAGAAAACTGAGACGAATCTTTTATTTAGTTTCATACGCAACCCCCCCCCCCCCAAAAAAAGAAATATGAAATTAGTTTCTATCCCTCCATTCTTCAAATCTGATTCGCGAGGTAAGGGACTTATTTAAAGCAGACAGTTTCTACTACATTTTTACCCCCAACTAAATCGCCTACGGTTACGCTCTTCCCACTGGATGCAGATTGATCCATTTTATTCCGCTCTATTGGGGACCCCAGAAGAGAGAAGCTCCTTAAAGTTGCGCCACGGCAAGAGTTGATAGAAATTTGTCAATAGTTCCAGTGGATGACGCCGGGGGATGGCTTTTTGCCCCTTTTCCAAACGCTTGGCGCTTAGCCTCAATCGTCTCGGCGGCCGGAAGTCTATTTGTATTGGGGCGCCAGTCGTCTCGGTAAGGGTAGGGAGTTCCGCGGGAGGGGTAGGAGTGGGGGGGGGGGTAGGTAGTGGTAGGCAGGGTTTGACGTCGGGAGGTTGGTAGGATGTGTCTGGGGTAGAGTGGAAGGTAGGGGTATTCTGTGGTGGTGTGGACGGTAGCGGAAGTGGGGTAGGGTAGATGGCAGAGGGAGCATAGAAGGGGTGGGGGGAGGGGTAGAGTTAGGGGTGGGGTGAGTGAGTGAAGAGGATGGTGGTGTGGCATGATTACTTGCATGTCATCCTCTTTTTTTTCACCCTCACCCCCACTGCCTCACACACCATGGCACCCACCGAACGAAAGACGATATTGAAAGTCAAGTGAAGTCATTAGTTCATTTGTCATCGTTGGTCATGCGCTAAAGTTACAATACCAATATCCGCCAGTCGCAAGAGACCGGCGATGCAAATAAAACCTGCTCAGCCAGCCAGGAACTGTCCGCAGTTCCTGTAAGCCACCGGCGACATATCCATTGGAGCACGCTATAATACAACTCGTAATGATCAGACTGGGGACCACATCCGACACAGTAAACAATCTTCGGCCAATACCCTACCATTATAAAGTGCCATCCCTAAATCCGCCATCTTGAATTACAAAATGGTGTTCAAGCAGCTACATTGTTATCAACAACTAACGCCTCAAGTGCGAGAAAAAAACCCCAAGCGGTTTATTTATTGCTTGGTGCTAATGAATGTATTGTTATATTACTTGGGTGGGCAGTGTGCTTCATATTTTCTACTTTGTCATGAGAGGTGATTCATTCTAAGCACGAAGTTGAACATTATTCGTCACTTTGGATGAACAAGCTGCGTCCTTCGCCCCCCCCCCCCCCTCTCCTTCTCCGAGGATTACCCTCGACTCCCCGCCCCCCCCCACCCCCCACCCAGAACCCCCACTCTCCCCGGCCCTCTCGTCCTCCACTATCCCTGGATCCGCCCCTGCCTCTCTCCGCATCCCCTTGATCAACAGACCAATTCTAACCGCTGCATCAAATCGAGTGTCATTGTCCGTCACCACGGCTTACTCCAATGTTATTCATACTTTAGCTATGGCCTGGCATCTCAAGTTCCTCACACCCCTCACCCAGATTACAGACATAGCCGCCGACCAAGCCCATCCCTTTCCCCCCAAATGTCTTCCACTCGTCCCCTAGACACAACCCCACCCCACCATACCCCTCACCCCCTCCACAAAAAAATGATGCACCCCACCCTTTTCCTCCCCAAATTCCTTCACCCGTCACACGGACACCGAATACCCTCTACTCCTCCCCCCTCTCTCTTCGCAATCCTCCCTCCTCCCCCCAGCCACACCCAGCCGGCATTGACACAGCCCAACATGGCACCCATTGAATGGCAAGTTAATCCGGACCCCCGTCACGCTATGAATACCAATAAGTGGGAGTGAAAAACGAGTGCTGAGCCTGGTCGGGCGCGACTCACCCATTCCAGCCAATGCTTCGTGTGTAATCTTCAAATAGAGAGGTTTAGATGTTTTCTCAGCTAGTCTCAATTCACCAGACTGTGCCCCGTAAGAGGCGGGGTTGGTGGGGTGTAAAGGGCGGGATGAGATTGGGTTGGGTAAGGGAGGGGGTGGGGGGGGGCAGTGTAGGTCTTGGCGGGACTCTCAGAGTTATGATGAGGTTCAAATGGACACAGACTGGGAGACAGACAGTGACTCCTCGCATTTGGTTGAAGATCCGTCTAGATATGTCCATTAGTTGACGCGACAGGCTTTTAACCTTATTGTCTTACGATCTCATATTATGCTGTCACTGTCTATATTTATAAAACCAAAGAAAATTTAATTTATTTAAGAGAAAACATTGAAATGCCAATCAAGCAAAATTTCTAAAATTAAACAAACAATAGCTATAAAATGAATGTGAAGCCATGGTTCACCCCAAAGCAGAAAGACTGAAGGTGATGTTCAAAAGCCCAATGAATCAGTACTTCGATGGTAACTCAAGTTAAAAATGTGTACCACTCTGTAATAATCCATAATTCCCCCTCGATTAAAATAAATGGCGCCACTTTTCAAGTTGTAGACAAGTCTTGCGGCATTCCAAATGGAGTTCTTGAAAATGTAAATTTCAGTTTCCAGACGTTTTTTGTCACATTGTTCGCAGCAGGGACCAATCTTTGTTTTTACAAACTACTAGGCCTACCTTAGTGATCCCTCTTCATCATGTAGGTTGGAGGGTGGCCTCTGCGGTAGAGTGGGTGTCTGGGGACCATTGCTTGGGCGAATACTGAATCGAGGAAGAAGAAATTGGACTTGTCTAAGCGGAGCCACTAAAAAGAAAATTAGTCAATGGTAATTTGATCGCGTATAACCCAGTCGATGAACAAGTGCGAGAAAGAAGTGCTTTGCCCTGTGGCTTACAGTCCAGAGGTCACAGACACGGGACGTTTAGTGAGTCGATGTCAAATTGGTTTAGTCTCAGTACAATGCGACAGGCTGGTCATGAATTGTGCTTTTTTTCTCCTTAAATACTTGTCCCCGGTCGATGTAGGCCCCTGCTGATATTGCCACCCCCCCCCCCCGAGCCTCCCGTCCATATCCCATCGCCCCCGAACTGTGCAGATAATATGGGAGCTAAGGTACACCTGCTGGGATACACGCCTATTTTCCAGGATAAATTACGTTCTGCGAATATTAAAGCTGGGATAGTGTGGATCCTTCTTCTATCTACGACATGGTATTCCATCTCCAACTAATGCACTTTCTTAGCGTTTCAAGCCACCAGAGAACTAGATGGGAAAACTGGAAATTTGTCTTCCAAGCAAATACCCGTTGCCTTCAAATGCATCATATATGAAGTCATTTAAGATCACTTTGTTGCATCAGATGCTAGGCGTGAGTAAAATGTGAGCAATGGCTTGAGCGAATAATTTGATTAAATGATTTGAGTATGATGCTTTAATCTGTGTATGTCATACCTCGAGGACGGGAATGATCAAGGTCGAAAAGACCCATGTTTCCGGGAGTAAGCCCCAACTCTTTGCGAAGATATGGAATGTTTATCCTCGAAGAAACATTTGCACACTTGGGATTGGGACCATGCTCCGGCCAGTTAAGACGAGTGAATACATGGCTGCCCCGATGTGGGGCGTGGCCAGGCGTACACACTGACACTGACACGCATTAAGGGGACTCTGGTCTACGCTTGAAACATCCGACTAGAACTACGTAGAGGGGAAACAAAGATGACAGGAGCAGTGCATAAAGGCTGTGAGTGTTAATGGTTTTATGGTCGGTACTCGATGGCTTGTGCGTGGACAACTCGTCCATCCCTTGGCCGCTTCTTCAGCGTGACGACCACCTCTTGTCACCCAAGTGGATGACCGCATGTGAACTGCCATGACAATGCCATTATTCTACCCGGCATGCCTCGGGTTTCCGTTTAAACGTCTCACCATCTGCGCCGCTGTCCCCATTACCTATGGCAGGGACTAATAAAGTGAAGCCGGGGAGGCTATATCAGTTACTTTGATGTATTGCGCAGAAAATGTGTGCAAAGAAAAAATTAAACGAAAAAATATGTTGTCGAATAGGGGACGCAGCGCAATTGTCATTTAAACGGAAGAGGAACAGTTTTCTGATGAACATCGCAGCGTTGAATTCTTGCGAAGATAAATCCTCATTTTCCCATTGACCGGCCTCATTGGGATACATGCTCTTTTCTAGCTTTACATCCTTTCCATTTATCAGCTTCGCTAGATGAAAAGCCTCTCCACTAACGTCTTTAATAAACAATGTTGAGGACCACTCTCAAATTCGAGTCCTTGTTGTTTTCAATGAGTATTGACTCGTGTTGCTCAGGCCATCCTAAAATATTTTCTTTAGGCGTCTTAAATTAATGTCTCTCCGTTCGTCTCATGCAGTAGCTTTCCATTCTTATTGCCGGGTCTGTTCTTTAAGTAGTGCTCTAGTAAAACCAACATACCATACATATACTACTTCCAACAATCACATTTTAGATGCAGCAATGCGTACATTCAAAATAGTTAAACTTTCTTACTTTAATTTTAATTAATTTTCCTGCCAAACAGTGTGCATTATTCACGCTAGTATCTGCTACAGAAGTCCACTGCCTTTTAATATTATATATCATACACTTTATCGTACGTGTTTGCTGTGCGTTAGCCAACTAAATGGCCGGGTCAAGGATGGGATTCAAAATAAAGGGTTTAGCAACATGTCCCGTCATGTCATCAAGATGCTGTTTGAATATATGGCTAGCATGATTTACAGCACCACCATGTGAGTTGCTGAGTTCAATCTGGTTCCCGCTGTCGTCATGGTTACGTTCTAACGTAAATGGGCCAATCAGCACCCGTATATCAACTCCTCGTGTTTGCGTCTGGCTTATAAATTCGACGGCGAACTCTCCAAAGGGTGACATAGGTGGCGCTGTAAACAAGGAACCGGGAGTTTACGTTGTAGTCCCGAGAATAGACCAGTGACGGAATTGTTGGATGGGGGAGTAATGGGCATTGCTAGGGTAGTCAGCAAGCTTTCTTCATAGCGAGGGTTGTCAGCGAGCTATCTGCATAGATAGAGCAGTCAGCGAGCTATCTGCATAGCGAGGGTAGTCAGGGAGCTATCTGCATAGAGAGGGCAGTCAGCGAGCTATCTGCATAGAGAGGGCATTCAGCGAGCTGTCTGCATAGCGAGGGTAGTCAGCAAGCTATCTGCATAGAGAGGGTAGTCAGCGAGCTATCTGCATAGGGAGGGTAGTCAGCGAGCTATCTGCATAGCAAAGATATTCAGCGATTTGTCTGCATAGCGAGCATTTTCGCTGAGCTATAATCAGAGCCAGGGTAGTCGATGAGCTGCACACATAGCGAGGGTAGTCGGTATGCTTTGTGCATAACGAGGGTAGTCGGTGTACTTTGACAATACAGAGTCTAGTTGGCGTGCTTTGAGAACAGCTAGTGGCGTGCCATAAATCGACTATTCCTCTCCAACAAACTCGTACCAAGGTACTAACGTACACGCACCACCCCTTTCTCCTACGCCATCCTGGGCACCACACCTTACTCCTACGCCACTCTGGACACCACACCTTACTCCTACGCCACCCTGGGCACCTCACCTTTCTGCTACGCCACCCTGGGCACCACACCTTACTCCTACGCCACCCTGGGCACCACACCTTTCTCCTACGCCATCCTGGGCACCACACCTTACTCCTACGCCACCCTGGGCACCACACCTTAATCCTACGCCACCCTGGGCACCACACCTTACTCCTACGCCACCCTGGGCACCACACCTTTCTCCTACGCCACCCTGGGCACCACACCTTACTCCTACGCCACCCTGGGCACCACACCTTACTCCTACGCCACCCTGGGCACCACACCTTACTCCTACGCCACCCTGGGCACCACACCTTACTCCTACGCCACCCTGGGCACCACACTTTTCTCCTACGCCACCCTGGGCACCACACCTTACTCCTACGCCACCCTGGGCACCACATCTTACTCCTACGCCACCCTGGGCACCACACCTTACTCCTACGCCACCCTGGGCACCCCCCCTTTCTCCTACGCCACCCTGGGCACCACACCTTAATCATACGCCACCTTAGGCACCACACCTTATTCCTACGCCACCCTGGGCACCACATCTTACTCCTACGCGACCCTGGGCACCACACCTTACTCCTACGCCACCCTGGGCACCACACCTTACTCCTACGCCACCCTGGGCACCACACCTTACTCCTACGCCACCCTGGGCACCACACCTTACTCCTACGCCACCCTGGGCACCACACCTTTCTCCTACGCCACCCTGGGCACCACACCTTACTCCTACGCCACCCTGGGCACCACACCTTACTCCTACGCCACCCTGGGCACCACACCTTTCTCCTACGCCACCCTGGGCACCACACCTTACTCCTACGCCACCCTGGGCACCACACTTTACTCCTACGCCACCCTGGGCACCACACCTTACTCCTACGCCACCCTGGGCACCACACCTTAATCATACGCCACCCTAGGCACCACACCTTACTCATACGCCACCCTGGGCACCACACCTTACTCCTACACCACCCTGGGCACCACACCTTAATCATACGCCACCTTAGGCACCACACCTTATTCCTACGCCACCCTGGGCACCACATCTTACTCCTACGCCACCCTGGGCACCACACCTTACTCCTACGCCACCCTGGGCACCACACTATACTCCTACGCCACCCTGGGCACCACACTTTTCTCCTACGCCACCCAGGGCACCACATCTTACTCCTACGCCACCCTGGGCACCACACCTTACTCCTACGCCACACTGGGCACCACATCTTACCCCTACGCCACCCACGGCACCACACCTTAATCATACGCCACCCGAGGCACCACACCTTACTCCTACGCCACCCTGGGCACCACATCTTACTCCTACGCCACCCTGGGCACCACACCTTACTCCTACGCCACCCTGGGCACCCCACCTTACTCCTACGCCACCCTGGGCACCACACCTTACTCCTACGCCACCCTGTGCACCACACCTTACTCCTACGCCACCCTGGGCACCCCCCCCCCCGTTTCTCCTACGCCACCCTGGGCACCACACCTTAATCATACGCCACCTTAGGCACCACACCTTATTCCTACGCCACCCTGGGCACCACACCTTACTCCTACGCCACCCTGGGCACCACATCTTACTCCTACGCCACCCTGGGCACCACACCTTACTCCTACGCCACCCTGGGCACCACGCTTTTCTCCTACGCCACCCTGGGCACCACATCTTACTCCTACGCCACCCTGGGCACCACACCTTACTCCTACGCCACCCTGGGCACCACATCTTACTCCTACGCCACCCACGGCACCACACCTTAATCATACGCCACCCGAGGCACCACATCTTACTCCTACGCCACCCTGGGCACCACACCTTACTCTTACGCCACCCTGGGCACCACATCTTACTCCTACGCCACCCACGGCACCACACCTTAATCATACGCCACCCGAGGCACCACACCTTACTCCTACGCCACCCTGGGCACCACATCTTACTCCTACGCCACCCTGGGCACCACACCTTACTCCTACGCCACCCTGGGCACCACACCTTACTCCTACGCCACCCTGGGCACCACATCTTACTCTTACGCCACCCTGGGCACCACATCTTACTCCTACGCCACCCACGGCACCACACCTTAATCATACGCCACCCGAGGCACCACACCTTACTCCTACGCCACCCTGGGCACCACACCTTACTCCTACGCCACCCTGGGCACCACACCTTAATCCTACGCCACCCTGGGCACCACACCTTACTCCTACGCCACCCTGGGAACCACAGTCTGACTCCTACGCCACCCTGGGCACCACACCTTACTCCTACGCCACCCTAGGCACCACATTGTACTCCTAAGTTACTCTTGGCACCACACCTTACTCCTACGCCACCCTGGGCACCACACCTTACTCCTACGCCGCCCTGGGCACCTCACCTTAGTCCTACGCCACCTTGGGCACCACACCTTACTCCTGCGCCGCCCTGGGCACCACACCTTAGTCCTACGCCACCCTGAGCACGTCTACGGCGCCGCTCACTACTAGTGGGATAAAAACAATTAAGCTTAGTGATCTGGCAACACGACCCCCCCCCCCCCCGCAACTACTCTTCCCATCCAACGGAAGAATTAGAAAAATGCATCCTCATCCCAGTAATTAACGTTGTCATGTAGTAGACAGGAACCTAGTGGGACGTCATTAACATTCACAGTTCATCCTTCTGTCAATCCCAGTAAACAAGTAATCAATATCCTATGAATAACCCGCCATTATTTCATAGTAATTACCTGACTTCAACATTGCTGATTTTCTTCTTAAACTCAAGAATTTAATTTTCTTTCAACAATATTTCATCTTACCGAGAGGTTTTGTCCCTTTGCATGCATCAAAGCTCCAATAAACTACAATTTTGGGATTGAATGAACGCTATGACGTCCTTCACGGTGACATAGATCTAGCCCCATAACTACAGCGGGTTAGCTCCTGTCAATATTTGTATCTTTTCTTTTATTAATTTAAAAATCATATGTGATCATCCATAAATATAAAGATTTCGTGTACAAAAAATAACAAACTACAGATGTTGTACACTTTAAGACATCAAAGTGTACAAATGCAGATTATTGATTAATATTACGCATTCAGAAACGACGGTACGCCAAACAAAAACCGTTGTGCATAACGAGGAATAACTTAACATCGGATCCGGGTTTCGTCGCGACCAAGGGGTAAATCCATTATGTGAGGTAATATGTGTGAAAGACAGAAATAGCGTTGTCAAGAATGACTGATTATAATCAATGTGAGTTTTGTATCAGCCCTCATCAACCAAATACTCGCAGCTCTTACCATTACCAGGACAAAGGTGATTTGGTTGGTATTTGGTTGCCCTGGTTGACCCAAAGGGAACCGTGCCCCAAAGAGGGACTTGCAACGTATTCATCTAATGAGACACATAGGGGAGAACTGTAGCCGTCCGTAAGTTCGTCTCTTGAAATTCTTCGGGACGAGAGTAGTATGCGCTGGAGCGTCGGCTGAAGTCATAACTCAGTGACTCCCTCTGCGGTCCATCCCCTAATCTAATTTGGCTTCTCTCGAGTTTAAGCGATCCTCAGCCCCAAACTGGTAGGGTGACGGAGGGTGGGTGGGGGGGAGGGGGAGTGGAGGGCCGAACAATTGGCTGCCTGGGTGGTAAAGGTCCAGCTGGCAGTCGTAAAACCTAGCAACACTAGATACCCAATTTTGCATGACCTCAGATGTGGTCGTGGAATGATATTTTGAATGGCTTTAGCATCTTTTGATCTTGACCGGTCGATGCTTTGCTCTATTTCGTCCGCTCGTGGGTTCAGATTCTTGGTGAAGGTTAAAGATAAATATGATTAGATGTACCGGAAAAAATACATTCCTCATGGTTTGGTGGAAATTCCATTTTGTTTGTTTGTTTCTAAGATAAGGATTGTTGATTGGGACTATTGCAAACGCTTTAATGTTTTAGATGTACTGAATACGACAGATTCAAAAGTGCAAGCTAACGAATAAGGGTGATTAGGAATCAGTCGCAATATTCCACAATGGAGATATTTCTGTTCACACGTTGTTACTTGACTAGTTATTGTGTATATCACTGCATGAGAATCGTGCAGTGAAATGTACTTGGCTTGGGTGGTTTGCTACTTGATGACGTATAACATATACGTTGGATAATGGCGTTGAATGTTTGCCATTTGATGACGCATAACATACACGTCAGGTAATGGCTTTGAATGTTTGCCATAATATGACGCATAACATACACGTTGGGTAATGGATTTGACTACGGCTTCCCGTGGTCCTTTTCTGCGGCAAGCGAGCCGCCGCCTACTTTTAGCGCAACCTCTGTCACCCAGTTATTCTGGCTCAGACATCATTTTTTGCGCGGCGTCCTTTGGGCGGAAGTTGGCTTTGTGGGGCTGTGATTGGGCACCTGACGTCATCTGTCAGGCCACTCAATCAAGGAACCAGGTGTTCGCGCTTGACAAGGAACAGAGCGTAAAAGTCATTACAATGGTCATGTGGCATTTGGTAGGTAGAAGGGTGGGTGACGGATGGTCTTGTGGGGCGGGGTAGGGCAGGGGGGTGGAGGTGTAGATACGGAGGACGGAGGGGTTGCACTGAGGAAGATGGACATTAGGCTGGCTTCGTTCTACTGCCATCTTACCGCTGGCTGTGATAATGCCTCACGAGGACTTCTCTGTCGAAGGCTAGCTACAGGAACAGATGAGTCGCTGAGAGAACAACTGATTGGAAATGGGATGTTGTATCATTAGATTAATGAGGTCGACCTTGACGCGTGTGACTGCGCCACAACAAAGCCTCCCATGTTTCGCCGTTGGCTGGTAGGCCGACAACCTTGCCCACGCGCTCCACGCGTCATGAGAAACCATGTATCGTGGAAAGACAATGTTCTTGCAGATTGAATGAAAGATGCCTACTCAGTGGAAGATTGTATAGTGTAAGGTGATTACACTAACGCGCACTTTGCTCCCCCCCCCCCCCCCGCGCCGGACTTTTTATGTCAACATTGCTATATTGTGGTAAGGATACACTCTTTTACATTCAGCTTTTATGCAAAAAATTTGAATGTGTTTTTTTATCTTATGTTTGCAGTAACCCTTGTAAGTTTCGTCTTTGTAAAGCTGGATTTTTATTTCACTTTCTTGTGATTTGGTACAAGACATTACCTTAGCCAATTTCAATATCGACGCTGTCGTAACTAAACCAATAATATAGATTTCTCATGACAGTGAAGTTGAACCCCAAATCGCAAAATGACGGAGCCCGGCACAAGTGATAATACAATTCCTTAATTTAAGGTCTCGCATTACTAACCGCATCTGGTGGTTCCCGATGGCCTGGTGACTCGAACACGTGTTTTCACCCACGCCTGATTGGTAGACGAAAGATGCATCCAAGACCAGCGTAATTGACGGACGAGAGATGTCGTTATGTTCCGTTAACAAATTACCCAGGTATTGGCGGGAGCTGTGGTAAATAGCGAATGTACTTTTTAACGTGGTAGTCGTCTCACCACCCACTTCTGTATGACACCCAACCCCCTTCTGTACCACACCGGACCCCCTTCGCGCCGACCCCGTCTCCGTCAACTACCACATACCCTCCCCTCCACGCCGGCCTTTTCTCACCCACTTAAAAATCAGGGCAGGTGTTCCCTCCTGCAGGCCACAGACAGCTCTGATCTGTCACAGGTGACTGGTGGCAAACCGGGGAACATTTATCACACAGGAGACACCTCAAAGGAGGACAATCCTGTTAATGAGCAAGCTAGCCAGTTTGCACGGGAATCTCCGAGCCCGATGTGGAACGCAGTCTGCAACGCAGTCTGCGGTGGCATTTTATCTACTGCAGGCCACAAGGGACACGAGTAGCTTTCAGCGTGGTGACCCAATCTGCGGTGGCCTTTCATCTACTGCAGGCCACAAGGTACACGAGTAGCTTCCAGCGTGGTGACCCAGTCTGGGGTGGCCTTTCATCTACTGCAGGCCACAAGGGACACGAGTAGCTTCCAGCGTGGTGACCCAGTCTGGGGTGGCCTTTCATCTACTGCAGGCCACAAGGGACACGAGTAGTTTCCAGCGTGGTGACCCAGTCTGCGGTGGCATTTCATCTACTGCAGGCCAGAAGGTCCCCGGGTAGCTTCCAGCGTGGTGACCCAGTCTGCGGTGGCACTTCATCTACTGCAGGCCACAAGGGACACGAGTAGCTTCCAGCGTGGGGACCCAGTCTGCGGTGGCACTTCATCTACTGCAGGCCACAAGGGACACGGGTGGTTTCCCTTTACTGCATTCCGGAAGTGACAAAAATAGCTTCCTTTTTTCCCAATTTTTGCCATAAAACATAATTTATAAATGTAAAATTGTTTATTTTATATTTAGTCAGTGATGTTTAAAACAATACAAAGGGAATAAATTGATTTCCATGTGCTGTGTATTGTACAAACTATTAATGCGACTAATTGTTGCATTTCCCCCTATTAAATCTGTTGATTATGGCGCTTGAAATGATTCGCACACTTTACATTCATTTTCCTCTGCTGCTTACCTACGCTATCCCTGCATCCACCCGCCCCCACCCCCCCCCCACCCCTTCCCAGTCTCCATAGGCTGTCATAACCTTAAATACAACAAAAGCCGTTGGAAGACTCCAGAACAACTCAACCCCGGACCATTAAAATTTTTAAGCTAAAGCTTATGGCAACATATAGCGTTTAAATCCTTCTAAATGGAGAGGCGGGGCGAAAGGTAGCTAACGGAAAATTTACCGTCACCGGGGGCGGGGGGTAGGAGGCAGTTGTCAACGGGGATGTATCTAGGGAGCGATGATCTGGGTGTCACGGATTCATGGTTTTGCGAGTTATGGTTTTGAGTTATCGATGTCAGTTTCATCTGTGTCAAGGAGTGCCACAGTTGGCCGAGTAATTAAGTTGTGTGAGCGTTCTAGATGTCAGCATCTGGGAAGGTCTAATTGCGTGACTGTGTATGAGTTAATTTTAGTGTCTTTGGTTAATTGCAGTAGAGATGGGAGTGGCAGCAGCCGG
This sequence comes from Arenicola marina, assembly GCA_964019135.1. Classification (NCBI taxonomy): domain Eukaryota; kingdom Metazoa; phylum Annelida; class Polychaeta; family Arenicolidae; genus Arenicola; species Arenicola marina. Next base: position 62,579,442 of record OZ025248.1, read on the forward strand.
TATATATAGAACCGCAGTATAGAGCTAAACAGAGACAGATGACAGATGAGGTTACTGTGGTGAGGCTGTGTGCCATAGCGTTGTTAGGCTGTGTGCCAGCGCTTTGTTAGGCTGTGTGCCATGATATTGTGAGGCTGTGTGCCAGGTTGTGTATATTGTGCGGCTGTGTGCCAAGGTGACAAGCTGAGAAGATGTTGTGAGAGCTGGGTGCCAGATATGTTAACGGAAATGGTGAATGTTCACGTAAGTGTCTCAAGTGTACTTATTTGTTTATATTTCATAAGTTCAAACATGTATTGCCACCAATGTATATGTATATACCTTGCCCAATAATTATGACGTGTTTATATTTAATCATAGCTGTGAATGCTGAGAGAAGCGGACTTGTACAAAAGAATTCTAGCTGCCATGTATGACGAAAACGAGAAAGAAAGAGGAGGAAAGAAAGAAGAGTTTTATTGTATCGTGTAAATACAATCTTTCGCCCTCAATTTTGTCCATTGTTGTTGTTACGTTATAAATTACCCCTAGACGAACGTGACACTGGGGGATGAGTCGACCAGGCGGATTTTCCCCGGGGCGGGAAACCATTGGGGGGGGGGGAGAGAGGAGAATTACCCGAGTGGGGTGGTCTGTGGGGCGCTATCGCTATCTGGGGCACCAGTTAGAAGCTTAAGGTCACTTAAAGGTCGGGACAATCCCAGGATGCCAAAAGTGACGCTTGCTCTGCACAATGTGAAACAACCATCTGTATATATAAGTCCGCCTGTCTGTCTGTCCTATGTTCTCCCCCTAAAACATATCAACTGGTAATTCATGTATTGTACTTAGTGCAATGGAGGCGGCCTTTCCAAGCCGACAGTAACACCATCTACCGTCTCCGTGGGACGTATGGCTCACATATATTTAATGTTATCTCGCGATGTGTGACACTGTGCGTTCCGGGTCCTGCCTGGTTCCCCTGTTCTGTGCTGCAGCGCCCTAACCTGCCACGTGGTCAGAATCGCGGCGAACATTAATAATGAACGTAGTGCCTAACGCACATTGCGCATATATTATATCTACTGCCTCCAAAATGCCGACACATTGCAAAGTGAGGTGTACAGTGTTCCAGAGTCTTAAATTGACTTTGAAGTAAACACTGTACATTATCTCATAATTCTTGTTCATAGGAGATATGTATTTATTCTTAATGTCGTTTTATTAAAATGATTCAGGTAGCCCAGGTACTCAAGAAGTACGTGTGATATATGGTGTCAGATCATAGTCTATATAGCCAAACACCCATCAATTGTATGCGTATGCTCTAAAACCTGACATTCATTATAGCGTACTGAACTACATTTTATCATATATAGGCCTATACATTAAACAGTTTTATTTTCATTATATTATTTGCCTTACTCGACAGACATGTAGTTTGAGCTCACATTAGGTGCATGGTTAAGGTATGGTAACATATAGGCCTATACATTACAGTAGTCGTTTTCCTAATCTTCCTTTTTACATGTGGCGTCTCATTGCAAGAGTGAAACACCATCAGATTGTTTTCCTGGCCTAGGCACTTATTCATTTCTACGGCTTAGCGGAAGTCTCATCTGTCTTAACTCACCCTCTTAACCTCCCTGTCCCCTCCCCTTCTTTCTTGTCGTCCTACCCGCTGCTCGTGTGGCGCCACCTTCCGGCCATTCGTATGCCCGTCACCTACATCCGGTTGGAGAGATGTCCTTTCCGGTCTGCAGAGAGTCGCGTAAGTAGTCAACGTGCATCAAATTGGCGCGGTGGCGTGATGGCGGTATACCATGGTGATAGGTGACAGTCAATGTTGCCATGACGACCATGTCCTCCAAGCTAAATAACTGCCGTCTCTATGGGACAAAGTGTACCATTAATATCCCCCATGGACTAAATGCAATCATAGAAAATTAATTTTTATAAAAATAAAATTCGCAAATGCAAAAAGCCATTAAATGACATCGATTTTCCTTGTGTTCAAAAAGAAAACTGAGACGCAGCTTTTATTGAGTTTCACACGCAAAAAACGCCTCCCCATAAAAGAGATATGAAACTAGTTTTTGATCCCTCCATTCTTCAAATCTGATTCGCGAAGTAAGGGACTTATTTAAAGCAGTCTCTACTACATTTTTACCCCCAACTAAATCGCCTAAGGTTACGCTCTTCCCACTGGGTGCAGATTGATCCATTTTATTCCCCTCTATTGGGGACCCCAGAAGGGAGAAGCTCCTTAAAGTTGCGCCACGGCACGAGTTGATAGAAATTTGTAAATAGTTCCAGTGGATGACGCCGGGGGATGCCTTTTTGCCCCTTTTCCAAACGCTTGGCGCTTGGCCCCAATCGTCTCAGCGGCCGGAAGTCTATTTGTATTGGGGTGCCAGTCGTCTCGGTAAGGGTAGGGTGTTCCGGGGAAGGGGTGGGAGGGGGGGGGCGGAGTAGGTGGTGGTAGGCAGGGTTTGATGTGGGGAGGTTGGCAGGATATGTCTGGGGTAGGATGGAAGGTAGCGGTATTCTGTGGTGGTGTGGACGGTAGCGGAAATGGGGTAGGGTAGATGGCAGAGGGAGCATGAAGGGGGGAAGGGGTGTGGTGAGTGAAGAGGATGGTGGTGCGGCAGAATTACTTGCATGTCATCCTCTTTTTTGCACCCTCACCCCCACTGCCTCACACACCATGACACCCACCGAACGAAGGACGATATTGAAAGTAAAGTGAAGTCATTAGTTCATTTGTCATCGTTGGTCATGCGCTAAAGTTACAATACCAATATCCGCCAGTCGCAAGAGACCGGCGATGCAAATAAAACCTGGTCAGCCAGCCAGGAACTGTCCGCAGTCCCTGTAAGCCACCGGCGACATGTCCATTGGAGCACGCTGTAATACAACTCGTAATGATCAGAATGGGAACCACATCCGACACATTAAACAATCTTCGGCCAATACCCTACCATTATAAAGTGCCATCCCTAAATCCGCCATCTTGAATTACAAAATGGTGTTCAAGCAGCTACATTGTTATCAACAACTAACGCGTCAAGTGCAAGAAAAAAACTAAGCGATTTATTGTGCTAATGAATGTATTGTTATATTACTTTGTTGGGTGGCAGTGTACATCATATTTTCTACTTTGTCACGAGAGGTGATTTATTCTAAGCACGAAGTTGAACAATATTCGTCACTTTGGATGAACAAACTACGTCCTTCGTCCCTGCCCCTCACCCTCTCCGAGAATTACCCTCTACCCACCCCCCACCCCCGCCAACCCACACCGGGACCCCCAACCCAACCCACCCCGTCGTCCTTCACTATCTCAGGATCCTCTCCTGCTTCTCTCCCTCTCCGAGGATTACCTTCTACCCCCCTCCCCAGCCAGGAACCCTCACCCTCCCCGGCCTCCTCGTCCTTCACTATCCCTGGATCCGCCCCTGCCTCTCACTACACCCGTTGATTAACAGACCAATTCTAACCGCTGCATCAAATCGAGTGTCATTGTCCATCACCACGGCTTACTCCAATGTTATTCATACTTTAGCTATGGCCTGGCATCTCAAGTTCCTCTCACCCCTCACCCAGATTACAGACATAGCCACCGACCAAGCCCATCCCTTTCCCCCCAAATGTCTTCCACCCGTCCCCTAGACACAACCCCACCCCACCATACCCCTCAGCCCCTCCACAAAAAAATGATGCACCCCACCCTTTTCCTCCCCAAATTCCTTTACCCGTCACACGGACACCGAATACCCTCTACTCCTCCCCCCTCCCTCCTCGCAATCCTCCCCACTCCCCCCAGCCACACCCAGCCGGCATTGACACAGCCCAACATGGCACCCATTGAATGGCAAGTTAATCCGGACCCCCGTCACGCTATGAATACCAATAAGTGGGAGTGAAAAACGAGTGCTGAGCCTGGTCGGGCGCGACTCACCCATTCCAGCCAATGCTTCGTGTGTAATCTTCAAATAGAGAGGTCTAGATGTTTTCTCAGCTAGTCTCAATTCACCAGACTGTGCCCCGTAAGAGGCGGGGTGGGTGGGGTGTAAAGGGCGGGATGAGATTGGGTTGGGTAAGGGAGGGGGTGGGGGGGCAGTGTAGGTCTTGGCGGGACTCTCAGAGTTATGATGAGGTTCAAATGGACACAGACTGGGAGACAGACAGTGACTCCTCGCATTTGGTTGATGATCCGTCTAGATATGTCCATTAGTTGACGCGACAGGAGGCTTTTAACCTTATTGTCTTATCATCTCATATTATGCTGTCACTGTCTATATTTATAAAACCAAAGAAAATTTAATTTATTTAAGAGAAAACATTGAAATGCCAATCAAGCAAAATTTCTAAAATTAAACAAACAATAGCTATAAAATGAATGTGAAGCCATGGTTCACCCCAAAGAAGAAAAACTGAAGGTGATGTTCAAAAGCCCAATGAATCAGTTCTTCGATGGTAACTCAAGTTGAAAATGTGTACCACTCTCTAATAATCCATAATTCCTCCTCGATTAAAATAAATGGCGCCACTTTTCAAGTTGTAGACAAGTCTTGCGGCATTCCAAATGGAGTTCTTGAAAATGTAAATTTCAGTTTCCAGACGTTTTTTGTCACATTGTTCGCAGCAGGGACCAATCTTTGTTTTTACAAACTACTAGGCCTACCTTAGTGATCCCTCTTCATCATGTAGGTTGGAGGGTGGCCTCTGCGGTAGAGTGGGTGTCTGGGGACCATTGCTTGGGCGAATACTGAATCGAGGAAGAAGAAATTGGACTTGTCTAGGCGGAGCCACTAAAAAGAAAATTAGTCAATGGTAATTTGATCGCGTATAACCCAGTCGATGAACAAGTGAGAGAAAGAAGTGCTTTGCCCTGTCGCTTACATTCCAGAGGTCACAGACACGGGACGTTTAGTGAGTCGATGTCAAATTGGAATAGTCTCAGTACAATGCGACAGACTGGTCATGAATTGTGTTTTTTTTCTCCTTAAATACTTGTCCCCGGTCGATGTAGGCCCCTGCTGATATTGCCCCCCCCCCCCACCCCTTCCTCCCGTCCATATCCCATCGCCCCCGAACTGTGCAGATAATATGGGAGCTAAGGTACACCCACTGGGATACACGCTTATTTTCCAGGATATAATACGTTCTGTGAATATTAAAGCTAGGATAGTGTGGATCCTTCTTCTATCCACGACATGGTATTCCATCTCCACTTTCTTAGCGTTTCAAGCCACCAGAGAACTAGATGGGAAAACTGGAAATTTGTCTTCCAAGCAAATAACCGTTGCCTTCAAATGCATCATATATGAAGTCATTTAAGATCACTTTGTTGCATCAGATGCTAGGTGTGAGTAAAATGTGAGCAATGGCTTGAGCGAATAATTTGATTAAATGATTTGAGTATGATGCTTTAATCTGTGTATGTCATACCTCGAGGACGGGAATGATCAAGGTAGAAAAGAGCCATGTTCCCGGAAGTAACCCCCAACTCGTTGCGAAGACATGGAATGTTTATCCTCGAAGAAACATTTGCACACTTGGGATTGGGACCATGCTCCGGCGAGTTAAGACGAGCGAATACATGGCTGCCCCGATGTGGGGCGTGGCCAGGCGTATACACTGACACTGACACGCATTAAGGGGACTCTGGTCTACGCTTGAAACATCCGACTAGAACTACGTAGAGGGGAAACAGAGACGACAGGAGCAGTGCATAAAGGCTGTGAGTGTTACTGGTTTTATGGTCGGGACTCGATAGCTTGTGCGTGGACAACTCGTCCATCCCTTGGCCGCTCCTTCAGCGTGACGACCACCTCTTGTCACCCAAGTGAATGACCGCACGTGAACTGCCATGACGATGCCATTATTCTACCCGGCATGCCTCGGGTTTCCGTTTAAACGTCTCGCCATCTTAATTGCGCCGCTGTCGCCATTACCTATGCCAGGGACTAATAAAGTGAAGCCGGGGAGGCTATATCAGTTACTTTGATGTATTGGGCAGCAGACAAAATGAAACGAAAAAATATGTTGTCAAATAGGGGACGCAGCGTAATTGACATTTAAACGGAACAGGAGCAGTTTTCTGATGAACATCGCACCATTGAATTCTTGCGAAGATAAATCCTCATTTGCGCATTGACCGGCCTGATTGGGATACTTGTTCTTTTCTAGCTTTACATCCTTTCCATTCCCTGTATCAGCTTCGCTAGATGAAAAGCCTCTCCACAGAACGTCTTTAATAAACAATGTTGAGGACTACTCTAAAATTCGAGTATGGTATGGTATGGTATGTTATGGTATGTTATGGTATGTTATGGTATGTTATGGTATGTTATGGTATGTTATGGTATGTTATGGTATGTTATGGTATGTTATGGTATGTTATGGTATGTTATGGTATGTTATGGTATGTTATGGTATGTTATGGTATGTTATGGTATGTTATGGTATGTTATGGTATGTTATGGTATGTTATGGTATGTTATGGTATGTTATGGTATGTTATGGTATGTTATGGTATGTTATGGTATGTTATGGTATGTTATGGTATGTTATGGTATGTTATGGTATGTTATGGTATGTTATGGTATGTTATGGTATGTTATGGTATGTTATGGTATGTTATGGTATGTTATGGTATGTTATGGTATGTTATGGTATGTTATGGTATGTTATGGTATGTTATGGTCTGTTATGGTCTGTTATGGTCTGTTATGGTCTGTTATGGTCTGTTATGGTCTGTTATGGTCTGTTATGGTCTGTTATGGTCTGTTATGGTCTGTTATGGTCTGTTATGGTCTGTTATGGTCTGTTATGGTCTGTTATGGTCTGTTATGGTCTGTTATGGTCTGTTATGGTCTGTTATGGTCTGTTATGGTCTGTTATGGTCTGTTATGGTCTGTTATGGTCTGTTATGGTCTGTTATGGTCTGTTATGGTCTGTTATGGTCTGTTATGGTCTGTTATGGTCTGTTATGGTCTGTTATGGTCTGTTATGGTCTGTTATGGTCTGTTATGGTCTGTTATGGTCTGTTATGGTCTGTTATGGTCTGTTATGGTCTGTTATGGTCTGTTATGGTCTGTTATGGTCTGTTATGGTCTGTTATGGTCTGTTATGGTCTGTTATGGTCTGTTATGGTCTGTTATGGTCTGTTATGGTCTGTTATGGTCTGTTATGGTCTGTTATGGTCTGTTATGGTCTGTTATGGTCTGTTATGGTCTGTTATGGTCTGTTATGGTCTGTTATGGTCTGTTATGGTCTGTTATGGTCTGTTATGGTCTGTTATGGTCTGTTATGGTCTGTTATGGTCTGTTATGGTCTGTTATGGTCTGTTATGGTCTGTTATGGTCTGTTATGGTCTGTTATGGTCTGTTATGGTCTGTTATGGTCTGTTATGGTCTGTTATGGTCTGTTATGGTCTGTTATGGTCTGTTATGGTCTGTTATGGTCTGTTATGGTCTGTTATGGTCTGTTATGGTCTGTTATGGTCTGTTATGGTCTGTTATGGTCTGTTATGGTCTGTTATGGTCTGTTATGGTCTGTTATGGTCTGTTATGGTCTGTTATGGTCTGTTATGGTCTGTTATGGTCTGTTATGGTCTGTTATGGTCTGTTATGGTCTGTTATGGTCTGTTATGGTCTGTTATGGTCTGTTATGGTCTGGTATGGTCTGGTATGGTCTGGTATGGTCTGGTATGGTCTGGTATGGTATGTTATGGTATGTTATGGTATGTTATGGTATGTTATGGTATGTTATGGTATGTTATGGTATGTTATGGTATGTTATGGTATGTTATGGTATGTTATGGTATGTTATGGTATGTTATGGTATGTTATGGTATGTTATGGTATGTTATGGTATGTTATGGTATGTTATGGTATGTTATGGTATGTTATGGTATGTTATGGTATGTTATGGTATGTTATGGTATGTTATGTATGTTATGGTATGTTATGGTATGTTATGGTATGTTATGGTATGTTATGGTATGTTATGGTATGTTATGGTATGTTATGGTATGTTATGGTATGTTATGGTATGTTATGGTATGTTATGGTATGTTATGGTATGTTATGGTATGTTATGGTATGTTATGGTATGTTATGGTATGTTATGGTATGTTATGGTATGTTATGGTATGTTATGGTATGTTATGGTATGTTATGGTATGTTATGGTATGTTATGGTATGTTATGGTATGTTATGGTATGTTATGGTATGTTATGGTATGTTATGGTATGTTATGGTATGTTATGGTATGTTATGGTATGTTATGGTATGTTATGGTATGTTATGGTATGTTATGGTATGTTATGGTATGTTATGGTATGTTATGGTATGTTATGGTATGTTATGGTATGTTATGGTATGTTATGGTATGTTATGGTATGTTATGGTATGTTATGGTATGTTATGGTATGTTATGGTATGTTATGGTATGTTATGGTATGTTATGGTATGTTATGGTATGTTATGGTATGTTATGGTATGTTATGGTATGTTATGGTATGTTATGGTATGTTATGGTATGTTATGGTATGTTATGGTATGTTATGGTATGTTATGGTATGTTATGGTATGTTATGGTATGTTATGGTATGTTATGGTATGTTATGGTATGTTATGGTATGTTATGGTATGTTATGGTATGTTATGGTATGTTATGGTATGTTATGGTATGTTATGGTATGTTATGGTATGTTATGGTATGTTATGGTATGTTATGGTATGTTATGGTATGTTATGGTATGTTATGGTATGTTATGGTATGTTATGGTATGTTATGGTATGTTATGGTATGTTATGGTATGTTATGGTATGTTATGGTATGTTATGGTATGTTATGGTATGTTATGGTATGTTATGGTATGTTATGGTATGTTATGGTATGTTATGGTATGTTATGGTATGTTATGGTATGTTATGGTATGTTATGGTATGTTATGGTATGTTATGGTATGTTATGGTATGTTATGGTATGTTATGGTATGTTATGGTATGTTATGGTATGTTATGGTATGTTATGGTATGTTATGGTATGTTATGGTATGTTATGGTATGTTATGGTATGTTATGGTATGTTATGGTATGTTATGGTATGTTATGGTATGTTATGGTATGTTATGGTATGTTATGGTATGTTATGGTATGTTATGGTATGTTATGGTATGTTATGGTATGTTATGGTATGTTATGGTATGTTATGGTATGTTATGGTATGTTATGGTATGTTATGGTATGTTATGGTATGTTATGGTATGTTATGGTATGTTATGGTATGTTATGGTATGTTATGGTATGTTATGGTATGTTATGGTATGTTATGGTATGTTATGGTATGTTATGGTATGTTATGGTATGTTATGGTATGTTATGGTATGTTATGGTATGTTATGGTATGTTATGGTATGTTATGGTATGTTATGGTATGTTATGGTATGTTATGGTATGTTATGGTATGTTATGGTATGTTATGGTATGTTATGGTATGTTATGGTATGTTATGGTATGTTATGGTATGTTATGGTATGTTATGGTATGTTATGGTATGTTATGGTATGTTATGGTATGTTATGGTATGTTATGGTATGTTATGGTATGTTATGGTATGTTATGGTATGTTATGGTATGTTATGGTATGTTATGGTATGTTATGGTATGTTATGGTATGTTATGGTATGTTATGGTATGTTATGGTATGTTATGGTATGTTATGGTATGTTATGGTATGTTATGGTATGTTATGGTATGTTATGGTATGTTATGGTATGTTATGGTATGTTATGGTATGTTATGGTATGTTATGGTATGTTATGGTATGTTATGGTATGTTATGGTATGTTATGGTATGTTATGGTATGTTATGGTATGTTATGGTATGTTATGGTATGTTATGGTATGTTATGGTATGTTATGGTATGTTATGGTATGTTATGGTATGTTATGGTATGTTATGGTATGTTATGGTATGTTATGGTATGTTATGGTATGTTATGGTATGTTATGGTATGTTATGGTATGTTATGGTATGTTATGGTATGTTATGGTATGTTATGGTATGTTATGGTATGTTATGGTATGTTATGGTATGTTATGGTATGTTATGGTATGTTATGGTATGTTATGGTATGTTATGGTATGTTATGGTATGTTATGGTATGTTATGGTATGTTATGGTATGTTATGGTATGTTATGGTATGTTATGGTATGTTATGGTATGTTATGGTATGTTATGGTATGTTATGGTATGTTATGGTATGTTATGGTATGTTATGGTATGTTATGGTATGTTATGGTATGTTATGGTATGTTATGGTATGTTATGGTATGTTATGGTATGTTATGGTATGTTATGGTATGTTATGGTATGTTATGGTATGTTATGGTATGTTATGGTATGTTATGGTATGTTATGGTATGTTATGGTATGTTATGGTATGTTATGGTATGTTATGGTATGTTATGGTATGTTATGGTATGTTATGGTATGTTATGGTATGTTATGGTATGTTATGGTATGTTATGGTATGTTATGGTATGTTATGGTATGTTATGGTATGTTATGGTATGTTATGGTATGTTATGGTATGTTATGGTATGTTATGGTATGTTATGGTATGTTATGGTATGTTATGGTATGTTATGGTATGTTATGGTATGTTATGGTATGTTATGGTATGTTATGGTATGTTATGGTATGTTATGGTATGTTATGGTATGTTATGGTATGTTATGGTATGTTATGGTATGTTATGGTATGTTATGGTATGTTATGGTATGTTATGGTATGTTATGGTATGTTATGGTATGTTATGGTATGTTATGGTATGTTATGGTATGTTATGGTATGTTATGGTATGTTATGGTATGTTATGGTATGTTATGGTATGTTATGGTATGTTATGGTATGTTATGGTATGTTATGGTATGTTATGGTATGTTATGGTATGTTATGGTATGTTATGGTATGTTATGGTATGTTATGGTATGTTATGGTATGTTATGGTATGTTATGGTATGTTATGGTATGTTATGGTATGTTATGGTATGTTATGGTATGTTATGGTATGTTATGGTATGTTATGGTATGTTATGGTATGTTATGGTATGTTATGGTATGTTATGGTATGTTATGGTATGTTATGGTATGTTATGGTATGTTATGGTATGTTATGGTATGTTATGGTATGTTATGGTATGTTATGGTATGTTATGGTATGTTATGGTATGTTATGGTATGTTATGGTATGTTATGGTATGTTATGGTATGTTATGGTATGTTATGGTATGTTATGGTATGTTATGGTATGTTATGGTATGTTATGGTATGTTATGGTATGTTATGGTATGTTATGGTATGTTATGGTATGTTATGGTATGTTATGGTATGTTATGGTATGTTATGGTATGTTATGGTATGTTATGGTATGTTATGGTATGTTATGGTATGTTATGGTATGTTATGGTATGTTATGGTATGTTATGGTATGTTATGGTATGTTATGGTATGTTATGGTATGTTATGGTATGTTATGGTATGTTATGGTATGTTATGGTATGTTTATGGTATGTTATGGTATGTTATGGTATGTTATGGTATGTTATGGTATGTTATGGTATGTTATGGTATGTTATGGTATGTTATGGTATGTTATGGTATGTTATGGTATGTTATGGTATGTTATGGTATGTTATGGTATGTTATGGTATGTTATGGTATGTTATGGTATGTTATGGTATGTTATGGTATGTTATGGTATGTTATGGTATGTTATGGTATGTTATGGTATGGTATGTTATGGTATGTTATGGTATGTTATGGTATGTTATGGTATGTTATGGTATGTTATGGTATGTTATGGTATGTTATGGTATGTTATGGTATGTTATGGTATGTTATGGTATGTTATGGTATGTTATGGTATGTTATGGTATGTTATGGTATGTTATGGTATGTTATGGTATGTTATGGTATGTTATGGTATGTTATGGTATGTTATGGTATGTTATGGTATGTTATGGTATGTTATGGTATGTTATGGTATGTTATGGTATGTTATGGTATGTTATGGTATGTTATGGTATGTTATGGTATGTTATGGTATGTTATGGTATGTTATGGTATGTTATGGTATGTTATGGTATGTTATGGTATGTTATGGTATGTTATGGTATGTTATGGTATGTTATGGTATGTTATGGTATGTTATGGTATGTTATGGTATGTTATGGTATGTTATGGTATGTTATGGTATGTTATGGTATGTTATGGTATGTTATGGTATGTTATGGTATGTTATGGTATGTTATGGTATGTTATGGTATGTTATGGTATGTTATGGTATGTTATGGTATGTTATGGTATGTTATGGTATGTTATGGTATGTTATGGTATGTTATGGTATGTTATGGTATGTTATGGTATGTTATGGTATGTTATGGTATGTTATGGTATGTTATGGTATGTTATGGTATGTTATGGTATGTTATGGTATGTTATGGTATGTTATGGTATGTTATGGTATGTTATGGTATGTTATGGTATGTTATGGTATGTTATGGTATGTTATGGTATGTTATGGTATGTTATGGTATGTTATGGTATGTTATGGTATGTTATGGTATGTTATGGTATGTTATGGTATGTTATGGTATGTTATGGTATGTTATGGTATGTTATGGTATGTTATGGTATGTTATGGTATGTTATGGTATGTTATGGTATGTTATGGTATGTTATGGTATGTTATGGTATGTTATGGTATGTTATGGTATGTTATGGTATGTTATGGTATGTTATGGTATGTTATGGTATGTTATGGTATGTTATGGTATGTTATGGTATGTTATGGTATGTTATGGTATGTTATGGTATGTTATGGTATGTTATGGTATGTTATGGTATGTTATGGTATGTTATGGTATGTTATGGTATGTTATGGTATGTTATGGTATGTTATGGTATGTTATGGTATGTTATGGTATGTTATGGTATGTTATGGTATGTTATGGTATGTTATGGTATGTTATGGTATGTTATGGTATGTTATGGTATGTTATGGTATGTTATGGTATGTTATGGTATGTTATGGTATGTTATGGTATGTTATGGTATGTTATGGTATGTTATGGTATGTTATGGTATGTTATGGTATGTTATGGTATGTTATGGTATGTTATGGTATGTTATGGTATGTTATGGTATGTTATGGTATGTTATGGTATGTTATGGTATGTTATGGTATGTTATGGTATGTTATGGTATGTTATGGTATGTTATGGTATGTTATGGTATGTTATGGTATGTTATGGTATGTTATGGTATGTTATGGTATGTTATGGTATGTTATGGTATGTTATGGTATGTTATGGTATGTTATGGTATGTTATGGTATGTTATGGTATGTTATGGTATGTTATGGTATGTTATGGTATGTTATGGTATGTTATGGTATGTTATGGTATGTTATGGTATGTTATGGTATGTTATGGTATGTTATGGTATGTTATGGTATGTTATGGTATGTTATGGTATGTTATGGTATGTTATGGTATGTTATGGTATGTTATGGTATGTTATGGTATGTTATGGTATGTTATGGTATGTTATGGTATGTTATGGTAATCCCATCCCCAGAGCAACTTGCGTACGTTTTAAATAGATTTCATCAAGATGCTTTTTGAATTTATTGCTAGCATGATTTACAGCAACACCTTTACAGTGTGAGTTGCTGAGTTCCACCTGGTTCCCCCTGTCGCCATGGTTACGGTCTAGCGTAAATGGCCCAATCAGCACCCGTATATCAACTCCTCGTGTTTGCGTCTGGCTTATAAATTCCATGGCGAAATTTCCAAAGGGTGACGAAGGTGGCGCTGTAAACAGGGAACCGGCAGTTTACGATGTAGTCCCGACAATATACCACGGACGGAATTGCTGAAGGGGGAGTAATGGGCATTGCTAGAGTAGTCAGGGAGCTATCTGCATATCGAGGGTAGTCAGCGAGCTATCTGCATAGCGAGGGTAGTCAGCGAGCTATCTGCATAGCGAGGGTAGTCAGCGAGCTATCTGCATAGCGAGGGTAGTCAGCAAGCTATCTGCATAGAGAGGGTAGTCAGCGAGCTATCTGCATAGCGAGGGTAGTCAGCGAGCTATCTGCATAGCGAGGGTAGTCAGCGAGCTATCTGCATAGCGAGGGTAGTCAGCGAGCTATCTGCATAGCGAGGGTAGTCAGCGAGCTATCTGCATAGCGAGGGTAGTCAGCGAGCTATCTGCATAGCGAGGGTAGTCAGCGAGCTATCTGCATAGCGAGGGTAGTCAGCGAGCTATCTGCATAGCGAGGGTAGTCAGCGAGCTATCTGCATAGCGAGGGTAGTCAGCGAGCTATCTGCATAGCGAGGGTAGTCAGCGAGCTATCTGCATAGCGAGGGTAGTCAGCGAGCTATCTGCATAGCGAGGGTAGTCAGCGAGCTATCTGCATAGCGAGGGTAGTCAGCGAGCTATCTGCATAGCGAGGGTAGTCAGCGAGCTATCTGCATAGCGAGGGTAGTCAGCGAGCTATCTGCATAGCGAGGGTAGTCAGCGAGCTATCTGCATAGCGAGGGTAGTCAGCGAGCTATCTGCATAGCGAGGGTAGTCAGCGAGCTATCTGCATAGAGAGGGTAGTCAGCGAGCTATCTGCATAGCGAGGGTAGTCAGCGAGCTATCTGCATAGCGAGGGTAGTCAGCGAGCTATCTGCATAGCGAGGGTAGTCAGCGAGCTATCTGCATAGCGAGGGTAGTCAGCGAGCTATCTGCATAGCGAGGGTAGTCAGCGAGCTATCTGCATAGCGAGGGTAGTCAGCGAGCTATCTGCATAGCGAGGGTAGTCAGCGAGCTATCTGCATAGCGAGGGTAGTCATCAAGTGACCTGCATAGCAAGATATTCAGCGAGCATAGTCAGAGCTATAGTCAGCATAGTCAGAGCTATAGTCAGAGCCAGGGTAGTCGATGAGCTACACACATAGCGAAGGTAGTCGGTATGCTTTATGCACAACCATGGTTGTCTGTATGCTTTGTGCATGGCAAGGGTAGTCAGTATGCTTTGTGCATAATGAGGGTTGTCGGTATGCTCTGTGCATAACGAGGGTAGTCGGTATGCTTGGTGCATAACGAGGGTAGTCGGTATGCTTTGTGCATAACGAGGGTTGTCGGTATGCTTTGTGCATAACGAGAGTAGTCGGCGTACTTTGACAATACAGTCTAGTTGGCGTGCTTTGAGAACAGCTAGTGGCGTGCCTTAAGCCGACAACTCACCTCCAACAAACTCGTACTAAGGTACTAACGTACTCGAGTCGCACCACACCTAACTCCTACGCCACCCTGGGCACGACATCTTACTCATACGCCACCCTGGGCACCACACCTAACTCTTACGCCACCCTGGGCACCACACCTTACTCATACGCCACCCTGGGCACCACACCTAACTCTTACGCCACCCTGGGCACCACACCTTACCCCTACGCCACCCTGGGCACCACACCTTACTCCAAGCCACCCTGGGCACCACACCTTACTCCAAGCCACCCTGGGCACCACACCTTACTCCTACGCCACCCTGGGCACCACACCTTACTCCTACGCCACCCTGGGCACCACACCTTACTCCTACGCCACCCTGGGCACCACACCTTACTCGTACGCCACCCTGGGCACCACACCTTACTTCTACGCCACACTGGGCACCACACCTTACTCCTACGCCACCCTGGGCACCACACCTTACTCCTACGCCACCCTGGGCACGACATCTTACTCCTACGCCACCCTGGGCACCACACCTTACTCATACGCCACCCAGGGCACCACACCTTACTCCTACGCCACCCTGGGCACCACACCTTACTCCTACGCCACCCTGAGCACCACACCTTAATGATACGCCACCCTGGGCACCACACCTTACTCATACGCCACCCTGGGCACCACACCTAACTCTTACGCCACCCTGGGCACCACACCTTACCCCTACGCCACCCTGGGCACCACACCTTACTCCAAGCCACCCTGGGCACCACACCTTACTCCAAGCCACCCTGGGCACCACACCTTACTCCTACGCCACCCTGGGCACCACACCTTACTCCTACGCCACCCTGGGCACCACACCTTACTCCTACGCCACCCTGGGCACCACACCTTACTCGTACGCCACCCTGGGCACCACACCTTACTTCTACGCCACCCTGGGCACCACACCTTACTCCTACGCCACCCTGGGCACCACACCTTACTCCTACGCCACCCTGGGCACGACATCTTACTCCTACGCCACCCTGGGCACCACACCTTACTCCTACGCCACCCTGGGCACGACATCTTACTCCTACGCCACCCTGGGCACCACACCTTACTCCTACGCCACCCTGGGCACCACACCTTACTCCTACGCCACCCTGAGCACCACACCTTACTCCTACGCCACCCTAGGCACCACACCTTACTCCTACGCCACCCTGAGCACCACACCTTACTCCTACGCCACCCTGGGCACCACACCTTACTCCTACGCAACCCTGGGCACCACACCTTACTCCTACGCCACCCAGGGCACCACACCTTACTCCTACGCAACCCTGGGCACCACACCTTACTCCTACGCCACCCTGGGCACCACACCTTACTCCTACGCCACCCTGAGCACCACACCTTACTCCTACGCCACCCTGGGCACCACACCTTACTCATACGCCACAATGGGCACCACACCTTACTTCTACGCCACCCTGGGCACCACACCTTAATGATACGCCACCCTGGGCACGTCTACGGCGCCGCTCACTACTCCTGGGATAAGAGAAATTGATGATTAGTGATCTGGCAACACGACACGCCCCCCCCTCCCCTTGACCCCCCCCCCCACCCCCACCCCAACTACTCTTCCCAACCAACGGAAGCATTAAAAAAATACATCCTCATCCCGATAATTAACGTTGTCATGTAGTAGACAGGAACCTAGAGGGACGTCATTGACATTCACTGTCCACCCTTCTGTCAATCCCAGTAAACAAGTAATCAGTATCCTTTGAATAACCCGACATTATTTCATAGTAATTACCCGATTTCAAATTACCCGAGTCAGAATGGTTGATTTTCTTTTTAAACGCAAGAATTAAATTTAAATGGACATCCGACCAACCAATCTTGATATGGCTTAAGTAAATGAGGGCAGCTTCCATTGCTCAGTTGCTCCGGCAGGTGGTGGGGTTCATATCAACAGGTCATTGGCAGGCTGTCCAGTGATCTTACTTTTCCTACTTTTTCCTGCTTTTTTGTCTCCATCCTATTTTTCCTACTTTTTCTTCAAAATATCTACATTTTCCTACTTTTTCCTACTATTTGGTATTTGCTTCACCAGGCGCAATTTCATAATTTCGTGAATTGCTGTAAAAATGTGCATATCGCTTCTATTATTGCAAACGTCAGAGGTATCTTGTTTTTGGGTCCTGATAAATCTTTAACTCAACACTAGTGTCTGTCAAGTTCTAATAATAAAAATACAGGTACAGCTGAGCAGCATATAAGAAATGTTGTAAAAAAGCATTTTCTCAGTAATATAACTTTTTGTCATTTGTTTATCCGGAATAATGTTGCTACATATGCTATTTGAGTCATACTTTTTGCTTCTATTTTCCTACTTTTGTCCTACTTTTTCATGAGGGTGTGCTGGACAGCCTGCATTGGTGACTGACTGTGGGGTATGTTTCTTGCAACAATATTTCATCTTACCGGCAGGTTCTGCCCCTTTGTGTGCATCAAAGCTCCATTAAAATATAATTGTGGGATGGATGAACGCTATGACGTAATCCACGGCGGCAGATTATTGATTAATAATACGCATTCAGCTACGACGGTACGCCAAACAAAAACCTTGTGACATGATCGCCTTTGCTTTATGGGGGGGGGGGGGGGCGCAAAGGGTATTTCCGTTCCTCGGGAATGGGCTTTTCATTTCACCGTGAATTGGGAACGAGGAAAATAATTCTTGGTCAACTGGGAATGGGATATTAGGCGACTACCGTGATCGAGGACTTTCACTAATCCTGTGAACTGGGAATTTTAATATTAAATAAAAAAAAAAAAAAAAAAAAAAAAAAAAAATTGCCAATTTATATCATGTATCCGCCTCTTCCATTGTGTACGGGGACTTCTCCTTTTAATTCATCGTGACCTGGGAATAAAGAAATGTATTCTTCGTGAATTGGGAACACGACCCCACCTTGCCCCCGCCCCCCCACCCCCCCTCCCCTTTATAGTGTCATCCAACATTGTCTCGACGTCGACTTTTCTCATGCCCCGTAAGGAATTTTCCACAACTTTACTATTCATATGTTAAATGGCGTAAGTAATGCTTCCGCCAGTTTAACCAATTTCGGCCATAATCTGCACAGCCTTCGCTTTCGCGCTATTTGTCAAGATATACGGATCGAGCCGCTTAAATACCGTGATACAGGCGCCTGGGTCGTCGTGGCTGGTGAGCGGAGAAGGGCTCGGGGATTCGGGAATAATCACATTAAAGTGTCTATGAAGACATCCCGGGCCTGTCGCCCTCTGGCGGCGTCCAGCGCATGGTAATCACCTGTTTGATTCTGACCGGGCTGCTGCATTATGGGAAGGGACATGGCTTTCCGATTTGCGCCTCCATCTCGCTGGCAACAGGTAGGCGGCCAGGGTAAGTAGATTACCGTGCTCTCCCCCTCACCAGTCCGTCTCGCGGTGCCTCGATCGCAAGGACCAGGCGCTTCAGAACGGTAGTTTTGACGTCACTGTGTGTGTTTTATCAAGCACCGCGCATGTGCCTCTACGTGCGCCATGACACTAACGCAATTTAATGGCGCTGTAACTGACAAGGCGGGATAAGAGGTAACGACTTGTTGACAAGTCTGACACGGTTTAACTAACCGGACGCACTTTAGCAAGACGTTATTTTCTTTTCTTTTTTTGATAATTTCCTGGTTTCTGTTTGTTTCTTTCGTATGGTCATATTACTTTGAATACGTACGTTCATCCATTCGACGAGAAGCAAAGCTCAAATAAACGTGTGTGTAATGATGTCGTCAGGTGTGAATATGATACATAATACTTTTGTCTATTGGAGGAGAAGCAAAGGGAAAATAAAATTGTGTGAAATGATTTCATCATGCATGAATATTACATATAGTTGGATAATGAATGCGTAATACAAATAGCGGTGTGCTTTGTTTGTGCGACCTTAGTGCCCTCGACCTTAGTGCCCTCGACCTTGGTGCCCTCGACCTTACTGCCCTCGACCTTAGTGCCCTCGACCTTGGTGCCCCGACCTTAGTGCCCTGACCTTAGTGCCCTTGACCTTAGTGCCCTCGACCTTGGTGCCCTCGACTTTACTGCCCTCGACCTTAGTGCCCTCGACCTTGGTGCCCCGATCTTAGTGCCTTGACCTTAGTGCCCTTGACCTTAGTGCCCTCGACCTTACTGCCCTAGACCTTAGTGCCCTCGACCTTGGTGCCCTCAACCTTACTGCCCTCGACCTTAGTGCCCTCGACCTTGGTGCCCCGACCTTAGTGCCTTGACCTTAGTGCCCTTGACCTTAGTGCCCTCGACCTTACTGCCCTCGATCTTAGTGCTCTCAACCTTACTGCCCTCGACCTTATTGCCTCGACCTTAGTGCCCTCGACCTTAGTGCCCTCGATCTTAGTGCCCTTGACCTTAGTACCCTCGACCTTAGTGCCTCGACCTTAGTGCCCCGACCTTAGTGCCCTCGACCTTAGTGCCCTCGACCTTAGTGCCTCGACCTTAGTGCCCTCGACCTTAGTGCCCTCGACCTTAGTGCCTCGACCTTAGTGCCTCGACCTTAGTGCCCTCGACCTTAGTGCCCTCGACCTTAGTGCCCTTGACCTTAATACCCTCGACCTTAGTGCCTCGACCTTAGTGCCTCGACCTTAGTGCCCTCGACCTTAGTGTCCTCGACCTTAGTGCCCTTGACCTTAATACCCTCGACCTTAGTGCCCTCGACCTTAGTGCCCTCGACCTTAGTGCCCTCGACCTTAGTGCCCTCGACCTTAGTGCCCTCGACCTTAATACCCTCGACCTTAGTGCCTCGACCTTAGTGCCTCGACCTTAGTGCCCTCGACCTTAGTGCCCTCGACCTTAGTGCCACGACCTTAGTGCCTCGACCTTAGTGCCCTCGACCTTAGTGCCCTCGACCTTAGTGCCTCGACCTTAATGCCTCGACCTTAGTGCCTCGACCTTAGTGCCCTCGACCTTAGTGCCCTCGACCTTAGTGCCTCGACCTTAGTGCCCTCGACCTTAGTGCCCTCGACCTTAGTGCCCTTGACCTTAATACCCTCGACCTTAGTGCCCTCGACCTTAGTGCCCTCGACCTTAATACCCCGACCTTAGTGCCCTCGACCTTAGTGCCCTCGACCTTAGTGCCTCGACCTTAGTGCCTCGACCTTAGTGCCTCGACCTTAGTGCCCTCGACCTTAGTGCCCTCGACCTTAGTGCCTCGACCTTAGTGCCTCGACCTTAGTGCCCTCGACCTTAGTGCCCTCGACCTTAGTGCCTCGACCTTAGTGCCTCGACCTTAGTGCCCTCGACCTTAGTGCCCTCGACCTTAGTGCCCTCGACCTTAGTGCCTCGACCTTAGTGCCTCGACCTTAGTGCCCTCGACCTTAGTGCCCTCGACCTTAGTGCCCTCGACCTTAATACCCTCGACCTTAGTGCCTCGACCTTAGTGCCTCGACCTTAGTGCCCTCGACCTTAGTGTCCTCGACCTTAGTGCCCTTGACCTTAATACCCTCGACCTTAGTGCCCTCGACCTTAGTGCCCTCGACCTTAGTGCCCTCGACCTTAGTGCCCTCGACCTTAGTGCCCTCGACCTTAATACCCTCGACCTTAGTGCCTCGACCTTAGTGCCTCGACCTTAGTGCCCTCGACCTTAGTGCCCTCGACCTTAGTGCCACGACCTTAGTGCCTCGACCTTAGTGCCCTCGACCTTAGTGCCCTCGACCTTAGTGCCTCGACCTGAGTGCCTCGACCTTAGTGCCTCGACCTTAGTGCCCTCGACCTTAGTGCCCTCGACCTTAGTGCCTCGACCTTAGTGCCCTCGACCTTAGTGCCCTCGACCTTAGTGCCCTTGACCTTAATACCCTCGACCTTAGTGCCCTCGACCTTAGTGCCCTTGACCTTAATACCCCGACCTTAGTGCCCTCGACCTTAGTGCCCTCGACCTTAGTGCCCTCGACCTTAGTGCCTCGACCTTAGTGCCTCGACCTTAGTGCCTCGACCTTAGTGCCTCGACCTTAGTGCCCTCGACCTTAGTGCCCTTGACCTTAATACCCTCGACCTTAGTGCCCTCGACCTTAGTGCCCTTGACCTTAATACCCCGACCTTAGTGCCCTCGACCTTAGTGCCCTCGACCTTAGTGCCTCGACCTTAGTGCCTCGACCTTAGTGCCTCGACCTTAGTGCCTCGACCTTAGTGCCCTCGACCTTAGTGCCTCGACCTTAGTGCCTCGACCTTAGTGCCTCGACCTTAGTGCCCTCGACCTTAGTGCCCTCGACCTTAGTGCCTCGACCTTAGTGCCTCGACCTTAGTGCCCTCGACCTTAGTGCCCTCGACCTTAGTGCCCTCGACCTTAGTGCCCTCGACCTTAGTGCCCTCGACCTTAATACCCTCGACCTTAGTGCCTCGACCTTAGTGCCTCGACCTTAGTGCCCTCGACCTTAGTGCCCTCGACCTTAGTGCCACGACCTTAGTGCCTCGACCTTAGTGCCCTCGACCTTAGTGCCCTCGACCTTAGTGCCTCGACCTTAGTGCCCTCGACCTTAGTGCCCTCGACCTTAGTGCCCTCGACCTTAGTGCCCTTGACCTTAATACCCTCGACCTTAGTGCCCTCGACCTTAGTGCCCTTGACCTTAATACCCCGACCTTAGTGCCCTCGACCTTAGTGCCCTCGACCTTAGTGCCTCGACCTTAGTGCCTCGACCTTAGTGCCTCGACCTTAGTGCCTCGACCTTAGTGCCCTCGACCTTAGTGCCTCGACCTTAGTGCCTCGACCTTAGTGCCTCGACCTTAGTGCCTCGACCTTAGTGCCCTCGACCTTAGTGCCCTCGACCTTAGTGCCCTCGACCTTAGTGCCTCGACCTTAGTGCCTCGACCTTAGTGCCTCGACCTTAGTGCCTCGACCTTAGTGCCTCGACCTTAGTGCCCTCGACCTTAGTGCCCTCGACCTTAGTCCCTCGACCTTAGTGCCTCGACCTTAGTGCCCTCGACCTTAGTGCCCTCGACCTTAGTGCCTCGACCTTAATGCCCCGACCTTAGTGCCCTTGAACTTAGTGTACTACTGTTTACCGGGACTGTCCGTTACACCCCATGGCTTGGATTCCACTAATGCAGAGGAACCGGGGATGCGAGCTACCTACCTTCCAATCCCACATCCACACCAGTATCTCCGACGAGAACGACCGCAACCGCAGGGCGTTGTCTGCAAGTACGTACTAAGTCGGCGACAGAATAAGACAAAAACTGTAGGCGGAGCAGGAAATCCGCTAGGTGACAACGCAAGCGACCAATGTACAGACTCTGGCCTAGACACAGACAATTTAAATTGACGCCTTTTTTATAGTCCCATCTGGTCCGAAACGGTTGCACGAGTTAAAGAAATGCACTTGCAATGAATGCAAATGAACTCGAAGGGTAATGAAAATGCGAAAGAATCTTGAATCTTTTGTGTTACTAAAATAGCTTTACAGTACTTTTCAATACAAATGTCGATCGATTTGTCAGATTTATATCAAGCAACTTTATTTACTTCCATACGTCACCTCACCAAAAGCCTAACTAACCCCTTACCCAGAGTCTTACTATCACCTTACCAATAGTCATACTGTCACCTTACGAAGAGGCATGCTATCACCTTACCTTTACCTTACCAAGAATCATACTGTCACCTTACCGCGAGTCATACTGTCACCTTACCGCGAGTCATACTGTCACATTACCAAAAGCCTTACTGTCACTTCACCAAGAGGCATGCTGTCACCTTACCAAGAGTCATACTGTCACTTCACCAAGAGGCATGCTGCCACCTTACCAACAGTCATACTGTCACCTTACCATGAGTCATACTGTCACCTTACCAAGGGTCATACTGTCACCTTACCAATAGTCATACTGTCACTTCACCAAGAGGCATGCTGCCACCTTACCAAGAGTCATACTGTCACCTTACCATGAGTCATACTTTTACCTTACCAAGAGTCATACTGTCACCTTACCATGAGTCATACTGTCACCTTACCAATAGTCGTACTGTCACCCTACCATAACCTTACCAAGAGTCATACTGTCACCTTACCAGGGGCCTAACTATCACCTTAGCAAGAGTCATACTGTCGCCTTACCGCGAGTCATACTGCACCTTACCACGAGTCATACTGTTACCTTACCATCACCTTACCAAGAGTCATACTGTCACCTTACCAAGAGTCATACTGTCACCTTACCACGAGTCATACTGTTACCTTACCATCACCTTACCAAGAGTCATACTGTCACCTTACCACGAGTCATACTGTTACCTTACCATCACCTTACCAAGAGGCATACTGTCACCTTACCAAGAGTCATACTGTCACCTTACCAAGGGTCATACTGTCACCTTACCAAGAGTCATACTGTCACCTTACCAAGAGTCATACTGTTACCTTACCATCACCTTACCAAAAGTCATACTGTCACCTTACCACGAGTCATACTGTTACCTTACCTTTACCTTACCAAGAGTCATACTGTCACCTTACCAAGAGTCATACTGTTACCTTACCAAGAGTCATACTGTCACCTTACCAAGAGTCATACTGTTACCTTACCATCACCTTACCAAGAGTCATACTGTCACCTTACCACGAGTCATACTGTTACCTTACCATCACCTTACCAAGAGTCCTACTGTCGCCTTACCACGAGTCATACTGTTACCTTACCATCACCTTACCAAGAGTCATACTGTCACCTTACCAAGAGTCATACTGTCACCTTACCAAGAGTCATACTGTTACCTTACCATCACCTTACCAAGAGTCATACTGTCACCTTACCACGAGTCATACTGTTACCTTACCATCACCTTACCAAGAGTCATACTGTCACCTTACCAAGAGTCATACTGTCACCTTACCAAGAGTCATACTGTCACCTTACCAAGAGTCATACTGTTACCTTACCATCACCTTACCAAGAGTCATACTGCCACCTTACCACGAGTCATACTGTTACCTTACCATCACCTTACCAAGAGTCATACTGTCACCTTACCAAGAGTCATACTGTCACTTCACCAAGAGTCATACTGTCACCTTACCAAGAGTCATACTGTCACCTTACCAAGAGTCATACTGTCACCTTACCAAGAGTCCTACTGTTACCTTACCATCACCTTACCAAGAGTCATACTGTCACCTTACCACGAGTCATACTGTTACCTTACCATCACCTTACCAAGAGTCATACTGTCACCTTACCAAGAGTCATACTGTCACCTCACCAAGAGTCATACTGTCACCTTACCAAGATTCATACTGTTACCTTACCATCACCTTACCAAGAGTCATACTGTCACCTTACCACGAGTCATACTGTTACCTTACCTTTACCTTACCAAGAGTCATACTGTCACCTTACCAAGAGTCATACTGTCACCTTACCAAGAGTCATACTGTTACCTTACCATCACCTTACCAAGAGTCATACTGTCACCTTACCACGAGTCATACTGTTACCTTACCATCACCTTACCAAGAGTCATACTGTCACCTCACCAAGAGTCATACTGTCACCTTACCAAGATTCATACTGTTACCTTACCATCACCTTACCAAGAGTCATACTGTCACCTTACCACGAGTCATACTGTTACCTTACCTTTACCTTACCAAGAGTCATACTGTCACCTTACCAAGAGTCATACTGTCACCTTACCAAGAGTCATACTGTTACCTTACCATCACCTTACCAAGAGTCATACTGTTACCTTACCATCACCTTACCAAGAGTCATACTGTCACCTTACCACGAGTCATACTGTTACCTTACCATCACCTTACCAAGAGTCATACTGTCACCTCACCAAGAGTCATACTGTCACCTTACCAAGATTCATACTGTTACCTTACCATCACCTTACCAAGAGTCATACTGTCACCTTACCACGAGTCATACTGTTACCTTACCTTTACCTTACCAAGAGTCATACTGTCACCTTACCAAGAGTCATACTGTCACCTTACCCAGTTTGCCAGATAACGACACCTTACGAAGAACCTTGCCGTTTGCCACACCATGGCACCTTACAAAGAGCCTTGCCGTTTGCCACACCATGGCACCTTACGAAGAGCCTTGCCGTTTGCCACACCATGGCACCTTACAAAGAGCCTTGCCGTTTGCCACACCATGGCACCTTACGAAGAGCCTTGCCGTTTGCCACACCATGGCACCTTACGAAGAGCCTTGCCGTTTGCCACACCATGGCACCTTACGAAGAACCTTGCCGTTTGCCACACCATGGCACCTTACAAAGAGCCTTGCCGTTTGCCACACCATGGCACCTTACGAAGAGCCTTGCGGCTTGCCTGACAAGGGTACGATACGACGAGTATGCTGTCTGCCAGACAAATGACATAGGACGAAGAGCCTCACCGCCGGTCTACCAGATCTCCCGTCGTTTTAGAAAAATAGCATGGCTAACCTCATTCTCACATTATCAAGAGTTTTCTATGATCTTTAGCACTACAAACTCTGCGTTTTCCGTTCTCTTTCAGAGACAAGCCGATATGTTCAGCCAACCAAGCACAGGACTATGATAAATCCACCCCTACAATCGAACCATTCCCAACTATTCTTGGCTCTGCAATGTACAGACCGCCCAACTAAGGCCAACGATTGACTCTATAACCAAGTGAATTGATCAAACAAGCACGACTGCCCCAGAGGTTTGCTGACAGCCCACCACAGACAGTCCATGCTAAACGAATTTTAACGGCTCGATAACAATTGTCTCGTATCCACCAACGACAGCCTGAAAAAAATGTACACCACTCTTTGGGACCACATCCAAAGCCAACGCCAGAACAAAATTCGGAATTCCCTTTTTTCCTGTCCAGCTCGGAAGATTGGCTTGCCTCCCGCGAGTGTTATCAAAGGCTGAGGCTTGCTAGCCTTCCTCGGTGGATAAAATGAATTACTGGTGGTCTTAACCACGGCTCCCTGACGCTGGGCAGGGTATGTCTAAGGTGGATGGATGGTGGCAGGGGACGGGGTGGAGTATTTGTCCAGTTCTTCCTTATAAATGTCTGTCTTGGCCTCCAGTCTTAGCCATCACGGTTGTCTTCCTGCTCACCCCCCTCCCCCCACTCCTCCTCCTGCTCCACCTCACCCCCCCCCCCCCTCTCCCGCCGTTCATTCTCCTCCTTCTCGTCCCGTCCCTCGCCGGTTTGGCTCTGTACGTCGTTCCCCCTAGTCTTTATCGATCTGAAGAGGACATCTTGGAAATTGGGTCCCTCTCTTAGGCGGGTTTGTCACTGATAATCCCGGGCGAGATCTCGCGGAACTGGCGTTGACGGACGTGGCCTTGTGTCGCTGTGGAGAGTGGTTCCGAGGGGGCCCCCTCATACTGCTTATATATGGCTATCAATATGGCTATAGCACGTGGTTATCTATACTACTTATATATGGCTACCAATATGGCTATAGCACATGGTTATCTATACTAAACATATATAGCAATTAATATGGCTATAGCATGTGGTTATATTTTATAGTAGACATATATCTCTATCAATAGCGTTATATCATGTGGTTATATATGACTATCTCTATGGCTTTATTATGTTATATATGGCTATCGATAGGGTTATACATGCAGTTGTATATGTTTATATATACATGGCTATACATGTGGCTATCTAAGGCTACCTATATACATGTGGCTATCTAAGGCTATCTATACACATGTGGCTATCTAAGGCTATCTATGGCTATCTATAAACATGTGGCTATCTAAGGCTATCTATATACTTAAGGTTACATACACATTACATATCTATACATGTGGCTCTATACAGGGCTAGCGATAGGCGCATAAAAATGTGGCTTGTTCTTGCCGAAAGAAGATAACCATGTCCAACACTTTTATTATTTACATTATATTCGCATCATTTGACGTATTCTGTGGACTACTACAGACTTTTCCAAGCGTTACTGTGTTTCGTTTAGTTGCTATGGAAACAAGTGGCGGTATCTGGGGCTTAACAGATCGAAAGGAAGAACGAGCAAAAAAAAGTCGAGCCTAACCAACCAGAGGCAAAACTCCATCTTCAGCTGGGCTAAAACATGTAAAGTTATTTCACTGGAGGCAAGTATATATCTCTACCTAACGCATAAATATGCAAGTATTCTGTCAGAATGGCATGCATTCGAGCACATTGCATCACCATTATAAAACTGTCCCCAAATTCCGCAGCTAGCCTGAGGTTAAAGTGGCTCCCTAGGAAGAGGCTAACCCACTCAGAGGCTCGCCTTTACAATTACGAGAGGATCCCCGGCGACCGGGCAGAAATATGATTGTGTCCTTGATTGTCCCTCTACCTCTATTATCGTCCATCAAAAACGTGCTCTCCCGAGAGGGAAGAAATGTGTCCCCGGGTATGGGGCTCTTTATGGCTGAATCTCTCCGTGGCGCCAGTCAACCTATGCTAGGGGGGCGACTGGCTGCTCCATAGACCACGTGGCCCTGAGATATAATCTCTGGGCTGCCTAATTGGGGAACGTCTTCGTTTAATGAGTCTGCCACATCCGCGGGGTAAGTTCTGGCCGACGAATTTGCAGCACGTCGCCATTATACGCTTCAATTGCTATTGATTCCATAAAATCTGTGATTATATAAAATCTGTCCTACAGACTAGTGACTCCGATTCCGACTGCGGTGGACACCGAGGGGGCGGGGGAGAGATTGAGGGGGAATAGGGGGGGGGGGGTGACTGAGAGTGGTTTTGACGATGGCAGCTGCAACCCTCTTGGGCTGGGTGGGGGGGGGGAGTGGGAGGGGGTGGGGGCTATTTCCCGTAGGGACATGGGGGATGTACAATAAGCATCCACCCCCCCCCCCCTCCTACATTACATCGCTGTATCGCTCACTGGCCGCCTATATGAAAGCCCGAGGTAATGGCTCCCTATGGCAACAGGGGTGCCCAGGCGTGCCCAAAGCAACCGCAGCCCCCGCCCCACTCCCCTTTCATACACACACACTGGGAACTGCAGTCATCTTCTGTTTCTCGTTACTATTATGATGCACGACCTATTTTTATAGGTATTTTTTACACAAAAACAAAAACACTCTATTAATGAAATCAGCCAAGGGGTGACACAATCTAATACCGTCAGACAATTCACTGTGCGTAATGATCTTGATGGACCATTAAGTAGTTATACCGTCTAATATCTGTACACTGTCATACTGTCATCTGGAGCGACATGTTCAAATCAATTATTGGACTACCACCATGAACCACCTGCCATCGACATCGGGTTGTCAGTTTTAGAAAATGGACTGTTTTGAAGAATTGACTAAAGAGGTATAGCCACATTTGATCGACTTCGACCCGTCGGTCAGTTTAGGAAATTATTTTTCTGATAAATGTTATTTCGGTGTCCAGATAGTGTGTGTGTTTGGGGGAGTGGGGGGGGGGGCTTTGGATACAAACGCATCGCCCTGTTCAAATAGACAAATATAGGGGTTAAATGCAGGAACCATTTTGCAGGGGATGTCTTTTATCTGATCTGGGGGCGAGCTCCATTGGAAGGAGGGGTTCCACTTGGGCCCCCTCATATTAGGAGCGGGAGAGATAAACGTTTACTGTACATAAACGCCGCCTCTTCCGGACGTGGCCTAGTTCGTTCGTGCAATGCCTCCAATTACGGTAACTCGAATGGCAAATATGAGCGCCTTTATTGCGACAGACATGTTGGTTGTATAATTGGGCTGACAGTGGGGGGGGGGGGGGGGGGGTGCCGCCCATGTCATAGAGAGGGATATAGAGAAGGAGAAAAAAAGTGGTGGATTTTGTGGTCATTGAGAGATATATTTTTGACTAAAAAAGACATCCAGAATAGACACTGACAGGCATGGCAAATTAAATGGAGGTTAATTATTTAACAACTTTTGATATCAGATATTGGATATTAGAATGTATAGTCAAGAGCTGGAATTTTGAAGAAAAAAAAACCCTTCCAAATCTCAGATGGACAATTCGATAGAAGTAGCATGTTTGCTGCTCCGAGGATTGAGCAAAAAAAAGCGGCATATATATATATATATAACAATATGCAGTGCCCCCATCCCTCCTCGGGGGGAACACTCATTTACCTCTTGAATAATCTGAAAGGGAGACGTCACTTTTAGTGAGTAGCCGGTGGCATCGGTGTAAGGGACATGGTTTCGTCAGCTCTGCCTGGACGGGGTCCCGGTGTTATGCTGCCGGACGACGCTAAAATACAGACGGCAGGTGGGGCGGTGGGGCGGTGGGGCGGGGTAGGGGTGAAATGGGATGGAGTCGGGATGGAGTATTGTGGGCTGGACAAGTTCCCCCAGCTCTACAAAGCCGTCGAGGTTGAGAGGCGTAAGAACACGTAAGGTGCTCATAGCTAGTGGCAGGCGCTGGGTACGGATGTCCTGGGGCCGTATTCATAATCGCCACTTAGGCTACGCCACTAGACTCAGCGCTAAGTGGAAGATTTGTCAAGCGATTATCTGGTTCAAAATACCTAAACAGTCACCCAAAAAGTGGATTGCCTGAATAAGGAAAGTGCTAAAATGATATTGAAGACGATTACTTAATCATGAGCACCACCACAAGGAGCTGGTGAGGCTAAGACTTACTTACGAGGGGATTATGAATACAGCCACAGGGCTTTTTAAACGGGTGGGATAGGGGTAGGGGGTCAACATCCGAAATGGCGTATATCTCGCATTAAAAACACGGCACCGTCGCTCAAAAGTCGGGTCCCCCCCACCCTCCACCCCACTTGCTTGGTCTTACTATGTCTAGTGTTTCTAGTGTCTAGTGACTCTATATTCATAAACAGCAAATGACCGCACCAAAACAGGCCCAAACAACATCGCTGCATCATGCATTCTTCATTTGCTCATTCCACTTTACACCCCTATACACTCGGCCCCACTAGTCAGTCAACACGAATCCCTCTCCCTGCCCTCTCATAGACACCAGCCACGTAATGTGGCTGGCCACGTGGTCTGGCACCCAGGGACCCAACGATCACTAGACACCTGGGGGTAACGGGGAAAAAGAATTAGCTAATTACTAGACTGGCACGTTCTGAGGTCGCCTGCCTTGGCACGCGCTGGACTAGCAACCACCTCAGGTCGTAATCACCAGCCGCCCCGTTTACCGTCCCCCCCCCCCCCCCCCCACCACCACCTCCCCTCCCACGATCGTGTCTCGTGGCACGCGTAGCCTGATTGGCGCCGACGCTCCGGGGTCAAAGTGATGTAGAGTTGTCAAGGTCACGTGGATTAATCGTTATGAACTGGATAACATGGCGGGGACGATTAAAGCTTATACTTGTGGTATGGCTGGTAAAGATGCGTGATAAATGTGTGAATTAGGAGTTTGATTGCATGCATAATCAACTGCATATTCCATGTGGGAGATTGTCCTTAATTGAATGTAGCCTAAAGTGTTTCATGCTTAACTATAATACCAGGTATTGATTGTATTGGTTGTATTGATAAATGCTGACATTTTTTTTCTTTCTCTCTCTCCCTCTCTCTTTCTCTATTTGTTTTCTCTCTTTCTTCCTCTCTGTCGCTCACCTCTACTGCCCCCTTCCCCCGGCCCAACAGCAGCCAATTGGACCAGCCACACATGCCCTTGTGGGTCGCATGACCTATACCGGTTAGCCATGCCCCACGACACCCATTAGTCACTTACCTTATTCCCTGCCCCCAACTTCAGCCCTATTATCGCCCGCCACTGTCTCTCCGTGGATACGCCAGCTGGCACTTCACGGGGCTGAGAACAGCTGATGGGTATGAGGATGATGTCACAGTAACACTGTATAACACTGACCTTCCCTGTGTGTAACTTAGGCCCCGGGAAGACTAAAATCCCATCTGCTTCGGCCCTGAGACTCCATTCTTCACCGGACAATACTCCCGTCTGACACACGTCGGGCGGAGCAAACCTGGGGAGCAAAGCGTCCCTGGGAAGAGGCCTAAGGCTCGGCGCTTGGTCCTTGAACCCTAATTGTGTTATTCCATTGACATTGGCCCCCACTGCCGAGTGTGGTTAGGGGTAAGGGAAGGGTGGGGTTAAGGGGAATGCATGGGGCAGGGCTGGGGGGCAGTGCAAATAGCTGACTATTACCCCCAGAGGGCACTTGTTTGCACGTGGTCCTATTCGCCCCCTGGGTACCAATCCCACCCCGCTATTTCCGAGCAGACAGCAAATATTTACATGGCGAACTATTTCCACCGGTCTCCTTGTGGCGGGTGCCAAAGGCAGACGACAATTTCCGCTTAAACACCTCAATTTTCTCTCATTAGCAGACCAAGGGTCTCGGCAGCAGAAAGGCCACAAAAAAGAAATAAGCAAGTTGAAATAAATCGTGTAGCACTGTGAGTGAAAGACCGCAGTCTCTACCACCCTGTAGCCTGCAGTGGCAGAGCCTTCAACTTGCTTCGTTACAGCAGCCTACTTACATGCGCCATCTTAGATGTTTTAATTTTAGAATCAAGACTAAAAGTATCTTAAAATTATGATTCAGGTTTTATATCTGTAAAACAACAATTTCAACATAAAACCGCGCGGTTTATTTATATCGCGCGGACGTGCTAGCGAGCCGCTGTCGGCATCACACAGAATACCGAACGGGCCTCAATATAACGCGAAATACCTGCGCAATACTGTGCAAATCTTCGGAAAACACATAAAGGGGTTTCTGTCGCGAAAAAGTGTTCCGAAGTTTTCCGCAGTTTTCCGCGTTTTATTGATGACCCTACCGAACAGCGAACATGCGCAGGGACATAAAGCCGGCCACCAATATCTGCTCCGGTGAACAAATCTGCTTCTCTCCGGATAGCCCACAGTCTTTCAGGATTTAAATTCAAGACAGAATATACTTATTTGACGTGGAGAAGAGGTTGGTAACACAAAAAATACAGAATTTATTGCTTTAAGACAGGAAACTGTTTCTGCGTTCCATCTTACAACGATCGGTTCTTTTTACGTTATTCTTCAAAATTAGTTCTAACTTAGTGCGAAATAAGTCAACGCACTGATCGGCCGATGGCTGTATATATCTTGAATTACTATCCAATTACTGGATATTTTGTCCGGTCTCAATGAAACTTTAATCGTCTCTCCTTGATAGAGGTCTGACTGCTGCATCGGGTTGTCCCAAAAAATGGTTTCTACTGCATTGGAGGAGAGTTCCTTTTCCTTTCTTTCTTTCACAGCTCCTCTCATTCCGTTCAAACAAACCAATGTCTTGCATAGCAAGTTTTTTGCTATGCAAGAACTGCATACGAAAATTCATTTGATTTGGTTTATGTTCCAGTAGATTGCACTGGTGCCATGCAGGGGTGTGTGCAAGAGTTCTTGAAAGGGGGCGGGGGGAGACACAATAAATTGTAGCACAACAATATGAAAAGAATGCGTATAAAAGCCTGAGACATTGGTGACCGTGGTGCACGTTACGTATTATTTGAACACTCCAATAGTTAGTAAGAAAAAGAACACAGACACTACGAAGCTTGATATGCATGTAATATATAAGCAGAGGCGATGGGGCACAGATTTTGAAAGGGGGGGGGGGGCACAGATATATCTTAGGATCTGAAAGGGATGGCACGTGCCCCCTGCGCAACCCCCTCCCCCCTCCCCTGGACACGCCCATGCCACGAGGTTGTTTATTAATAATACTGTTATTGCAGTAATTATTGTCCACGCATGCGGTTGCAAGTGGTTAACGGTGGTAAAATATTACAGGCTTATAGTTAATTTGCAATTACAACACATTTGGCAGAGGAGGGTTCTGCCGTTGCCCGCCCCTCATTATGAAGTCCGGTCAGATATAGTATTAACAAGTTTTGGATCCTATTCTGATTATTTAATTCGGTCATTTTCTTGATACAGAAAAACAAGAACCAAAAAAGAAAATGTCAATTTATATTTGGAAGCTGAAAGCATCGTGAAGGTTTATGTAATGAACTGACGGGCCGTAGGCGTGGGTTGACTGAGCCAGCTGTGTGTACAGAGGATGAGATTGCCAGAGCAGACGAAAGAATGAAATCATGGGAGATAAGAGGGACAGATATAGCAGCAAAAGACCGGGATAGATGTGAGTGGGTTACCTACCCAGCTAGTTGGCCAGCTCCTGCATCGATTTCCTTCGACATCTCCCATCGACATCTCCGCAGCAAATGTATTAAATTCTCGAACGGCAAATACCCCTTAACGATGACATGAGAGACAGAGACGGAGACAGAGAGAGCCCGCTGGTCGTCTTGGCGTGGTGGCG
Source organism: Arenicola marina (assembly GCA_964019135.1). Classification (NCBI taxonomy): domain Eukaryota; kingdom Metazoa; phylum Annelida; class Polychaeta; family Arenicolidae; genus Arenicola; species Arenicola marina. Next base: position 62,613,059 of record OZ025248.1, read on the forward strand.
GGGCGTTCGGGTTTTAGTGGCAGCCGCCCCCGTTGTGACAACAATGCGACAGTGAGATGACGTTCCGGGGGAGTTGACAGGCTTAATGGAGGCCATGTTATTGAATCCCAAGGCAATCAGTAGGCAGTGAAATAAAATTTGGCAAAAACCCGGCCCGGCTTCTATAGAGGGATTTGCTCAGCCCGATCTCAATCACGAATAATCGAGTTTTATTTATTCCGATGCGCAATTGGGCGAAGGACGCTAGGATTTTGCCGTCGGGAGCCTGCGGGTTGGAGGGGTGAGGGTAGGGGGTGGTAGGGGCAAAGGGGCAAGGGGTGAGTGGGTGGTTGTGGGGGGAGGAGAGAGGGGAACGGGGTGAGCGGTGAGAATGTAAGGGGTGGGGCTAGGTCTCTCTCGGTTGAACTTGGTCTTCAAACTGTGGATGTGACGCTCCTTTACTCGCACCGAGTCTTCGGGGATTCAACTATTACATGCTAGGTTTTCCTGGCCGATGAGGGCCGTCGATAAAATGCGTCTTGCCGGTGATAAATGGACGGGAATCCAGTAACCGATGTGTTTTCCGAGCGAGATGACAACACGGCTCGGCTGTTTGCATCATTACGCCTACCGACGTCGGGAATGTGGTGAGGATGGGGAACCGAGGCGATGTGGGGGTAGGGGGAGGTAGAGGGGGAGGGGGGTTAGAGGAGAAAGCGAGGCCGAACGTCGTATAAATTATCCGTCACACCAGAGACGACAACACCAAGCTACTGCGTAATCGTATTAATTTTTCACAACAAAGAAAACTGTTAATGGGTAATGGGTGCAACTAGGCTTCAGCGAAGGGAACACACACTGCTCATGTTCAACGGAACGGAACTCCTTGGTGTAGTGGTTAGCGCTACTAGACCGCAGATCACTAGGTCCCGGGTTCGAATCCGGGCAAGGGTGCATAATCTGTGGCATGTTTCATCCCTGCATTCTTGGTCGTATCGGGAGGTCCCGTGGCCAAGTGTAACCCTTGTTTGTATAAAGGCGGCCCAAACACCAATTCATTTCAGTTTAATGAAGCATCATTTCCGATGACCAGCTATCGATGGTTGATGTTGGTAAATACAAGTCATTTTATGGCAACGGAAAGAAAGACAAGGATAACGACGAGCGAAAGGACAAAACGAGACGATCGAAATGATTGATAGAGATATGCTTTGCACACAAAGGATGAGAAGACAATGTTGATAAAAGAGCACAGAAAAATGTGGATCGAACTAGTCAGCGACAGCAGAGTGGCTTCACTCTCCAACTCTATGACCAACTCGCCATCTGGCCGCAATCAAGGGGATCTGCATTCCGATATGCAACATTCTACCTTTTTATCTCGTCCGTCTCGCAGAGATTCATTCCACCCACAGCCTCCGCTGGTGGCGCTACGGATACACGGCACCTCCCAAATGCGATATCCGGGAGGAAATCCATCCATTCATCATCTTCAATCAGCTCAAAATCCGCACGTGATATCCATTCGGAGGAGTCCCTTACTGGAAGTCTCGTTCCAGCTCTCGCTCACATGGTACCCCGCGATCGGCGCGTTATAATTATTCTGGCTCAAGGAGAGATAGCTCATACAATAATTGTGTCACTCGTTATTGCATAAATATCAAGGTATAGTGTGCAATGCAGAAAGGGGAAAGTTTGTAAATAAGCCTACACTTTAATTGCAAAACCAGTGTATGCCTAGTAACATATAAACAGATATATCATACGTTTTATATGTGGAATGAGTAGCTTTAACTGACGCCTGGTTTATGTTGAATCTCGGGAAGCAAAATGTCTTTATCAATTATTCTGCGTTCTTTATCTCGGATCTCGGATAACAAAATGTCTTTTTAGATTATTCCGCGTTCTTTATCTTTCGTTAATAGCCATTTTTGCTGTGAATTATTTTCTGCGACTTCCTCAAAATGCATAATGTTAAGTTCAGTAAACTAACCTGTGTTTACCTTTATTTGTGAACATCGATCTTCGACGTCAAGCATTTCGTTAAAGGAAACAACAAGCGATTTATATACCAGTAAAATGTGTAGTCGCCGTATTATACAACCATTGACATGTGTCCGCTGCAACTGTACTTACTTGGGTCATCTTTTAGTACATGTATAAAGAAGAAAAGAAACATTTCATGTTCATAGTACACTTTACATTTAGTAGCCCTGTGGCATTTCTCTTATGAGTCGTTCTATATCACGCTTAAGTTTTTGAACGAAGATCAATCCGTTCGTGGTGTTTGATCTCAGTTATATATATCGGTATATGGGAGGAATGGGGGTCGGGTCTTGGATGGGGCGTGTGTGTTAGATTCACTACGTAACCATATATACTGCGGTCAAAACTCATCCGCACATGCAATCACAGCCTATGGGGCCTATGGGGCATACGATATGCTGACCACCACAGATATATAATGGGTCCAACAGTTCTCGGTGAGACACCGATTTCTCGATGTAATTGGACCGCTCTGCAAGTCCACGTCGGCTAGCTGCCTCTCCTCCCTCCCCCTGTACCTCATACCCGTCCCCCACCCCCTACCCCCCCCCCTCCCACCCCTTCCGCTCGACCGACTCCCATAAGCCACCATCGAATTCGATCTGGAGCCGATATAGCGGTGACGAGTGATGAGTGACCATGGACAGACTTGCGTGCCGAGATGGCACCGCGACCCGAGTACAGACCCCCCCCCCCAACCTCACAACCACCCCACAACCCCCACCCCACACCCCCCGCCCCCTAACCCCCTCCCCTTCCCTTCCCTACCCTTCCCTCTCCGCCCCTTTCCTCCCATCCCCTTTCCCCGGAGACCTAAATGTCAGGATCCAATATGGCGGCAGGCGATATCAGTTCATATCAGCCACTTCCGCTTCAACATGGCCGCCCTAGGCATCAGTAAGGCAAGCATCTGGCTGGCCGGATACGGTGCCTCAGCTAGATGGACTTCCGCCACGCTTTCATCTCATGGCGTGCAGAGGAAATCTTCGCTTCGTGTGGAAGAGCAAAGATGACAAAGTCATTATTGCCGGTGGGATGAAACGTGGTCGCAGTTCCTCAACCAGGCATCGATCAATTTTCTGGTCATATATCATTTTTCATGTTATAATAAGTTATATTACTCAGTATAAATCACTACTGTATCAAGCATCTGATGAGAAAATTCATATGCCTGACATGATAAAAATTATTAAAGAATTCATGTCACCTAGTTGTTTTAGGAAGTTTTTTTTGCGTTTCACTGCAGGCATAATTATCTCCTCACTTTGTTGAGATTATATCTACAATTGCATAATGGTCCACAGCATAGCGTTATGCCAAAGGACAGCCGTATGATCTCACTTTGCCTTGGCTTACTTCGCTATCCTGGAGTTCATAACTATTGCACGACATAGAACGTTTTTTGTCTGTCGCTCTATGAAGTCACCAAATTGGGCCAAGCAAACTACGACGAATTAAATCCATTGACCCATACAGTATAATGCCTACCCAATGGATCTACATTAATGGTTCTTTTACATCACCTGTGTTGCTATGGTGAATCAGACCACAATGTCGAGTTTGAAACACAGCCGGCCAATACATTCGTACTCTGCTTCAAAACGAATCCCCAAATCTACTCGACGGAGAAACGGCCGTCGCTTCCGACGATCTGCACCATAATTGGATTAACGGGCTATGCAAATCAGCTTAGGACTATTATGAAGTGAAGGATATATGGTTAGGAGAACTTGATTTGATCACCGTCCCGGATTTCTACACGGACCGAAGACTGTATTCTGGCCGTGACTGATGGGGTGCATTTGTCCTTTGAGCGATTTGTTTGGCGGAGAAAAGCTTCGGGCGAATTAATGAGCATTTAATGGCAGGGTTTACTTTGATGGGAGTCCCCCAAGTGGACGCACCGGGGGCACGGTTTGTGGGATTCGCCTGTTATCAATCAAGGTCTTTACGGAGGAAAACTACGGTCGGAATAAGGTTGGCCATACCGTATCTTTGTGTTCGTCCATACCGTATTTTTGTGTTCGTAATGGCGGTTATTTTTTGAGACGGTTTGTATTTTAGGGGTAGTTGCAAATCGCGAGATAGGAGGTTGGGTTTGTCGTTGTGCGCAAATATAAGGAAATGTTAGGCCCCAGGAATATTGCAGCGTAGCAAGAATACAAGCCTTTTCATCAGTAGCAAGGCTATCGCTATTTGGATCCGATTTAGATAAATGTGTCCCAAATATAATAACGATTTTCAGCGTTTCAAGTCTAGTGTATATTTTTTCATAATCTTAAGGAATTTATGGGTGAATGTAGATCCACTTTGTATGTGTCGCCCCATCGCTGAAATCTGTGGTCAATACTAGGTGATATTCTCGGGTTGATTATGGATCCTCTCGTCTTGTCTGGTACCCCGAGATGTGCAGCAGCCTAACGTCGCCTCATGGTTGCATCCCAGTCAGCCATCCCCCTCCCTGCAGACCCCATGAACGAACGCACCTTCTCCCTTCCACCTACCCCCCCCCCCCTCCCTTCCATCCCCCCGAGCTGCAGACCCACACGAACGAACGCACTGAGTGACGTTGATGGCCGCCATTGCAGGCCGCAGTCAGATAAACTGTCGAGACTTCCCGACAGGCCAAGCGACATGGCGACCCCAGAGGGTGTCGTGTCCACTGAACCACGTGACAGGTCTAAGGCACCCGGACTAGTAGCGCCCCCGTGTCCCCCACAGGAACGCCGGGAATGGACCTTTCTGATAAAGACACGTGATTTTCTGCTTGACTACCTACTAACAGAACCCCCAAGCGGATTGTGAACAGCCAGGTGCTTTTTAATACGACTGATTAGCCTAATACAGCTATCGGTGACAAAGACCTTTGGATGGAATCTGGTGGTAGGGGTGATCATAGGTTGAACGTATATATATATATATGCTCCATACTTCGGGACAAGATGACCTACTAAAAGCCATCAAGAATTGCAAATAAATATGGATTACAGTCGACGGTACAAAAGCTGCTGTGCAACTGTGGTTTAAGCACATTTTTTATCATTGACATTTCGTTGCTAAAATATATCCGCTGTTTCAGTACTCAGACGCCGGTCTAGAGATTCAAAAATCCATGTCTGTCAATCAGATGGGAAATGCACAAATGAAACAACATTTAGAAAATATTATCATATATCATAGAACTACTAAAACAACGTTTATATAACGATGAATATGCAACCCGGCGATTCTCCAGTTATCCTTTGTGGTTCGGGGTGTATTTGTGTGCAGGTGGGGGGGGGGGCAAAGTCTTCAAATCCTGAATTGAACTAAACCATTTCTCCTAGCCAAACGTTTTCACCATTTCCCAATCAAATCTGATAACCTCCTCAAAGAAGACGTGCGTAAGCTTTTAGCATCCATTCGTGGTAAATGTCTTTTCAGCCCGCTTCACCCCTAGCACTAAATGTCCTCTTCGCTTCAGATGTCCTTACTATAGGAGCGCGGGACCTGCCCACAACGCAAGGCGGAACAGCTGAGGGCGGCGATACCTCCTTCCTACCAGTAAAGTCCATTAAGTGGCTCCATCGGCGATTCGATCCCTGGCTCCTTCAGACGTCCGCAACTCGACCCGGGTCAAGGTCACGGCGTCCTCTGGTACAGGACTTTAACACCATGGCTCTGTGTCACCCCACCCAACCCTAACCCCCCAATCCCACCCTACCCAACCCCCCAACCCACCAAACCCCCACACAACCCCCACCAAACCCCCACTCCACCAAACCCCCACCCCTCTGCAAGACTCAACGCCTGCCTTATCCAAACCATGCATCTTTCAGCAACTCGCCGTTTAGCTTTGATCGACCAAAGATTCTAGGTTCTGCATTTAGTTTATATCGATATGGCTTGATGACACAAGCATTCTGATTGTCAAATGATGTTAACGTCCATTGGCTTATCTTGTATTGAAAATTGATAGTACAATTAATCAAAAATGAATATCAATGTGAAGGGAAAACTAAGGCCGAATTGGGGGGGGGGGGGTGAAATATTGTTGTTCTGAAACAATAAAGCTGGCGCACTGAGATAAACACGATTATTTCTCTTGTAAGTAGATGTATGTAGATATCTAACTGAACTTTAATATTTAAACTTTATTTATTTTGCAACGCTATCAACAGCGAATATACATGTCATTGATCCCCTCACCATCTAAGGGAACTGCTACAGCGCATCTCCTTGACCGGATATTGTCAACTTGACCTTGACCGAGGACGATACACCTTACACGATGTGAACTATTTAGTAGTGCGATAATCTTTGTCATACTCCCCTGCCAATAATAATTGCCAAAATATTTACTCTTATTCTCGCACGAAATCACGATAGTATGATGATTATATCTGAAACGTTGACCACACAAGACCTTCAATATTGAGAAATCTTTTATTATATATTATTTCGTATTTCATCATTAGATTAATCTAATCATAATAGCTGAGTTATAGTACTCTTCGTATTACTTGGTACTAATTAGTAATTACTCTTGCAACACATCCTCGTTTCGGAATTTTCATTCCCGATGTCTGTCAGGTCAATACCCGCACAAGGTAAAGTAACAATCAATCCATGGTTCCTTCAGCAATCTATTATTTTCTTTTTTCTTCTATCAGTCGATCAGTAGACCCTAATTAATTAACTTTATTGCCGCGGATGCCGCTTCAAGCATCTATTAACTGTGCGTGTCGAAAAAAAAACTCTGGCAAAGTATCAATCAATCGGCCATTTTCTTGTTTGTTCCCTGCTACAGCCAAGGGGAGATAATTAATTAACGTTATTACTGTGTCTTCCCGATGAAGTATCTTGGTTTTGGGAGCTCTTTGGTCGTCTTGGTTTAATGCATCACCGGTGGCGGTCTGAACATGCCATTTCAAGTGCTTTGTGGCCCCCGGGTCGGTGAGGACTAGGCGGGCACAGAGAAGTCCGGTTGGGGGCCGGGGGGGTGGGGCGACGACGCCCTCGCACGGGGTGATATACGGGTTGCGAAGTGACAAAACACCGCCACCAGCCATCAAAGTCTCGTTAGAAAGCCAAACGGGGGAATTAGCGGCCATTGGCCACAGGATCGAGAGGGATACAATTCAAGCGGAAGTGCCTTTAGCAGTGTTGTCACGTGGTCTCTTCCCTAAGCCCATCAGGACAGTCCGGGGGCATAAATATGGGGTAGTTTTCTGCCCTTTTCGAGTTGGTTTTGTTGCCTAAGCCTCACCGGATGCAAGTGTTTAACTGTGTGGGGAGGGCCTGTATCGGAAGGAACCATTAAGCCGTCGACATGAACGTAAAATACACCCCCCCCCCCCCACACACACACACACACACAATACACACCGCACGTGGTAGTAAAATAAAGAGATTAAATAAGCAAAACGTATCGCAACGTGCTATATTATTAATGATATGAGGTCAGGCGAGGTGAGGGGAGGTAATAAAGGCTTAAGAAAGAGGTTGAAAATAGATTTGAATTAGACATTGAGGGCACCTCTTCCCCAACCAAAACATAACTTGCCATGATGGCTATGTCTGTCATGCAATTTACCAACTGACCTACATACATGGAAGTGCGTCACGTGACAAGTGGAACAGCCCATCGACGTCACGTGGGCTCAGTATGCAATTATTTATGTCCCGATTGGAGTGGGGGAGACATAGAGAGGATGGGGATGCGGAAAGTCTGGGGTGAGCAGGAGGGAGGGGGTAAGGTTAATTTCTCTTCATCTCATCTTGTCAGGGATTTGACGGCGCATAGAGGAGCTCCGCTCAGTGATTATTGCGGGGAACCACGGTTAGGTGAATTGGCCAATAAACAACGTTTATATCTCATAAAGGATCCGCTAAATGCTGATTAATCGCAATAAAATCTCGCACCGCATAAACATGGACTACAACAAATCTCTGGACTACGTTTTGCTTTGTTCAGTCCCGGGTACCCTCCACGTGTCTGGCGGGCGGGGACTGCAGAGAGCGGGCGACCTTCAGACCTGTCGCATATCCTACAAGTGAATATGAGGGACGTTACGACCCACGTGTTGCATTTCCGTCTAACATTCATAGGACAATTCTTCCTGCTCTGACTCGCAACCGATGGCAGTATATAGTGCTGTAGTGCTTGAGCTTACTTCGTTAAAGTTTGCTTTATACGCGCTGCTAGAGTTTGAGATTACATTTAGTGAACTTTGCCCTATGCTGCAGGCTTCAAGATTACAATGCCAAAAGTTGTAGTATATATGCTGCAGTGAGGTTACATTGTTGATATTTGCAATATATTTGCTACAGAATATGAGATAAATGTGCAGTAGATATAGTGCCCTGTTTGGTATTACAACATTGAAATGTGCAGTATATATACTGCACTGTTTGATATTACAACATTGAAATGTGCAGTATATAAGGTAGGTATACCAGCTTACTATGACAGCGTTTAGATTTGCCGCATTTACATTTGGGGTATTTAGTTTTGCAATTTCTATGTTTAGGACTTCGCAATGTTTCTCCCGAATTGGTGTTCACGTACCAACGGTATTCGGTTCAATCTATTTAAATTTGTCAATCGGTGGTACCACATCCCCGGGGTGTAGACATAGTGTTTATTGATATCAAACCGAGCTTTCAGGAACACGGCCCGATGTAAATTCCTGCAAAACACTAGCGTACGCGACGACATATCACGTTGTTTGCCCTTTTGAAAAGATTGAAACAAAAATACCTTGAGTGTCACGTGACTTACGGCACGTTACGTTACGTGACCGACTTGGATGTCTGAGCTGCACAGCTGCCAAAATGATTATACTTGAAACAGTGGCCAGTTCCAAAAACACGGTCACGAGTGAAGTTTTTACGACGTTAGGCTAGCAGGAAGCTCCCTAGTTTTGCCTTGTTTTTCTCTTCCAGTATAACGGCCGACTAGGGATTGACATGGGAATTAAGGGCAATTTGAAAGATGCCTCATTGCATTCCAAAGGCTCATGTGGTTGTGGACGATTTCTACCCACGAGAGGACATATTTTAGTGGCTGTAAGCCACTTGTTACTGTACAATCTCCTAAGGGGCTGTTTAACTTGGTCACCGCAGGGCGGCGCCGTTTTGTTTACTAACCACCCAACTCCCACGCTTTGTTTCCACGAAAAAAAAGCCGTCCAAGTCTCAACACGTTTTCTATTTCCATGTGACATCCACCCAATCAGATCGCCAAATCTGGCGGCCTTGCCCCCGCACAGTGATCCCGTCAGCCCCCCGCCTGCCCTCCCCCCATACCTTACCCCCAACATCACCCCCCATTACCACCCCACCCCACCTGGGCGTCTCTGTCTCTCTCAAGGCGCTGATGCGTCTGTGTCGTCTGCTGGCCATGTTCCGTTTCCCGCCAAAACGGCCGGCCTTGCACTTCCCCGGGTGTTGGAGATGTCGCGCTTCCGTCTGAACGACAAACCAGAAAATCAATGCAAACCGATAAATCAACCCATCCATCAGCTTTCTCATGTTGTAGTTCCATTGCTGGCGGCTTCTTACGGGCATGGCCACCGCATACAGAACAACCATACTCACAGGCACATTTCATTAGTCGAAGCCCTGTCACGCACAACAAATTACCCTTCACATATATATCACTGGGTGTCCGGACCCTCCTTTATGAGCTTGAAGAACCGTTGTATTTGATTTTTATAACAATGCAATGCTATAAGAAAAGGCTATTCTTAATCAGTAAGTGTTATTCTTAAGAGAAAGCGAATCAAAAAGTGTTATTTTTTTAATCATAAAGTGTTATTTTTAATCATAAAGTGTTGTTTTTAATCAAAAAGTGCTTATTCTGGAGCGCAAAATGTTATTCTGAATCCCAAAATATTATTCTTATTAGATGGTACATTTCTTGTTAAATGCTGTGTTCTTGATCAGATCGTATTATTTATTCAGATGATGTAATTTTATTCAGGTAGTTTGATTTTATTCAGATACCGTTCTTTTATTCAGATACCATCATTATATTCTGATAATGCATTCCTTAATCAGGTAATCTTACTCCTATGTTAATGTGTTACTTTTAGTCCCAAAGTTGATTCCGGTTATTATATGGTTTTAATTCAAACGATTTACTTGTAGTCAGGATAACGTTATTCCTATTAGTTTAATGTCAATCCAAACGGACATATCTTATTACTTATCCTATAGTGTTACTCCTTCTGATCGAGAGACCGCCATACCGTAGCCCCCAATGAGATTCCCCATCAGATGACGTAGCTTCAAGTTAGGTGGCAAAACACCTGCTCAGGCATCATGTCTCTGGACAACTCGCGGCACAGTTTCCTTTCGTCCATTTGGTTGTTCGTGCATCCCGTTCCCACATGTGACTAAAGTCTCATCAGCCAGAATGCCAAAGTGTCAGCCCACCGGCTGGCACAGTCAGGCGACGACATGGGGGAAGACCCAAGGGGCTTACCGACATCATCGTGAAAAAATACCACACAAAACAGAAGAACTGGTCGCATTACACCCGTCACTTTATCTCCAGGCATAATCTTCATCCACAACGAAGGGTGAAAAAAGGAAGGTTATTAAATAGTAGTGGATGTAGGAGAAAAAAAGGCGTTCTCTCTCAGCGTTCCTTAGACGATGACGCAATCAGCGGACGGACTCTCCGGCATTGTGAAGGACTTTGTCACGGTGTTTTGCTGACAATGATCTCGCCGGATGCTGGGTTTTCTTCCCCGCGTTTTGTACTCCTGAGCTCGACAGTATCCCTGCTGGACGGGGAATGAAATGTATGATCGAGAAAGCGTCCGTCTGCTGAGAGTCTGTTGCAATATCCCACAATAACCTGCGTCACGGCTACTTCCTTAGCATGCTTCTTGCATCCCAGTCGCAGTTATGGAAAGATACGTGTACACTTTAGTCAAGGTAATTAGCGTTCGCATCAGGTTGTGGCTATAGTCAGGTCATTGTAACATCGGCTATTGGGCATTAACGTTAAGATCAGGTGGTCGACATATCCAGGTGATATGATGGAAGGAAAGCATCGGCCGTTTAGGCATAAGCGTTTTGACATGGTAGTCGCTACATAACTGAAATTTCATTAATATCAATGAATCAAAGATAAACATCACTTTGACACCGCTATCGTCAGAGCCACCAAGAGTTGTTGTAACATAGATGGATGATATAACTCAACCAGTGAGAAAAGATCGAGATTTTCTATTATATGTTTCTTACAAATTTTGGGAGGGCTGGCGTTGGGGGGGGGGGGCAATGGGGAGCGGTTGTGGCGGATGGGAGGGGCGAGACGGAGGGGCTAATTTTTGAAGCCAACCAAGGAGTAGATCCTCGTATGCAACATTTCAATTACAACTGTGATTGGCCAGCCAGGGATTTAAGCAAGGTAATCGCCATTAACATGTTAAACAAAAGGGAATGTACGATTATTGTTGAAACGGATTCAGCTAAATGACAAATGGAGTAGAGGGGGTGGGGGGCAGGGTTTGGTAGCAACCATTGAGGTTCATCCTTGATGAATCCCGGCGTATGTTCTCTGTGTTCCCATCTCATCGGCATTTAATTTGGTAACGTGCAGCCACCCATCGCCCATTTGACAAGCCCCTACCCCCCACGCCTTCCCCCCACACCCACACACTCACCCCCCCCTTCCATATGTGAGTGTGACAGTACCTAGTTAGCGCTCTGATCATTAGCAGATTGGCAGCTAGCCTTGTGGCGCTCGCCGACCGGATTAATTGGAGCCCTGTCCCTGACATTACCAGCGATGTCTGAGCCATTTCCACTGATCTCATTCCGTCAATAGCGGTTGGATTTGCCGCCAGTAGGTGACCATGAGAGCGGGAGTCAGGCGGGCGGGGAAGCGGGGGGGGGGCGGGTGGGGGGCGGGGGTGGTGGGGTGTAGTGGGGGGACCGGAAGGGGGCTGGCGGGATGAGAGGGGTATTGTAGGATATAGTAGATAGGGGGAGTGGCAAAGAGGCGGGGATGAAATTTGGGTATTAGGGTCGACTGCGGGGGGGGGGGGGGCGGTAGAGGAAAGATTATATGATTCCCATATTGAGGACGATGGGGGTAAGCAGAGGAGCGTTGTGGTACAGACTTGCGGTTATGGTGAGCCTGGCCAGCATAGTAGCGGGTGAGGACTGGGGGTAGAAGGGGGGGGGGCCTAGATTGGGCGTGGTCTGTGTGTATTGTAGCCCCCACTGTGCCATGTGTGGTGGGCACACCGGGCCGGCTGCTGAAATACTGACCATACATTCACATCCAATGCATCGATATGTTATCCGCAATTAAGCAGGACTCCAGGGAAAATACATTTACGGCATTGGCATTACACCTCTTTCGGTATACCCACTTTAGTAGGCCTTGCATAATGGCGTTATATGCGGCGTTTGTCCATGACTGCGCCTTCCAGAGTGCGGTGAGGCGGTCAAGCTGAGCGGTGCCCGGGGACACACGGTTTTATGCAATAATACAATAAAGGCATTCAAAAGGCAGAACCATGCTATAACGGACATGTTTCTACCAATATTAGTGAAGCCTAGAATACAATGTATACAAAGGCCCTACTAATAGCCCACGATTTTAATTCGTCATCATTGGTTGTGTCTATTTAGTTGAATAGTTGAAAAAATTATGTGACGGGCGTTATTGTCAATACGTAGTGATGGCAGTCATGGTCACGTGGTACTTTGATGGGAAGCGCGGTTTTCTACTCCTGGGAATCGGGATAACATGTATCGTGGACCGCGCGCATGCGCACTGACATTGTGAAGGCTGACAGCGATATTCTCGCTGAAGACTGCTACAAAGTTCCATGTCGGACTAGTGGTTAAATCTATACGCAAAGGGGTAGATTGCCCTGTGATATGACTTCATTGCTGCAACTAACTTCCTTTTACACATACATCATACCTTTTCATACCGTACGGAGTCATCTTTTTTGTGCATGCGCTAAAAACACAATTCTTTGTAAATCCTTCCTCTTGCGAAGCTGACATGCAAGGTATGGGTTCTTCTATTCTGTATTATAGTTGGAGTAAATAGTGCCGTCTTCTCCCAAACTCTTGAGCATCCACAACAATGTCGTAATTCTGCACTAAAAGATAAAAGAAAACTAAAAGAAAGACGTATTTCTTCATGATCAGAATATTGCTTCTAAGATTAGGACATGTTACAGGTCGCGTTTCACTAGCACGTAGCTATAACAATACCGCCAGATCGACCTATTTTTGTGTTTGCATCGGATCGGGCTGGCGCCCGCATGTCGCCAAGACACTCTGTCAAATTCGACACAAGGGGTAATCTTCTATACGTGATGAATATTGGTGACACACTGACAGCTACTGGCAGACTAGATTTGCCTATACTAACAACGCGTTGTCCATATACCACGTAGTTTGCAGCGCCATGAAAACAAAATCTGATGCGAAAGTGGCACATGGCGGAGGGATCTGGCCGTCGGAAGCGTCGTGTTATCTGAGAAAATAAACGTGACGTGGTTTATGGAATTGGACGTCGATAGAGGGCGCTGCCGGAGACTGTCGAGTCGATGCGCACGACTCGCTTCAATTCATCAGCTAATCACATAAACCGGGCGATAATGGGGGCGAGTATTGCTTCACTGCACATCGCGCCGATAGGTGGCGCTGGCGGTGTAGCGCCCACGTTGCAAGTGCGCCATTGTTCATCGTTAGGCAAATACAAGGCCAATCAAACCAGGGGTGTGTTTTTTTCTGCTACGCTGCTTGCCTCCCATAATCTAAGGTACTAATGCGATCAATAGAGTTTCGTGGTCGTGGCACGAAGTCTCGGGGTACCGTCTCGGGGCTGCCGTCTCAGCCTCGAGCGTTCCCTATGGTACTGCGGCACACAACCTCTTGTTCTCCTTGTCATGTACAGCATGAAGAATAGAGGATAATAAACGTTGTGTGTAATTATAAATCCATGGACTGAATGGATACGTATAATCCCTTTGCTTGCCACTGGTGTAATGTATGACTTATATACTCCCGTTCTCTTTGATGTCACACTTCTTGGGGACCTCCCTCACCAAATAAGTAGTAACTAGGTTGGTTGTTTCAGGGGTTATTCAGGACGCTCTAACCACTTTTGGTCATATCGCGTCAATAGGAGAAGGAAGGGAGAGTGCAGCCATGTCCCCCGGGGGTAACCCCCTACTCTTTACGAAGAAAGACATGGGATCTTTATCATGTGACCACAGAGACATGGCCACAGCGGGGCTCATGTCACGATCCAAGTAATGTTAGGCTCTCAGGTGGCCAGAGCACTCAATGCGAATGCTCTAACCCACTGAACTATGGCGCCGGCCCCTTAGTAACTAGGTGAGCGACACCAGATTAACCGTACACACATAGCCTAAAGTGTACCCCACCTCAACACACCCAACTGCCTGCCAGCGGAAGCACAATAATGGATGTAAACAAGCACTCCCCGCTCAGTTGTACAAAGGGGAAAGTGTTAACGAACCAATGCCCAACCAGTGCACAACGCCGCCCGATCCTACGGTATGTTGTCTCATATCCAACATGTTGGGAAGGGGTGGAGATGGTGGTGGTAATAGTGGAGATGGAGGCGCACATCAAGGGGTATACAAATGGGTCTGAAATAGGGCCAACGTGATAATAATGGGGGACATTAATGACGATGCACACAAAAGACGGCAGATGCATTGGCAGCCAAATGGCAAATGCATTGAGGCGAAGGCTTTGACAGCGACGTTTCCTGGCGAAAAGGGGGGAGTTGTCTTCCTTCACCCCTTCCCGCCTCCACCGTCCCACCCCCTTGATTCGCCCAGTACTGTGTGTCGTAGCCTTACACGGTCCTGTAACATGCATGAGGGAGGGGCGAAGACATAGTGCGGTCTCCAGTGTCTCATCCGTTCTCTTATCTGATCGTTTTGTCTTATTGCCCCCAGAGGGCTAATAGCCCTGATATGTAGTCATTTTCTGGGTGGGATCCTTGATTTAGAAAGGTCTCAAGCCAGTGATTTTCTTTCCCTTCTATGGAAAGTGCCGTGGGCAAAGTCTCCCGTGTAATTTCTTTATACTTGATGGCTAAATATCGAGGCCGGGACGGTATAACAAACCCTCTTCAACCCCCAAAGGTCTACAGTGCAATGCTAAATCATTTCAGGCCACTTGAGGAACTGATTAAGTCGAGACTTGTGCATGAAAAATGGGGCACTTTTCTCGCTGTCTCTGGGAGGAATGGGAGTATAGATGGAAATCAGCTGTCCCATGGGTCGGCCGCTATGGCAAGCGGCCTAAGCCAAAATGGCGCTTGTTGGCCAGTCATTTTTCCTTTTCACGAGCGCATTACACAGGCATCGGCATAATTCAAAAGTCAACGACTCATCCCCTCAATTCAATAACCACTACGACCCGCTTCTATTAATTCCAGTACAAAAAGCTCTCCACGCCCGGGTCAATATTTACTTGCTGACTAGATACAAAGCCACCGTCCGCGATTTCTTCGGCGATTGGAGGTCAAGGCATTGTGGGTAGGCACGTCACTTCCGCTTCCTGAGTTAAATGGAAAAGGCCGAGAATTTAAATGGGACGTAGTCTACAGTCATGCGTGTGATACAAACACGGCTACATTGTTATGAACACCTTGCCAGTGCATGGCATAGTACGTCGTTGACTCCATGAGGCCTCGGTTATACGATGACGTCAGAACGTAAAAAACAGATGAATAAAGTCATCGGTGCTAATTGGAGAATTAAGCCGCATATTGTCTAACAAACCTGTAACCGCTGCCCAATTGAAGCTGCAACACAAATTAGTACCGATATTAGTTTGGTCGCTGATATTGCAAACTTAAACTGTTTCTTTAACTCCGTTCCAACGATGAAGACGTACAGAGAAACACAAATGCTAAAAACGTTCTAACGACGAATACATGCACAGTAAAGGCTCTGAGATCACGAGGCGATGGGGGTAAATTCCTTGAGTCGGGCATAGGTGTCAGGCATTCGGCTGGAAGACACGTTTGCTTTATCAGTAGACCCCATACTCGTTGCCACCAGTCGTCAGGGGACTATATTGATCCGGGTTTCCTTAGACCTGTCACGTGGTTCACTAGGCATCCCGAGTAGGACTGTCCGTGTCGCGTGGCCCTCTGGGATGCCCTGGCGGTCCTCTCACGACCCCCGGGGCACTGAATGGTGGTAACGAGGCTCACACTTCAGACCGGTTTAGGACAGGGAGATTCGATCCTTTCCCCTGAGGCCATGAACTCAAGAAAAGGTGGGCTTGGTGGATGGGGGGAGGCGGGAGGGGGAGCGTCCTTCTCAGGGTCATGCAAACGAGCGGTAGCACCACCGATGAAGACTGTGGTGTTTGTTGAAAAGGAAGAAGTGTGAGACTAAATACATACCGAAAAGCGGGAACATAATCGAGGGGGCAATGCGGGAGTGGATTTACGCCCCCTCCCCCCCCCCCCAACGACATACACGCGCCATCGAAACGCCAACCAAGCAGAAATACAGCGCATTATTACCAAGTTCCATTTCAAATTGCTGTCATTCGACTTTCTACCAAGGCGCAAGTAATATACATTTTATATGTCATTATCCTCCACTTACCGGGCCCAAAGGAGGTCAAACTCATCAACCAAATCTGCAGTGTTACCGTGCTAACAATGGATGGCGCATTGTGATTTTGTCTGGCCAACCCATTCTAAAACTGTTTGCTTATTGTATGTCAGATTAACCTGTTGAATTACGTGGGAGGTGGGAAGACAATTTCGGTTGAAGTAGGGAAAGTTGTACCCCTTGAATAATAAATATAGTAAACTATCTGCGTCTGTGTAGCGTTACGGCTAGTCGTGTAAAGGACAACAATCTAGTGGATTGCCAAATGGACCATCCAGGTTGGCAAAGGCACTCTATCTATTAGCCATAGTGCAGATGTCAGATCTAAAAACACAAAATTCATTTGAAAAAGGGAAAATACCAATTCCTTTTTAAAAGCGATCAACTGAAAAAAATATCCAAACCGTTTCTCAGAGCGTGCAAACTAGCCGCTAACGCATTTGACGTACTGAATGAAAGATCCAACAGCATTACGCTTATTGAAACCGCCAAATATTTCATCAGTCCTCTCAACCCTGGTGTTTTTAATGACTCACGCGCCTTGCTTGCAAGATTTTTTTGTTCCATAATAAGCTCGCCACGTCACAAAGAGATATATCGCCTTGTTAGGACAAACCACACTATTCCGACCAAAAAGATACATCATTTTTGGTCTGCCGTAATGGCCAAACAGGGATTTAAGCAAGGTAATCGCCATTAACATGTTAAATATAAAGAAATGTACGATTATTGTTGAAACTGGTTCAGCTAAATGACAAATGGAGTAGAGGGGGGGGGGGGGAGGCAGTGTTTTGACCACCATTGATGGTAACATTGAGGCTCATACTTGATGAATCCCGGCGTATGTTCTGAGCGTTAAGACCTCATTGGCATTTAATTTGGTAACGTGCAGCCAGCCAGCGCCCACTTGAACACCCCCCCCCCCCACACCCCTTCCTTCCTCATCTACACCCACATCCACATCCACCCCCACCCCGCCCACGTCCCCGCCCCCTCCGCCTTCCATATGTGAGTGTGACAGTACCCAGTTAGCACTCTGATCCCTCGCAGATTGGCAGCTAGCCTTGTGGCGCTCGCCGACCGGATTAATTGGAGCCCTGTCCCTGACATTACCAGCGATGTCGCAGCCATTTCCGCTGATCTCATTCCGTCAATAGCGGTTAGATTTGCCGCCAGTAGGTGACCATGAGAGCGGGAGTCAGGCGGGAGAGGGGGGTGAGGGGTGGCGGTGGTGGTGTGTGGTGTGTGGTGTGGATGGCGGAATGGGCGTGGTGGGGGGGGGGGTGGGAGAGGGAGTGTGGGTTGTAGTAAGTAGGGGGGGTGGCAATGAAGCGGGGTTGGGAATTCGGCATTAGGGTCGAGTATGGGGTGGGAGGTGGAGATCGGTCGAGGGATTGGAATGGGACGGGGAGGGACGATATGGGCGGGAGGAGCGGGGGGGCAGGTAGAGGGGAGATATAACGGGGGTGAGATTCCGGTAATAGGGACGACGGGGGTGGGGGGTGAGCGTCGATGTTGGTCGTGCGGTAGTTGTGGGCTTGGCCAGCATAGTAGCGGGTGAGGGCTGGGGGTGGGGTGGGGGCGTGGATTGGGCGTGGTCTGTGTGCGTTGTAGCCCCCACTGTGCATGTGTGGTGGGCACACCGGGCCGGCTGCTGATATACTGACCATACATTCACATTCAATGCATCGACACGTTATCCCCAATTAAGCAGGACTCCAGGGGAAATACATTTATGGCATTGGCATTACACCTCTTGCGGTATACCCACTTTAGTAGGCCTTGCATAATGGCGTAATATGCGGCGTTTGTCCATGACTGCGCCTTCCAGAGTGCGGTGAGGCGGTCAAGCTGCGCGGTGCCCGGGGACACACTGTTTTATGCAATAATACAATAAAGGCATTCAAAAGGCAGAACCATGCTATAACGGACATGTTTCTACCAATATTAGTGAAGCCTAGAATACAATGTATACAATGGCCCTACTAATAGCCCACGATTTTAATTCGTCATCATTGGTTGTGTCTTTTTAGTTGAATAGTTGAAAAAATTAATGTGACGGGCGTTATTGTCAATACGTGGTGATGGCAGTCATGGTCACGTGGTACTTTGATGGGAAGCGCGGCTTCTACTGCTGGAAATCGGGATAACATGTATCGTGGACCGCGCGCATGCGCACTGACATTGTGAAGGCTGACAGCGATATTCTCGCAGAAGACTGCTACAAAGTTCCATGTCGGACTAGTGGTTAAATCTATACGCAAAGGGGTAGATTGCCCTGTGATATGACTTCATTGCTGCAATTAACTTCCTTTTAAACATACATCATACCTTTTCATACCGTACGCAGTCATCTTTTTCGTGCATGCACTAAATCACAACTCTTTGTACATCCTTCCTCTTAATGTGCGAAGCTGACATGTGAGGTATGGGTTCTTCTATTCTGTATTATAGTTGGAGTAAATAGTGCTGTCTTCCCCCAAACTCTTGAGCATCCACAACAATGTCGTAATTCTGCACTAAAAGATAAAAGAAAACTAAAAGAAAGACGTATTTCTTCATGATCAGAATATTGCTTCTACGATTAGGACATGTTACAGGCCGCGTTTCACTAGCACGTAGCTATAACTATATACCGCCAGATCGACCTATTTTGTGTTTGCAGCGGACCGGGCTGGCGCCCGCATGTCGCCAAGACACTCTGTCAAATTCGACGCAAAGGGTAATCCTTTATACGTGATGAATATAGGTGCCACTCTGACAGCTACTGGCAGGCTAGATTTGCCTATGCTAACAGAGCGTTGTTCATATACCACGTAGTTTGCGGCGCCACGAAAGATCTAACGAAAGTGGAAGGATTGCAACATGGCGGAGGGCTCTGGCCGTCGGACGTGTCGTGTTATCGGAGAAAATAAACGTGACGTGGATTATGGAATTGGACGTCGATAGGGGGCGCTGCCGGAGACTGCCGAGTCGATGCGCACGACTCGCTTCAATTCATCAGCTAATCACATAAACCGGGCGATAATGGGGGTGAGTATTGCTTCACTGCACATCGCGCCGATAGGTGGCGCTGGCGATGTATCGCCTACGTTGCAAGTGCGCCATTGTTCATCGTTAGGTAAACACTAGACCAATCAAACCAGGGGTGTGTTTTTTTCTGCTACGCTGCTTGCCTTCCATAATCTAAGGTATTAATGCGATCAATAGAGTTCGCGGTCGTGGCACGAAGTTTCGGAGTACCGTCTCGGGGCTGCCGTCTCAGCCTCGAGCGTACTGCGGCACCCAACCTCTTGTCTTCCTTGTCATGTATAGCATGAAGATTAGAGCAGAATAAACGTTGTGTGTAGATATAAATCCATGGATTGAACAGATACGTATAACCTCTTTGCCTACCGCGGGTGTAATGTATGCCTTATATACTCAAGTCCTCTTTGATGTGCGTCTCCGGGGCCGGCCCGATAGCTCAGTGGGTTAGAGCGCACGCATTGAGTGCTCGGGCCACCTGAAAACCTAACGGCACGTGGATCCGTGGTTCGAGCCTCGCTGTGGCCATGTCAATGTGGTTGCAAAATAAAGATCCCATGTCCTTCGTCGCCAAGAGTAGGGGATTACCCCCGGGGGACATGGGTCCACTTTCCCTTCTTTCTCCCATTGGCACGATATGACCAAAAAGGGTTAAAGCGTCCTGAATAAACAACCAACCAATCAATCTTGCGGACCTCATTCATCGCATAGGCGGAGTAACTAGGTGAGTGACGTCAGATTAACCTACAAACATAGCCTAAAGTGTACCGCACCCCAACACATCCCACCGCATCACACCAGAAACATAATAATGGATTTAAACAAACACTTCCTGGTTCCAGTTGTACATCGGAGAAGTGCTAACGAACCAATGCACAAACTCCAAGCCCGCGGTATCTTGTCTCAGATCCAGCATTAGGGGAAGGGGAGGAGATGGTGGTGGTAATGGTGGAGATGGGGGGCACACTTCAAGGGTTATTCAAATGGGTCTGAAATAGGGCCAAAATGATATTAATGGGGGACATCAATGACGAGGCACACAAAAGACGGCAGAGGTATGTGCAGCCAAATGGCAAATAACCCGTTTCCCGGCGATAAAGGGGGAGTTGTCTTACCAATCTCACGACTGCTAACCCCTCCCCTTCCCCTTACCGCCTCCACCGTCCCACCCCCCTGATTCCTTCCCTCAGTACTATGTGTCGTGGATGCCTTACACGGTCCTGTAACATGCATGAGGGAGGGACAAAGACATAGTGCGGTCTCAAGTGTCTCATCCGTTCTCTTGTCTGATCGTTTTGTCTTATTGCCTCCAGAGGTCTAATAGCCCTGATATGTAGTCATTTTCTGGGTGGGATCCTTGATCTAGAAAGGTCTCAAGCCCCGGACAAAGTCTCCCGTGTAATTTCTTTCCACTTGATGGCTAAATATCGAGGACGGGACGGTATAACAAACCCTCTTCAAGCCCCCAAATGTCTACAGTGCAATGCTAAATCATTTCAGGCCACTGGGGGAACTGATTAAGTCGAGAGTTGTGCAAGAAAAATGGGGTACTTTTCCCGCTGTCTCGGCGAGGAATGGGAATAGTGATGTAAATCAGCTGTCCCATGGGACGGCAGCTATGGCAAGCGGCCTAAGCCAAAATGGCGCTTGTTGGCCAATAATTTTTCCTTTCCACGAGTGCATTACACAGGCATCGCCATAACTCAAAAGTCAACGACTCATCCCCTCAATGCAATAAATACGACGACCCGCGTCTATCAATTCCATTAAAAAAAGCTCTCCTCGCCCTGGTCAATATTTACTTGCTGACTAGATACAAAGCCACCGTCTACGATTTCTTCGGCGATTGGAGGTCAAACCATTGTGGGTAGGCACGGCACTTCCGCTTCCTGAGTTAAATGGAAAAGGCCGGGAATTTCAAGGGGACGTAGTCTACAGTCATGCGTATGATACGAACACGGCTACATTGTAATGAACACCTTGCCAGTGCATGGCATAGTACGTCGTTGACTCCATGAGGCGTCGGTTATACGATGACGTCAGAACGTAAAAAGGGATAAATAAAGTGATCGGTGGCATTGGAGAACTAAGCCGCATATTGTCTAACAAACCTGTAACCGCTGCCTAATTGAAGCTGCAACACTTTTCTGCACTATATTGCAAGATTGTTTTATTAACTCCGTTCCAACGATGAAGACGCACAGAGAAACACAAATGCTAAAAACGTTCTAACGACGAATACATGTGCGCTAAAGGCTCTGAGATCACGAGGCGATGGGGGTAAATTGCCTTGGGTCGGGAATAGGTGTCAGGCATTCGGCTGGAAGACACGTTTGCTTTATCAGTAGATTCCATACTCGTTGCCACCAGTCGTCAGGGGACTATATTGACCCGGGTCTCCTTAGACCTGTCACGTGGTTCACTGGGCATCCCGAGTAGGACTGTCCGTGTCGCGTGGCCCTCTGGGATGCCCTGGCGGTCCTCTCATGACCCCGGGGCACTGAATGGTGGTAACGAGACTCACACTTCAGAGCGGTTTAGGACAAGTCAAACAAAGAAGGTCAAACTCACCAACCAAATCTGCAGTGTTACCGTGCTAACAATGGATGGCGCATTGTGATTTTGTCTGGCCAACCCATTCTAAAACTGTTTGCTCATTGTATGTCAGATTAACCTGTTGAATTACGTGGGAGGTGGGAAGACAATTTCGGTTGAAGTAAGGAAAGTTGTACCCCTTGAATAATAAATATAGTAAACTATCTGCGTCAGTGTAGCGTTACAGCTAGTCGTTTAGATGACAAAAATCTAGTGGATTGCCAAATCGATCATCCAGGTTGGCAAAGTCACTCTATCTATTAGCCATGGTGCAGATGTCAGATCTAAAAACACGGAATTCATCTGAAAAAGGGAAAATACAAATTCCTTTTTAAAAGCGATCTATTGAAAAAAATATCCAAACCGGTTCTCAGAGCGTGCAAACTAGCCGCTGACGCATTTGACGTGCTGAATGAAAGATCCAACAGCATTAAGCTTATTAAAACCGCCAATATTTCACCAGTCCTCTCAACGCTGGTGTTTTCAATGACTCACGCGCCTTGCCATGTTTTGTTCCATAATAAGCTCGCCACGTCACAAAGAGATCTATCGCCTTGTTAGGACAAACCACACTATTCCGACTAAAAAGATACATCATTTTTGGCCTGCTGTAATGATCGGATGAGTGTGTTTTTATGGGTTAACGACCAAAACGCAGCCACCCACAACCGATGTTAGGCTGAAAACATTCATACTCCGGAAAGGCCATCAATCATCCCCAAATGGAAGTGAATTGATCTCTTTCCGCTGAGGTACAGGTTTGGGATCTCCGCATCAGTCATTCGGAATCAGGCCTCCCCTATCCCTGAATACTAATGTGGGTCTGATGATAGAGTGGCGAGGCATTGTGGATGCCTGCCAGAGCCTCGATATGGCCGCCCCGCGCCTCTCCACGCCATGTCCTGTCGTATTATGGATGATGACAGTTCGTGCAATACCAGCTAATTCCGTTTCCGTTTAGGTTGGGTGGTGAAATATCTGTCGGCAATTTGAAATGCCGAGTTCCAATGTTAAACCAAGACTCACTCACAACGATAGTTGATCGGGAAGGGTTAGAATGCGATCAGACAGAGACCAGACCACTTAAAGAAATATCATACTTATATGTTGTGTTTATTGCTTAAATTAGGAGTAGATAGTAATTAATCAGTTGACCTGCCCCCCCCCCCCCTTCCCCCCAAGGAAAAATGAGACCTCCATAATGATAAGAGCGTCCAGTGAGTATTTACTTCCAATGGTAGACTGTCTAAATGCGCGTCTTCAGCGGCATTCACAATGGCGCTTATTCCGCTCGTCACCTTTGCTCTCACCCCAGCCCCCCCCCCCCCTCCCTTGCCCCCAGCCCCCTTCGCTTCCCCCATGTCTCTCCCCAGTTTCGACCCATAGCGTTATCCTTCCGTTATGCGCACATGGCTTACATGCATAATCACGGGGGAGGTAGTGTCCCTGTTAGGCATCAGGTAGTGAACCACACGTGAGGCTCGGAAGGAAGAGGAACACCACCGCGCATGGCGCACTGTAAAGCGCCTTCACACGGAGTTTCCATTATTGTAAGGGGGCCAGCCCGGTAGCTCAGTGGGTTAGAGCGCTCGCCTTGAGGGCTCTGGACACCTGAGAGCCCAACGGCACGTGGATCGGTGGTCTGATCCCCGGTGTGGCCATATCTGTGTGGGCCCCGGATAAAGATCCCATGTCCTTCCTCGTAAAGAGTAGGGGGTTACCCCTGGGGACATGGCTCCACTTTCCGTTCCTTCTCCCATTGACGTGATATGACCAAAAGTGGTTAAAGCCTCCTGAATATACAACCAATCAATCGTCACGTTAGATGTGAACTATTAGCGTGCACTATTCGTTATCAGCTAGGGCGTTATCCTTTACTACGCGCCCCTGGCGAACTCTACAGTTCTGACGTTGCTTCCGGCTTGACTTGTGACTTCCTCTAGTCGAAACATACATTCCTTAATCGCAGATCACAAAAATATAAAATGTATTCTACTAACTTAAAGGCATTAAACACTTGATTCCACCATTTATCCACCATTTATCATTTAGCGTTCTGCCTAATTGGTCATTTAAATGTTGTTTTTCTATTCTATATAGCTGTTTTTATGTATCCAAGGCTTGGGATCAGGTGAGATGCATGGGATTGCAGGGGCAATGCAATTTGATTAATGGTGGCTGACTGTAGTCTCACTACAGCATCATCAGTGCTTGCTACGGGATCTGCTGTGAGACTTCACGAGATAACGGCACAAATGTTGATACTACTTTAATTTACTGGCTGTGTTGCCTGGTTTCGGTGGCTGTTCGCCTTCACTTGCTTGAAGCAAAAAAATCACATGAATCTATCTCAAGATAAACCGCTGATATTAACAGAATGATAATCATCAGAGTAGATTAATCTAGATTTAAAAAAGTCAGTTGACAAATTTGAGTGCGGTTGTTTATTGAATAATAATGTCAATGTCCTCCTGGCTGTCAATTGTCCAGCAGGCCTCCGTGTAAAGGTGTTTATTTCATTTTGGACCCATTCTGTTGTCCAAGTGACGTCATCACAGCTGTCTGTTTCTGGTTTTGTTTTTGTCATGTGTCGTGTCATGACATGAATACCATATCTGCGCGCGGTATCTATGGTTACGCCATGTGTCACCAAAATGTGCATTAATGCTTATCTTTAGGTTTAAATTGTAACCTTCAGGGAAGGGATGATACATGCCCCAGACGCATGTGCCAAGTTTCCTGGCTATGACTTGGTGATCTGCAGCTCAGTCTGCAAAACAATTGAGCTAGGGAGCGCCCCCACACCCCACCCACCCAGCCCACCCCGACCTAATGCGCACTCGTTCTCAGATGTTTTGTTGGGCCCCGAAGCGCCTACCGACACCGGGGATAGAACCCGTTAAAACTATGCAGCGCAACATGCTGGTAGGATATGCACACGTTTATAAACAGGCATATGTTCATGTGATATATTTTATTCCAGATCTGATCCATCCCGATAGCTGCCCTTTAACCACCCCCCCCCCCCCCCCGCCCCCTCTCCCCTCACCTCATCTCCATACTAAGCCTATACGCTGAGGCCATGACAAGTACTGACACAGCCATCAAGTCAGCTTCACGTGTCATCGCCCAACAGAAGCCACGTGGCGGGCCTGGTACTCGTGATGAAAACACATATTTGTGGCTTCGATCTCAGCATCAGAGGTCTGGTGAAGGGGAGAAAAAACACCTGACGACTTCTGTACTCTGCGGATCGACACAGATCAAAACAACCACTTACGCGCGCATACCAGGAATTACCATAGATCCCGACGATTGCAATTGATGGGCGTCTAAAAAATGTATCTGATGCCGCCCCATTCGTGGCTGTTTTCGGGCATCCCTTAATGTGATTGGATATGACGGCCCTTAATTACAATGGCGAACATCCGGGACCTTTCCGGCGCCGTCGCGTCGGCCTAGCGCACGATCGCATCGCCTTCCCATTTGGTTGCCATGGTTGCATGGGCGAGAATCGGCATTATCGGTTTTGCAGACAATGCGATGTATCTATGGCAATCCTTCAATGCTGGTGAGTATACAGTGGACTTCCTAGACGAGCGCTCTGGATTCTGCACGAAATGATGTATACATAGTAACATTTCCGGGACAACTGGACACAGTCTGGGAATACACAGTGGACTTTAATATACGAACCCTCTTCTTTATGTATTATATCATGTATACATAGTATATTGCCGGACAAATTATTATGCAATTATCTTTTATGGTCGGCGCTGGTTTGGGCCAGAAAATTCGGCCAGACGTAACAAATGGCCAGATTGGGCGGTCTGCTGTTGGTGACTCTATATGGGGCGCCGTTTACCAAAAAACATTATTTAATTTGATGCCTCGCGGTGTGTTACGTACGTTAAGCTTACAAATGCCGCTTGCGGGGTTTGCGCATGCCAAAAAACACCGCCATGTTCTGTGTCCGCGCGTCACAGTGAAAAATACCTGCCAATAATGGAGGAAGGATCCACCATCGTGGTAGCACAGACTATGAGATACGGCCGCAAACGGTCACTAAAACAAGGATAGCCTTTTTGCCAGGTCTAATTAGGCGGGTAATGGTGTGTACTTGGGAGATAGTTATTGTCGCCGCCACCGCCGACTGTCAGCCGGGACATCACTTCTGTCGCCAAGAGGTTATACATACGAGCTATCACTTATAGCAACCCAAGTATGCAAAGATGACCCTCCATGTTTCCTGTCTGGAATATCCATCGCCGATTCCGTGTTGTTCGAGCAGAGTGCTATAATACGGGCGTTCGGTTGTCGGGAAGGTACGGCGGAGTAAGGTAGAAAGGGGGGGGGGGGGGTGGTCGTGTGGGTTGTGGGTGGCTGGGAGGGCGGGGAATGGGAGCTGGCGGGGGTACATGGGATGGGGAGGGGAGGTAAGGGAATGGAGGGAGGGACGTTACAGTGATGATACATGAAATGTCCCTGTGATTTAGGCGTATGAAACTGCTCATACATCGTCTTAACGACAACATTATCTGTGGATGGAAAATGTGGCCCTTGCTTACTACGTTATCAACAGGTTTGTTGTCAATTTACCATACTTTGAGCCCTTTAACGTGAAGAGAGGTTTGACATCCATGCATTTTCAAATTTAAGTTCAGACACTAGCAACTATCATTATATGTTCAGGTGGAGTGTTGTAGCCAGACCCAGCGGGGGGGGGGGAGTAATTCATACACTGCTGGGGTTGGGAAGGTTCCGCGTTTCCACCCTTTTTCACCGCCAAAATCTGCTCCGTCGAGGCGTTTTACCACCAAAGTCGGAAGGGGTATTTTTTCGAGGCAAACCGGACTATGAACGCACATTTCTAGACCCCCCCCCCCCCAAAGTTTTAATATTACCGCTCTATTCTATAGGTGTATCCTTGTTTTATCATAATGTCCGCTCGATAGGGGTCTCTTTTTCATCACATATATCTGCTTGCTCATGCAGGTGCCCCCCCCCCCCCTCTCTTAGCTAGAATATCCTAATGATTATACACTTTGTATAAGTATTACGACAGGTTCTACACCACCCAGCCTGAGACCATGCATGGTTGGTCAGCTGAGACGTTTTGGTAATATAGTTCGCGCTACGTAATCGCACTTCGGTTAATAGCAACATCCGCTGTACTTAATTCTTGGTTAGCCGTTAGCATATTTCTTAGAGCCATCAGATGTATAAGCTATATGAAGCTATGAGGGAAGGATCGACTGTGAATCTAATAATTGTTCGTAAACTAATATGGTAATTATTGCATGTCAGCGCAAACCATTGTTTCAGTATAGGTGCCATATCATTATCGGAGTAGGGGGTCCCCCCCCCGGGACATGGCTCCGCTCTCCCTGCCTTCTCCCATTGACGCGATATGACCAAAAGTGGTTAAAGCGTCCTGAATAACCAACCAACCAACCATATTATTATCGTTGACATCTACTGCCCTAATCGATAATGTGGAGGTTGTGATGGACGATGGACGCTTTTTTGGTTAACCATATTTTTGTCAATCATACTTCTCCCCGTTAAGCCAAACTCCTGTGTAAATCATAATTTTGTCTCAATCAAAATTCCTGCAAAGCCATTTGCCATCGTTGTCATCTTTATTGTCGTTTGTGTGTTAATGATAGAGTCGAGCAAGCAATCATGTAAAGGCCTTAAAACATGTTGTTGGCAAGAATAATTCTTTATGAGTCATAATTCTTTCCGAGACATAATTTTGTGTAGGCTGTTTTGTTTCAATGAGGAGTTGTTCCATCGCCCTTCAACCATAATTCCGCTGCTGTTGGTTCGCATCCCCTCGTTTTGTACGGAAGTTCTTTGTGGTCTATGTGCGACAGGAAGCGGCTTCTCTCAAAGGGGTTCATTTTTCGGGACTTCCCCTATTTTGTTAATCCCTCCTTTGAAGTATAGACGGAACATCACGTGACTTTGTGTAACTCATGCCAACTCGTAAATGCCGGATGAAGCGCCAATCGCATCATTCGGTGAACACCTTCGGTTTTCCCTCTTAATGAGCTTGCCTAACCCAAGAGAAAAAAACATGGCTGCCTGGGTCAATGTATCGAACCCGGAGCTTTGTCATCGTGCCATCGAAGTTACCCTAGCGGCAGGCTGATCACCTAAAACAAAAATGGCGGTGAGAGATGAATCAAAGGGAGTGGGTGGCTGTGCTGTCGCAGCGTGGGTCAGGAGCCAATTGGAGACCCACACATCACCCGGCATGCAACGCGCGGTCTCCACGCTGTCAATTTAAAGCTCGTCCATCATAGGCGTTATGCATCACTCCCTCTTCTCCCCTACCGCCCCCTCCCTCCTCCCTCCCAGTACCACCTACGACCTCTCTCCCAGGAGCCCACCGACCCTTATCCAAACTCGGACCCTCTCCGTAACGCTTGGTGGAACGTTAATGTGGCGAGTGTTAAAACGTAGACCGTTCATTTTAGTGACGTAAGATCGATTCCCCGGAAGTAGGGATGATGCAGCGCGCTGTTGCTGACCGGAAATGGAATCATTTACCCTTTTGCTGGCAGTGAAGACAACGGGAAAGAGGGGCGCTCGCCACCGCCTCCCCTCCCTCCCCCCCCCCCCCCCACCACCCCATCTGCCTTTGGGAAAGTTTTAACTGCAAGGCTTTGGCTTTTCAGCCACGTGGATGCATGACTACCGTCCTTGCATCAGTCTTTATAACTTTCCGGTGACACAGTGTGCAAAGCGGAGGAAGGGGTCGCTGGGGCCAAAACAAAATATCAGTATTGACAGCGAGACGGTACCGGTTCGAGGTCCCCCTCGTCCGTGCATAATCATGGTTAACCGATTTAACTGCGTGTTGCGCCTGGCACCAGTCCATGCATTGGCGTTCTTAGTAAAGATCATGGCCATATTCATTGGCGTTCTTAGTGTAGATCATGGCCCATATTCATTGGCGTCCATGGTAAAGATCATGGGCCATATTCATTGGCGTCCATCGTAAAGATCATGGCCATATTCATTGGCGTCCATGGTAAAGATCATGGCCATATTCATGGGCGTCCATGGTATTGATCATGGCCATATCATTGGCGTCCATGGTAAAAATCATGGCCATATTCATTGGCGTTCTTAGTGCAGATCATGGCCATATTCATTGGCGTCCATGGCAAAGATCATGGCCATTTTTAGGGGCGTCCATGGTAAGATCATGGCCATATTCGGTGGCGTTCTTAGTGTAGACCATGGCCTTATTCATTGGCGTCCATGGTAAAGATCATGGCCTTATTTAGTGGCGTCCATGGTAAAGATCATAGAGCCATATGCATTGGCGTTCTTAGTAAGATCATGGCCATATTCATTGGCGTTCTTAGTGTAGATCATGGCCATATTCATTGGTGTCCATGGTAAAGATCATGGCCATATTCATTGGCGTCCATCGTAAAGATCATGGCCATATTCATTGGCGTCCATGGTAATGATCATGGCCATATTCATTGGCGTTCCTAGTGTAGATCATGGCCATATGCATTGGTGTCCATGGTAAAGATCATCTCGATCAATAGTTATTGTCCGGAGTTTGCTGCGGTATCTGTACCCGTCCGCTGCGGTATCTGTGCCCGCCCGCTGCAGTATCTGCACTAAAAACTCGTACTTTGACGTTTTGTACTCGTCATCAATCAACCATTTGGTTTTGCTCCTCAAACATCATTCATCATTTTTGTGTCGTTCGCAGCTTACCGGGAACTCGAACACGAAGATGGTGTCTTCTTGACTGCAGAGGTCGCTAATAGTCTGCATTGTGTAATGGTATGTGAAAAGAAACAGGGTAGTAGACCTACTTGCTAAAATAAAGAGACATTTACATATTGAAATGTATTTTTTAATGTAATGTGTAATTATCCTTATTCCATTTTGACAACAACGTCGCAAATGATTAGAGCATCTGTTTGGGGGTGA
This sequence comes from Arenicola marina, assembly GCA_964019135.1. Lineage (NCBI taxonomy): Eukaryota > Metazoa > Annelida > Polychaeta > Arenicolidae > Arenicola > Arenicola marina. The sequence continues at coordinate 62,643,313 of OZ025248.1, forward strand.
TAGATCTACTATGCTCAGCCCTCCAATGACTGATATACAGACCGACCTATTGGCTGTGGCTATATGGACAGCCTACATTGTCTGCCTACATGTGTTGAAAGCGTCAGCGGCGCCCCACGAAGCGAAAACCTTCAGCGCTGTCCGACACGAGAAAATAAAATTATATCTCAATTGTTCTATGCTAGTTATTGGGGGCGGAGGTGTATAAAAATAACGTACCCAGCCGATCAATTAATTAATCAATTGCTTAATTAATTTATATGCAATCATGGTAATCAAATTTAAGTTCAAGTTCAATTTTTTTTTATTATAGTGACATGCCAACATATATACATGATACGCAAACAATAGTAAATATCAGGTTGGTCTAATTTAAGAGAATCTATTAGCTTTCACAAATTTATTTGATATTGTACGGACTTCCTCTTTTCTAAACAGTGTCTGGTGTATTTTGGTAATTGACGCGAACAATGGTTAAACATGTAAATTAGTGTTGATCTCCAGGAAAACTACTGAAGGTAGAGCATCGACTATGTACATTATACAACCAGTCATTTCGAAATTCGTTTTGAAAGTTACATTCAAATACAAAATAAAGCCCATCTTCTATGACGTTATCTTCACAAAATAAACATATACGTTCCTCTCGCGGTTGTGCGTTTGAATCGTCCCGTTTCCACTCTCAATGGTAACACGCCCATCCTTAATTGCGCTACGACA
>OZ025248.1:62644232-62742089 GCA_964019135.1 Arenicola marina
GTGCCCCCCCCCCTTCAGACCCTAAGCAGGGGCGGATCCAGAAAATCTGGATAGGGGGTGCCGGTTTCAGGGTCGTATCCAGATATTGTGGATAGGGGGGGGGCGGTATCGGTTTTCATTCGCTTTTCATTCGGTTTTCATGTTAAGTGATATAAATTTCGGCCCTAAAATGGGGGGGCCGGGGCCAGGGCCGGGGCCGGGTCGCCCCCCCCCCCCCCTCACCCTAGATCCGCCCTTGCTAAAATATATATGTGCCCCCCCCCCTCCCTCTTTCAAATTTGTCCCCCCCCCACCCCGGCCATGAGTGGAAGGCACCTACGTCTGAGGCTTTTTTATGTTTTTGTGGAACAATATATTGTGCCCCCGTTTCAAGAATTGCTGCACACACCACTGCATTATATTGTCAGTTCAGTCAGCAGCCCCTCCCCCCACCCCCTCCCCCCCCCCCCCCCCCCCCCACCACCACCACGACCCCCACTCTGTCTCATATTAATGGATTCGCCCATGGGATAACCCTCATACATGGCTCTCATGTGTGTTGGTGCCCGACGCTCGAGAGGGCCATGCAGTAAAACCGAAACACCCCAAACACATGTATAAGGCAACAACAGAAAAGACTTTGGCATTAGGCGAGTTATGATAGGGGCAAAAACCTACACGATGCACGGACATCCGCACCAATTCCTGGTCTCATGTGGATTGTACTTATGCTAATTCATAGCTAATTCATAGCTCTCTCGCAGGTCGGGAACCAGCGCGTATGAGATCCAGGGGCGGATCCAGGGGGGGGGGGGGGGGTTAGGGGGTTGTAACCCCCCCTTGGGAACCTGAACATACACTGTTAAAGTCGGCTTCTCCGAGCAGCGCCACCCCCCCCCCGCCACCCCTGGTCGCAAGTTTTTCAGAGAGCACCCCCACACCCCCCCCCCCCCCCGCCCGGTCGCAAGTTTTAGCCAGAGAGCACCCCCCACCCCCTGTCGCAAGTTTTCAGAGAGCAACCCCCCCCCCCCTTGGCAAATTCCTAGATCCGCCCCTGAGATCCATGTATCAGGGCTACCCTTTGAACGTATCAACGGAGTATATCGCTACGTTGATTACCGCATTAATCAGTTCATAAATCATATTGTATTCTGCGCGGGCACTACCGTAAACGAAGGACAAGTCTGTGCCGATGAGGAGTTCGTCGCGCACTTTGGGACACATTTCACCACAGCGATTGAGGAGAGAGGCAATCGACAAGACCATTAAAGTCACCCTGGGCAATTATTGTTCAAAGATGGTTATAGCTACAAGGGCCACTTTGGGTAGATTAGAAAATATCACAACCGGGTCGGGGGGGGGGGGGGGGAGGGGGGGGTGAACCCTAAAACAAGAGATCCCACACAGTCCCACACACAAATATGGGGGGTACAAAAAGTAGTAACGCATAAGGCTGCTTTTAACCGATGAGATGTTTCCGTATTGTTGGGCATCGAGAAGTGTTGGGCTTAAAACGCGGAAACGTGTGACGCACTTTCACTTAAAAGCTCGGATCCGCAACTCTCGCGCCCGCATGCCGAAGTAAACTTTGTGTACACATACTTTTTTGGGCCAACTCATCGCTTACCCAAACATTTGGGTTTCACACTTTGTTTTCTTTTTTTGTCTTTTGGTGGCTCCTATGCTAGCGGCCTCCTTGGTCTTAATGGGAGTACCCAGAGCGAGAACTGTCTACGTTGCTATGTTTTGCCTTCAATGTTTGTATTGGTTCTTCTTGCTCAAATAAATATTGAATCTCTAGAATCTCGAACATCGCGTCGCATGAAAACATATACCTCGTCACTTGCATTCGGTTTGTCTTTGTTCCCATCCCAAAATGCACAGCCACATACATGTATCGCATCTCATTATCCGAAGTGGTTCCCGGTGTAGTCAATTTCTGCCTAAAGATGACTCACAACACGAATTCTTCGTACAGATGTAGATGGTACGTGTAATATGGGGCAACCAACCGCGATTTGATAAACACTGATGTTGCGCCTCCTAACAAACCCGAGAACCTTACTCGGTTCTCACTCCGGCAGGGACTTAGCTGTGGAGGGCGGTCACCAAATGGCTCCTGTGTGCAGAAGTCAACGTCAAACGATGGTAAAATGTATCACTTGGGCTTCCCAAACATCTGAGAGCGTTGTCTACTTTATAAACGGTTCCTTTTTACCGTCATAACGCCACCTTGCGTAGCGTATAGATGTCGTTTGAATCATCTCGAAAGTCACTCGATCATTACGCCGTCGTGCAGGGTGCGGAGACAAGCCATACAAAAACACCAGCGTTCGTTGTCGTCCAAGACCTATAGACAAGTCATCGATGCGATGCGACGACTGCAGTAAGCTGTGTCGGCCACAGATTATCACAGGCTTATTCAGTCATAAGCGCAAATGCCCCGCGAGGCAAATCGTATTACTTAAACCAAAACAAAGCTGCAAACCCAGTCTTTTGCAGGCGGGCGGATGCCAACCAGCCGCGTTGTCGTGAATATCGCAAAGACCTTTTTACGGAAAACACGACGATACGTACATTTGAAACAACCACAATGAATATAAACAAACGTATTAAAACCAACCACAATGTTAAACACAATAAAGAAAAGAGTGCTTGTGGAAATATGACAGATTTATTTCGTTTCATACATATTTTTCTGTATAATTCTTCTTTACATTATTCATATGCCCCCCAACAATGAAAATATATATTCCATGGTGATTTACACACGAATTACTCGCGGGAAGGAACTACAGTGAAGGAGTTTAGCAAGAAGCACAGAAGCAAAGCAGACAAACAACTTTGGGTTTCTTTATCCATAAATGAGAGGCCATATGGTGCATAAATAACAAGGAATACGGTACAGGCAAAGAAATATACATGTGGTCACAAAAATAAGTACATTCATGTGAACAATCCCATCAAAATATACATGCGGTCCCAAAAAGAAGTACATTCGTTTGAACCATCCCAGGCCGACCAAGAAATTCGCCGTTTCTGGTCAACAAAAACATTATCTCCGGTGTCACCGTGGCGAACATTCATTGAGAATTCATAGAGATGAATAAAAAGTTGATGAATTCTCCACCTTTTACTGTCGTTATTTCAAAGAGAAACGCGAGCCCAGAAATATCATTTTCAGGCCTCGTCCCCATACGGTCCATTCAGTTATATCATAATGTCTCCTTGTACATTTACAAACATCCGCCATAACCAAACAAACAATCAACCTGAACGCTTGCGTTATGATTAACGACGCCATCAAACATCCGGGGCTGCCAAGTAAAGCCACCCAATGTTGTACAACATTTACAATTTGCACATTTGTCATGGTTCAACACTTTAATTTCAAGTCTTAATTGTATCATACGAGCAAATATAACGGAATGCAGCACAGGACACGTGCGTTATCTACGAGGCAAGCAATGTGACACCCACACTGCTACTTCTTTAGATGATCACTCGATTTCATGAATTTTCGATTAAGCAACACAAAGAGTTAACACCAGACAAACAACACCAGCCACACAAAGTTATGTATTACTAAGTCTAAACAAACCGGCGAGTGGAGCGAATTTATACTAACTACTCACGGGGACAACATTGTCGAAACAATGGTGACAAATTGGTGGGATGGGGTCCGAGGGTAAAACGCCGCAGTTAGTGATCAGTTCACAAAAAAGTACAAATATTTAAACGCATTTTTTGCAAGTACATGTTTCTCTTACAGTATCACCAATACGGTTAGGGTGGCCAACCCAAAATATTGATTATTAAGCGATATAATCATGTTATATATCAGATTAAAGGGGAAAGAAATAGAAATAACATGAAGAAAACAGTTATTTAATATCTTTATTAGATAAAAAGTTATAGCAGATTGAAATATATGACGGGTCAAAAATCTATCTGACAATTATTAACCGTATTATCAGATTTTGCGAGACAAATGGTAAGAAATATTGATTATTAAGCAATATAAACATGTTATACATCAGATTAAAGGGGGACAGAAGTTGGATATCATGGAAAAAACATTTTTTTAATATTGTCACTAGATAAAAAGTTATAGCAGATTGAAATTCATGACGGGTGGAAAATATATTGGATAAATATTAACTGTATTATCAGATTTTGCGAAACAAATGGTAAGAAATATTGATTATTAAGCAATATAAATATGTTATATATCAGATTAAAGTGGAAAGAAATGGGAATAACATGCAAAAAACAGTTTCTTGATATCTTTATTAATTAAAATTTTATAGCAGATTGAAACACATGACGGGTGGAAAATCTACCTGACAAATATTAACCTATTATCAGATTATGCGAAACAAATTGTTCGAGGCCATAAACCTCATGGTATGATAGCGTGGAAACAATAAATAATACTGCAATAACTACTGTAAAGCTGCAAATACCTCAGTTATATATATTCAGTTTATATAACCATACTGGAAAATCTGAATGTAACCTAATATTTACACGAGCATTACCTGGGAAAAAGGATTATCTGATTATGCAAAACATGTGAAACAGGTTACTTGGTCAATTCGGGCATGAAAAGTCTCCTCCTGATATACAAATTAGATCTTTACTACATATATTATATAGAATGTCACATTTAGGCTACTGGCAAATACATTTAGAAACATTCAATAGCAAATCTATGCCGGGCAACACATATTTACAATGCTATCATGTTATGATAAACCGGTTACCGGTAAGTGGGGGACTGGGGGAGCAGTACAACCGATACATATATACACAAAATAATAATGGTACAGCTAATGAGGCTATTTACACGTTCAGTATTTAACTACATTGTGGGCTATAAGTGATGGAAATATACAAGCTGGTATTCTAGAAAATATTTACAAGAGATTACAGATTACAGTATCATCTTGAGTGTCACAGATGACAGATCACTTGGGCTGCATAGTTAGTAAACATATCTGATTAAAGTGGGCCTATATGACTAATTAATATCTAACTCATCTCAACAGTAGGCCTATCATGCAGAAAATATCGTTTGGGCAATGCTGGAGGTGCTGACTGGGAGGATATTAAATACATGTACTACAAGACAGTTTCTAGGCTACCGGAATGGAGGTCGTGCTCAAGTTGGTAGGAGTACACAGCAGGGTCGTCTTCGTACTTGACATTGAACCAAGTGGGGTAGCCTGGCACCTGCAACACAAAACAGAAAATGACTTAACATTTGTATGATAATGTCAGAATTGATATCACAAGAACATACAAAAAATATATATATTTGTTTAAAGTATTTTTACACTTTTCCCATGTATACATGTGTGACAAATTTAATGCCTGAAATGGTAGAAGTGTATATAGATAAAAAAACTGCTGTAGATACCAATCTTATTAGCCTATCTACGGTACTAAGGTTCATATATATAAAACCACACAATCTCAAACAATTGAAAAATCATTTCAACAGTATAGTGACAAGTATAGTATAGTGACAAGTACTAGTAAGAGATCTTGACAAATCATGTAAACTATGAGATTTAATTCAGTTTAATAATAAGCAAAAATAATAGCCGGGTTACAAAAGCAAGTTAAAAATTGTTGTTCTAAAAGAGGAGAGCAAAGCAATAGAAATAGAAGTGCACAAGCCACAGAAAAATATAAGTAAGAATCTGATAGACCAAGCCATGCAACAATTTAAGTGGTAATATACTCTATACTAACCCAATGCCCATACACCATGCAAAGATTCTATTGCTAATGTAAGATCTATGCTTACTCAATCCCTGAGCCATGCAAAACTTGCATTGATAATGTAGTAGCTCTATGTCGATCTACTCAATATTGGCAAGCGATGCAAAAAGTTAAGGGATGATTTTAGCTTTATACCTATACCAATGCCCAAGCCATGCAAACAGTTGAGGGATAAATTATCTGTACATACTGTAATATCTTAGTGAGTACAGATCTTCATGATATATCTGAAAGAAAAGAATGTGAGCTTAGATTTATCAGTCAGTCAATAACGCAGGCGATGTAAATCAACTGACACAATGCAGAGGGGGGGGGGGGGGGGGGAGGGGTCCACACCGCTTACATAGAATAATTCTGGCTTGTTCTATGTAGGTGGTTCGGACTCGACCCCCCCCCCCCCCTGCATATCCGTATCAGTTTATTTACAGTGTCTATAGATCTAGTCAATAAATAATATTAGTACAAGACCAACCTATAAATAACATATATGATTTGCCAAAGAAAGTCAAGGACTTATGATAAAAAAAACAGCAGTAAAAATTCGTTTTTTTTCAATTTATATCCGGTCAAAATATATATATAGATCTAAACTTATTTTCACTTTTGTCTATTATTGACAGTTTATTATTTTGCCTCTCCATAAAATTGATAAAAACAGGTCATAGTTTAAGTGCCAGTTCCTTGTTAAGTCATTTAAATGCATTAGACAAATACAGAAGAACGAAAATGAAAGCTTGACTTGGCACCAAAAAGTACAGGAAATGATTCACTTCCGATGAGCGATAATGGGTGCAAAACCACGCTCGGCGTAAACTTGAACAGGGTCTCCATCGAAGTCGCTCCTGCGCAGCTATGCGCAGCCCGATAGGAAAACAGTTGACGTTTAAAAGTCAACATAATACACTAATAAGTGCCACTATACCTGTTCTTTTCATGTACTAACCCGCAATAATTACTTATTTTCAACTTAAAGAGTCATAGAATTTGGTTTTAGCTCAAAATTACCAATTTTTTATTCATATTGTCATGAAAAGCAGACCTCACCTTCAGAAATCCTTGTTCTGTGTGTTGGTGCATCTCAATCACGTCTAAAATCCCGTTCCGACGAGATATCGCCAAAAAAAAACGCCCGTTCAAATTCTTGAAAAAAAAATCGCGGCGCCTGATTTAGGTTTTAACTTGCGCGATCGCGGGGAGAAAACTGCCATTATTTGCAAAACGCAGTCGTAAACGCACCAAAAACTATATATTTTACTAGAACTGTGGTTCTTTTATCAAAATATGTTAAAAATATAATCAACTTTGTCCTATTATGTCTCGTAATTAACCGTCAAATGCTAGAAGTTTACAGTGGCGGCCAGAAGGGCGGCTGTGTCGTTGCGTAACCGGTTTGGCCTATCTACAATACGAAGCCGCACTCGACACCGTCACACATTCACAGCACCCGAACAAACATCGAATGTCAAATATTTGATCATCGAATGTATCAAATATTCACATTCATATAATATTCAAATAGTCTTTAAGTCCGTAGACTTTGGAAAAGATTTTTTACATTACATACACAAATATATCTTTGCCCCCCTTTGTATATCCGTGGTCACGTACACCAAAAAATACCAAGGAAGATAACTACAAACAAACGTAAACAAAACTTTTCATGAATGTCAACAATTGCAGCAGACGACGCGGCCATCACAATTGCAGGATGTCTTCGTCACTGTCGTCATGGTAACTCTGTATGTTTCCTAACGTCCCAATATCCGTTCCATAGTTACCGCGCGACTCGGCCAGCAACGAGTCGCCTGGGTCCTCTGCTTGCAGCTGTGAGACAAAAGCAGGGCACGGGGTGAAATAGACATCAGTCGAATGCTAAATCTATACATGTGTCCAAATTCAACCGTGACATATATGAAAAATATTAAGTTTGTAGGGCAAAAGTCTCACAGAGCGAATATAATTCTAAGAGAAAATAAACACAAAACTCGGCTCGAGTGGCAAATGTACCAACAATGTGTCTTTTCCGTAAGACTGGGGAGAACGTTTGACACGAAAACACTTTTCCTTGCACGTTGACAGATCCGTGACACACTGCGTAAACCCTTACTCTGACCACCTGGAATACTACACACTCTCTTGGGGATGGACCTCATAGTCATTGAGTCCCTACGCTTCTCCTGAAGATGAAATACAGAAATACACACCTTCGGAGGCATTATCGCCATTGATGAAAGACGAGAGGACGTGAGATGAGATTAGAGAGACGAGCAAGTATTGTTAGTGTCGTTCACGTACCTGAGAGTAGGAGTAAGAGTGCACTCCCCGTCCTCGTCGGAACAACCCCCGGATTCTGTTCCTAAGAGCAGCTCTGCAAGGCAAGCACACACCGGTAATGGTAGAGACTGTCTAGAAAACATGGGAGTACAGGGTTACTGGAGAGCATATCTGTGAAATTGGTTGGTTAGTTGTGCCACTGGGAGACAATTTATACCAAACCACAACAATAACAACGGTGGAAGAGTGAGATGCATTCACGGCTGTTCCTACATACGGCAAGTCTACGTCAGTGATGCTCTATTAATGTTCAGAAGGCCTGGGGAACACAGCCCCCAAGTATGTGCTTTCATGATGGGGCAGAGTCGCACTATTTAGATCAGCCAGAATGTCAGGCCTTGACTCTTAAATGATCATAAACGAGACACAAATCCAAAGCATCTACTAATAAAACAAAAGCATCAAACTCCTGATTCACCAATCGTGAATTAGTGAATCAGGGGGAACAAGTGATCGAAGTAAAAATGTTATTCTGACTATGCTTCCTGTCTGGTCCTTACCTCCGCTCAGCCTTATGGAGGACGATGGCACTGGTGGTGTCTGGTCCTTACCTCCGCTCAGCCTTATGGAGGACGATGGTACTGGTGGTGTCTGGTCCTTACCTCCGCTCAGCCTTATGGAGGACGATGGCACTGGTGGTGTCTAGTCCTTACATCCGCTCAGTCTTATGGAGGACGATGGCACTGGTGGTGTCTGGTCCTTACCTCCGCTCATCCTTATGGAGGACGATGGCACTGGTGGTGTCTGGTCCTTACCTCCGCTCAGCCTTATGGAGGATGATGGCACTGGTGGTGTCTGGTCCTTACCTCCGCTCAGCCTTATGGAGGACGATGGCACTGGTGGTGCCTGGACCTTACCTCCGCTCAGCCTTATGGAGGACGATGGCACTGGTGGTGTCTGGTCCTTACCTCCGGTCAGCCTTATGGAGGACGATGGTACTGGTGGTGTCTGGTCCTTACCTCCGCTCAGCCTTATGGGGGACGATGGCACTGGGGGTGTCTGGACCTTACCTCCGCTCAGCCTTATGGAGGACGATGGCACTGGTGGTGTCTGGTCCTTACCTCCGCTCAGCCTTATGGAGGACGATGGCACTGGTGGTGTCTGGACCTTACCTCCGCTCAGCCTTATGGAGGACGATGGCACTGGTGGTGTCTGGTCCTTACCTCCGCTCAGCCTTATGGAGGACGATGGCACTGGTGGTGCCTGGACCTTACCTCCGCTCAGCCTTATGGAGGACGATGGCACTGGTGGTGTCTGGTCCTTACCTCCGCTCAGCCTTATGGAGGACGATGGCACTGGTGGTGCCTGGACCTTACCTCCGCTCAGCCTTATGGAGGACGATGGCACTGGTGGTGCCTGGACCTTACCTCCGCTCAGCCTTATGGAGGACGATGGCACTGGTGGTGTATGGTCCTTACCTCCGCTCAGCCTTATGGAGGACGATGGCACTGGTGGTGCCTGGACCTTACCTCCGCTCAGCCTTATGGAGGACGATGGCACTGGTGGTGCCTGGACCTTACCTCCGCTCAGCCTTATGGAGGACGATGGCACTGGTGGTGTCTGGTCCTTACCTCTGCTCATCCGTATGGAGGACGATGGGACTGGGGGTGTCTGGTCCTTACCTCCGCTCAGCCTTATGGAGGACGATGGCACTGGTGGTGTCTGGTCCTTACCTCCGCTCAGCCTTATGGAGGACGATGGCACTGGTGGTGCCTGGACCTTACCTCCGCTCAGCCTTATGGAGGGCGATGGCACTGGTGGTGTCTGGTCCTTACCTCCGCTCAGCCTTATGGAGGACGATGGCCATGACACACAGCACGACGACCGCCATGAAGACACCGATCACGGCACCCACAGTGCCTGGGTTGGGTCCCGTCGAGTCACTAGGCTGGGAACTAGCACCCATTCTGAAGCCACGAAAGGGACACAATCGTATCGATAATATAAGTATAAAATATTACTATGAAAGATATAAGTACAACATATAAGTTTAAATATCATTATAAAATATAAGTTTAAATATCATTATAAAATATAAGTATAAAATATAAGTAAATATAAGTAACATAGAAGAATAAAATATAAGCATAAAATATAAGTAAAATAAGTATAAAATACAAGAATAAAAAAAATATTAGTATAATATATAAGTAAAATATATTTAGTAAGATATAAGTATAAAATATTTAGTACAACAACGGTATGTAATATTTAGGACAACATCGGTATAAACTATTTAGTAAAACATGGGTATAAAATATTTAGTGAAAAATGGGCATAAAATATTTAGTACAACATGTGTATAAAATATTTAGTACAACATGGGTATAAAATATGCTAAGAACGCTCAAAGGACTTGCACATCGCAAGCTAAAGAAGAAACATTCTGGGAGTTCATGTTCTCTTGGCCATCGACTAGTGGGATGTTGGTCTCGGACCATAACTTATATCTCAAAAGCAATGAACATGGGGCAATCGTGTCTTAAACAGAATGGCATTATTTATGAGAAACCTCGATGAAAGCACGTGTTTTGGGCAAAGGCAGTTATGTCGAACAGAGAAAATTGAACTTTCGCGCCAAAGTCAATACAGATAACATGTCTTATATAATGGCAACTAAATGTTTATTTAATGTTTATTGGATTGCAAGAACAATATTCTTGTGTGCATAGGTTTAAATGCTGACTCCGCTATTCGCCATTGCTGACACGATTTGACTATTGGTTTACATGTAGTGATCAATCTGCTAGGATTATCTAATTACAAGATTTGAAAATATTAGACCAGAGTGGCAAGAGCGTGCATCTTATTAGGCGGAGTAGACGTCCCCGTCGTTTCAATTAAACCTTGGTCCCTGAGAATGATGACAATATGTGTACGTGCGACAAGATGTAGACTTACCCCCTGGTCAGCTCACACACGGCCGGGGTGTACCAGTCTATCACATACTGACACGTCCGAGACTTGTAAATAAATTCTGGTTCAGTCTGAAAAAACATGGCATTTAGTTCTATACCATTCTAAATACTGGCTCAGACTGGAAAACAACATAGAATTTAATTCTAAATAACTTCTGGATCAGTCTTAAAATACATGGAATGTAATTAAAAAACATCTCTTAGTTTATTTTAATATTAGAAAGCTTTCAGGTCTTCATGATCAATTATGATCATGAAATATCCTCAAAAAAAATAAATCTATATTTATTATCAGAGCCTTGTATTGCGTTTCATTGTCATTTCATATTTTAATTGTGAACTAACCGATGAAAGTTATGAGCCGTACAACACAGTAGGGGTCCAAAGTAAGTTACACACATTAGTATATGTACATGTCATATGGACTGAACTCGACAGGAGGCCATAGGTGGCGCCACTCACCACGGTATTGTTTCCTTCCCAGCAGTGGAAGTCAATCACTGACGTGGCAGTGTGACTCTCACTCGATCTCTGGCAGGGGGCGCTGGAGGTGAACTTGGCTTCCAATACGCCGCCTACATAGAGAGACTGATTTAGCGCGCCATCAATGCCATTACGTTTACACTACATTGCGGTAAGCGTTACCGGTATCTTCCTTTATGGCCACGCCGGACCCATAGCGGGATCCACAGTCATAGACATTATCGGTCTTCTCCCCCCACCCCCAAGCCCCCACCCCCATAGCGGGGCCCATAGTCATAAACGTTATAGGCTTAATCCGCCCTGAAGGTGAAACACAACACTTACCTCATCCAGACACCTAAGTAGTGATTAAATGACAATAATGGGAAGATAATTAATTTAAATACAATGCATATAAGGTGCCATATGATAAGATGGACGCCGGCTCGTACCTTCGATAAAGAACTGTCGATTGCTGCTGTCCCCGATGTCGACGTGATAATTGTCGTCTGCGTCCTTGACCTCGCACACGGTGGCGCCACGGCAGACGGCGCTGCGGCTGGCTGGTTCCCCGCCTAACTCCACGATATAGGTGAACGCACCATGGTGGACCAGTTTGGTTCTGGCAGACGGGAAAGAGCAATAGGTTACACGCTGAACATACTCCGCCATGCTGTCGACCGTCGGTACCCCGCGGCAAACACTGTAGATAGGCTTGAAAAACCTAAGGGAATTAATGGGAATTACAGGTTGAGATGTTTTCATGTTGTCAGCTATTTCTGCCTAGAGCACCTATATTATAAATAAATAAGAGTGTATACACATTGACACATTTGAGGTATGAGTTTTGTATTTGTACGAGAATAAGATGCATTTATTTATTTATTTGTAATGCATGGTTTCAATCAAAATCATGCCCTAAATACACCATTGTAGTACTCCTTATAACAGAGGTATTAAAGAAGAAACAGCTAAAAACAATCAGAAATTCTCTCTCAAGAATGGTTTAAAGTCCAGCTCCTAGGTCCAAAGGGACTTTTAATATATTAAACCCAATATATTGCTCCATAAAATTAGAATACCCGTTAATTTTATTCGGGAGCACTGTTAGAATTATTTACCATTATCCCATATGACGCGCTAAAACATCCAAAAATAGTCAGCGGCGATCATTAGACGTTTCGTGACGTAAATGTAGGTTCCCGTTTGAAGGGCTGGTGCGCTGTACACATGAGACGGGCAGTCCTGCTATTTCTTTTCTTAAAAACTCCGTAACCCAACATCGCAGGATAAAACACTATTCCAGATACAATGAATTCAACACATCGACCGCCTTTCTCAAAAATGTCAATTTATCTGAATATCTACATAAAGACTTCACCTGCCCATATTTAGAGTGACCTACAATTAAACCGGAACCTGCATCTACGTCACTTGGCGCGAAAATTACGGCTTTGGTCGTTCAGAGTTGATGTCAGAGTTTGTTCAGATTTCGTGACTAAAACGTGCACTTTCCTAACTCTGAGCCATATTTTTTGTATAGCCACCCAGATTGCTTCAATATTTACTCTTCTGTGGGTTTATTATATTAACTTTACGAATTAATTACCCAAAAGCTCGCCTTTAAGGTAGCCTGACCCGCATTCAGAATCATTACTATATGCTAAGCCTTTCCTAACTATAGAAAGCAAATCTGAAGTGAAGTTTCCGGCAGTAAATAATCATATTCTAGAAGCATGTTTACAAGTGGTTTAAAAGTGCCAAAAGTCCCATGACGTTGGGAATATGCTGAGGTAACAATCTTGGACATGAATAGGAATTAAGTATGGTTAGGTAATGAGTATATTACAGTAGAATCTGTATTAACCAAATGCGCTTTAATCAGTGACGCCTGGAAAACGGTCAGATATTGACAGAATTTCGGCTTGTTCAGGTTTGGGTTTCTACTGTTGTACATGTAGTAATTAATTCCCACAAAACACATCCGGGCTCTCAGGCGCCCAATCGCCCTTCCCACAATTCACAATTCCCGCTAAGTGTATATGTATCTATACTATTTTGTGTAACTTAGTTTGGTTCCGTAATGTGGTGTAAGGCTCTTAACGTTCATCGGTTATGTTTCTCAACATCTGGCAGTTTCTATTTTTCACATAGCTACTCATTCAAGTTATAAAACCCTCGGATACTACTTAACGATGTAGTCTACATTTCACAATAAGAGATGTTACAATTTCTAATCACTGAATCCCACTATTTACATTTCACTATCAAATGCCGCAATTTCTTGTCACTGAATCCCATTTTCTACATTTCTTTTACAATTTCTAATCACTGATTCACATTATTCATATTATTCACATTTCATAATAAGATGTTATAATTTCTAATCACTGATTTACATTATTCATATTATGTACATTTCATAATAAGATGTCACCATTACCAATCACTGATTCACAATATTCACATTTCACAATAAGATGTTACAATTTCTAATCACTGATTCACACCATTTACAGTTTATAATACGATGTTGAACTTATTAACTGAACCCCACAATGTAATAAAGATATCTCACAAGCCATCTGTTAGATCCAGGATGGGCAGACTACGTCCGGAGATGGGATCCCAGATCACTCCGTCACGCTCGACTACAGGCAACCTGGGGGTGGGGGAGGGGGGGGGGGAGGGAGATAAATTGCCATGTGAGACAGGTCTATATTATCCATCAATAATATAGATATATATATTATATATAATTTTTTGTGTTTTTTTAAACGTCGATTAATTCTTCATATACAACAAATGAACAACAATACAATAAATGACCCACACTAAACATAAATAACTCTAGGTATAGGAGATGTGACGTCAGTACTCACGGTTTTTCTTGACAAGCAACACTTGTTGTCCACTCTATGACGAAGACACAGGTATCACTGTCACTGCTAGGTCTGCAAACAGAGAGAAAGGATGATATCAACCGCTATGGTATGGAACGCCGCATGGTAAATATCTCGATAAACATAACAAAACATCGATTATGACCATCTCATGGTCTACGTACTGCTGGTACTACTCTAGTACTGAATGGTGCTGATACCACTGCTAATGTTACCACTACTACAACTACTGCACTTGTGTTACTGGTACTACTATCAATCTTTTTGAATCCGTAGTTTAGTAGTATACTAGATGGCAATGCGGCCATTTTTTTGCGCAATAAATGCAAAACAAAACTATTAATGCTACACGCAGTAGAATAGGGCTATAAAGTCTCGTTCGCCAAGACTTCCGGTGTACTTATTTTGGGGACAAATAAACGAAATACAGGTTCGGAACGAATTTAGAATCTCGGCGCACACTGTCATCCTGGCTATCCGTGACGTAGGCGTGACGTATATGTTACGCAAAGACAGAGCCAGGGAACCAGACTATCTGCGCAAGAACCAGGCGCCGAGGGGTGGGTCCATTGCGGAAGGCCTAGCGATATGAGTAAGAATATTTAAGAAACTAGCCGCACCGCTCTCTCCGCTCGCGAGACCTCTAGCGGTGTTTTCGCATGTTGTCCGCTTAACTGTAAAGTTGGGCACTGCAGTGATTGGTGTCTAGCGCTGTTTCCGCATGTAGTCCGCTTAATGTAAAGTTGGGTACTGCAGTGATTGGTTTCTAGCGTTGTTTCCGCATGTAGTCCGCTTAACTGTAAAATTGGACACTGCGGTAACTGATGTCTAGCGGGTGTGGGATGTTGTTGCTTTGATGACGGTTTGGGCATTGCTACCTGTATGACTACCGACTTGCCACCGATATCTGATATGGTGTTGAATTCGGCGATAAAGCGTTGGGACTAATTCTATTAGTGTTGGCACCCAGCCAGGTATTGGTGACGGGAAAAGCGACAAGCACCCAGCGACAATGTTGACACATTCAACAAGTTCAAGGCGGCTGCTGGTGCCAATGTGCCGGTGCATGCAGTGGGTGCCTCGGGTGCATAGGTGAGACAGACAGAGAGACGGACAGCTTCATTTTATTAGTATAGATACATCTGCACAAACGGATAGACGACATATCTTTCATTTATTTACGCCATCACAATGATGAATATTTCCTACGACGGGATAACACGACTAAGAAACTAACGTTTTTTTTTGTATTCCCTACGAAAACGAGGCATTATGACGTCACACGGATTCTCCCCGGTAACAACGTTGGCGAAACGCTTCAAACAGAAGAAAACCTACAGAGAATGAAGAAACTATGCCTTTTCGTGATCCAAAAGTGATCCGAAAACATCCAACTGGTCGTATTGTACCTTTACCATGTGGTTTAATGACGCATCAGTGTGTTGCTACTCCATGCACTGCACACTTTGACAGCAGAATGGTTAAATCGATGACTTACTCTCGGCATTTTTGTTACCGCGGAGGCACGTGAGACTTTCACGTCACTCGCTGTGGGGAACTCGCGAAAGCCCGCATGCATGGCTAAGGTTAGAACGCTATTTTTAGCTTTCGAGTGTTTTAAAGACGGATTTTTCCTTGTATATTCCCAAAGTTCTGCGCTTCATCGCCACCAAATATTTTAACGGATGCCTCCCATAGCTATGTTTGGTAAAATGGCACTGGTAGTCTTTAGAATAAACCTGGAAAGAAATTGACTTATAGCTACCTATACTTCAACATGGAGCACGTGTGTGTTTGTTTGTCCCCAAAACAAAGTCTCGCGGCCGGATCGCGAGAACTGTACAGCCCTATTACATTACCACTAGTACTAATGTACTACTACCCCTACTATTATCACCACTAGTACTAATGTACCACTACCACTGCTATTATCACGACTAGTACTAATGTACTTCTACCACTACTATTATCACCACTAGTACTAAATGTACTACTACCCCTACTATTATCACCACTAGTACTAAATGTACTACTACCACTACTATTATCACCACTAGTACTAAATGTACTACTACCACTACTATTATCACCACTAATACTAAATGTACTACTACCCCTACTATTATCACCACTAGTACTAAATGTACTACTACCACTACTATTATCACCACTAGTACTAAATGTACTACTACCACTACTATTATCACCACTGGTACTAAATGTACTACTACCACTACTATTATCACCACTAGTACTAAATGTACTACTACCACTACTATTATCACCACTAATACTAAATGTACTACTACCCCTACTATTATCACCACTAGTACTAATGTACCACTACCACTGCTATTATCACGACTAGTACTAATGTACTTCTACCACTACTATTATCACCACTAGTACTAAATGTACTACTACCCCTACTATTATCACCACTAGTACTAAATGTACTACTACCACTACTATTATCACCACTAGTACTAAATGTACTACTACCACTACTATTATCACCACTAATACTAAATGTACTACTACCCCTACTATTATCACCACTAGTACTAAATGTACTACTACCACTACTATTATCACCACTAGTACTAAATGTACTACTACCACTACTATTATCACCACTAGTACTAAATGTACTACTACCACTGCTATTATCACCACTAATACTAAATGTACTACTACCACTACTATTATCACCACTAGTACTAAATGTACTACTACCACTACTATTATCACCACTAGTACTAAATGTACTACTACCACTACTATTATCACCACTAGTACTAAATGTACTACTACCACTACTATTATCACCACTAATACTAAATGTACTACTACCCCTACTATTATCACCACTAGTACTAAATGTACTACTACCACTACTATTATCACCACTAGTACTAAATGTACTACTACCACTACTATTATCACCACTGGTACTAAATGTACTACTACCACTACTATTATCACCACTAGTACTAAATGTACTACTACCACTACTATTATCACCACTAATACTAAATGTACTACTACCCCTACTATTATCACCACTAGTACTAATGTACCACTACCACTGCTATTATCACGACTAGTACTAATGTACTTCTACCACTACTATTATCACCACTAGTACTAAATGTACTACTACCCCTACTATTATCACCACTAGTACTAAATGTACTACTACCACTACTATTATCACCACTAGTACTAAATGTACTACTACCACTACTATTATCACCACTAATACTAAATGTACTACTACCCCTACTATTATCACCACTAGTACTAAATGTACTACTACCACTACTATTATCACCACTAGTACTAAATGTACTACTACCACTACTATTATCACCACTGGTACTAAATGTACTACTACCACTACTATTATCACCACTAGTACTAAATGTACTACTACCACTACTATTATCACTACTTATACTAAATGTACTACTACCACTACTATTATCACCACTAGTACTAAATGTACTACTACCACTACTATTATCACCACTAGTACTAATGTACTACTACCACTGCTATTATCACCACTAGTACTAAATGTACTACTACCACTACTATTATCACCACTAGTACTAAATGTACTACTACCACTACTATTATCACCACTAGTACTAATGTACTACTACCACTGCTATTATCACCACTAGTACTAAATGTACTACTACCACTACTATTATCACCACTAGTACTAAATGTACTACTACCACTACTATTATCACCACTAGTACTAATGTACTACTACCACTACTATTATCACCACTAGTACTAAATGTACTACTACCACTACTATTATCACCACTAGTACTAAATGTACTACTACTACTACTATTATCACCACTAGTACTAAATGTACTACTACTACTACTATTATCACCACTAGTACTAAATGTACTACTACTACTACTATTATCACCACTAGTACTAAATGTACTACTACCACTACTATTATCACCACTAGTACTAAATGTACTACTACCACTACTATTATCACCACTAGTACTAAATGTACTACTACCACTACTATTATCACCACTAGTACTAATGTACTACTACCACTACTATTATCACCACCAATACTAAATGTACTACTACTATCACCACTAGTACTAAATGTACTACTAACACGGCTATTATCACCACTAGTACCAATGTACTACTACCACTACTATTATCACCACTAGTACTAATGTACTACTACCACTACTATTATCACCACTAGTACTAAATTTACTACTACCACTACTATTATCACCACTAGTACTAAATGTACTACTACCCCTACTATTATCACCACTAGTACTAATGTACTACTACCCCTACTATTATCACCACTAGTACTAAATGTACTACTAACACGGCTATTATCACCACTAGTACCAATGTACTACTACCACTATTATCACCACTAGTACTAAATGTACTACTACCCCTACTATTATCACCACTAGTACTAAATGTACTACTACCACTACTATTATCACCACTAGTACTAAATGTACTACTACCACTACTATTATCACCACTAATACTAAATGTACTACTACCCCTACTATTATCACCACTAGTACTAAATGTACTACTACCACTACTATTATCACCACTAGTACTAAATGTACTACTACCACTACTATTATCACCACTAGTACTAAATGTACTACTACCACTACTATTATCACCACTGGTACTAAATGTACTACTACCACTACTATTATCACCACTAATACTAAATGTACTACTACTACTATTATTATCACCACTAGTACTAAATGTACTACTACCACTGCTATTATCACGACTAGTACTAATGTACTACTACCACTACGATTATCACCACTAGTACTAATGTACTACTACCACTGCTATTATCACCACTAGTACTAATGTATTACTACCACTACTATTATCACCACTAGTACTAAATGTACTACTACCACTACTATTATCACCACTAGTACTAATGTACTACTACCACTACTATTATCACCACTAGTACTAAATTTACTACTACCACTACTATTATCACCACTAGTACTAATGTACTACTACCACTACTATTATCACCACTAGTACTAAATTTACTACTACCACTATTATTATCACCACTAGTACTAAATGTACTACTACCACTACTATTATCACCACTAGTACTAAATGTACTACTACCACTATTATCACCACTAGTACTAAATGTACTACTACCACTACTATTATCACCACTAGTACTAAATTTACTACTACCACTACTAATATCACCATTAGTACTAATGTACTACTACCACTACTATTATCACCATTAGTACTAATGTACTACTACCACTACTATTATCACCACTAGTACTAAATGTACTACTACCACTACTATTATCACCACTAATACTAAATGTACTACTACCCCTACTATTATCACCACTAGTACTAAATGTACTACTACCACTACTATTATCACCACTAGTACTAAATGTACTACTACAACTACTAATATCACCACTAGTACTAAATGTACAACTACTACCACTACTATTACTACTACTGATACCACTACTACTGTTCTGTCAATACCGCTAGTACTACTATAACTGATACAACCACCACTACTACTACTACTTGTAGTACATCGAAGCAGGAATAATCCCCCCTGCATGTGGCCCCTTCGCGGGCACCCCACGGACTCACCTGGAGACCAACTTGGGCTTTCCGACGGCGTTGCCACAGCTCAGCAGGAACCTGACGAGGGACGTGCTGTCCCGTCGGCGGCGGCGTGACCCCGGGCAGGATCCCATCCCTCGATATTCCACCACGATCGCCTGGCCGTCATCTGGAGCGACACGGCGGCCATCTCATCCACACATCTCACAACACAACATTATGTCCGGGCGATTGGTGCAGTATTTTGGGTCAATTGGATATTTTTGTCATCAAAGCATGTGATTTGGCATGTTTTTATGAACAACAATTAGATTTTATCACAAATCGTTTTAGCCGGTCGCGGGACGCCGGTCGCCTGAGTAGCCTAGAACACAAGGCGCACCACACTTTGAAACGTGGTGTCACGTGGTGTCAAACTCGCTGATGACGTCATAATATCCATGACAATACTTACCCACCCGCAGGCGGATGTGCGGATGGCTTCGTCCACCCACCGTTATGCAAATACGGCACGGGTGAAAACGGGCCAGCTTACCGCTGAAAGAGACTTGCTGCGAAGCCACAGTGCCGATCGTGTTGACGTCGGCCGAGTCGCGGCCAGACCAGCAGACGGCCGCCTCCTGGCCACACCCAGGCGGACCGTCGTGCACCCCTTGACACAGGTTGAACCAGTACCTGGAGGCAAGGAGGCGTCAATGGGTGATTGAGGGCGATGTGGTGCACATAAGGGCTAAACTCGGCTAAACTGGCCTCCCTGAAAGCTGGTTGTATAGTCGGGACGCTTTAACCAATTCTGGTAACATCGCCTCAATAGGAAAAGGACGGGAAGAGAATCGCCGTGCCCCTGGGTAACCCCCTACCCTTTGCGAAGAAAGACATGGGCTCTCAGGGTCGTTGACGGATAAATGGATGAAACATGTCCCAGATTACGGGGGCCGGCCCGATAGCTCAGTGGGTTAGAGCGCTCGCGTTGAGTGCTCTGGCCATCTGAGCGCCTAACGGCACGTGGATCGATGGTTCGAGCCCCGCTGTGGCCATGTCCGTGTGGTCGCCCTTCTTCGCAAAGATTATGGGGTTACTTCCGGGGACATGGCTCCGCTCTCCCTTCCTTCTCCCATTGACGCGATATGACCAAAAGTGGTTAAAGCGTCCTGAATATACAGCCAACCAACCCAGATTACGCGGCCGGGCGTCGATTGGTACCCAGCTGCCGCGTTGTAAGGCACTGGTCGGTTGCTTGGTCTGCATCCTATTGACGGACTTTGGATGAAATGTCCGCTACACACCTTCGAATTACATGCATCTATTTGTCAAACTTATACAATACAAGGGACATGTGATCTACAATATCAAAACATACGTCCATATCGAGTCGTCCATACAGACTCACAAAATTCAGGAAACGCGGCACCAAACAGACTATGATACTCACATATTGCCATCGCTATCTACCAGCTTCCACGATTCCTCTTCCATGGATAAATGTTCAAGGTCATAGGTCTTCCCTTCAAGGGCAAACACACATGACTCGATGACAGGGGGACAGGCCAATGCCGTCTCGATCTTAAAGGTCACGTGACAGTCTGTCTCCTAGGAAACACAACAATACGTTCATATGACAACAGGTATCATGTTATGAAGCTCCAGGATTTCCAGCTGACACGTGTACCTAGATACTCGTATATATGTATATTGCAACATAATACCGTGGAACAGATTTATTTTCACAAAACAGTAAACATTTAGAATTAATCACAAAATGCTATAGATTTCCTACAGTAAGTTCACCTGTCAGACAGAAAAGCATTGTACTACATAAAAGTGGCAAAAAAACTTACAGCAAAAATTTCAGGTTTGATTTCTCGTATGTTCGGGTCACACCGGAACAAAATGGTGGACGCCTTTTTCTCTGAAGTACAAAAAGAGTGTCGGTTCCATTACACTTCATCGTACAGAAGGCTCCAATAATCTGCAAACATTATCTGTAACAACCCGCAACACACGTCCATTCCAGCGTTCCATGACCTTGAAGCGAGTTTGGCTTCATTGATTTTACCCAAGTACAAACGACACAAATAAGGCTCTCAAAACATGCACTTGGTCAGAAGACTTAGGAGCCACCAAAGAAACTTAATACATGAAAATAATCATCATCATAAACGAGGTAC
Source organism: Arenicola marina (assembly GCA_964019135.1). Classification (NCBI taxonomy): domain Eukaryota; kingdom Metazoa; phylum Annelida; class Polychaeta; family Arenicolidae; genus Arenicola; species Arenicola marina. Next base: position 62,666,475 of record OZ025248.1, read on the forward strand.
AACCACGATTGGTTAATTCGATATTATGCCGATGTGAAAAGCTACAATTATGAACAAGGTTTTAACACACTTAGCCTTAGGGTGGGCGGTGGAGGGTGGGGGGGGGCGATGCACAGAACGACACCTACCAGCATTGTTCTCGCACTGGGCGCCATTTTGATACGCCATCTTGACGTCATCTCTCTCGGCCAGGAAGAACACATTCTGGGTGCCGCCGAATGAGGAGCCCTGGTTGTCTTGGATACGACAGACGGCCGAATTTTCGCAGCCAGCGACGCTAGGATCGGTAGCCGGCAGGGAGCCGCAAATATTGATGTAATAATCCCCAACCTGTGGAATATAATAAATAAAGGGTAAAGTTAATGTTATTTAATTTATATAGGGCAATAAATTGATTTTGCCATCAGAACATAATGATAACTCTCACTAATCAGGAAGTTCCGCGTTTTCAATATTTTTGTATGCGAACTACCATTGCAAGCAACACTTCAGTACTAAAGAAAATACCAAAGCAATGCTACTATTAGATTTTATTTAACATTACCATTAAGCAACCATAGTAGTCATAGTAGCATGGTTTAAACCACGGCGAACGCAAACTTAGCAACGATGCTAAAATAGAACACCAAATGGTCTGAAAGAAACTCTATATTGCTCGTATATGCATTTACGTTTGTTAATAACAGAAATATGGCACATTGACTGTGCCAGATAACGGCCTACCTGGTAAGCGTTTTCATTTGTCCCCTTCCTCAGCGGGCTGAAGTCGAAGGACATCCCTCTGGACTTGTCCTCGAACTTACACTCCGACTCCTCCACTTTCGCGGGCCCCCAGTGGGAGCAGACGACATTCGTGGCCCACGAGAAGATGTACATGCAGTCGTCATGGTTAACGGCTTCCAAATTCGGGGTTCCCTGAAAAAAAAAAATTTCAGTTTAGCAGAAGAAGCTTATATAAATATTAACCATATACATCAACCATATTTGGTTCATGTCTTTTTGCTTGTGAATGACGTTAGCATGCTGTCATAAGATTGTTCAACTAAGTGCTGAGAAATCAATTACCCGGTAAATCGAAAAACATGAAGAATAAACACAATTTGAGTGAGGCTCCAGAAAAGTACCATATAGGGAATAAAAACCATACCGCTGTCCCTTCACGAGATTCCTACCTCAGAAGGGCCATTTGCACAGACGAAGGTGATGCGAGAACTCCACTTTTTATCACTTCCACAGGAGTCCCCATCCGTGAAATCAATGACCACCTGACCGTCCTCTTCTCGGGGAGACTGAAGAGCTGACCCAAGGCTCTGAAGGATAAGAGAATATAACACTCAATATCCTGGCTCAAAAGGATAACAGAATATAACACTCAATATCCTGGCTTAAAAGGATAACAGAATATAACACTCAATATCATGGCTCTGAAGCATAACAGAATATAATATTTAATATCCAGGTTCTGAAGGATAACAGAATATAACATTTAATATCCTGGCTCTGAAGGATAAGAGAATATAACACTCAATATCCTGGCTCGGAAGCATAACAGAATATAACACTCAATATCCTGGTTCTAAAGGGTGACAGGATATAACACTCAATATCCTGGCTCCGAAGGATAACAGAATATAACACTAAATATCCTGGATCTGAAGGATAACAGAATATAACACTCAGTATCCTGACTTTGAAGGATAACAGAATATAACACTCAATATCCTGGCTCGGAAGCATAAGAGAATATAACATTTAATATCCTGGCTCGGAAGGATAACAGAATATAACACTCAATAGCCTGGCTCGGAAGCATAACAGAATTTAACATTTAATATCCTGGCTCTGAAAGATAACAGAATATAAAATTTAATATCCTGCCTCTGAAGGATAAGAGAATATAACACTCAATATCCTTGCTCTGAAGGATAACAGAATATAACACTCAATATCCTGGATCTGAAGGATTAGAGAATATAACACTCAATATCCTTGCTCTGAAGGATAACAGAATATAACACTCAATATCCTTGCTCTGAAGGATAACAGAATATAACACTCAATATCCTTGCTTTGAAGGATAACAGAATATAACACTCAATATCCTGACTCTGAAGGATAACAGAATATAACACTCAATATCCTGACTCCGAAGGATAACAGAATATAACACTCAATATCCTGACTTTGAAGGATAACAGAATATAACACTCAATGTCCTGGCTCTAAAGGATAAGATAATATAACACTCAATATCCTGGATCTAAAGGATAACAGAATATAACAATAAAAAAAAAGGCTCGGAAGCATAACAGAATATAACACTCAATATCCTGGCTCTGAAGGATAACAGAATATAACACTCAATATCCTGGATCTAAAGGATAACAGAATATAACACTCAATATCCTGACTCTGAAGGATAACAGAATATAACACTCAATATCCTGACTGAAGGGTAACAGAATATAACTCAATATCCTGGCTCTAGAGGATAACAGAATATAACATTCAATATCCTGACTGAAGGATAACAGAATATAACATTCAATATCCTGACTGAAGGATAACAGAATACGCAATACCCTGGATCTGAAAGATAACAGAATATAACACTCAATATCATGGATCTAAAGGATAACAGAATATACCATCTTAGCTCTGAACTATAGCGCGATATGACTTTCGAGGTTACAAGCTTACTTAAGTCAATCAATCTATCCTCATCGTACTTTCCCAAACGCCGCAGGGCCAAGGGATTTCCTGTAAAAACAAGATGAATAACTCGAATTAAATATGTCTAAAAATGGTTGACTTTCTTACAATGGCTTTGCCGCCTACTTGCGCCCGGCACACGGCCGCGTTGGGCGGACAGAGCTGCCCGGAGATGGGGCTGAGGGGGCGACACATGTTGATGTAGTAGGACCCCTCCGCGTCCGGGTCAGCGTCCGGGGACGTGGTGGCCACGTGCGATCCCTCCTTCTTGATGAGCGGCGAGAGGTCAACGACAGAGCTGCCGAGGTCAACCACACAGGAGACCTCGAAACGAAACGATCCTAGTGTCAGGCCAGTGGTTTGCGCACCAGGGCCAGATTGTGTCAAAAAACCCTCCGGGGGAGGGGGAGGGGGGTAATGATAAATGATTTGGATGGACTATATCAGGGATTAGATCGCTAGAGCGAGTTTCAAACTAGACATCTATGGATGGGCATTCAAGTGCTCTACAATGAGGCCTGGGAGACATCGGCGACTATACAAGTCACGTAAACACATAGCACTCGCCATCATGAACAATATATCTTATTATCAATTAAGAATTACATTTCAGCAGGCAAAGTGGGCTTACGCGGATGACGATTTAGCCCGTAGAGCAACGTCGTACTTCTGGAAAACATTGTTCATACAAACCGTAACCAAGTACGTTACGCAAACCGCATGTCCAAATTAATCAGAGATAGGGGAAATAGTTAGCTTTGGATAATTTGTATTTCCCAAGGACACTTTCATAACGGCAAAAAAGGGGCCAATATCAACATCTTAAAAGTTAATCTTAAATTGATTTAAGCTAGCTTACCTGGTCATCGCACAGGAGTTCAGAATGCCAGGAGACGTAGTAGGTGCAGTCGTCCGTCTCAGCCACAAAGACCGGCTTGCCGACGTCAGTACCAGGCGCTCCGCAGACGAACTGGATTACCGTGTTTCGCGCCAAAGTACTGTGGCAGACGTCGCCGTTGGTGTAGTTGAGAAGCAGAACTCCGCGGTCGTACACCAGGTTACCGTTGGCGTCCCCGGCGTTCCAGTGCTTGTCCGCGTTCCCGGTCTCCACTTGGCAAGATCCTATTTAAGTGGTAGAAAAGGAAAAATGAAGTAAGCGGAAGAAATTATCACAACAATCTCACTGGAGTTGACCGACGAGACACAGTCTAAGTGAGTACCGATACAGTGAAAGCGGTCACCGTCAATCGGCAGTTAACAATAACATAGCCTGCTAAGCTTCATGTCAGTTGAGCGCTACTTTTCTCAAAAGTTAACAGTGGCAAACAACGTTTGCGCTAGCGGTTGGCAGACGTTCTCCCCCCACCCACACCTACCCCTCACCCCCGCCTTCCGGCCTGCAGTCTCAGCTTACCGGACTTGGCACCACACTCAGACTGCGCTAGCGGCTGGCAGATGTTGATCCGGAAAGTGTGACTTCCTCTACCGTCCTCTAGAGCGTAGCCATCGGGATGATCCCAGGACGTCAGGTCATACACGTGGCCTGTCACAATGCAAAGTTACAAGGACGTCAGTGTGGTCTCGCGAGAACTGGACCACCATTCCACTTCTATCAACACGTCTACGTCACATTATAAAGTGATAGCCAACATTGTCATAAGTCAAATAGTTTACACGCCTACGTCACATTATAAAGTGATAGCTAACATTGTCATAAGTCTAATAGTTTACACGCCTACGTCACATTATAAAGTGATAGCTAACATTGTCATAAGTCTAATAGTTTACACGCCTACGTCACATTATAAAGTGATAGCTAACATTGTCATACGCCTACGTCACATTATAAAGTGATAGCTAACATTGTCATAGGTCTAATTGTTTACACGCCTACGTCACATTATAAAGTGATAGCTAACATTGTCATAGGTCTAATTGTTTACACGCCTACGTCACATTATAAAGTGATAGCTAACATTGTCATAGGTCTACGTCACATTATAAAGTGATAGCTAACATTGTCATAGGTCTACGTCACATTATAAAGTGATAGCTAACATTGTCATAAGTCTAATAGTTTACACGCCTACGTCACATTATAAAGTGATAGCTAACATTGTCATACGCCTACGTCACATTATAAAGTGATAGCTAACATTGTCATAGGTCTAATTGTTTACACGCCTACGTCACATTATAAAGTGATAGCTAACATTGTCATAGGTCTAATTGTTTACACGCCTAGGTCACATTATAAAGTGATAGCTAACATTGTCATAAGTCTTATAGTTTACACGCCTACGTCACATTATAAAGTGATAGCTAACATTGTCATAAGTCTAATAGTTTACACGCCTACGTCACATTATAAAGTGATAGCTAACATTGTCATACGCCTACGTCACATTATAAAGTGATAGCTAACATTGTCATAGGTCTAATTGTTTACACGCCTACGTCACATTATAAAGTGATAGCTAACATTGTCATAGGTCTAATTGTTTACACGCCTACGTCACATTATAAAGTGATAGCTAACATTGTCATAGGTCTACGTCACATTATAAAGTGATAGCTAACATTGTCATAGGTCTACGTCACATTATAAAGTGATAGCTAACATTGTCATAAGTCTAATAGTTTACACGCCTACGTCACATTATAAAGTGATAGCTAACATTGTCATACGCCTACGTCACATTATAAAGTGATAGCTAACATTGTCATAGGTCTAATTGTTTACACGCCTACGTCACATTATAAAGTGATAGCCAACATTGTCATAGGTCTAATTGTTTACACGCCTACGTCACATTATAAAGTGATAGCTAACATTGTCATAGGTCTAACTGTTTACACGCCTACGTCACATTATAAAGTGATAGCCAACATTGTCATAGGTCTAATTGTTTACACGCCTACGTCACATTATAAAGTGATAGCTAACATTGTCATAGGTCTAATTGTTTACACGCCTACGTCACATTATAAAGTGATAGTTAACATTGTCATAGGTCTAATTGTTTACACGCCTACGTCACATTATAAAGTGATAGCCAACATTGTCATAGGTCTAATTGTTTACACGCCTACGTCACATTATAAAGTGATAGCTAACATTGTCATAGGTCTAATAGTTTACACGCCTACGTCACATTATAAAGTGATAGCTAACATTGTCATAGGTATAATTGTTTACACGCCTACGTCACATTATAAAGTGATAGCTAACATTGTCATAGGTCTAATTGTTTACACGCCTACGTAACATTATAAAGTGATAGCTAACATTGTCATAGGTATCATAGTTTACACGTCTACGTAACATTATAAAGTGATAGCTAACATTGTCATAGGTATCATAGTTTACACGTCTACGTAACATTATAAAGTGATAGCTAAAATTGTCATAGGTATCATAGTTTACACGTCTACGTAACATTATAAAGTGATAGCTAACATTGTCATAGGTATCATGGTTTACACGTCTACGTAACATTATAAAGTGATAGCTAACATTGTCATAGGTCTAATAGTTTACACGTCTACGTAACATTATAAAGTGATAGCTAACATTGTCATAGGTCTAATAGTTTACACGCCTACGTAACATTATTAAGTGACAGCTAACATTGTCTTAGGTATCCTAGTTTACACGTCTACGTAACATTATAAAGTGATAGTAACATTATAAAGTGATAGCTAACATTGTCATAGGTATCATAGTTTACACGTCTACGTAACATTATAAAGTGATAGCTAACATTGTCATAGGTCTAATAGTTTACACGTCTACGTAACATTATAAAGTGATAGCTAACATTGTCATAGTAGTTTATTATAATAACAAAGTATCAAATATATCTTCGCCGCTGACGCAGCTGTCAACATAAGGCGCATTAATTCTACAATTCTGATATCAACCGTCACCAGCAGAGGGCGCACCTGTTGCGGGATTAGTGGCTTTGCAATCACTAGTAGGTGGCGCCACGTCTGTGTTTACGGGACAAGCAGCGCTCGTTTCCCACATGAACACGTAGTGACAGCCCTCCGTGTACAGCAGGCGTGGTTGTGTGTCCTACGAGAAAAACAATCGTCTTTAGTCCAAAATATGTACACATACCATATATAACAAAGCTAATTTACAATAATATTTGTCCTACATTGTTCAAATAACGTTACATTGACAACCTTTACATCACAACGCGATATAATGCAGGATATAAAATGAAATGTTGAATAATTGGGCAACGAAATCTCCAGGGACAATAACATGGAGTTGGCTGAACCCCGTCGCAACGGGCATGTTTGGATCACTGGTCCATGTGAAAGACAAGATATATGTCTCTTTGACTATAAATATATTCATATATATATAGGTAAATGCCTGTCAGAAGAGGGCCGCGTGCACCCACCACTTTATCCGGGTCGCAGACAAGCTGGATGCTAGTAGAGCTCGCTCCCCCAGCCTCACAGTCTTGGCCATTGATGTAGGTCAACAGTAAGTGTTCCCCTTCCTTGCCTATGGTCATATCCGTGATCTGGCCGATGTCGAAATACCTGGATAGAACCAACAACTTTCGTATATATAGATCTATTTTTACCTCATAAGGTCATCGAAACACTCAAAACCCAGGATCAAAAGTTCGATACGGAATAATAAAATATTGAATCCATGCATGAAAGCCAGAGGTAAACTCTTAGAATGTATAGAATCCATCCAGGAAACCCAGAGACGGGCTCTTAGAATCCATAGGATCGATCCAAGAAAGGCAGAGGCAGGCTCTCAGTCATTGTGCACTTTATTCCAAGCACACTTTATTCCACGCAAATATTTCCGAATTAAACCATATATTTAATGAAGAAAGCAATCGATGCAACTTCACTTGCCGAGATGCCAGTTGCCAAAGCTCTATACACTCAGACCCTGATACTTACTTCTTCGTGGGGTCTGCTTCGTCCAATCGGATGGCGCAGGCTGCCGAGCCTGACCGACACGTGACACCTACATCACAAAGACACGTGATTGATTGAAGTCACCCGGCACTCGGTTGGTTGGTTGGTTATTCAGGACGCTTTAACCACTTTTGGTCATATCGCGTCAATGGGAGAAGGAAGGGGGAGTGGAGCCATGTCCCCGGGGGGTAACCCCCTATTCTTTACAAAGAAAGACATGGGGTCTTTATCCTGCGACCACAGACTCAATGCGAGCCCTCTAACCCACTGAGCTACCGGGCCGGCCCCCCAGGCACTCGGGAGATAATATTGATGAGTCATTTACTGTTTATAGATCATATCGACGGTAACAACTCACAATCCGTTGGTGACAATGAATGTAATATTTCAGTGTGTATACACTGTATATATGACCCAGTTTATTAGAGAGAAGGGACAAGCGAGAAAAATAAAAGCGATAATTTACTGCGTTTAAACAAAAATCAAAGCTAAACTTGCGAGAACCGTAAAGTAAATATAGACACACCTCATAATAAATGCAGAGAGACGCCCGAGCAGACAGAAGTATATTGATCAGACGTATGGCAATTATATTTGCAAATCATTATATTGACATCCGCGTCGGCCAAAAGAGCATTTATCACCATTGTCATTATGTATAGGGGGACGCGCGTTGCTGATAAAGTACTGTTTACAAAAAAAACTGCTGAGTCACGTAGCCGCCATGTTGTATGACGTCACTCACCCTTTCCGTGGACGATGACTGCGCACACGTTCAGCACGTAGGTAACCCGGCTCGAATCGCCGTACTCGTAATTGCGATCGGCCTGCGTCAGACCGGACAGGTCGTACCACTGGCCCGTCGCGTCGTCACGGTAACTGCACTCCTGCGTGGCGTAGCCGGGCGGGCAGGCGAGGCGGGTGGGCCAGGTGAACAAGTAGGTGCAGTCGGAAGACTCGTCGTGGAACCGTGGGCCGTCGGCACCGGACGCCGTGTGGTTACAGACGAACGTGACGATAGTGCGCCGGGTGAAGGTACCGTGACATTGACCTTTGCCCTGACCGTACACCAAGGTCAGTTCGCCGTCGTCGTAGGTCAGATGGTCATTGGCCATCCCTGCGACAGAGACAGCGACCGCGGGGTGTACAGAAGCAGACAGGAAAATGAGAGAAATTGTGAGAGAATGGGAGACACAACGCATGTCCTTCACTCTGGAGCTAATCACCCATCCCCCGTGGCCCTCCTCAACCCCCCCCCCCCAAACACAGATACACACACAAAGCGCCACATCGTTACCCCTCACCTCACCCCCTAAACACACACCCCTCCCACCCCACCCGCGCTCTCACTGGCCATTCCGCCCCCCTACACAACACCACATACCCCGCCCCGCCCCCCCAAGCACACACCCAACTTAAGGGTTGCTCCATCCCCCCACACATCTCTATCGCCCCCCCCCCACCCCTCCCAATGCCCCACCCACCCTCCTCTCATACACACACACTTCAAACGCCCCCCATCCCTCCAACATATACATCCCTCTCATGGGCCCCTCCGCTCCAACCCTCCCCACCAAAGACATGTACATCTCTAGCCCTCCCCCCGCTCCCACAGCTCCACGTGCCCCCGCTCCCACAGCTCCACGCGCCCCCGCTCCCACAGCTCCACGCGCCCCCGCTCCCACAGCTCCACGCGCCCCCGCTCCCACAGCTCCACGCGCCCCCGCTCCCACAGCTCCACGCGCCCCCGCTCCCACAGCTCCACGCGCCCCCGCTTCCATAGCTCCACCCACCCCCTCTCGTACACACACTACTCGCTAGTCCCTCCGATCCCCTCCGATCCCCTCCCTGCCCTCCAACACACGAATCCCCTACCCACCCCCCCCCCCTCCCCCTCCCGGCACCCCGGCCTACCGCCCCCCCGGCCCGCCACCCCGGGTACCCCGCTCACCAGCGTTGATGCCCACGGCGCTCTTGGTCTGGCAGACGCCGGCCCCGGCACAGTCGCCCGTGCCGGTCTGGAGGGCCGCGCACACGTTGATGAGGTAGGTGTACTCCCCGGCAGCCACGCTGTAGTCCCCATCCGCCCTGGTCAGCGGACTGACGTCAAATGTCCAGCCGTACAGGGAGTCCGTCACAGTGCAACCCGATCCAACCGCTTTCTGCAACCAGGGGTAAATCACACTAAGAAATCATAATAAGTAATACATACGAATAAATGACATTACCGGTATGTAGAGATAAAATAAGTATCAATGGCAATGATAAACATATAGATATGACATCATATAGAAATAACAATAAGTATCAATGGCAATGATAAACATATAGATATGACATCATATAGAAATAACAATAAGTATCAATGGCAATGATAAACATATAGATATGACATCATATAGAAATAACAATAAGTATCAATGGTATTGATCATTATAATTGTTCATAACATTTGGTTAATGTTTGGGGCTGGGGCAGCTTATTACGTCCGCTAGAAGCTTAAATCATGACGCGCCCTCTTGCTAGCCCATCATAACGCCCCAGCCGCGTGAACTAAGTACAAGAGGTGCTCCTCGGAAAAAAGTTAAGTGCAACATGGCGATCAGTAAAATAGTTCTGATAGTCAAATTAAATTAAATTCATCGCGCTAATACTCATCTTGACGTTCAATAAATAGGTATCGAATGTTTTGTATTTACAATAGCATAAATATAAAGATTCCAAGTCCATATTTTATTTTTCTCAGCGCCTAATTTTGGATTTGTCATTGACATTACTTTTTTTACATGTGTATGCTACTTTCAATCAACAACATTATACTTAAACATCTAATTGTATAATATTGGCTGAAAATAAATTGCAATAAGTTGGCCGCAGCTCAATGATTGTCGTATAATGGTTATTTATCGGTGGTTAAATTAGCATGTGAGAGATAAGGTTACAAGCGCGTCATTCATAGTGAAATGATCCACTGAGCCTTGGGAGTCCTCACCCACCTTGACTGGACACGCATGCGGGGTACGCCAGCTGATGACGTATTCACAGCCGGGTGTCTCCTCTTCAAACGCTGGGAACCCCTGTCACACAATACACAATACATAACCATTGGCAACCACTCGTTGGACCAACATGTTCACACAATGGCAGCACTGCCCGATCGAATATCTTCCAGTTATGAAACCGACATCCATTTGCCAATGATTCTTTAACGCTTGTATCCAATAATTATTAACGTCACAGAATTAAGTGAATTTTGTTCACATTCACATGTTCAAGAAAAAGTTTTCCCTATGTTGAGCACAAAAGTGACTGTCCCATTGACTGCCCAATTGACTGTCCAAAGTGACCGTAAAAATTACTTAAAATGACTCCATATGATTCTTAAACTGTCTCATATTTACTGTCAAAATTAGTCAAATACTGATTTAAATTGACTGTCAGACTGATTCAGATTGACTATCAAACTGCCCCAAATTGTCTCTCAGGCGACTGCCATGCTGACTAGCTGAGCCGAATCACAATGGTGGTTATAACCACAGAGACATCGAACCTGTGTGGGTACGATAAGAACAAGGCATCACTGACTGGATCCCGATGTATATTAGAGTGTTAAGTCTCATATAACCATGCCTTTGTCGGTGCAATAGAGACTTCCCATTGATGCAATTCCCCCCATGACTGTTGACGTTGCATGACGTACCTCGACGGGGGAGCAGTAGAACAGGATCCTGGTGCTGCGCCGGCTCTCGCCCGCCCTACCCTGGTGGCACACGTCACCGGTCATGTAGTGGAGCGTGATAGTACCGTCCGCGGCCGCTATCGGCGCTGACTGCACGTAGCCCATACTGTAAGTTGAGACCGAGGCGCCAGCTGACGACACCTGGCATCCTCCAACAGCGCCCCCTAGTGAAGGACAGGTCAAGGTTACGATCACCGAATGTTAACGCCCGAGGCGTAATGCGGTATGAGGCAAGCGGAACGAACGAAGGGCAATGCTTTGGCGGGCGTTGAGGTGGCCAGCCCTGTAATATCGCTCACGGTCAAATACCAGAAAATGAGGCCCCTGCATGTAAACAACGCTGAAAGAAACACCGTACACCGACTTTTTGCAGTGCACCTAAGCTCTCGCAACATCCCAACGCCTAGTAACGTCCAGTTATCAGTTCAGATCAAATTCTGAAGCTTTGAACGACACAAACAATATACTTCACGGATTTGTAACAGAAAAGCGGAGAAAAAACCGAGGCGGGTTTCTGGAGACGCTCGTTACCTGAACACGTGACGTTGTCGTTGGCGTTGATTGGACGGCACACATTGATATAGTAACGGAGGTCTGAGTGGGTACTTCGCGTGTCTTCCACCTCCCAGTTCCCGACCTCCTTGGAGAGGCCGCTTAGGTCATACGCGTTGCCTTGGGTATCCGTTGCTAGGCACTCCACGGGCTGGGGTGGACAGGCCAGTGACGTCATGAGGGTGAAGCGGTACAACACGTCCTGCTCCTGGCTGTCGAACCGCAGCTCTCCCAGTGGGATGCTTCGGTTACACTTGAAGGTGATCACGACCTTCTGTATTTGATAATCTGCGGCGGTAACACGAGAGTTCATACACAACAAAGCTATAACACTCGTATGGAGACATTATTGTCCAGTGCAATGTGGTTGGGCAAGGCGTGGAAAGCTATGACACTCGTAGGGGGACATTACTGTCTAGTGCAATGTGGTTGGGCAAGGCGTGGAAATCTATAACACTCGTAGGGGGGTATTACTGTCTAGTGCAATGTGGTTGGGCAAGGCGTGGAAATCTATAACACTCGTAGGGGGGTATTACTGTCTAGTGCAATGTGGCTGGGCAAGGCGTGGAAATCTATAACACTCGTAGGGGGGTATTATTGTCTAGTGCAATGTGGTTGGGCAAGGCGTGGAAATCTATAACACTCGTAGGGGGGTATTACTGTCTAGTGCAATGTGGTTGGGCAAGGCGTGGAAATCTATAACACTCGTAGGGGGGTATTACTGTCTAGTGCAATGTGGTTGGGCAAGGCGTGGAAATCTATAACACTCGTAGGGGGGTATTACTGTCTAGTGCAATGTGGTTGGGCAAGGCGTGGAAATCTATAACACTCGTAGGGGGGTATTACTGTCTAGTGCAATGTGGTTGGGCAAGGCGTGGAAATCTATAACACTCGTAGGGGGGTATTACTGTCTAGTGCAATGTGGTTGGGCAAGGCGTGGAAATCTATAACACTCGTAGGGGGGTATTGTTGTCTAGTGCAATGTGGTTGGGCAAGGCGTGGAAATCTATAACACTCGTAGGGGGGTATTGTTGTCTAGTGCAATGTGGTTGGGCAAGGCGTGGAAATCTATAACACTCGTAGGGGGGTATTACTGTCTAGTGCAATGTGGTTGGGCAAGGCGTGGAAATCTATAACACTCGTAGGGGGGGTATTACTGTCTAGTGCAATGTGGTTGGGCAAGGCGTGGAAATCTATAACACTCGTAGGGGGGTATTGTTGTCTAGTGCAATGTGGTTGGGCAAGGCGTGGAAATCTATAACACTCGTAGGGGGGTATTACTGTCTAGTGCAATGTGGTTGGGCAAGGCGTGGAAATCTATAACACTCGTATGGAGACATTATTGTCTAGTGCAATGTGGCTGGGCAAGGCGTGGAAAGCTATGACACTCGTAGGGGGGTATTATTGTCTAGTGCAATGTGGCTGGGCAAGACGTGGAAAGCTATAACACTCGTAGGGGGGTATTACTGTCTAGTGCAATGTGGCTGGGCAAGGCGTGGAAAGCTATCACTCGTAGGGGGGTATTATTGTCTAGTGCAATGTGGCTGGGCAAGGCGTGGAAAGCTATAACACTCGTAGGGGGGTATTATTGTCTAGTGCAATGTGGCTGGGCAAGGCGTGGAAAGCTATAACACTCGTAGGGGAGGTATTACTGTCTAGTGCAATGTGGTTGGGCAAGGCGTGGAAAGCTATAACACTCGTAGGGGGGTATTATTGTCTAGTGCAATGTGGTTGGGCAAGGCGTGGAAAGCTATAACACTCGTAGGGGGGTATTATTGTCTAGTGCAATGTGGTTGGGCAAGGCGTGGAAACCTATAACACTCGTAGGGGGGGTATTATTGTCTAGTGCAATGTGGCTGGGCAAGGCGTGGAAAGCTATAACACTCGTAGGGGAGGTATTACTGTCTAGTGCAATGTGGTTGGGCAAGGCGTGGAAAGCTATAACACTCGTAGGGGGGTATTATTGTCTAGTGCAATGTGGCTGGGCAAGACGTGGAAAGCTATGACACTCGTAGGGGGGTATTATTGTCTAGTGCAATGTGGCTGGGCAAGGCGTGGAAAGCTATAACACTCATAGGGGGGGTATTATTGTCTAGTGCAATGTGGCTGGGCAAGACGTGGAAAGCTATAACACTCGTAGGGGGGCATTATTGTCTAGTGCAATGTGGTTGGGCAAGGCGTGGAAAGCTATAACACTCGTAGGGGGGTATTATTGTCTAGTGCAATGTGGCTGGGCAAGACGTGGAAAGCTATGACACTCGTAGGGGGGCATTACTGTCTAGTGCAATGTGGTTGGGCAAGGCGTGGAAAGCTATAACACTCGTAGGGGGACATTACTGTCTAGTGCAATGTGGTTGGGCAAGGCGTGGAAAGCTATAACACTCGTAGGGGGGCATTATTGTCTAGTGCAATGTGGTTGGGCAAGGCGTGGAAATCTATAACACTCGTAGGGGGGTATTGTTGTCTAGTGCAATGTGGTTGGGCAAGGCGTGGAAATCTATAACACTCGTAGGGGGGTATTACTGTCTAGTGCAATGTGGTTGGGCAAGGCGTGGAAATCTATAACACTCGTATGGAGACATTATTGTCTAGTGCAATGTGGCTGGGCAAGGCGTGGAAAGCTATGACACTCGTAGGGGGGTATTATTGTCTAGTGCAATGTGGCTGGGCAAGACGTGGAAAGCTATCACTCGTAGGGGGATATTATTGTCTAGTGCAATGTGGCTGGGCAAGGCGTGGAAAGCTATAACACTCGTAGGGGAGGTATTACTGTCTAGTGCAATGTGGCTGGGCAAGACGTGGAAAGCTATCACTCGTAGGGGGATATTATTGTCTAGTGCAATGTGGCTGGGCAAGGCGTGGAAAGCTATAACACTCGTAGGGGAGGTATTACTGTCTAGTGCAATGTGGCTGGGCAAGACGTGGAAAGCTATCACTCGTAGGGGGATATTATTGTCTAGTGCAATGTGGCTGGGCAAGGCGTGGAAAGCTATAACACTCGTAGGGGAGGTATTACTGTCTAGTGCAATGTGGCTGGGCAAGACGTGGAAAGCTATCACTCGTAGGGGGATATTATTGTCTAGTGCAATGTGGCTGGGCAAGGCGTGGAAAGCTATAACACTCGTAGGGGGACATTACTGTCTAGTGCAATGTGGCTGGGCAAGGCGTGGAAAGCTATCACTCGTAGGGGGATATTATTGTCTAGTGCAATGTGGCTGGGCAAGGCGTGGAAAGCTATAACACTCGTAGGGGGGTATTATTGTCTAGTGCAATGTGGCTGGGCAAGGCGTGGAAAGCTATAACACTCGTAGGGGAGGTATTACTGTCTAGTGCAATGTGGTTGGGCAAGGCGTGGAAAGCTATAACACTCGTAGGGGGGTATTATTGTCTAGTGCAATGTGGTTGGGCAAGGCGTGGAAAGCTATAACACTCGTAGGGGGGTATTATTGTCTAGTGCAATGTGGTTGGGCAAGGCGTGGAAAGCTATAACACTCGTAGGGGGGTATTATTGTCTAGTGCAATGTGGCTGGGCAAGGCGTGGAAAGCTATAACACTCGTAGGGGAGGTATTACTGTCTAGTGCAATGTGGTTGGGCAAGGCGTGGAAAGCTATAACACTCGTAGGGGGGTATTATTGTCTAGTGCAATGTGGCTGGGCAAGGCGTGGAAAGCTATAACACTCGTAGGGGGGTATTATTGTCTAGTGCAATGTGGCTGGGCAAGGCGTGGAAAGCTATAACACTCGTAGGGGAGGTATTACTGTCTAGTGCAATGTGGTTGGGCAAGGCGTGGAAAGCTATAACACTCGTAGGGGGGTATTATTGTCTAGTGCAATGTGGTTGGGCAAGGCGTGGAAAGCTATAACACTCGTAGGGGGGTATTATTGTCTAGTGCAATGTGGTTGGGCAAGGCGTGGAAACCTATAACACTCGTAGGGGGGGTATTATTGTCTAGTGCAATGTGGCTGGGCAAGGCGTGGAAAGCTATAACACTCGTAGGGGAGGTATTACTGTCTAGTGCAATGTGGTTGGGCAAGGCGTGGAAAGCTATAACACTCGTAGGGGGGTATTATTGTCTAGTGCAATGTGGCTGGGCAAGACGTGGAAAGCTATGACACTCGTAGGGGGGTATTATTGTCTAGTGCAATGTGGCTGGGCAAGGCGTGGAAAGCTATAACACTCATAGGGGGGGTATTATTGTCTAGTGCAATGTGGCTGGGCAAGACGTGGAAAGCTATAACACTCGTAGGGGGGCATTATTGTCTAGTGCAATGTGGTTGGGCAAGGCGTGGAAAGCTATAACACTCGTAGGGGGGTATTATTGTCTAGTGCAATGTGGCTGGGCAAGACGTGGAAAGCTATGACACTCGTAGGGGGGCATTACTGTCTAGTGCAATGTGGTTGGGCAAGGCGTGGAAAGCTATAACACTCGTAGGGGGACATTACTGTCTAGTGCAATGTGGTTGGGCAAGGCGTGGAAAGCTATAACACTCGTAGGGGGGCATTATTGTCTAGTGCAATGTGGCTGGGCAAGGCGTGGAAAGCTATAACACTCGTAGGGGGTTATTATTGTCTAGTGCAATGTGGTTGGGCAAGGCGTGGAAAGCTATAACACTCGTAGGGGGGTATTACTGTCTAGTGCAATGTGGCTGGGCAAGACGTGGAAAGCTATAACACTCGTAGGGGGACATTATTGTCTAGTGCAATGTGGCTGGGCAAGGCGTGGAAAGCTATAACACTCGTAGGGAGACATTATTGTCTAGTGCAATGTGGTTGGGCAAGGCGTGGAAAGCTATAACACTCGTAGGGGGGGTATTATTGTCTAGTGCAATGTGGTTGGGCAAGGCGTGGAAAGCTATAACACTCGTAGGGGGGTATTACTGTCTAGTGCAATGTGGTTGGGCAAGGCGTGGAAAGCTATAACACTCGTAGGGAGACATTATTGTCTAGTGCAATGTGGTTGGGCAAGGCGTGGAAAGCTATAACACTCGTAGGGGGGCATTATTGTCTAGTGCAATGTGGTTGGGCAAGGCGTGGAAAGCTATAACACTCGTAGGGAGACATTATTGTCTAGTGCAATGTGGTTGGGCAAGGCGTGGAAAGCTATAACACTCGTAGGGGGGGTATTATTGTCTAGTGCAATGTGGCTGGGCAAGACGTGGAAAGCTATAACACTCGTAGGGGGGGTATTACTGTCTAGTGCAATGTGGCTGGGCAAGGCGTGGAAATCTATAACACTCGTAGGGGGGTATTATTGTCTAGTGCAATGTGGCTGGGCAAGGCGTGGAAAGCTATAACACTCGTAGGGGGGTATTATTGTCTAGTGCAATGTGGCTGGGCAAGGCGTGGAAAGCTATAACACTCGTAGGGGGGTATTATTGTCTAGTGCAATGTGGCTGGGCAAGGCGTGGAAAGCTATAACACTCGTAGGGGGGTATTATTGTCTAGTGCAATGTGGCTGGGCAAGGCGTGGAAAGCTATAACACTCGTAGGGGGGGTATTATTGTCTAGTGCAATGTGGCTGGGCAAGGCGTGGAAAGCTATCACTCGTAGGGGGGTATTACTGTCTGGTGCAATGTGGTTGGGCAAGGCGTGGAAAGCTATAACACTCGTAGGGGGGTATTATTGTCTGGTGCAATGTGGCTGGGCAAGGCGTGGAAACCTATAACACTCGTAGGGGGGTATTATTGTCTAGTGCAATGTGGCTGGGCAAGGCGTGGAAAGCTATAACACTCGTAGGGGGGTATTATTGTCTAGTGCAATGTGGCTGGGCAAGGCGTGGAAAGCTATAACACTCGTAGGGGGGGTATTATTGTCTAGTGCAATGTGGCTGGGCAAGGCGTGGAAAGCTATAACACTCGTAGGGGGGTATTATTGTCTAGTGCAATGTGGCTGGGCAAGGCGTGGAAAGCTATAACACTCGTAGGGGGGTATTATTGTCTGGTGCAATGTGGCTGGGCAAGGCGTGGAAAGCTATAACACTCGTAGGGGGGTATTATTGTCTAGTGCAATGTGGCTGGGCAAGGCGTGGAAAGCTATAACACTCGTAGGGGGGGTATTATTGTCTAGTGCAATGTGGCTGGGCAAGGCGTGGAAAGCTATAACACTCGTAGAGGGGGAATTATTCTCTAGTGCAATGTGGCTGGGCAAGGCGTGGAAAGCTATAACACTCGTAGGGGGGGTATTATTGTCTAGTGCAATGTGGCTGGGCAAGGCGTGGAAACCTATAACACTCGTAGGGGGGGTATTATTGTCTAGTGCAATGTGGCTGGGCAAGGCGTGGAAAGCTATAACACTCGTAGGGGGGGTATTATTGTCTAGTGCAATGTGGCTGGGCAAGGCGTGGAAAGCTATAACACTCGTAGGGGGGTATTATTGTCTAGTGCAATGTGGCTGGGCAAGGCGTGGAAAGCTATAACACTCGTAGGGGGGGTATTATTGTCTAGTGCAATGTGGCTGGGCAAGGCGTGGAAAGCTATCGCTCGTAGGGGGGTATTATTGTCTAGTGCAATGTGGCTGGGCAAGGCGTGGAAAGCTATAACACTCGTAGGGGGGGTATTATTGTCTAGTGCAATGTGGCTGGGCAAGGCGTGGAAAGCTATAACACTCGTAGGGGGGTATTATTGTCTAGTGCAATGTGGCTGGGCAAGGCGTGGAAAGCTATAACACTCGTAGAGAGGGAATTATTCTCTAGTGCAATGTGGCTGGGCAAGGCGTGGAAAGCTATAACACTCGTAGGGGGGGTATTATTGTCTAGTGCAATGTGGCTGGGCAAGGCGTGGAAACCTATAACACTCGTAGGGGGGGTATTATTGTCTAGTGCAATGTGGCTGGGCAAGGCGTGGAAAGCTATAACACTCGTAGGGGGGGTATTATTGTCTAGTGCAATGTGGCTGGGCAAGGCGTGGAAACCTATAACACTCGTAGGGGGGGTATTATTGTCTAGTGCAATGTGGCTGGGCAAGGCGTGGAAAGCTATCACTCGTAGGGGGTTATTATTGTCTAGTGCAATGTGGCTGGGCAAGGCGTGGAAAGCTATCACTCGTAGGGGGGTATTATTGTCTAGTGCAATGTGGCTGGGCAAGACGTGGAAACCTATAACACTCGTAGGGGGGTATTATTGTCTAGTGCAATGTGGCTGGGCAAGGCGTGGAAAGCTATAACACTCGTAGGGGGGGTATTATTGTCTAGTGCAATGTGGCTGGGCAAGACGTGGAAAGCTATCACTCGTAGGGGGGTATTATTGTCTAGTGCAATGTGGCTGGGCAAGGCGTGGAAAGCTATCACTCGTAGGGGGGTATTATTGTCTAGTGCAATGTGGCTGGGCAAGACGTGGAAAGCTATCACTCGTAGGGGGTTATTATTGTCTAGTGCAATGTGGCTGGGCAAGGCGTGGAAAGCTATCACTCGTAGGGGGGTATTATTGTCTAGTGCAATGTGGCTGGGCAAGGCGTGGAAAGCTATAACACTCGTAGGGGGGGTATTATTGTCTAGTGCAATGTGGCTGGGCAAGGCGTGGAAAGCTATAACACTCGTAGGGGGGGTATTATTGTCTAGTGCAATGTGGCTGGGCAAGACGTGGAAAGCTATAACACTCGTAGGGGGACATTACTGTCTAGTGCAATGTGGCTGGGCAAGGCGTGGAAAGCTATCACTCGTAGGGGGGTATTATTGTCTAGTGCAATGTGGCTGGGCAAGGCGTGGAAACCTATAACACTCGTAGGGGGGGTATTATTGTCTAGTGCAATGTGGCTGGGCAAGGCGTGGAAAGCTATAACACTCGTAGGGGGGTATTATTGTCTAGTGCAATGTGGCTGGGCAAGGCGTGGAAAGCTATCACTCGTAGGGGGGTATTATTGTCTAGTGCAATGTGGCTGGGCAAGGCGTGGAAACCTATAACACTCGTAGGGGGGGTATTATTGTCTAGTGCAATGTGGCTGGGCAAGACGTGGAAAGCTATAACACTCGTAGGGGGGGTATTACTCTCTAGTGCAATGTGGCTGGGCAAGGCGTGGAAAGCTATCACTCGTAGGGGGGTATTATTGTCTAGTGCAATGTGGCTGGGCAAGGCGTGGAAACCTATAACACTCGTAGGGGGGTATTATTGTCTAGTGCAAGGTGGCTGGGCAAGGCGTGGCAAGCTATAACACTCACAGGGGGGGTATTATTGTCTAGTGCAATGTGGCTGGGCAAGGCGTGGAAACCTATAACACTCGTAGGGGGGGTATTATTGTCTAGTGCAATGTGGCTGGGCAAGGCGTGGAAAGCTATCACTCGTAGGGGGGTATTATTGTCTAGTGCAATGTGGCTGGGCAAGGCGTGGAAAGCTATAACACTCGTAGGGGGGTATTATTGTCTAGTGCAATGTGGCTGGGCAAGGCGTGGAAACCTATAACACTCGTAGGGGGGTATTATTGTCTAGTGCAATGTGGCTGGGCAAGGCGTGGAAACCTATAACACTCGTAGGGGGGTATTATTGTCTAGTGCAAGGTGGCTGGGCAAGGCGTGGAAAGCTATAACACTCGTAGGGGGGGTATTATTGTCTAGTGCAATGTGGCTGGGCAAGGCGTGGAAAGCTATCACTCGTAGGGGGGTATTATTGTCTAGTGCAAGGTGGCTGGGCAAGGCGTGGAAAGCTATAACACTCGTAGGGGGGGTATTATTGTCTAGTGCAATGTGGCTGGGCAAGGCGTGGAAACCTATAACACTCGTAGGGGGGTATTATTGTCTAGTGCAATGTGGCTGGGCAAGGCGTGGAAAGCTATCGCTCGTAGGGGGGTATTATTGTCTAGTGCAATGTGGCTGGGCAAGGCGTGGAAAGCTATAACACTCGTAGGGGGGTATTATTGTCTAGTGCAATGTGGCTGGGCAAGGCGTGGAAACCTATAACACTCGTAGGGGGGTATTATTGTCTAGTGCAAGGTGGCTGGGCAAGGCGTGGAAAGCTATAACACTCGTAGGGGGGGTATTATTGTCTAGTGCAATGTGGCTGGGCAAGGCGTGGAAAGCTATCACTCGTAGGGGGGTATTATTGTCTAGTGCAAGGTGGCTGGGCAAGGCGTGGAAAGCTATAACACTCGTAGGGGGGGTATTATTGTCTAGTGCAATGTGGCTGGGCAAGGCGTGGAAAGCTATAACACTCGTAGGGGGGGTATTATTGTCTAGTGCAATGTGGCTGGGCAAGGCGTGGCAAGCTATAACACTCGCAGGGGGGGTATTATTGTCTAGTGCAATGTGGCTGGGCAAGGCGTGGAAACCTATAACACTCGTAGGGGGGGTATTATTGTCTAGTGCAATGTGGCTGGGCAAGGCGTGGAAAGCTATAACACTCGTAGGGGGGTATTATTGTCTAGTGCAATGTGGCTGGGCAAGGCGTGGAAACCTATAACACTCGTAGGGGGGTATTATTGTCTAGTGCAATGTGGCTGGGCAAGGCGTGGAAAGCTATAACACTCGTAGGGGGACATTACTGTCTAGTGCAATGTGGCTGGGCAAGACGTGGAAAGCTATAACACTCGTAGGGGGGTATTATTGTCTAGTGCAATGTGGCTGGGCAAGGCGTGGAAAGCTATAACACTCGTAGGGGGGTATTATTGTCTAGTGCAATGTGGCTGGGCAAGACGTGGAAAGCTATAACACTCGTAGGGGGGTATTATTGTCTAGTGCAATGTGGCTGGGCAAGGCGTGGAAAGCTATAACACTCGTAGGGGGGTATTATTGTCTGGTGCAATGTGGCTGGGCAAGGCGTGGAAAGCTATAACACTCGTAGGGGGGTATTATTGTCTGGTGCAATGTGGCTGGGCAAGGCGTGGCAAGCTATCACTCGTAGGGGGGTATTATTGTCTGGTGCAATGTGGCTGGGCAAGGCGTGGGACGCGGCAGCAGAAACTGGCTCGGTTCGGCCAACAATACGCTATAGCATGGAAAGTGTTCTTTATCCGCTCAACGCAATATATGACAGTCAGTCTGAGAGTCAATTTGAGTCATTTAATATATCATATATGATCTAAAAAGAGCGCCTTTAGAATAGCAAAAACTTGCTGTGCGGTAGAGAGTCGCACAGGTAGTTACATAACGTTACGTAGTAAGTTGAAGGTATACCATGGGTTCGTCCTCCCTCGTATGACAGGTATAGAGACCCATCCTCAGCATAGGCCAGCCTCGTATTGACTGTACCAATAGTCGTGTTCCCCAGGCAGGCCCCAGGGTCCTTGCCCCCAAGCAGACCACACCCTTTCACAGCACCACAAACGGCGATCTACGGAACAAACACATGAAAGTTGTTCAGAACTACAGTGATTCAAATGTGATGGCGAAGATTTGGGTACATAGACTATATTGTCATAAGCCAACCAGTTTTGTGTACGATTTCCATTTCGTTCTGACTATATTTGCAGTGTGTAGCGTCATTCACACTCTTCACACCAGAGGGCGCTTTATTGAACTGTTGCCCGCCATCTTTGCGCGCTCGTTGGTTCATAATGCATCCCACAACCCAGTGGGAGGGGGGGGGGTCATACCTTGTACACGTCATCCCCATGGGTCACAGTGTAGTCTTCACACTGAGTGACAGTGGAGGGGGGTCTTACCTTGTACACATCATCCCCATGGGTCACAGTGTAGTCCTCACACTGAGCGACAGTGGGGGGGGGGGTCTTACCTTGTACACGTCATCCCCATGGGTCACAGTGTAGTCCTCACACTGAGCGACAGTGGGGGGGGGGGGGTCTTACCTTGTACACATCAACCCCATGGGTCACAGTGTAGTCCTCACACTTAGCGACAGTGGGAGGGGGGTCATACCTCGTACACGTCATCCCCATGGGTCACAGTGTAGTCCTCACACTGAGTGACAGTGGAGGGGGGTCATACCTCGTACACATCATCCCCATGGTTCACAGTGTAGTCCTCACACTGAGTGACAGTGGAGGGGGGTCATACCTCGTACACGTCATCCCCATGGGTCACAGTGTAGTCCTCACACTGAGCGACAGTGGGGGGGGGGTCTTACCTTGTACACGTCATCCCCATGGGTCACAGTGTAGTCCTCACACTGAGTGACAGTGGGGGGGGGGGTCATACCTCGTACACATCATCCCCATGGGTCACAGTGTAGTCCTCACACTGAGTGACAGTGGAGGGGGGTCTTACCTTGTACACATCATCCCCATGGGTCACTGTGTAGTCCTCACACTGAGTAACAGTGGAGGGGGGGTCATACCTCGTACACATCATCCCCATGGGTCACAGTGTAGTCCTCACACTGAGTAACAGTGGAGGGGGGTCATACCTCGTACACATCATCCCCATGGGTCACAGTGTAGTCCTCACACTGAGTGACAGTGAAGGGGGGTCTTACCTTGTACACATCATCCCCATGGGTCACTGTGTAGTCCTCACACTGAGTAACAGTGGAGGGGGGTCATACCTCGTACACATCATCCCCATGGGTCACAGTGTAGTCCTCACACTGAGTAACAGTGGAGGGGGGTCATACCTCGTACACATCATCCCCATGAGTCACAGTGTAGTCCTCACACTGAGCGACAGTGGGGGGGGGGGTCTTACCTTGTACACGTCATCCCCATGGGTCACAGTGTAGTCCTCACACTGAGTGACAGTGGGGGGGGGGTCATACCTCGTACACATCATCCCCATGGGTCACAGTGTAGTCCTCACACTGAGTGACAGTGGAGGGGGGTCTTACCTTGTACACATCATCCCCATGGGTCACTGTGTAGTCCTCACACTGAGTAACAGTGGGAGGGGGGTCATACCTCGTACACATCATCCCCATGGGTCACAGTGTAGTCCTCACACTGAGTAACAGTGGAGGGGGGTCATACCTCGTACACATCATCCCCATGGGTCACAGTGTAGTCCTCACACTGAGTGACAGTGGAGGGGGGTCTTACCTTGTACACATCATCCCCATGGGTCACTGTGTAGTCCTCACACTGAGTAACAGTGGAGGGGGGTCATACCTCGTACACATCATCCCCATGGGTCACAGTGTAGTCCTCACACTGAGTAACAGTGGAGGGGGGTCATACCTCGTACACATCATCCCCATGAGTCACAGTGTAGTCCTCACACTGAGCGACAGTGGGGGGGGGTCTTACCTTGTACACGTCATCCCCATGGGTCACAGTGTAGTCCTCACACTGAGCGACAGTGGGGGGGGGTCTTACCTTGTACACGTCATCCCCATGGGTCACAGTGTAGTCCTCACACTGAGCGACAGTGGAGGGGGGTCTTACCTTGTACACGTCATCCCCATGGGTCACAGTGTAGTCCTCACACTGAGTAACAGTGGAGGGGGGTCTTACCTTGTACACGTCATCCCCATGGGTCACAGTGTAGTCCTCACACTGAGCGACAGTGGGGGGGGGTCTTACCTTGTACACATCAACCCCATGGGTCACAGTGTAGTCCTCACACTGAGCGACAGTGGGAGAGAGGGGGGGGGTCTTACCTTGTACACATCAACCCCATGGGTCACAGTGTAGTCCTCACACTGAGCGACAGTGGGGGGGGGGTCTTACCTTGTACACGTCATCCCCATGGGTCACAGTGTAGTCCTCACACTGAGCGACAGTGGGGGGGGGTCTTACCTTGTACACATCAACCCCATGGGTCACAGTGTAGTCCTCACACTGAGGGACAGTGGGAGAGAGGGGGGGGGTCTTACCTTGTACACATCAACCCCATGGGTCACAGTGTAGTCCTCACACTGAGTAACAGTGGAGGGGGGTCATACCTCGTACACGTCATCCCCATGGGTCACAGTGTAGTCCTCACACTGAGTGACAGTGGGGGGGGGGGTCTTACCTTGTACACGTCATCCCCATGGGTCACAGTGTAGTCCTCACACTGAGTGACAGTGGGGGGGGGGGTCATACCTCGTACACATCATCCCCATGGGTCACAGTGTAGTCCTCACACTGAGTAACAGTGGAGGGGGGTCATACCTCGTACACATCATCCCCATGGGTCACAGTGTAGTCCTCACACTGAGTAACAGTGGAGGGGGGTCATACCTCGTACACATCATCCCCATGGGTCACTGTGTAGTCCTCACACTGAGTAACAGTGGAGGGGGGTCATACCTCGTACACGTCATCCCCATGGGTCACAGTGTAGTCTTCACACTGAGTGACAGTGGAGGGGGGTCTTACCTTGTACACATCATCCCCATGGGTCACAGTGTAGTCCTCACACTGAGTGACAGTGGAGGGGGGTCTTACCTTGTACACGTCATCCCCATGGGTCACAGTGTAGTCCTCACACTGAGTAACAGTGGAGGGGGGTCATACCTCGTACACATCATCCCCATGGGTCACAGTGTAGTCCTCACACTGAGTGACAGTGGAGGGGGGTCATACCTTGTACACATCATCCCCATGGGTCACAGTATAGTCCTCACACCGAGTGAAAGTGGAGGGGGGTCATACCTCGTACACATCATCCCCATGGGTCACAGTGTAGTCCTCACACTGAGTAACAGTGGAGGGGGGTCATACCTCGTACACGTCATCCCCATGGGTCACAGTGTAGTCCTCACACTGAGTGACAGTGGAGGGGGGTCATACCTTGTACACGTCATCCCCATGGGTCACAGTGTAGTCCTCACACTGAGTAACGGTGGAGGGGGGTCATACCTTGTACACATCATCCCCATGGGTCACAGTGTAGTCCTCACACTGAGTAACAGTGGAGGGGGGTCATACCTCGTACACATCATCCCCATGGGTCACAGTGTAGTCCTCACACTGAGTGACAGTGGAGGGGGGTCATACCTCGTACACATCATCCCCATGGATCACAGTGTAGTCCTCACACTGAGTGACAGTGGAGGGGGGTCATACCTTGTACACATCATCCCCATGGGTCACAGTGTAGTCCTCACACCGAGTGAAAGTGGAGGGGGGTCATACCTCGTACACATCATCCCCATGGGTCACAGTGTAGTCCTCACACTGAGTAACAGTGGAGGGGGGTCATACCTCGTACACGTCATCCCCATGGGTCACAGTGTAGTCCTCACACTGAGTGACAGTGGAGGGGGGTCATACCTTGTACACGTCATCCCCATGGGTCACAGTGTAGTCCTCACACTGAGTAACAGTGGAGGGGGGTCATACCTTGTACACATCATCCCCATGGGTCACAGTGTAGTCCTCACACTGAGTAACAGTGGAGGGGGGTCATACCTCGTACACATCATCCCCATGGGTCACAGTGTAGTCCTCACACTGAGTGACAGTGGAGGGGGGTCATACCTCGTACACGTCATCCCCATGGGTCACAGTGTAGTCCTCACACTGAGTGACAGTGGAGGGGGGTCATACCTTGTACACGTCATCCCCATGGGTCACAGTGTAGTCCTCACACTGAGTAACAGTGGAGGGGGGTCATACCTCGTACACATCATCCCCATGGGTCACAGTGTAGTCCTCACACTGAGTGACAGTGGAGGGGGGTCTTACCTCGTACACATCATCCCCATGGGTCACAGTGTAGTCCTCACACTGAGTAACAGTGGAGGGGGGTCATACCTCGTACACATCATCCCCATGGGTCACAGTGTAGTCCTCACACTGAGTAACAGTGGAGGGGGGTCTTACCTCGTACACATCATCCCCATGGGTCACAGTGTAGTCCTCACACTGAGTAACAGTGGAGGGGGGTCATACCTCGTACACGTCATCCCCATGGGTCACAGTGTAGTCCTCACACTGAGTAACAGTGGAGGGGGGTCATACCTCGTACACATCATCCCCATGGGTCACAGTGTAGTCCTCACACTGAGTGACAGTGGAGGGGGGTCATACCTCGTACACGTCATCCCCATGGGTCACAGTGTAGTCCTCACACTGAGTGACAGTGGAGGGGGGTCATACCTCGTACACATCATCCCCATGGGTCACAGTGTAGTCCTCACACTGAGTAACAGTGGAGGGGGGTCATACCTCGTACACATCATCCCCATGGGTCACAGTGTAGTCCTCACACTGAGTGACAGTGGAGGGGGGTCTTACCTCCTACACATCATCCCCATGGGTCACAGTGTAGTCCTCACACTGAGCGACAGTGGGAGGGAGGGGGGGTCTTACCTTGTACACGTCATCCCCATGAGTCACAGTGTAGTCCTCACACTGAGCGACAGTGGGAGGGAGGGGGGGTCTTACCTTGTACACGTCATCCCCATGGGTCACAGTGTAGTCCTCACACTGAGCGACAGTGGGAGGGAGGGGGGGGGTTTACCTTGTACACGTCATCCCCATGGGTCACAGTGTAGTCCTCACACTGAGCGACAGTGGAGGGGGGTCATACCTCGTACACATCATCCCCATGGGTCACAGTGTAGTCCTCACACTGAGTAACAGTGGAGGGGGGTCTTACCTCGTACACATCATCCCCATGGGTCACAGTGTAGTCCTCACACTGAGTAACAGTGGAGGGGGGTCATACCTCGTACACGTCATCCCCATGGGTCACAGTGTAGTCCTCACACTGAGTAACAGTGGAGGGGGGTCATACCTCGTACACATCATCCCCATGGGTCACAGTGTAGTCCTCACACTGAGTGACAGTGGAGGGGGGTCATACCTCGTACACGTCATCCCCATGGGTCACAGTGTAGTCCTCACACTGAGTGACAGTGGAGGGGGGTCATACCTCGTACACATCATCCCCATGGGTCACAGTGTAGTCCTCACACTGAGTAACAGTGGAGGGGGGTCATACCTCGTACACATCATCCCCATGGGTCACAGTGTAGTCCTCACACTGAGTGACAGTGGAGGGGGGTCTTACCTCCTACACATCATCCCCATGGGTCACAGTGTAGTCCTCACACTGAGCGACAGTGGGAGGGAGGGGGGGTCTTACCTTGTACACGTCATCCCCATGAGTCACAGTGTAGTCCTCACACTGAGCGACAGTGGGAGGGAGGGGGGGTCTTACCTTGTACACGTCATCCCCATGGGTCACAGTGTAGTCCTCACACTGAGCGACAGTGGGAGGGAGGGGGGGGGTTTACCTTGTACACGTCATCCCCATGGGTCACAGTGTAGTCCTCACACTGAGCGACAGTGGAGGGGGGTCATACCTCGTACACATCATCCCCATGGGTCACAGTGTAGTCCTCACACTGAGTGACAGTGGAGGGGGGTCTTACCTTGTACACGTCATCCCCATGAGTCACAGTGTAGTCCTCACACTGAGCGACAGTGGGAGGGAGGGGGGGTCTTACCTTGTACACGTCATCCCCATGAGTCACAGTGTAGTCCTCACACTGAGCGACAGTGGGAGGGAGGGGGGGTCTTACCTTGTACACGTCATCCCCATGGGTCACAGTGTAGTCCTCACACTGAGCGACAGTGGGAGGGAGGGGGGGGTCTTACCTTGTACACGTCATCCCCATGGGTCACTGTGTAGTCCTCCTTGGAGAGCTGCTTCAGGTCGAGGTCGTAGCCATCATAGGGATCCCGGACGGCACAGACCGCGGTGAGGGGCCCGTGCCCCGTGTCTCCCGGCCCCGCCTTCTCGACAGGGCAGGCGTATCCGGTCATCCACTCGAACACAAACACACACCCATCCTGGTACAGGAAGCGCGGACTTTGAGCCTGCAAGACACGACACGTAAATTGAAGGAAATGAAAGGCAATGAAATGACTTGTGGTTTTAAGCCACTTTTGTGCACACAAGGGCTAAACTGGGCCAAGGAACCTCCCGAGACGATGAAGGAGGAATGGATCAACAAATTCGCCAGATTAGGTGCCCGGCCTCTGGGGCGGATTTCACGCCCGCAGTTTAGCCGACGACGGGGTTTAGTCGGCTAAATTCACCATGTAAAGGACGGGCAATTTTAGTCGACTAAGCCCCATAGTCGGCTAAACTATGTAGGTGAAATTGCCCACGGATTCGAACACATGACCTTTTGATCTGAGGTAATGTGCCATGTGCACACGCACATTACTGATAACACTGGTTTTAGATATCAACAAGCAAGGTGTATCGGCTACAATAGAAATTTAATGCAAAAAATTAATCGCGAGAGTAATTCACCATGATAATAATTATCCTTATGATAGTAATAATTCCACAAAGTATACACGTGTCCTAAAATTAGAACCATCAAGGCATTTCGATCACTTCCATTATTACAAACCATTCCCGAATTAATTACGCAATTACAACCAAGCAGGAATTATGACTTGTTACGTAAACTAACGACCAAATCAGGATCAGAAGTACTTACACAATTACTATAATCCCGAAATTACGACTCCTTCCACAATCACAACCATTCTGGAATTAGGACTTACGTCATAATAACCGGATTTACAACTAGTCACAGGGTAACAATTACCCGGGAAGTACACAAGGAGAACACAATGTGAGAGACCGTATGAAATGGAATATTGTAGTCAATGGTAGGCGTGAGTCATACGTGAGCTATGCTAAAGCAATGGATCGCCCTAACATGAGAAAATTACTAAAACAGCTCCCGAGGGATGTATCATGTTTGGTTATAAGTGTGTGTGTGTGTGGGGGGGGGGGGGTAACTGTTCAAACCCTATCGATCCCACCGGCGGGTGGGAGGCTCAGCTCGCAACAGCCCCCCCCCCCTCCATCACCACCCCACCCCCACGGGTGCCCCCGTTGTCCTCATCAGCTGGGCGCCCACCAGTACTTACCGGAGCCCCGGGGACGCAGTGCAGCTCGAGGCGGGCGCTGTAGAGCTGTCCGGATGCTGCCTCACAGGGGTCTCCCATGGTGTAGCTCAGCGAGAGTTCTCCGGGAGAAGTCCCCACTATGACGGGGCGAGACAGCGACTGCCCAATGTTGGCCACCGTTGCCACTTCCTGGTGGAGTAAAAATCAGACTCGCTATATATATATATATATATCTTACACTTGGCTACCACGAATATATATATATATATCCCTCTAAAGTAAAATTCTCGATCTCCCGGCAGAGGGCGTTCCGCTTTTGCTATCAAGCCTCTACGACACGTAAATCTAGGTCAAATTCAACAATCAGAATTATCCTTCATACGCACAAATTGAAAAGGAATCTAATGGAAGACATAAATAGAAGTTTGGTATCAAAGGCACCACTTTTAACATTTCTGACTTCTCAACTTTGATCGTACGATAATGGAACGATAAATTCTGCATTATAAGATAGGTATATATCAATACATGTATATTATTTTATAAGATGGGTATATATCAATACATGTATATTATTTCATAAGATATCTACCGTGCCCCCTGTATCTTGCGTGGCACATATAGCCGCCATGGGATCGCAGTGAATGGCGCCCTCTAGCGGCGTGAGGGAGTGGCAGAGATTGATGTAGAACTTCCGGTCGGTATCGGGATCTAACGCGAACCAGTTCTCTGTATCGTTGAGATGCATCAGCCTGCGAGACGGAAAAAAAACACATTATACATAAATAACATCATAGAGATTTTGCTATGATAAAATATGTCGGTTGTAAATAAGGCCCCCCCCCCCAATAGGACTTCTGCTGGTAATATAGCGATAATGGGAAGGGTCAAGGTAGAGACAAGCCATGTACCCCTCTACCCTTTGCGAAGAAACACATGGGATTTTTACTTATAGACGTAATCCTTCACAAACATAGACATTCACACAGGTGGGGTTGGAACCACGCACCAGGCCCGTAGGGCTGGTATAGCAGAGCGCGCCCGGCAATAGCTGAACGCGCTACATACTTAGGCTACGGGGTGACCCCTATGATAAAATGCCCGAGAGTTGAGTTGTAAAGGATACCCTTTTTGGCGAATTCGGGCCAAGCTTATCCTTCAAAGGATAGTGACGATTAACAGACAAAAACTGAAATGAAATGGCGGTTTAGGCCGACGAAGGATGAATAGATGAAACGGCTCCCAGATTAGGTGCCCGGTCAGAGGCTCGAACCCGTTACCTATTGATCTGCTGTATAGTGCACTAACCTCTACACCAGCGAGGTCCCCTAACAATTAAGATGTGGCCGCACAGAGGATCGAGAAACCCTAAATCAAAGGCTTACCCTTAATCGCTAGGCCCTCATCGCTAATATATGAGCCCTAGTCCTCAATCCCTGATCTATAATTCCCAATCTCTGACCCCTAATCCCCGACCCTAATCCCTAATCCCCGACCTTAATCCCTAATCCCCGACCCAATAATCTGTGAAGTGAAACAGCGCTGAGGGACACATACGACCCAGAAGACAACAACAAAACGAATAATGGCGACAGGGGCCCGAGTGACGAGAAGGTTACTCGCTTGCCACAACCACACGTACTTGGTAAGATCGAACTCGGTCAGGCCGTCCTGACTAACGGCAGCGCACTCTACCGGCAGCTCCGGGCAGGCGTACTTGGTGACCCAGCGGAAGGTATACGTATGGTCAGTCTCGTCCTCAAACTCAGGCCGACCCGCACCGGCAGTGACGTCACAGATGAAGACGATACTGGTTGACCTTGGGCTATGCTGGGCGTCGTTGTAGGGGTCACCGCCGGTGTAATTGAGACGCAGAATGCCGTTGTAGTAATGGAGCTGGCCGTTGGGTTTCCCGCCATCCTTGGCACTGGTTGGAGATAGGGGAGGACTTTGTAGCGCATGTATGAACCACAGACAGCATGCTGTAAATAATTCCCAAACCAGACGGCACACCGCGGTCTCGCATCGGGCCCCTTCGAGCAGAGATCCCTCTATAAGCGACAAAGCGGTGTTGGCCATCAATCTTAAGGCGTTACCTGCAGCCATACAATGGATGGAAATATAATAATAGTTCTTGATGTTCGCGCATGTATCACCCAACACCCAAAGAATTGTATAGCTCCAGTTTGACACTTCAAATGTCCACCTCCGTATGCGTATCCACTCACCCCTCCAGAGCCTCAGATATTCTAGAGTAAGGCGGTATGACGTCTACTAACCTTCCCGTAGAGTCGACCTGACACATGCCGACCTGACCCGAGCAGGGCGCACTCGTCGCGGCCCCGCAGACGTTGAGATAGAAGTCTACGTCAGTGACCTCGTGGTGATACTTGTAGTATGCCGGACCAGATGTACTGGTGTTCATCAAAGGAGACAGGTCAAACTGCAAACCTGCATCCAGCACACAAGTGAAGCCATAAGTAAGATGCAAATATCAATACCGTTTTCTTTGTTTAATTTAAATCCATTTACTACACTATATGTTAACATACTAGTGCCGTCTGATGGCTGTTCTACTACTGTGGGTAATTTAAAGTCACCTATAAGTCCTGCAGGACTGGGCGAGATAATATTCCCATGTATTTGTATGTCTGTATTCTAGCAAGTGACTGTAATTAAAGAATATCTATCTATCAATAGGAATGAAATGTTGGTGTTTTAGGCCACTTTTGTGCACATACAGGCTAAATTGGGCCAAGGAACCTCCCGGGACGATGAAGGATGAAGGAATGAAACATGCCCCAGATTAGGTGCCCGGCCCCGGATTCGAACCCAGGACCTATTGATCTGCGGTCTAGTGCGCTAACCACTACACCAGGGAGGCCCCCTATCTATCAATAGGAGTAGTTCGTATGTTTGTATACAACAAGATAGGTGCTGACGCGTGTAACATGTTATGTCATTGTTTTAAAAGGCTTTCTGTACCACTGGATATCGTTAATATTTTGGGGCAGCTGATTTAATTATTAAAGACATAACATAATAGGCTTCGACCTCTCTTTGCTTGAATATATTTATGTACAGCTGATATTTACTCCGAATCCGAAAACGTCTCATTAGGGTGTTACGCGAAATTAAAGTCCTAAGGCTATGCTTGAAATGAACTTTGAATATACATGCATGTTACCTTAAGAGCTCGCTTGCGCTCACTTTTAACCATATGAACTCGGCGACTGATATGTCCACCCCGTAGCAGAATATAGTTCCTTTCTTTTCCACTAACTAAAGTTCAGGGACTAAATGGTAATAACATTTTGTGTATTCTGTAAATAAATAGTAGTCTTGGTGAGATGAAGACGAGGCGCATGCGCAACCCCCTTCACTGAGTCACACAACGTCTACGGAGTGGATATCCCACCCCATGTGCGCCGCGCTTATAACTACGCCCACCGACCACGTGGCTTTACCCCTCTTGTCACGTGTTACACGGAGACGGGCACGGGGTTACGTACCGTTCTGTGCGTCGACCACGTGGTGCGTATACAGGGCATACCCCTTGTGTCACGTGTTATACGGAGACGGGCACGGGGTTACTCACCGTTCTGCGCGTCAAACATGCGGCAGTCCTGCCCGACGGCCTCCGCCTGGACGCATGCGCCGGCCGTATGCCACTCAAACTTGTATCGACACTGATCAATAAAGATCAGCAAAGGCCGGCTTTCAATGTCACCTGAAGGTCACCAAAGCGTGTTATCAACCATAGCGTGGGGCGACGAAATGGGTCACATTATACGATGACAACTTGTCTCATCGGGCAATGCGGATAAGAAAACAATGTTAGTATATACGTTCATTTTACTTTTAATTTGATAATGCTAAGCAACTGGATTTCTCCCAACATCGATATATAGAAGACAATAGTATAGTGAAAACAAATACACACCGACATACGCACCTGGTTTGCACATGAGTTGTATCGACGCCGAGTACGTGTCCTGGGAGCATGGGCTGCCGCCCTTGTACAACAGCTCTACGGACTTCCTGTCGCTGTGGTACACCGGTGCCCCGCTAGGTTTACCCAAACTACGCCATCCATTTTCCACTGAAGAGGTTCACAGACACCGGCTATATCATCATGGCAGGACACGCAAAATGGACGTTCGCTACCAAATGGTAACTTACCTTTTCTCGAGATATAGTAGAGCGCTTCGATTACCGGGAACCGATGACCAATCGATCAAGCTGCATAGCTTCATTATAAACAATTCGAATGCCTACTATAATGTTAAGGGTAATTTTACCTGAAGATAGAGCTAATGACTATACGCCGGCTGAACTGCCTTAAAGACTATTAATTACATTGAGGATTATATGACTGAAATGCTTTCAGGACTATATATAAATTGACTATATTGTTGAACAGCCTGAAGGGTTATACAGCTGAACTCCCTTAAGGACTATATGGTGAAGCTGACTTGAAGACGATATAGCCGATCTATCAACAAGCCTTAAGGATTATAAGGACCGATCAA
Source organism: Arenicola marina (assembly GCA_964019135.1). Taxonomy (NCBI): domain Eukaryota; kingdom Metazoa; phylum Annelida; class Polychaeta; family Arenicolidae; genus Arenicola; species Arenicola marina. The sequence goes on from OZ025248.1 coordinate 62,700,648, forward strand.
ACTGCGAAAAGGAACAATATGTAATTTTGCTTACAGTGACTCGTACGGCTACTGCTAATACACTAAGAAATACGTCGTCATGTGTATTTGATGCCCAGCCTAAAAAATCCAGTTGTTTAGTCTAATCGTCTAAGTCAAATACCATTTATTCAAAACAAGTGTACAAAATTTTTTTTTTTTTTTTAAATGTGTCTAATATGGAATAGAATAAGTCATGACAAACACTGATTACATTTTACCTTTCATGCAGATACCAGTGCCTTCCTCACACATGGCGGGGATGCCAATGTGGGACAGGGGATTGCAGACGTTCAAGACGATACCCCCATTGGTATCGACGACCAAGTCATCCGCAATCCAGTAGTCTGCAGCCGAGGACACGGATAGTTAGGCAGCGGTTAGAAATCCTACAAGCCCCCACTGGAGCCATAGGCCTAGAGGCACACATTACAGGAATTGGCCTTCTGGGTCCCCTTAGCCTACTTTATTGGAAACAGTAGGCAAATGAACCCTGGCAGAGAATAACATAATAATATAGAATAGCAACCATAACCAGTAATGATGCCACTTTATGCAAGCATGGACATCATCGAACTAAGGGATATATTGGACAAACGATAAGACAGACAGACAGAGAGGAGGAGCGTTCCCCATACTTTAAATATTGGTTTTGGAGATTGCACCGGGTTTTGTCTTCTGCAGATCCCAGTCCAATAGTCTCTTTCTTCAGATGTGGCAGTATGCTCATAGGCTTGGTTTTTTTGTGCGCTTATAGCGATATTTAGCGGCGAAAAATTCTGTTACCTAGTTATCTGTTTATTAAATAACATATAGTAGTACGTCACAAGGTGAGAGGCCGTAACTGCTTAGATAAAGTGGCGGTTACGGATGATTTCTCCTATTGGTGGTAGATAACATCCCAATACAAATAATTTATGCTTATATTATGTTTACCGGTAAATATATTTACAAAATATTGGCATTGGTCAGTATCGTAATACCAAGGAGCGTACACTGTTCTTACCTCTACCCACTCTGGTCAGTGACGATAGATCAAACACTTTGTCGCCATCCTTCACAGAACAGGACACTGTATGGTCCTCCAAGCAGGCAAAAGACGTCTCCCAGTCAAATATGTAGCTGCAGTCATCATTAACGCTAAATACAGGACTACCTGGGTCTGTGAGAGCAAGAAAAACACAATCTCGTCTATATGGACTACACCGCCTCATACAGGGTAAAGCAGGAACGGGAGTATTAACAAGATAACACGTTAAACTTGATTACTGGACACCTTAGAACGTGTATATTACAATCACTAACCGATACATTAACCAGCATATTGCATTGAGATATCAAACAATAAAAGGGTGCAACTCGACCCGAAGATACTAATAATAGAGGCAAGTATAAACAACTCACGAGATGAGATGATTACAAATAATACCAGACTAATATTCATTAGCAGATAATAAACTAAGGTATATGTACTTTATATTACCTGCCTAACTGGAGAGTCCTTAATAATCCTAAATACAACAAAACACTTTACGACGCACCAATGTTAGAATTAATTTTGTAAACAAATGAACTCACCAGCCGTCGGGTTACAATGGAAGTTTATTATTGTGGTTCGATGAAAGTTCGATGTGTGGCACATGTCCCCGGAAGCATACGTCAGACTCAAATCACCGTCGGAATATCTAACAACAAAGCACCGGTCCTAATAATATGAAATCGACATCGGCTGCAGCCATATACATGAATATATAAAGAGATATATCCTTATTCGATAACATTTATACATGTACAAATACGTTATATATGAAGTGGTTGTTGCTTTCAAAAACTGGAGTTCATGATCGACATAAGCTGTAAAGGCTGATAACAATTGACCATTGTTCAAGTGTTCACAAAAAGCTATCAGTTTTACCTTAACGTCATATGGTCCGACTTCCCCAACACTTTTGAGGCGCTGTCGCCATATTTGACTTGGCAGACGGCTACGTCCTCTGCGTGGTTGCACGGAACAACCAGCGGCTGACAGATGCTGATGAGGTAGCTGTAGGCGTCCGCATTCTCTGTACCGTTCGCTACGTATTTGGAGGCTACACGCAAACCCAAAACAGAAGTTGTAATTCTTGAATTTAACATCAAACTATTGTTGTTAGTAGATACACTGGATATGTACATACGGGAATCAACTGTGGACATCTATATTCAGAAATGAAACGCAGACATCTATATCCAGAAATCAAATGCGGACATCTATATCCAGAAATCAAAGGAGTATTGTCGCTACATACACTGGATATCTATATCCAGAAATCAAATGTGGACATCTATATCTAGAAATCAAATGCGGATATCTATATACAGAAATTAAATGCGGACATCTATATCCATAAATCAAAGAAGTATTTTCGCTGTAAACACTGGATATCTATATCCAGAAATCAAACGCGGCCATCTATATCTAGAAATAAAATGTGGACATCTATATCCAGAAATCAAACGCGGCCATCTATATCCAGAAATCAAACGCGGACATCTATATCCAGAAATCAAACGCGGACATCTATATCCAGAAATTTAATGCGGATATCTATATAAAGAAATCAAAGGAGTATTGTCGCTACATACACTGGATATCTATATACAGAAATTAAACGCAGCTATCTATATCCAGAAATCAAACGCGGACATCTATATACAGAAATCAAAGGAGTTTTGCCGCTACATACACTGGATATCTATATACAGAAATCAAACGCGGCCATCTATATCCAGAAATCAAACGCGGACATCTATATCCAGAAATCAAACGCGGACATTTATATCCAGAAATCAAATGCGGATATCTATATCCAGAAATCAAAGGAGTATTGTCGCTACATACCCTGGATATCTATATCCAGAAATCAAATGTGGACATCTATATCCAGATGTCAAATGTGGACATCTATATCCAGAAATCAAATGTGGACATCTATTTACAGAAATCAAACGCGGACATCTATATACAGAAATCAAACGCGGACATCTATATACAGAAATCAAATGTGGACATCTATATCCAGAAATCATATGTGAACATCTATATCCAGAAATCAAACGCGGACATCTATATCCAGAAATCAAACGCGGACATCTATATACAGAAATCAAATGTGGACATCTATATCCAGAAATCAAATGCGGATATCTATATCCAGAAATCAAAGGAGTATTGTCGCTACATACACTGGATATCTATATCCAGAAATCAAATGTGGACATCTATATCCAGATGTCAAATGTGGACATCTATATCCAGAAATCAAATGTGGACATCTATTTACAGAAATCAAACGCGGACATCTATATACAAAAATCAAATGTGGACATCTATATCCAGAAATCAAACGCGGACATCTATATCCAGAAATCATATGTGGACATCTATATCCAGAAATCAAACGCGGACATCTATATCCAGAAATCATATGTGGACATCTATATCCAGAAATCAAACGCGGACATCTATATCCAGAAATCAAATGTGGACATCTACATCCGGAAATCAAACGCGGACATCTATATCCAGATATATTGGACAGGTTGTCACACAACGTGGTTAGCGCTAGTAGGAGTAGACGTGCGTGTATTCAAACATCAAACGTGACCCAGCGATTCCTTAAGCCAGGTTAGCCCGACTTTGCCCAAAGTGTCATCATCCAACATCACAAAGACTCCAAATATCACACCTACCATTTTTCAGGGGTGTTAGGTCAAACTTCACGCCGTGTTGCTCCGCATTCATCTTACACGTGGTACTGGTCAGGTAGTCTTCGTGGCAAGCGAACTCCGTCTCCCAAAGGATGTCATAGTGACAGTTAACCCCTGAGATCAGCTGCGGTGCTTTTTTCTAGAAAATACACATGTGTTACACTGATGTCATAGGCACAAATGCCGCGAAACAAATTAGAATACTTAAATATTAACAAAAGCAGCAGATTCATCGTCATAAGCAGACGTTAGGACGTCAACCAACATAGAAGTCAACAATGAAATGAAACACAAGTGCTATTGACCGACAATGATAAAGTGGCAGTAAATTTAATGTACATATAAACATTCTATAAACCCTTTAAGCCTTACCCATTAGCTATGCTGCGCAATGCTCCACAATTATAAACGACATTGTTTCTCGGCAGATTAAACTGACTTTGCTTCCTTGTATATTGCGTAACTTGCTGCCTTGATATTATACTAAATTTTGGGCGTAAGCTAGGAAGTTAGCCTAGTTTTCAACACTTAATTACTTTCCTTTAGGTTATGTATGTCATGCAGATAACTGGGCCCAATTGTGTTGACACTCTTGTAAACTTGTAATGCTATGCGGCGCAATCGCTCAACATAAAGCCAAGCTCTACCTGCTTTCCTATAGCGGTTTGTCCCGAGGGTCACATTTATAGCGGAGTCATCTTAAGCCAAAGAGGAAGCTGGTACATTCAAGACACTTGAGAGGACCGGCCATTATTTGCGTGAACCAACGCTGCAGATTAAAGTACATTACATATATATGTAACTCGTCCACAAGGCCGATAAGCTAAACCGCACTTCGGCACGTAATAATATGCAATACATAAAATGTACATATTTCAAGGAAACATCCACGAAACCTGTCCAGGACACTGACACTTACCACTCCTCTGTCGGGGCACCTAAAGGTGATGGTGGTGGCATAGGAGTCCGCGCAGCCGTCGGGGAAGCTATCACCCTTGGTCTCAGTGACATAGTGAAGCGTAAGGGTACCAGAGTCATCCAAAGCGAGCGGAGCCATCGGGTGTCCGAGGTCAGTGCCACCAGCGTCTCCCTTCGCGCATGCGCCGCTGCCAGCAACACACGTGCTCGAGTCTGGCAAAACCCACAAACATGCCTCAAACTTTTTACGCGAGTCATTTTTGGTCTAGGCAATTGTCCTCACATTTAGTTAAATACTATTATGGTTGATACAATGCAGCAAAACTAAAACTGATCATGGTAAAAGAGTGTTTCGCCATATTGGATGCCTTTTGATACAAGTGCCATGGTATACGCGCTGTGTCTATAAAATTTGCCAATCGATTTACGGGTCAGTGACTAAAAAGACATGAATAATATGCTACACATTAGGTACCGCTGATGGGACCATACCATAGGTTATGTCAATTTCCATTGAAGAATATTGTACAAGGCCTATAAGCAGCCTCCTTCTCCAGACGTACAGGTGCAAGATGTGAAGTACAGATTTGAATACGAACCCTGTAGCCTTATGTAATGCTTACCTGTGATATCTCTACAAACGTTGATACTGAGGTCTATATTCAGGTCATTTGTCACATTGTAGGCTCCAGTCTGCTTGATTAATGGACTGAGATCAAACTTCTGACCCTGGTCATCGTGTACATAGCATTTAACCTCCTTTAGAGCAGTGGGAGGCGTCTTGCAAGCCACTGTCGTGTACCACTCAAAGTATGTATCACAGTCTTCTGAGCTGATGAATATCGGCGAGCCCTGCAGCAAAATATGTAAAAATGCATAGACACTATCAAGGTGGTACACTTCAGGTTACCAGAACAATTACAGGCATTTCTTTTATTTTCTTAACATAATATTCGCCTTAATGGGTTTATATATGTCTGTCTTTATATATATGTATATATAATATCTACAAATACATGTGCATAACAGGGCTGGCCTCAATATCATTAAATCAACTGGAGGTGCCATGCATATAAACCTTTGCAAAGTAACCCATACATTACGAGTGAATCCACTCACCAGTGTCTTGCCACATTTGAATGTGACAGTAGTTCTGTGGTTGTTCTGCAACTGCGGGTTAGAGCAAGCTGACCCCTGCCAGACCCGGCGTAGCACTCCTTCGTCCGGTAATTCTTCATCACTAGGATCAGTAGCCCGATTTCCCAGATCTGTAACACTTGTGGAGTCCGCTCCAGTGTCCAGCTTGCACACAGCAGCATCCTCAGGACATGCGCTGTTGAACTTCAGTTGTTTCAAATTATCACATACTCCAATTACGTACAGAATCGTTTTATTTCCCTCTTTGGCATGGGCTGTCCAGGAAACCCTAGTAAAATTTGAACAAATTTTTGTTCAGCATACAAAAATATAAAATAAATAATGCACTGTGCACTAATATATAGAACTGCCAAAACTTTACGTCTTCCCTGCACAGATGCTTGCCAGAATGCATACATGTTCGGGGTGGGATGGGGTGGGGTGACGAGTGAGAGGCTGAGGGAGAGGGGAGGAGGGTAGGGTTTGCCAGATCAGCCAGTCAAACGGTCCCACAGTGCATGGCTGCTTTATGTCAAACTGAGCTTGTTTGTCATCTGGAGTTTGGCAGCCCACATGGGAGGTTTGGAGGCGGGGCAGCGAGAGGGTATCTGTATGATCAATCAGGCAGCCATATATAAACAAAGATATGTAGTACATATCTGATATAAAGTACAGAACACTGTGAGAAGGGTCATGTCAGTGATATCATCATGCATGGGAGCTGCCTAAAGCTATACCTTATCATCTGACTCGATACAGTAGATTTTTTATGATTCTGTCTCTGCTTGGCTCGCATTGGCGGGGAGAGGCCTATGGTGCCATTGTTGAGGTGTTTGAGCAGTATTAGTCTATTTCTATGGCAGTCATTTTTTAAAGACACAAGCATACATACATGACAAGAAACTAAGCTTAACACAACTATTCCAATCACTGTTTACAACTATTATTGCAGGGACAGATATTAACTTTGGATGTTGCCAGTCCTATCTGGCATGTGGTGTTGAGATTCACCTGCCACTCTGAAAATTTACCTGTTCTATCATATTGAGAAACAGCAAAATTGATACAACTAATAAACAATTTATTTACTGTGCTATTTGCAAGGATTTCGATGATTTGCCAGTCACTGAGCACACTGTTTTCCGATGTTATATTGGTGGAGCCAAAAAAGGAAAGCTACCATGCAGATATTATTCTCATTGGTCAGTGCCTGCAGGTTGTTGGCTTAGTGTGACTGCTGAACAGCGAGAGACCACAGTCTAAATCTTTACATGCCCTGTCGGCCATATAACCAGCATTTTGAACTGTCCGACCATGCCATTCAACTTTCACAAGCAGTCGGTTATGTCTCTCCTTGTATTAACTCTTCAGGCATAATTCTAATTCTCTATATTTAGCCCTTGCCTGCAACCTCCATTGGCATTGATATCCATTTTTCAGCATGCTCACATCACCACCGCAACTTCTAACCCATCCCTTCTGCTCACTACTCCCAAATCAGACTTACTAGTTACATCTTATAATGTCTAAAAGTAATACCTATAATTTCCAAAAGTAATACCATAATTTCCAAAAGTAATATGATAATTTGTAAAAGTAATTTCTAAAAGTAATACCATAAGTTCCAAAATTAATATTGTAAAAGTAATACGATAATTTCTAAAAGTAATTTCCAAAAGTAATACCATAATTTCCAGGTTATGAGTCATACCAGTGCGAGTTTATTTTGAGAAATATTTAATCTTAAGCTATATATAAGTTGCACTGGTGTACAAGTTGCACAATATATAAGTCATCATGTTGAAGCACGGGGTAGCTTCCTGTACTAATATTTATTTGATATATACTCAAAGTATACTTTCAGCGGCATCCCACAACTACTAGGCAGTGTTATATTGGTGGTTGTTGTGTCCATAATCAGGAAAACCACCATGGCATTGGATCATATAACTTGATACAGATGCTATCTTAGAGTCTAATCAATACAATTCTTCGCAGAAGAGAAAAGCTCATCCAAGAAGAGAGAAGCTCATCCAAGAAGAGAGAATATGAGCAATGAATCCGGTCTAGATACTTCAGGCAGCTAGCCAGCTCATCAGATCTCGGTATGCCAAACCCTATATTCCTGCTGCTGGGCTGACGATTTTTAACTTTAGGCCTGGTGAATGGCATGACTCTCACCCTTGCTCCGTTTACAGGCATGGCCAAAGAGGCATGTACCAGGGCTACCCATTGGCGCAAGTGCCCCCAGGAAAGCCCGCTTTCTAGGGGCACAATGCCAATGCCAATGGTGTCTATGCAAAGTTCTTTAAACGCCAGTCGGGAATAGACTGCAGCTTTTATCATAATGTGTGCGCGTACAAAGTGCTTACGTATTATATATACTTTGATCTATCTTCTGACATCAAGAAAGTGTTCAACACTATGTTGTTTCGGTTATATTTTCGGGCAACTGGCTTTGTTTGGATGGGAAAACAAATTCATGAAATTGCCTTGTTTTTCCCAGGAAGCAATGAAGCTTAATTTAATTTGTAATCAGCAATGAATTTGTACAATGTCTACTAACCCGTCCAAGGCAGTTAAATTGTGTAAGCCAATGCTGCAACACTGACTATAACTGAGCAAAACACTCCCTATAATTAAAGGGAAATATCTTAAAGCTTTGTCAAACATGGTGTTTGCTACTTCGTCCTCACTTGCAGACTGAAGACTAACATCATGTGACCACTTACGTGTGGTCATATGACTGGCATACAAATAGTAAATATAACCATGTGCTTTAGCCTCAAGGTATCACTCTGCTAACTTGCTCCGGTCGCTCACAACAATATGACACGGGCGTGCAGCTGGTAGGGGTTTGGAAGGGGGGTCCAGTGTCAATGTCGCTTTTTCAAAATTCTCGATGTCGAATGTTGATTTTCATGACATTCCGTGTCGGCTTTTGGCTAAATTCAGTGTCGTTTTTGGTTCAAAATCTGTGTTGATGTCGCTTTTCAGATCCTCAGTGTCGGAACAGGGGCGGATATAGGGCCCCCCCCCACTATATCCGCCCCTGTTCCGACACTGAGGATCTGAAAAGCGACACCAACACAGATTTTTTAGGGGTTAACAAGTTTTCAGATAGCACGCCCTCCCCCCCTCCCCCCGGTCGCAAGCTTTTAGAGAGCAACCCCCTCTTTGGCAAATTACTAGATCCGCCCCTGCGGAATTTGTGGGTGAACTAAGTGTCGAATGCCGATTTTTCAAACATGTCTGGGTCGCGTGTCGCCATTTACCCCTTCCAGACCCCTGCTGGTGGCTGACACGTGTTTCCCCAACGCCCCCAATACTTGTTCGCTTGCTGCGTATCACTTACAAGCCAACGTACACATGCGCATATCAAGATTGACCATGATCAGGTTTGGCATCCGCTTTTCAGTGTCACAAATACAGTGTTATGTAAATTAAATTGATAAAATGTAATATATATATTTATGACAATAAACTGATTGATTTGCCCACCCGAGTCATGGAACGGGCAACGTTCAGTGAATGATGGGGGTCTGGAATTAATGGGGTCCAGTATCCAGTGTCGACTTTCATAATTTTTTTGTTTTTTTTGTGCCCCCTTTTTGAAGGATTCCTCATTCTTCGGGCTGCCTTAACTTGAAATTGACATGCGACATAAGACTTAGCGACACGCAACATGGACCGTTTCTTAAAATGGACCGTTTCTTAAAATCGACATGCGACATGCCCCTCTTTTTAAAGTCGACATGCGACATGCCCCTCTTTTTAAAGTCGACATGCGACATGCCCCTCTTTTTAAAGTCGACATGCGACATGCCCCTCTTTTTAAAGTCGACATGCGACATGCCCCTCTTTTTAAAGTCGACATGCGACATGCCCCTCTTTTTAAAGTCGACATGTGTAATGTCTAACCCCCCTCAGGGGCCCTATCATTGGCATTCTTGATATTCGTCGATGTAAGTTCACAGTCTCGTACTAAATTGACGCCTCGGTCGGCAGGTTTGTCATATTTCATCTGTGATCATTGACCCCGGGCATTGACCCTTCCGTACTCATGTAGTTTGATATTACTGTGGTGTCCGTGAGTGGGGGTACGGACTCCCGTCCTTGCCCCACCTACGTACCCATCCGGGACCGCGGATCTTGGCGTTCACATCGTAACACGTTGATTATTTCCAGCGATATATTTTATTTTCTAATTTACAAAAATGCGACTGGTCTACACCACTCTCATTTTTAGATAATTCACTATTCTTCCGCCAGCCAATCAGGTTGCAGGGGTGGGGCTTAGTGACCGGTGGCGGGGGGACCAGCCGCCACCCTCGTCCTGCACATGTCCCGCCCGGACACTACATTACTTCCTCCAATTGCTAATTTTGGGGGATTTGCGATTGAGATGGTTTACCGTTAGCCCTGTTTAAGGCCCCTAGGTTTGACCGCTCCGCTCCCGTTTACAGCGGTCTGTCAGATTTTTGCCGCATTATTGCCATGAGGGTACCCTTTTCCCCTGGCTCACTCGAGGCAGGCACGCGGCCGGGGCAGAATAAACTACGTCTGGGCGTTATTATTTTGCGAACCTGCAAACTTCTTAAATTACCGTCTTAGTATTTTGTTTGTCTCATAAGAGCTAATCCAGGAAGATGATGTGATTCGCTTGAAGAGTATGCTTCGAGCGTTTTCGCAATAGATAGACAACTTTATTGTTTCGAGGCCATCAGGCCCACGTGACATGTACATCAACGACATATAACCTGATAACATGGTAACACTGGTTCAAGTAAACACGTTTGGATTATTTAATAGGATATAGTGTAACTGGGAAAACGAGGCCCCAAGATACAGTTGGTGCAGGGCAACGTTATCGCCTGAGGTCAAGGGCACATCCCAGTGACATTTGTCTGGACGCTTGCTGCGGTTTATTTCGAATTTTTAACTTAATACCTCGTCACTGGGGGAAAACAACACACGAATTATGCTGACAAGGTCCTCCCTGGTGCTGAGACAGGCGCTTCATCGGCAAAATGTAAGAATACCATAATTATGACATCTTATTGTGCTCGCTTCGGGCTGAACTTCCTAAACCAGTAAACGTTCCGCTTGACTTTTCGATTTGGCCCAATTTTTCAATCCAATTTTTAGACCGGACTGATAACCGCTGATACAGTGATAGTGATACAGCGATAGACTGGGTGCATTTGTCATGCTCTTTTCTTTCATAATCAACTCTTACTATGTATGGATGTTTACATCAAAGCTAGTACAGTGAATGATTATGAGTTTAAGATTTGCCTTTGATATAATTTGAAATTACGTGGACTAGCCTTGGGTCACCTACTTTTGAGTTGAAGCAGGCCTACAGAGGCTAGGGTTAGGCATGATAAAGTGATGTCATAATGGCCTAGGATCCCTACTGCCCAATGAGGTTTTACCATTATCAGATGGCAGACAAACTAAACATATTTTAAGTACTTAAATTATGACATACTGTATCCCCTCCCCAGATATAAGCCTCTGATATTCTCTCCTGCTACCATGTTTACTGGTTGCACCTCTTTTCGCTATGCTAACGTAACACCAGACTCGGTCGGAAACATCTAACTCCGTCAAAACATAAAATGATGTTTATTTGATAGTTCATCATCTTATCTATCAGTTTATGTACATATAAAATATGAATAAATGATGTTGACTTTACGAAATGGCTGTTTACCACCTACCACCCTCCCGCCTGGACAAAAACAACGCTGTACCTATTTTCGCTACCCTGTGACATTGTCGCAAAATTTGTGTTATGGAATGCCGATGAAATGTTATTTCGTTATATGTTAATTGCGGTATGACTTCTGCAAGTTCCGATACAAAACGGCACTGTTAAACAGTTTGCTGGGTTGTTGGATACACTAGGGAACTTAAAATAACAATGTTTATTCCTCAGTGCAGTGGGGGCAACAAAATGGATCTTTCACTCCAATTTGTCGTACAGAGGTGCAAAATCGCAGGTGGGTCCAGTGCGGACAGGCGTCACACTTTGCCCAATTCACAAGGGTGAGCGCCGCCATGTTGTGCATCTCGGAGGGTGTGAATTGGTTGCAGACACAACAGAGATCACTGTCCGAAATGCTTTCGAGCTCATTGTCTTCGTTAAATCCAGCATTGATGTTGGACGGACCTGGAATATCGTCGACGTCTGGAACTTGACGTGCGGGCGGACCGTTCCCACTTGGCTTGTGTCCCGGAGCTCTCGAAGCTGCCTTTCGCTTCTTTGATATCTTGTCGACAGGTGTTCGGCCTTTGCGTTTGGTTGTCTCAACTTGATGTGTTTTAACAGTGGTGTCCACATGTGTTTGTTTTTTTCCTCGTCCCTTCCCTTTGGTCGTCTCAGTTACTGTTTCAGCAGCCACGTCGACAGGTGTTCGGCGTTGTTCCTTTCCTTTTCGGTTGGTCATCTCCAGTTGATGTTCCTTTGCTTGCGCAAATAGGTTTTCTTCGGTTACAGCACGCCCTCCCACAATCCGACTGATGGTGTGTCTCGGTGGCTTGGGCTGAAGTGGCGGGCCGCTATTGATTTCTTCTCTAGCCGACAAGAAAGTTTCGGCCTTCTGGGGATCTTGTAAATTGTTCGTTTGTTCCATGTTCATTCGTTCCCAGTTGCCCTTGAAGACGGAAGAGGGAGCAATGTCTGTTAGTTTGACGACTGCTTTGTCCAAAGGAAACACCCCTGCATTCCGGAAGGCTGCCTGTAAATTCTTTAGTGTTAGACTTTGAGCATAGGCCTTGCATCCAAGTTCGCACAGATCATACTTGGTCACCACCTTCACACCCCTATTGATTCTCGTAAATGTCTGACACTCTTTATTGAATGCGTTGGATAAGGGCCGAAACACACCAACGTCAAGGGGTTGCAACAGATGTGACGAATGAGGTGGTAAGACAAAAAGAATGATCTTTTGCTGCCTTGCCCACTCCAGTAATGAAATCTTTACGTGACTCAAGTGGCCATCATATAACACCAATGCATATTCACCCTGCTGCCGTGCTGTCATGTACCTCAAAAAGTGCTTCTGCATGTAATCCTGGAAAATAATAGAGTTTGACCAGCCAGAATCGCTCATTGCAGCCCCAACCCCAGCACTTGCCCCCTTGCAGAGTTCTGATGTCAGTCGTTTCCCAGGGAATACGAAGAAGGGTGGAATGGCCTGGCCCAGGGCATTCCCAGCGCCGATGATCGTTACTGTCTGGGAGCGAGGAGCAGTCACGGCTTGCGCTTTCCAGTCCGAGGGAGACACGATATCTGGAGGGCTATGCTCGGTGCATATGCCTTTCTCATCGATCTTGTAGATGAGTTCAGGACGATTTACTAAATTATATTTTCCCAATATATCCTTTAGCTCGGAAAAATAATTTTCAACTGTATTGGCATTTACGCTTTTGGCCCTCAAGACTGAGAGCTTCTGCGGCTTTCTAATAGAGAGTTGGGGCCATCTCTTCAAAAATGAGTCAAACCACCGCCTGCTTAGTGGAGCATGTACCGCTCGTTTACCCAGGTCCACTGCCAGATTAGTGGCCAGTTCAACAACTTCTGGCTTACTATAGCCATATCCGATTGTGGCCATATGAGTAATGTGATCAGTTAGTTTTTTTTCGACTTGTTTCCCAAGTATGGTGTCAGGCCCGGACTTCTCGGTCCCTGGCTTGACTCTTCCTTTTAGCCTGTCTCTCAATGTCGTTAGAGGAACGCCATGGGATGCTGCTGCTTTCTTAGCAGACATCCCTCTCCTAGCAGCTTTGTAAGCAGCATCTAATTTGTCTTTTGAATATTCTCTGTATTTGTCTTTTGTTTTCTTGGGACATATCTAAATGAACAAGAAGGAAAGTTTTTGTAGCATCTAGCATATCGAGGGAGATTTCTTTTCTGAAATGATTTTGACGATAAAATACATCTAGATCTAATGATATTTTGTATGCCTAATTTGATAATTAATTTTTAATGGCGCTCCATAATAAAGGCGAAGTGGCGCCATCTAGTGGCCATCTTATAAGATTAATGCTTTGCATGACGTCAATGCCTAAATTTAGCTTCGTTAGAATAAATAACTTCTTTTAAAAAGAACCAGGCTAGTTACTAGATTTATCTTTAAAAAAAATAAGAGAGATATTTGTAAAATTTGAGACAACATACCTGTTTCTTTCTCATATTGGGAGAAAAGTCAGACCAGCGTTTGTTCTTTTCATCAAAGTATCAAATGCCATAGCAACAGTAACAAAAACATCCACTGGAATGTTTACTTGGCTAAAAATAAACATGTAGCACGCGATTCTAGCGCGAGGTGCGAAAACCGGTACATAGCGAAAACAGGTGCATCGACTATTTACTTGAAAAAGCTGAAAAGCTATATTTAAAACTGTACCATAAATTCTTCCAAATCATAATACAAGCCACAACTTGCAAAAGGGAGTTTATCATATTTATAGTAAATTAATAGCATATTTTCTGTTTACAAATTGATGTTAACATATACCAGACATTACAGAAAGAAGATGAAGACATCATTATTATTATTAGCTAGATGATAAACCATAATTTAGCTGTATTTTCTACATGAGAGAAGTTGTCTTTCATATCTATAAATGTAGTTTATTTTCTCCACTCACTGGAGGGTTCGAGCAATATATGTTATAGGATAAAGAAATAATATATTAATAATGAAAAAATTATAACTTGAAACTGATGATGTTGGTTGACAGTGTGTGATAGCATACTCAATTGTGTGGTGGTTTTGTCAAGCACAAAGGTGGCATGCTGTGACTGCAATTCTCATAATGCTTTTATTTGATAATGACCTTGGATAGGTATGTTTATCCTGTTTAAACTTGACCTGCCATAATTTAGCTGTTCCCTTCAAACTGTAAGACATTCTGATTGTTGAAATGAATAATTTTATATACATTTAGGTATAATGGTATTTTTTATTTGTGAAATTATCCAGTGAATATGAAAGAGTTTTTACACTATTTTCAGGGTGCCTCCATGTTGTTATTGCCAAAATTCTACAGCCAAACAGTTGAGGAGGCAACTTTTGAAGGAAAGATTGTAAGTGACTGGCAACAAGTAGTCAATACCCAATATTTCCAGTTACAGTTACAAGATTCTCTCTATAATAATCCGTGCAAGTAAAATAGCAACAAATATCTAACGGCATATAATGTAAGTACATCTACCGTATATATGTAGACAGTAAACAATCTGTTCTTATAGGTTTTATCTTGACATATTCATCTTGCAAATTATGGCAACTTTTTATTTGCCACCTTTGCACATTATATCTAACTTGCTTGCATGTCTTTGGGAAAATGTCCCCATATAATAATATAAATATGTATATTTACATATATATATTATGTAATGTAAAAACATCACATGTTTGGATTTGTCAATCTGCACAGCCCTTCAAGTATCACAAGCTGGAAGCTGAGATTGATTCAACCTTCACCTTAACCCGGGACGATGCTTTGAAGTACTACCGCCAAATGCAGACCATTCGCCGTATGGAGGCAGCGGCCGGCAACCTGTACAAGGAGAAGGTGGTGCGCGGCTTCTGCCACCTCTATTCTGGACAGGTAGGGTGTCCAGCGACACGTGGTGACACCAACAGACGCTTCATTGGCGACGTGGGTCTACGGGAACGGGATATGTTGAAATGAACCATGTGCCCAGTATAACCCCATTCTCTTTTCGAAGGAGCTTGGTCATAGTTTGTTTTTATCTTACATAAGCATTCAGACGTAGGATGGGGTGCAAAGCGCAGGGCTTGAGCTTGATTCGGAAGTACTTACTCAACTTACTGTATCCGCAAAATATTTCCTTCTGATATTGACTAGACCCTTGGTTTGAGGTTCCTAATGCATCCTAACATTGCTATATATGCGTTAAGTGTTTATATTGTACACATTGTACAGCACGGGTTGTGTACTTAGCAACGCGCCCTTTTCTTACCTGCGCACTGTATAGATGTATGTGTATTTAAGGAGCCGCAAATACGCCCTTTTCATTGAAAATTAGTTTGGACATTATCTCAGTAAAATAAGTGCTCTGTGAGCAACTGTACCATGGCTTTGTCTTGAATCTTATGTCTTCATGCAAAGCTACATTTCTGATAGGGCCACGTCACTTGTCTTGTTGAACAATAGTGTCGTAACTGCATGATTTTTTGTGTACTGACGTATCTACTGGTAATGACTGAATTAATATAAGTACAGTGTTTACAAAGTATCGGTAATATTTTCTCAACCTCAAAGGCTTTTCCAGGAAGCTATTGCTGTGGGTATGGAGAACGCCATGAGGAAGACTGATGCCGTGATAACAGCCTACAGGGCCCACGGCTGGACATACATGAAGGGGGTGTCCCCTTTGGGCGTGTTGGCCGAACTCACAGGTGAGACGGTCGTGTATACGGACCATGCCAGGCAAACTCGCCTCAATGGCTTGTCCACCATTTGCTTCCAGGCCCCCAAGTTAGTGGTGGTGAGTTCTAATAGGTTTGGTGGATCGCAAGGCTCTCAGTCAGAATCTCTTGCTTAGCGCCCCAAATCCTATGTTCAGAAAAGGCATGTTAAGAATTCGGAAAGTGACAAAGAAATATTACGTAAGCGTCACATTGGGATAACAACTACAGCTGCCATGGGCTGGAGGGACAATGGGGAAGCGGGTTGGCACACGTAGGCTGCGGCAGGATTAATAGGAGTACGGCCCCTGGGATAACGCTAGCCCCGCATTTGCTCTACCCAATTTGACTACTCTCGAGCAAAATTATTAGCCAAATTATAATCGTATAAAACATAAGTACCCAAAAGCAAGAGGTATTAGGCAAAACACTGTAGGATCTTTTATGATCGAGCTCGGGTAAAGTCTTGCTTGATTTTGTCATGTTAGCGTTACCACAGATTTGTTCTACTCCAAGGGGGGAGCAGGGACTGGGGAGGGTGGGAGGGGGTCACAGTGTAACAGCCGACAGCCACGTCTAGGCTGAAGTGAGGTGTCGCCCGGGGTGGCTCAGGCTAACGGTGTTTATATTCTCCGATGAATTACTCACACACACGTGGGTCATATCCTCGACGGATTTAAACTGTCCGGCGGAAAGTATTGCCATTAATCCCAGCCTTATCGATGTCGGGTTATGTTCAGCTTATGACTGTGAATCGTTCTTGCGCGGCTCCGAACATGCTATTTAAAGCTCTCGGTATGATATTGTAGAGAGTCCTGTAATGTTTACGTCCGCGAGAGATATTTGGTCGGGTTGAAGCCCACATCGCCCCCATGACCTAATGACATACGCTCTGTTCTACAGGGCGCAGAAGCGGATGTGCCAAAGGCAAGGGCGGCTCCATGCATATGTATGGGGACAACTTCTATGGAGGAAACGGTATCGTGGGGGCTCAGGTGAGCAGGAACCTTCACACGATGGCTAGGCTACCTCGAAACGTTGGTCTATGTTTTGCCTGTTTGCCTTTTTTTATAATTTTGGAAAAACAGCTTGTAAGATATATCATATTTTGCCTCTGACTGGTGGAATGTGATTGTAAATTACAATTATAGATATGTGTGGGTTAATATTTGTGCTGATGTAGGATTTAGACATGATTAAGCAGATTACATATCTAGGTATTTTGGCAATTCCTCTTATATGTATAAAAATGTTTGTATATGCTCGCTCCGCACTCAAAATGACGTCTGGTATCTGCTCCACACTCAAAATGAGATATGATATGTGCTCGCCCCGCACTCAGAGTGAGATATGATATGTGCTCGCCCCGCACTCAAAGTGAGATATGATATGTGCTCGCCCCGCACTCAAAGTGAGATATGATATCTGTTCGCCCCGCACTTAAAATGAGATATGGTATCTGCTCGCTCCGCACTCAAAATGACGTCTGATATCTGCTCGCCCCGCACTCAAAATAAAAAATGATATTTGCTCGCCCCTCACTCAAAATGGGCTCCAAGTTATCTACCTAATGTCTAATGGCTTCTTCCAGGTGCCGCTTGGAGCGGGCATCGCCTTCGCCATGAAGTACCAAGGCACGGAAAACATCTGCGTTTCCCTGTACGGGGACGGCGCGGCTAACCAGGGCCAGGTCTTCGAGGCCTACAACATCGCCAAGCTCTGGGACCTGCCCTGCATCTTCGTCTGCGAGAATAACGGCTTCGGGATGGGTACCTCCGTGGAGCGGGCCTCCGCCAGCACGGATTACTACACCAGGGGCGACTACATCCCGGGAATCTGGGTGAGAAGGTCAAGGCCGATTCGTGGATTGGGAATCAAGGAAGCCGTTCCAGGCGCCGCAGGGGAAGAAAGCGGGATAGTTGGGATTGGGTGTGCGTGAAATGTGGGTCGTCCATGTTAAGGTGCCCCCGTGTCGTCGATTATATTTGAGTAATACGTGAGCTCAAGACCCGGATCCAGGATTGTGTCCAAGAGGGGAGGGGTGACTACAAAATATGAGAACAGTCCCATAATTCATGGGTCTTTAATATTTCAAGGGGGGGATGGTGATCACGGAAATATTTGTGCACGCTACTTAGACCCGACATTGGTGAATTGCAATTCTCCCACAAGTTAGCCCGGTTTGTTCCATGTGTACCCAAGGGAGGCATCACAGCTCTAACCATCCCTTGCCTCACTGGTGTCAAATATGATAACCCAAAAAATATTGTTTTTTTTACTGCAAGTAAAAGAACATTATATTGAGTCCCATAAATGTTATACATATCATCCTAATGTAGTCGAATTTTTGTAACAAACTCCATGTTACTGATGGAAGTGTTGCTAACTGTGTTAATTAGCGAATGTTAAAGCGTTTATAAGTGATATATACCCTTTAAATGCTGATATTTGACCTTGGGCGTCTCGCAGGTGGACGGCATGGACGTGCTTGCCGTCAGGAGCGCAACTCGCTGGGCCGCCGAGTATTGCCGCTCCGGAAAGGGGCCGCTCTTGATGGAGTGCGCCACCTACCGGTACCACGGCCACAGTATGAGTGACCCCGGCACCAGGTAATCCCCACCCCCACACACACACACACACATTACTCTCCCATCTAGCCTTGAGGGGTCGACCCCTCGCCAAGTAGCGCGTTCCGCTATTGTCAGTTGTGGTCTGTAAGGCCAGCGCAGGCGGCCGGTGCGTGGTTCGAGCCCCATTGTGCTCTGTAAGGCCAGCGTAGGCGGTCGGGGCGTGGTTCGAGCCCCATTGTGCTCTGTAAGGCCAGCGCAGGCGGTCGGTTCGTGGTTCGAGCCCCATTGTGCTCTGTAAGGCCAGCGCAGGCGGTCGGTGCGTGGTTCGAGCCCAATTGTTGAATTGAATTGAATCGGTTTATTGTTAGTTACAGTTGTTTGACAAGCTTATACAACATCAAAAGGGAGTAACATTCAACAAATTAACAGCAGCAGAAGCAAGGCTTATTAGCTGCAGAGCTCATACAAAATGTTTAATATCATTCACATATCAGCTAGACTGGATACAAATCATAGAAAAAAAAAGAACAAAACATTGTGCAAATGTCTATGTTTGTGCAGGATGAAGATCCCAGGACTTACTTCGCAAAGATGTTAATTCCGGAAACATGGCTCCTTGCTGCCTTGACTCTTCCTTTTGTCGCGATATGGCATACAGAGATTAAAAGCATCCCTTTTAACACTAAACCAAACCAAACCCTGTGTCTATAAGCAACTAGTGGTGGTAGACTTTGGATCCTCTCCCCCTTCGCTATTTTCCCAAATCTTATATTACTTGCAGCTTCTGCGGCTCAGAAATTGGGATCGATGGACCCAGGTTCGAACCTGTAACCAGACATCTGGTGGGGGTGGGGGGGGGGGGGTTTCATAGGTACTTCACCTCACTACCCCATACGGATTGTCCGTTCATCCTGATCTCGTTTTGCTACTCCAGTTACCGTACGCGAGACGAGATCCAGAACGTGAGGCAGACGCGTGATCCCATCACGGGATTCAAGCAGCGCATCCTGGATGGCAACCTCGCCACCACGGAGGAGATCCAGGTAATGATGACCAAGGGTCGAGGTCGCTCGTTGGGCGTTGTATCATTAGGCCCTACTTTACGGAAAACCGTTAGCAGTTGAAAGATTTACACGCATTATCGCGATTGTAAGAGGCTTGATGAAATAATCAAAGTCAAAATAAGAGGGAGTAAAGTTTTAGAAGTTGCACTCTTTTAACGTCGGTTGGTTAAATAAGAACGTTCAAGAGCAACATTTGGCCTCAACTGAATCTAATGAAATAGACGTTTTACAAGGGACGGCGAAACTCGGGAGTGTCGACGAAAAACTGGAATTTCGCCACTAAACATGAAATGGACATAAAATATTCCATAATAAATTTGTGTTTTGATCCAAACAGTAACTTTAGGTTTTCTGACATTCTTTACCATTGATTGGTAAAGTAAAGGGAAATTGGTAACAAATAGCTGACTTCCAGCGTCCAACCGGTTCTGAGAACGTCCCATTCACGGTCGGTGTTCTCGCCCGGTGCGTGAGACTTTACTTGGGTCTCGCGTTTAAAACATATTCTTGCCTGAAGACATCAACCGACTCGATTTAACGTAGGGATATAAAACATACGTGAACCAGGCGTGATGAAATCTCCGTGAATATTATTTACATACAAATCTTCTCGCTTTATTCCGGGGTCCTCCATGGTGTAGCGGTTAGCGCACTGAACCGCAGATCAATAGGTCCTGGGTTCGAATCCCGGGCTCGGGCACCTAATCTGGGGAATGTTTCATCTGTTCATCTTTCATCATCCATTCATCTTTCATCGTCCCGGGAGGTTTCTTGCCCCAATGTAGCCTTCATGTGCACAAAAGTGGCCTAAAACACCAACATTGCATTTCATTTTTCGCTTTATTCCCTCTTTCAGAAAATCGATAAGGAGGTGAAGAAGGAGATAGACGAGGCCGTGGCTAAGGCTCGCACAGACAGCGAGATCCCAGTCTCAGACCTCTACACTGGCATCTACGCAAACATCCCAGAGGGCTTTCAGATTCGAACCTGCGACCCTTACGTCAACGCGACTCCCTAAAGACAGATGTCTGCGGCCAGAACGCCTCCACCTATTGCCCGGTGTTTATTTTGATGCGGTGGCCGGCGATAAGCTTGTCAAAGACTGTAGTGCTAAATAATGTAGTATTCAGAGGTGCAGCTGTTGAAGACAAAAGAATAAGAATCTCGAATGTTTGTCTCTAATTCTTCTGCCCTACCCGAGTGAAAAGGCTCCCACCCACCCCCTCTGTGTTCCTTTTCCTGCTAAGAGATTTGAAAGTTGGAAAAGTTGTTGGTTATAGCGATTGTGATGTAACCCAGAGGTGCGAGAACTGAAAACTGAAGGATTATATTCGTTTCGTGGCCATATTTTTGTTTGGAGATGTAATTTACTTTTTTAAGATACTCATTTTGGTAATTTTAGCGTCCGCCACCTGCATCGAATGTGGAGTAAATCGCGCTATGGACGCATTCACCAAACAAGGGCGGACCACAAATTGCGCCCTTCCTGCTTAAGGTGAATATTTAGGCCAGAGAAAGACCCTGGCTGGTCTTATCGGTAGAATTGGATACACACACGAATGCAGTTACCTGGAAGATTGACTCCATTAATTGGTTTCTTAAATTTAGAATTCATGGGTATGATCTTTGTCTGTTTTACCGTGAATTTGAAGTGTAGGTATGCTGTCCATGTTGTGCCAGATGTTTTATCGGGACCCCGTCCGGCCCTCTGTGGTAGACACGAGTGAAGCTCTACCGGTGATGTTATTTATCAGTTATTAGTGTAAAAGTTGTATATATATCGCAAAATAAAACCACCACCCCCCCTTCCAATTCTCCCTTTTTCGGGGGGTTTACGGTCGTATGCTAGAAGATGGCCAGCACGTCAATATATTGCAGCCAAATCTCGGTGACATCGATGCAATAATTGACCATGCGGCATCGGTTTATGCCGCTGCCGTCAATTTGCCAGGAATCATCACCTAGAACAAATAACCAAGTCCTTTACTTAGAAAAGTAACTCTTTTAATATGACGCAACCAACAGAAACCGGTAAAAGTAAACGATCAATGTAACTTGTTTTAATTATTTTTCAACCGATGTCCAGGGTTAGGCAGGCAACTCTGACACGACACCGGGTTGTTGGAAGACAGTGGCAGTCCTGGTGTTTTATTGTCAGCCGGCCAATCGGGATACCGGCGCTGTTATAGCGGCTGTCAATATCCTGATGGCAATGGCCGTCCCGCTGCTGGTTTCAGCGGCTGTCGACTCGCCAGGCAGGTTGGCGACGCTCCTCGTTTAGGCGCCAGGACCGACGCCTGGCTTTGGGCAGTCAGCGACTACCGAAAATCCTGGTCGTGGGCTGTCAGGATTCATGGCGTTAAGCTGTCCGGATGACGAAGCCGAGAACCGCTGCTGTGTGCGTGCGTCAGCGGTTGCCATGACTCCTCACTCTAAGCTGTTGTCAGTGGTTGTCAGGAAACCTTGTTTCGGCTGTCAGGAGCACAAAGTTGACTGTCGGCGGCTGTCAGGAGCACAGAGCTGTTAGCGGCTGTCAAAACTCCTGGCTCTGGGCACCCTTGCCCCCTGGCCCGGATTTCTGTGACGCTTTCTTGGGCAGCAGGACGGCCTGGATGTTGGGTAGGACGCCACCTTGGGCGATGGTCACACCGGATAACAACTTGTTCAGTTCCTCATCGTTCCTGTCGACCAACAGCGCCATTACACACAAACCCAGATCGTCACTTCAAGACCGAACATAAAGTTATTCACGGAGAGTCAAGTTATAAGTGCGGTGACCTTACACGTCAGTAATGATAAATACAGAAAATAAGGTACAATGAATTTCAGGCTTGATAAAGTGAGGTAAACGTTAGAAATTACAAACACATTGACATTGACGGCCAGCTGGACATGTCCACCCCCCCCCCCCCCCCCCCTGCTAGCTAAACGTATCTTCTCATACCTCACGGCAAGTTGGACGTGTCTCGGCACAATCCGACTCTTCTTGTTGTCTCTGGCCGCGTTTCCTGCCAGCTCCAGGATCTCTGCACACAGATACTCCATCACTGCCGCCAAGTAGATTGGGGCGCCAACGCCCACCCTCTCGCTGTAGTTACCTGGAGTAGTCAACCAACAGCAATTATACCAAGCTCCCCGCGCGTTGGCGCTACGCAAGCTATAATGGAGCCCTAGCGGAGTGAGTCGAAGGCAGAGAGTGCAATTATACATTTATATATATCTGTGCTGAATTTATCTGTTTGTGGATGAGGTGTGGGGGGGGGGTGATCCCACGCTCCCTTGAAATTTCAGATGGTGGGCTGAATGATGTCCTCTTTGTATTGTCACCCCCCCCCCCCGATAGCTCAGTGGGTTAGAGCGCTCGCATTGTGTGCTCTGGCCACGTGAGCATGATGAGAGGCTAACGACATGTGGGTCGGTGATTCGAGCTGCACTGTCATGTCTGTGTGGTCGCAGGATAAAGATTCCATGTCCTTCTTCGCAAAGAGTAGATTATACTCCCGGGGACATGGCTCCACTCTCCCTTCCTTCTCCCATTGATGCGATATGACCAAAATGGGTCATTGGAGTAGGGGCATTACGGTTGCCCGATAGCCCGGGGCAAGTGAAAAATGGGTCAGGGCAAATGAATTTGGTGGGGTGCTTTCCGTCAGGCTAATATTCTTGCGTCTTCTTGAAGAAAACGATTCTTGTTGTCAGTGCTTGTACTATATATTACCCAGAGATACCAAAAAAAGGCGTAGCCGGCTAAACTATATTCGTGAAATATGCCACATGGGCTACATCTGTTGTAGTCTTGCGGACTAGGGACCTAGGAAGGGGGTTCCTAGGTCCCTCAGGGCTACCCTTTTGGGTACTTTACGTACTATCCATCGCTACTCACGCTACACATGTTGGTGGGATTCAGTGGGACGCTGTATATATCTTTATACCTGTAACCTCTGTAACCATGCCTGCGGAAGTACCCCTCCCTCCCCCAACCCTACTCTTTGTAGTATCGTTTACTCCGAGCGAATATTCCCGTCACGACACCAGTCGTACTTATTACTGCACTAAATCTATGAGAAATAAATAATAGCCAAGAATATAGTTACCTTTCTTGAGGAACCTGTTGATTCTGCCGACTGGAAACTGGAGCCCGGCTCGCTGACTTTTGGTGACTGATTTCTTGCCGGAGCTGGCTTTACCACGTCCCGACATGTCGATCGGTCTGTTCTAGTCCCTCGTGTGCGTTGCTAGAGGAGCTATAAAGCGTGCCTGTGCTGTGTTACCTAGCTGCGATGGCGTTAAAGTGTAGACACGTGTTCGAAAGAAAAGGTGCGAATCTGCTTGCGTGCCTCGGCGTTGGGTCTGAGCTGAAACCCTGTCATAATACACTGCCTTGAGTCAAGATTGAGTTAATTAATGTGGCCGAATTACTGCTCAGATGAGCTATAAACAGGCAAACACCTGTATTTCTGTGTTTGCGGTCTGCATAGAATGAGAGATTATGTAAGGTACCATATACCTGTACGATCTCTGATAGAATGCCTAGTCCTACGTATAGCCTACACACTGAGCCTACACGTCTCAATCGTTATGAACGAACATGTTTTTTTGCTCTTCCTTGTTAGGGCAAAGCATTTCCCCATAGCCCACATGTTACTCACGCCGGGTTCTAACATAGTAAAGAGTCTCTGCTTTGTCTGAAGACGTGCATTTCATGTTTCTTTTATCTTTATCGTAAATTGTTGTTGACATACTATAGTGGCGGATCCAAGAATTTACGAAAGGGTTGGCACAGGTACGTTTCCAGTGAGAAACTTGCGACCGGGGGGAAGGGTGCTGGTGAGGTTGTGCAGAAAGACTTGTAGCTGTGCCCCCTGTGCCTGTGCGCGCCGCCAGAGAAAGGGGGAACGTTTGGCGAAAGTGGGGGGGTTGGGGGGGGGGGGGGCACGTTCACTCTGTGCCACTTTCGGGATCCGCCACTGCACTAAAACACATGATTTTTGTTTTTCGCTTTTGCATGTTGGGTAGATCTAGAAAGGGGTGGGTGCAACACATTTCAGAGATGAGTACTTCTCACTTGTACCTACCATCAGCTACGATTGTCAATTTCATACTCATGATTAAGAAAAAAGGACTCAAGCGTGGGCGGGGCTTAGTGTCCGAGCCTGGGTCGGTTCATTGTTTAACTTGGGTAAACAGACCCCTGTCGACGCCAAAGACAAGCTCCCCGTGAAACTACTCGTCTGGGAAAGGGGCAATTTAAGTGATTCAGTACTATTTTGTACCCATTTCTACATGATCAATATTAGTGCTCACTTATCACTCGCATATATTTATATTTTGAACATTACATCTATACAGTCTGTACATAATGGTTTTAGCACCACAAACCAGGGTTTGATGCAGAGAAATCTTGTCTTGAGAAGTTGTTAGCTGGGCGATGGCAATTAGGGTGGGTCACGGCTGACGGTACGGTTGACGAGCGACACCCTGCGACGGAGTTCGGCGCATGTGCAGCATGAAAGTCAAACCCAAGGTCACATGGACCACGCGCGGTATTTGGTAAGATATATGCTGAAGTGTCTTGCATTGAAAACCATCAATGCTTCCTTTTAGTCATCGACCTAGATGAAGAATCTACACTTCAGCTGCGGAACCCTAAAAAAAGCCGATAATTTGTTCGCTACTGGGCATTAACTGCATGTAGCTAATCAGAGATACTGGTTCCGTCGGAAGCAGGGTCCAAGTTAATTCCCCCCCCCCCAATTGTTAAATATTTCGGGGGCGTAAAATTATTGAAATCTTCGTTGGGGGGCAACCGTGAATTGGGAAAGCGCCAATTTATATCAGGTATCCGCCCCTTCCATTGTATGCGGGGAGTTCCATTTGAGCTCCATTTGATTCATCGTGACCCGGGAATAAAGAAATTTGCTCTTCGTAATTTGGGAACCCGACCCCCCCTTGCCCCCCCCCCCCTTCGTTTATCCCTTCAAATCAAATCAAGGCATGTATCTTGAGCGTCTATGTAATGCCCCAACACAAGATTCATGTTTCAAGCACTGACGACCTTGCGCTGGTGAAATACTGCGGGCCATTCATTTCGCAGATGGAAAAGTGTCTCAACCAGGTTGGGGTAAGGCCCTGGAGGGTGGGGGAGGAGGGAGGCCTCCGCCAACTCATGCCCTGGGGATCCGCCTCAGATAATGTTTCCCCAAATCATTGCTTACATCCTCTAAATTATTACCTTAAGTGAACGTGACCCTGTAGACCGGGTCAGTCACCGGGCTCTCGGGATCCTCTTGCTGTCCTCTGTCAGGTTATGTGGTGTTCCTTGTCACTACGTGATACCCCGGCGTCCCATTGAATTGGATTCGGGTCATGTGTTCCGGTTATCCGGGTGATTTGTGAATCTCACTGTGCCACGCTCGTCCATGTGTTTCGCGCTATATTTACTTCAGGCCAGCTGGCCAGATTGGAAAATTATTAACAATTAGTTTTTTGTTCCAGTAAAGTGGTTATTTTGGTGTAATTTATCCTGAGAATCGCAGAATTTGTTTTATTGCCAAGATCAATACATAATTATTGCATAAATTCATGAGATCGAAGTTACAATAAACTAGATCAGCACAGTATATTATGGCATAAGCATGGTTTAGCTCAGCGTCCGGGTGGGGTTTGTGATATATGGCTAGACCCCCCCCCCCCACTCTACATTCGACACTCCACCGGCACAAATGTAATGGAAGTAGGCCCCAGACTCCTCCCCCACCCCCCACCCCCACCCCCAACTTCTTCTCACCCTCACTGGTACGAAAACATAACCTCCCCCGGCCTGACTGCGCCATTAAAACACTCGCCTGCCGGACAAAGGTAATTACGGGGTGTCTCGCAAAAAGGAAACATGCATCCGTCCTGGGTAGCGCTGCAGATTTACTGCGAAGACTTCCGCGACATCGCGCGTAACTTACACAAGGCAGGTCGGGGACCTTGGGAGTCGTTAGGACGCGGGGGGGGGGGGGGGGGGGGACGCGCCGGTGGAAGCGCCCCCTGGCGAACGGTGACTGAGTTAGGATGTTCTTCGCTGGAGGGCGCTGGCGCCTGGATGACCCAGGTGGTGGTGGTCAGTGGCCGTTGATGTATGGCACGCCGCTGCACCGCGCGGGGAGACGGTAATTGTTTCTGACCAACGCCGGCCGCTCGGCCATCAGACCCGTCGAGGACGCGAGATTACCGAGGTCGGAGAAATGCGTAGCGTGACCGGTCACCTTGCTGCCTCGGTGCTCAGTGAGAAATTCAGAGGAGATTTCTTATAGTCTGTAGTTTGTGTTTGAATGTGAGTGGGGGTGGGGAGGGGCGGAGGGCGGGGTGGGGGGGGGGCGGAGTGGTGTTGGTCGGGGGTGAGGGGGTCGGTGTCATGGGGAATAGGGTGGGGGTCGGGGGTGAGGGTGGAGGGGGTTGGTGTCTTGGGGCATAAATCTCGATACGAGTTCCGTATTCTACTGATACGGGGGGGGGGGGGTGGGGGGTGGTACACCACAATAGCCACTCCCCATCTTCCTGTAGATCATCTAGCGACCAAGTGGACCGCTGCCTGGCTTTGACTGGACTATCAATAAAACATGAGCAGTGTTGGTTGGCCTCACCACGCTTATCATTCACAGATCCCATGGGAACGAAGGCGGAGGGGGACGGGGTGTGGGGTGGGAGGGTCACCTCACCTGCACTCCAAGAGACAAGGACACCACGACCCCCAAGCTGAGACCCCCAGGCCCCACTCCCACCTCACAGATCCATCTCCACCTCACAGACCTACCATCACCCCCACACAGCCCCTCCTTTCACCCCCCAGGGGAACCGAGAGTTGCACCTCTTCACCTACAGTTGTGTTACTTACGGCGTGTCGCCCTCAACGTGAGGCGGTCATTACGGCGGAGTTCCCCCCGGTCCTCTTGACGGAGGCATGGCCACATGTCTTGTGTGTGTGGCCTATATATGCTAAAGTAAGGATTCTGGACGGGCAGTACACCATCTTTGGCTGTAGTCACGTGCCCCGCGATGTGTGACATTGCGACTTCAGATGACTTGCTGAAGAAAACGCTCGGGCCTCAATATATATGGTGGATCATAATCTTATATTTAGTTTTCTATAATCTATTTTAGTTACCTCGCTCGGTTTTCTAATTTTTTCTTATGGGGGAGGGGATGCAAGAGGTATTTCCGTTCCTCGCGAATGGGCTTATCATTTCTCCGTGAACTGCGAATGAGGAAAATAATTCTTCGTGAAGGGGGAATGGGATATTAGTCGACCTTCGTGATCAAGGATTTTCATTAATCGCGAACTGGGAATGTTAATACTAAACAACCGTGAATCGAGAAATCGCCAATTTGTATCATGTATCCGCCCTTCCTTTGTCACCTTTGTATGCGGGGCTTTTTTTTTCGTTTTAATTCATTGTGAACTGGAAATAAAGTGATTTATGTTTTTGCCAAAGGCGCGCATCCTTAAAATTTAGGCCTGCTCATGATTTGTTTTTTAACTGTTTCAAGATTTGCGTTGCGCCGCGCCGATTTTGCTCTCGAAGGTTATATGTGCGTGGGGAATTTTAGTGTCAAGGCGTTGTCCTCCGTTGCGTGCCGTGGTCACTGCATGGATCCAAGCCGGAAACTAGGTTCTTCCACAGCCTCACCTCCGCGCCTAAGCTCCCCGGCAAAAAGTGTTCCGCGCGCAAGCTCTCCGCGCGGTGGCGAAGGCAGAGATTGCTCCGCGCACAAGATCTCCAGCTCAACGCGAAGTCTTAAATACCGATTTCCGCACAACCGTTATGACGAGTGAAACACTCAAGTGTAGTGAAACACTCAAGTCATAACGGTTGTGCGGAAATCGGTATTTAAGACGTAATTTCCAACATTTCTCCCATGTTTAAAAGTTTTGTTCGCCCAAGGAAGTCAAAATTTCAGACAACTGAACGACTTTTTTCAACCGTAGAGGACACTAATTAATGTAATTGCTTTATTGTTATGCCTTGCAGCCGCTATAATTACATTAAACTATGTACTTATTAACTATACATGCGTGGTGGATACATGGTGATAACCATAAATGTGATATCAGTGTGTGAAAAGTTGCGACCTTAGTCCACACGCCTAAGATTCTCAATCTATTATTATCGTATAATAACGTATTTGGCCGATACAGGTATTCATGTGAAATTAAGACAACAACAAGCAGATGTGCTTAATATCAAAATGTTTATTTTACATTCAAAAGATGTTAAGTATGTACATATATAGCCGGCGACGACCATGCTTGAGCCCGGTCGCCCTCTTATAATCACCGTCAGACAGCGTGAGGCGGCACACCATGTACTTATACAAAACAGGGGTCAAAGGAAACACAAAATAAACACCGCGGCTGGGGCCCCGAGCAGAAAAGAGTGGGTAGCTCCCAGCCTTGCGAGAGGCACAACACGCTACGTTAGGCCAGTATGTCCCCGTAACAAAGGGAATTGAACAGAAGAGATATAGAAAACAGAAAAGCAACCGATAAGGCAGATAAGAAGAAGGTGAGACGAGCGAGAAGGAACAGGTACATTAATTAATAGAGCCTCGGTAGGCTAAAGTCTACTTCATAGAAAGCATGAATGCAACTTCTCCTAATAACATTGTAATTTTGTCGCTATGCGCTTTCCATAGCACCCGGAGCGGATTGCCTTTTTGACCGCTGCACATACAGCAAGACGATGTGATCGCCAAAAGGATACGCTACATCAGTTCGGTGTAGCTTATGCTACAATATAATACCAAGAACAAAGAAAAATTGTTATCAAAACCAAAATAAACCATCTTCCCCCTAACTAGACACAGCCTACGACAGATTCTACGCTTTATATGCCAGCACATGTTGTTGTATTTATAAATAAACCCCGTCGCTCCCAATGGTTTCATAAATACACGAATACGTGTAAACTACATTGATTTGGCTGAGGCCGCATCCATGCTCATCTTTTCCAGGTAATAATATCAGACTATTGCGCGGCCTATACCAAATACGTATTAAGTACGAAGCCTTGCGGGAATAAATGACAATAAATAAATAAAATATCGACCATAGTGAGGCGTTTTCGAAACCATAGTCCGAGCAATTTAATTGGGTTCTCCAGTGTGTGAAAAGGATGTTAAATTTAGATGGAAGTTTGTTTAGCGGGAACCAGACCTTCGCGCCAGGTCTTCTAGACAATAACAATCAGCGCCAGCAGTCACTCATTCAGATGGCTTCTAGGCGGAGGCAAGTTACCAAACGTGTAAGCAATACAGACAAGTCATCAGGAACCAAGAAAACCAAAGAGCGCTTTCTGTATTTCTCATGCCTCACAAAGCTGGATTTGTGACCGTTTCACGTTGAAGATGCGACAGACACGGAGCAAACCGCTCGACTCAATGATACGATATTGTAAACGGAAGAAAACCGGCCGAGTATCGAAATATGTAAATTGTCGTCTACAGGAAGCCCCATCACCGCCAGCGAGATATAAATGAAAAGCCACGCGTAAAGTAGTTCCCTTTGAGAAATAATCACTTGGCACTGAGCAGCAAAACACAACTAGGCCTAGAAAGCAGACATCTATAGTTTACAAGCGAGTAGTTGACTGATCGGATCCCAGAGGCCCGCAGTGCCCCAGGCGTACTCCAGTTCATCAGACTAGAACTGTATGACCGGCTGATACGAAACAGAGCCGCTCACCAACCTAAAGCTCCGTCAAGTCTTCTCTACAGTGAGATCTTCGTGTGAAAAAAAAGACAAATCCTTGCTTGGGCGGATTTTTAAGGGGGTAGAGATGTTCCTCGTTCTAACTAGCCACGCAGGAAACAGAGGCGGTTCCTTGGTATGGGCTTCACAGAGGGTGACATTGGAAAAAATCACGTTGAGATTAGTAAGTAAAAGTCACGTCTACAAGTGTACAAAAAAGGGACAAAACCTATAATGAAAAACAAAACGCCCCTCACAGAAGCTTTCCACCCTGACGGTTAACTTACACACATATCTTGAGCATTCCTGAGTCAGCCACTCCCATATACTAAGCCATACCAAACAAGACATCATCACCGTAGGGTTAATGCGAGTAACTTGACTTCGTTCTTCCCCAGGTTTATATTAATTAACGTATTTATTCATCATTACCCATAATATTAAATTCGAAACCCATCTATATCATATAAAAAATACACCGCAACACGTCAACCCGTCTTGCTCCAGGATGTAAGGTTGATATTTTTCATGGGTGAAGTTCATTTTTCTGTCTTATTGTCTGTTGCTTACTCGCCTGTAGCGTATCGGGGAACATATCGGCAGCTGCTTTGTTGAACGCGAGGGAAAGGAGCCAGAAAGACCAGCTGATAGGACAAAACATACGCATTAATCCAAAGGGGGTGGTGGATGGGGGGGGGGGGGTGTGCAAACCAAACCTAAAGTAATGTTACTTACAAAAATAAACATCCAGTAATACTACCCTAGATGAAAAAAACGCTATACAGGGAAGTTGACAAAGGTAACGTTTCTTACTGTACAATAGACCGGCGAGATATGTTTCATATTACTTCCAAATTATTAGGGCTTTTGTATTGATTTTAAACGGAGTATAGATTGCACTGATGCAATTCACACGAAACAAGGACCAAAGCGTAAATACAAACTTTTTTTGATAAAGGCAGAATTAACCGATTTTGATTCGAAAGCATTAGTAGTAACACAGGTCATATATCTGTGGTACAAACGATTCGCTCGTGCCACAAGTCTAGTGTTGGTTGTCATGACGATGTGGACGCTGGATTCGTCAGGTTTTCATAGGGTGGTGTTAGCGCAGAAACCTTGGCAACAGACGCCCAATACTGATTCCCCGACACCACCAGGCCTATCTACAAATTACTTTAGTTAACGCAACTCAACTAACGTAACGTACTCCACACTAGGTAATCGAATCCCCGACTTTAACGCTCCTGAACACACCGCCGGCCACCGGCTATACACAAGCAGCTACTACTACTATTACAAACATAATTCAACGCAGTGAGACACTTTCGTATCAGCGTGTCCTAGGTTAGATGCTTCCAAAGTATCTAGAGCTGCAGAGGGTATGCGTGATATCTTTGGTATACGTTCCCACTCTATTCAAAGTTCCCCGGGCTCTTTTTCTTTAGAAATGCGGAAATATATCTCGGCTTTGAGAGTTCGTTTTCCATCATGATAAATGGGTGCCGTAGCTGACGTCATAAGACACATTCGTCGTCCAATCAGGGGGTTGTCAAGAGAATTTGACATTAAACTCACATAGGGATGCCTATTATACAAACAAATGGCATGTTCGACCAAGAGTAGGGATATTGAACGGGACACGAATAATATTTCATTGGCATTCCATAGCCGATCGAAACATGAGGCTATATACGAGCGACTGCACAAAACTCCCGAAGGGGCGGATTAGCCTTTACACAAGTGACTTGTTTGCTTATTGCCAGTTAATTAACGGATGTACATCACAAAGCCACACCCACAAATAAACAATAAACCCAACGGGTGTGGCGTCAGAGCCGGCGTCGCTAAAGACGCTCGCGTTGTCATGGCAAACAAAATGTCTTTAGGGATCAAGTGAAGCTTATCGGTTGTCTAATGTATCCAACTTAAACACGACATCAAATTCTCGAAGAACAATTGACAACGAACACCAGAGATAGTGAGGGACTAAGCTACTGCGTTATCAACGAAAGTTCAAATACACGCACCCCAGTTAAACCAATTTTCGATTTTTATTCCATTACGCCGTGCAACGATATCTTAAAAGGAAGATATTTTGCTAAAACCAGTTGGAACACTACAGTGGAGCGAGTAACTGCTACACATTCTCAAATGACCTTTCATACAATAAACTTTACACTATACAAACATCATATAGCGCTTACAAACGCCAGCAGTGCAAACACGCTGGGAACAGAGCTGGCTCGGAATTGGCCTAAAATATATATATATATATATATGTTATTACTTCTTCACACGAGAACCTGTGTTCCCCATGCAACATGGCATGGAACTGGTTTGCACTGCGAAAACACATCAACCTTGAACAATTGACGACAAAACCCGCCCACTGGACCGCTTTACAAACAGACATTAACACGATATAGACAATACTCAACGCTTCCCACCCTAACACTAGTCACACAGAGCAGGACGCGTGAAAACACACACACAAAAATAGTGCCTTCCTCTGGCAACCCCAGACGTTATACACGAAACAAAGACATTTGTGTGTCGTGTGCAGATTTGATCACAGCATACCTCGGCTAGCGAATTAACCCCTCTGTGCGGGCTTTGGGAACGGCGGGGCCATAAAGAACAAACTACAGATGACACCCAGCGTCAGTGAGACATAATCATCGACACAGTTTAACCTTTGGCGGGGTTGCCATCGTTACAAAAAAACACCATTGTTAAATACCATGGTAACGTCACACGAGGAATAATAGGTTTCAAACCCATTGCGGAGTCGGCATTGCTTTAAGAGGGCGATACGGTGCAACAGACAATCCCATAAAGACGCCATCTTGCGAAGGTGAGATGGTCCAAAGTTTTCTTTTATTTAGATAATGTGGCCAGCGGACAATTCGGGATATTAAAGTCACTATTTTAGTGCGAGGCGAAACATTCTGAGCTGACCAAATTGTAACCCCCAAGTGACACAACGCGCAATGATACATCGATTGGTCGCAGTGAAGCGGCTGTTCTGACAGAGAAACACACATGTATATTTGCATATAAACTACGTGTTTCCGGATGTTTATATCATGGTAGAGATTGGGGTGAACCTTGGGGGCGGCACTCAATATACAAGCAAGATCCTACGGAATAGTCAAAGATGCAAACTTTTAAAAAGTCAAATGCAACTTTTCGCCTGCATGTATTTCATAAAACACGGAACATGACCAGCATTGACCAAAGTCTACTTCGCCTCTGTGGGTTACTTTCAGACGTGATTTGGATCTCGGTAAGCTTGGCTTGACCGTTTGTCCGGCTGGCCAGGCAGTCATAGGGCCAGCTGACGGCTTTAAGGCACAGCCAGGTCCACTCCCAATGCCGCGTGTGGTCGGTCGAACGTTGCATAGATATAAACAACTGCTGTAGTTCTCTCCCAGCGCGATCCCATAGTTATATCTCAATCATAAACGTGGTTCTCTGATAGATAGCGATGTTATTTTTTTCCCCAACGTTTTTCACAAAATAGTTTTCCCCACTTTTTCTTTTTTTTACAAATATTGTTTTTTTTCATAATTTGCATGATAATAACGTAACTTTAATCGTAAATCGTTTTGCGGGTGAAACAAGTAACCAAACACGTTTACTTATGAACAATGTCCCCTATTTCTTCAATGTTTCAGTAAACAGCTCACGTATTACTCGCACATTATTAATATCATAATCGACCGCGTGGACCCTCACATGGAAGATTAATCCACCGTAAGTCCGCTTGTCACTGTTTCAATGATCTCCCATTTATAACGACGAACCAATACCCAACATTGTCGCTGGCTTTCACTGAGCCCTGATTTTTCAGCCGTCGACCACCTGCTTAACCGATCCGCCGCCACTGTTATTAACCAATGAGAACGCCTGTAAGATGGAGACGCGACAGAACAAAAAAGATCGCAATCGACAAGCTGCAGTGACTGTAGTTGGCATGACGACGCTCCTCTCGGACGCTGGATCGTCGCGGCCGCGTCTCGCAGGGTGACGGGGGCGGGGCGGGGCGGGGCAGGGGGAGGGGGATGGGGTGTGTCTAGATCCCGAAGCCCTCCCCCCACCCCCCTGCCGATGATGAAGACCCTGTGCCTCCGGATAACCAAGAGTCCCGGTGTCATTGTATCCAAGTGACCCTTCTCCTTTCACAGCCAGATGACAAAGAAACACCAAAAACATGGCTTTGTCGCATTACATAATTACGACAGCAGATATAATGTAAAAAATACCGTTACAGATGACTATCACATTGGCCACCAGATGGCGCCGCGACCGGGGATTACCGTGTGGAGTCACGGTTGTGGTGGTGCGTGGGTGGAGGGGGCCGCTGCATCACTGGTGCCCGTAAGTAAGCTCCCCTTCACTTCACTCCTCATCTGTAGCGCCAGCGTCGATCATGCGTCACTTCCGGTGGTACATTGGCTGGCGGCGCACGTGGTTATTATAACCACGTGGTGGGTCACGTGCAAATCACGTCGTCACTATGACAACGCTGGTGTAACTGTTACGCCGCCGCGTCCGAAAGCCGTCCAGCATCTCGCAGTCCGTGCGGCCGCCCCGCCCCGCCCCGCCCACCCCGCGGCGGGGCACTCCAGTCAGTCCGCGCTCCCTGATGTGTGCAACCCGGGTCACGTGACTAGTGCTTCCTGGTCAGGAACAGGGCGGCGAAGATTGAGATGGCGGCGATGCCGAAGATGGCTCCGAGCGTGGGCCAGCCGACAGTCTCCGGGACGTAGCGTAGGGCGGCCCTCTGCAACACAACAACCACAGGGTCAGTTAATACAGGGCTAACACAACCACAGGGTCAGTTAATACAGGGCTAACACAACCACAGGGTCAGTTAATACAGGGCTAACACAACCACAGGGTCAGTTAATACAGGGCTAACACAAGGGTCAGTTAATACAGTGCTAACACAAGGGTCAGTTAATACAGGGCTAACACAAAGGTCAGTTAATACAGGGCTAGCACAAGGATCAGTTAATACAGGGCTAACACAATAGTCAGTTAATACAGGGCTAACATAAGGGTCAGTTAATACAGGGCTAACACAATAGTCAGTTAATACAGGGCTAACATAAGGGTCAGTTAATGCAGGGCTAACACAAGGGTCAGTTAATACAGGGCTAACACAACCACAGGGTCAGTTAATACAGGGCTAACACAACGATCAGTTAATACCGGGCTAACACATCCACAGGGTCAGTTAGTTTGCAAACTAGAGTAAATGTTAATACAGGGCAAACAAAGGGAGGCGGGTTAGTTAATAAGTTTACATTATTTTATTATCTATCAATAAAAATTGCGTTTCTTTCTTTTATTAAACCAGCAGGAGTGATGTGATAATTATGACATTTCGCTTTAACCGAAACATTTAAAAAAGTAACATCAAGGAAGAACAAACAACACAGAGCCTATAATGTCGACTGACGAAGGAGATATGTAAAATAAATTTGCTAAACAAAAGTGTAAACCTGTGTAAATCACATGAAATAAGTTTCACAGTGAGATATCTTTTTGCCTTTTGACATTCATTGTCGCCACTAAGAAGGCTTATCTTAACGCATGATATACGCGCATGGGTGGATATCCAGAGGGGCTTGGCGCATTAAATACTATCTCTCATCGCTTTAGTTCCTCAAAGCGCTCTTCATGGCAATTTCCAAAAGGGTTATAAAAAATAACACTTTGTTACAAATCGAAAGGACTAATTTCCGCCCGAGCGGCTTAGCAACAATCAACACCAGCTGCTCTACAGAGTCCGCTCTTCCCTTGTCTCTAAATAAAATAAAATAATACCCATGAGTAATCGATGTTCCACGGGGCGCGAAGTACGTAGACTCCAGAAAACCTATTCGGCGCCCGGGCGGCAGAAATGGAAATCAGGTTGCGAAGAGAACTAATCAAGTCCCATTATCCGGCCTCTTATCTGCCGCACCCGGGGATAACCTGATGCAATTCACCCCCCGAGGGTGGCATCTAACCCCCTCCCCTCCCCTCCCCTCCCCCATTTCCGGACCCCACCCTTCACGTTTCTGGGACGCCCCCTTCCCCGCGGGTGAAGTCTTCACTGGTTATTACATGGAAGCAATTAAAAAGCGCACAATAAGGCCGCCTGGTGGCGGGCTGTGCAGTATCAGTCCCCGCTAAGTGGGGTGAAAGAGGAACCAACGTTTTTAACAGCAAAGGGGTGTGGGGTTGAGCTCCCGGAGAGGAGGAGGGGGGTGGGGGGAGGGGGAATTCAGCGGCAGGGGTCACTTTGGGTGGGTGAGTGAGTCCGGGGGATGGAGACGTCACTTCCTGTCGGCGGTGATGGAGGGGAAGGGGGGGGGGGGCGGGCGAGCAGGCGCGCGAGGGGGACACATCCTGAAGTGATGGCCAAATGCGCTGTTGCTTCCTTTGTCTCTCGGGCGCCAAACATTATCGGAGATTTCGTTTGTGGGGATATTCATTGATCGCGGGGTAAACTGTGATGGGATATTAATGTTTCATTACCGACGGGATTGCAGAGTGGAAGGGATGAGGGGAAAGGTAATGGCAGAAGACGGGGTCCCTTTTTTATATTTATTTCATGGCTCTGATCCCATTGGCTGGCTGTCTGTGTCTGTCTGTCTGGTCGTCGGTCGGTCGGTCCGCCTGTCTGCTTCGTCGCCGCTTAGCGAGTGGATCTCTCGGGAGTGAAGACAAAGACCCCGGGACACGAGCGATTTTAATCAGACATCAGGGAAAAAAGGAATCTGGCGTGCAGAGTATGTGCGGGAGTGGGGGGGGGGGGCTAGGGGTAGAGACAAACGGCACCGTCAGGGTGTAGGTGGATGGGCAGGATGTGGGTGGGGGTGGGGGAGGGGTGGTGGAAGTGAAGGGGGAGGGGCTGGGGGTGGAGGTGAGGGGGGCGGTACTCGGGAGGTCGACACCACATCATCTAGCTAATGGGGCAGGACTGCCAGAGGTAGGTAAGGGAAAGGCAGGCTGGGGGTAAGGGGGTGTGGGGGCGGGGGATGCGGGGGTGGAGGGTGGGGTGGGGCTTCTCTACAGGGGAGCGGGCAGCGGGAAGAGAAGAAAGGAAACGGGAAGGGATTCTCGGGAAGGGAGGGATCGAGAGGTGGAATCGGGTAGGGATGGGGTTGGGGGTTGGGAGGGGGGGGGGTGGAGGGGGGGTCCGGCTAAGGAGGATGGGAGGGGGTGGTGGTTACAAATATCGGGCGACGATATTGGTGATTGCAACTGTAAGGGAAGGGGAGGGGTGGGAAGAGGGGTGGGTGGGGCGGCTGGAAGGGGATGGGTGAAAAGAGAGGTCAGTGCGGCGGGTGGTGGCTGGGAAGGGGAGGGAACGAGTGGGTGGGTGGGAAGTGGCTGTGGGGGGGGGAGGGGGGGGGGGAGGGGGGGGAGGGGTGAAGTATGACGGGGCGAGGATCGTCGAGGAGAGAAGGCTTTCATCTCGCGATGAGATCATCACCTAGTCCCCTCCCCTCCCCCACGTCACACGTCTCTGCCGTCCCTCATCCTACCCCCCCCCCCCCTCCTCTGCGCCCCCCCCCGTCCCCACCGCCCCCAGGTCGCCCATGCCCTGCAGGTATTGTGTTCAAATGTCCCCCGGGAGTCCACCGTGGTACGGACCAACACTGGGGCGAGATGACGTCTCGGGGCCAAATCGCCCCGCCATCCACTTCCGGCTTTGTCCAGCGCCATCTAGCGGGGCGAAGGGGAAGCATAGCCAGTGGGGGGTGTGGGGTCGGGGAGGGGGGGGGGTAGAGAAGGTTTGTATGTGTCGACTCACCACTGGAAAGGGTGAATGAGCAAGGTAGGGTGGTGTTGGAGGGTGGGTAGACGGGGGATAAGGGACGCCAAATAGAAAGGGTCGCGGGGTCAGTTTAGATGGCGGGGAGAGGAAGGTGGGTGGGTGGGTGGTCAGGGTGATGGGGGGCAGTTAGCGTGCGGGGTCGGATAAAGTGGCGGCGGAGTGTTGGTGGAGGGGGTGGAGGCGGAGTGGTGGTAGGTGGTGGTGGTGTAGTGTGGGTGGATAGGGTGGCGGTGGAGTGTGGGTGGATGGGGTGGCGGTGGAGTGTAGGTGGATGCGGTGGTGGTGGCGGTGGCGGCGCGGGTGCGGGGGATGAAGGAGAGGGGGTGGGGTGGGGGGAGGGGGTGGCGATAACCAGGATGAAGCAGTTTCTGATGACGATAGCGATAATTAGCATCCGTCATGTCGCTGACGTGCCGCTCGACCCGCCCTCCGGCGGCGAGGGCACTCGACCGTGGCGGGTAATGGCGGAGACCGGGGTGAGGGGGTGAGGAGGTGAGGGGTGAGGAGGGTGGCGGCGTGTGGGGGGGGGGGGGGTGAAGACTGCATGGCAGGACTTGACGAGACAGGAAACGGGACACGCTACGGACAGAGATTGTAGTGTGTAGTGGTAGTTGGGTGAGGGTGGGGGGGGGGGGGGGGGGTAGGCGAGTGCTGGGTGGGGGAGGTGGTCGTGTTAGACGGTGGCAAAAGAAAGGAAGGACTGAGGGAGGGTTATTGAAGGAGCAGAGGGCTCACACGCCAGTCAGAGCCACCCCTCGCAGACAATGGAGCGATGGGTGTAATCCAACACCCACCCACCACCCACCCCACCTCGCATCCCCGACACCCTCTGAGACACACACACCTTTCAGCTCCACCCCGTTACTCCTCCATCCCTACCTCCCCCCTCCCCCGGACCCCACCCCCACTCCCCTCCTCTCATCCCTGCAACTGGCTCCGTCAAGTGCGCAAAATTAAATTTCCTCCATGGCGACTCCTTCCTGGGGCAGTGTTTATGTGGCAGCGGCCACAATGACAGGCGTCACCCCCCCCCCCCCTCTCCCCCCATTCCCCCACCCAACCCCTCGCCACGGGGAGCGCTGGCGGTGGCGGCAGGGGGGGGGGGGGGTGACTGTGGGGGTCGCTGTTGCCACAATAGCGCCAGCCCCGCCTTCCTCAACACCCACATACCCTCCCAGCGATTCACCCCCACCCCCAAGGCCCCACCCCACCCCTCCAGCTATAAACACTTCAACCACGAGACATTGGATTAGTAGTCTCGATATTTAGTGTTATTAACAATACACAGATTATCGCCCGCTCACCCGCCCAGTCGGTCGGCTTCCCACTTGTAGTATACCTGTCTGACTGGGTAGAGGGAGAAGAAAGGAGTCACTTCTGCCCGCATACAGTGGCCGGATGGGTGGGGATGGGGGTGGGACGCCCTCACTAAGACCCGCCCATCACATAACCTCCCCTTGGAGGCGTCTGACCTTCACAGACACATCTTGGCTGTAAATAACAGCCTGCCTTAATTCATAACAGATTTTTCGTCTCCGCCTGAGACTGGGCGTGTGGGCGAGATGCATTTTATTTATCGCCGACCTCTTGACCTTGGAAGCGAATTTTCAGTCATAAAAGTTGATGTAAGGCGAATAAATAACTTTAGGAAGTTATTCTCAGTTTAATTCATTATGCTTCAGATTTCCGTGCGAGCGACGTGCGGGCAATCGAGAAAGTCGTTAGCTGTCTTTCCGAAAGGGGGCGCTAGTGGATGATGTCCTCACAATGCTGTGATGCACGAGGTTATATCCAGAAAGCCTGGATGACCTCGATGGAGTCAAGGACGAGGGAGGGGGGCGGTGGGGGGGGGGAGGCGGGTTACATTTAATAGTGCTATTCAGCCACAAATTGAGAGCTTAAGAGAAGATTTTTTCCCCACAGTTCAAGTGATACCACGTGATTTATCCTCTCATAACGATAATTATTCATCCGATATTGGGTAATAAAAAAACTTGCACAGTACAAAGAAAAAAGAGGAAACAAGTATCGGTGGACACTTTTTTTAAACATATTTCGCCTGCTTCAATCTGTGTTATGTGCGTACACGACACACGGGAGCAGTGACCGTAACTATTTTTTTATACTTTAAGTTAAGTCAAGTTAGTTATCGTGTATCGCACTTTCCGGAGACTACCGTAACCATGCATTGAGAGACTGTAAATTTGTATTTTAGTGTTCAAGAGGAGGCAGGATAGATATACTCAAGATGACGGCCAAGAGGTGCCATAATTGTTAAATATTTAGTTCACGGACTGACAAGAGCGTCCCAGCGCCTCATCGACACAAAACGTACTTATTTGCGATGTATTTTTTAATATTTCATATTTTTAATATATATTCAATTTTCTTTGACATTTCACGCCATTTTAAGGTAGAAATCACTTACTATGTCACATCCCACCAAGGTATTTTTGTGTGTGGGCCCCCCCCCCCTCTGTTCCCCGACCATGATAGCCATAAGTATGTGCCACTTCATTAGCCTGGTATTCACCCCAAAGGCTTTGTGCCCAATGGGGAAGGGCTATATTTACCCTAAACTAGATGAGCACCCTTCAACGCCACCCCGCCCTCCCCTTCCATAAGCCGCCACCCCATACCCCGTCACGTGGCCCCTTGGGAAATAAGATTGCAACGCAAACCCTCCTTAATTCTCTTCCCGGGCACCGGCCTCTCCCCTTCGGTGACAGGTCTCGTCAACAGGTGAGGGGAAATGAGTGGGGGGAGTGGGGGTGGGGGGAACCCAGGCGGTCACGTGACCTGCCTCGCGCCCCCTAGCGGTCGAACAAAGCGACGGGCGGGGAAGGCGGGGGTGAGGGGCGGAGGGGGCGAAGGGGCGATTCTCGGGGGCGGGTAACCCCAGCCGTGTCCCTGTCTAATGACCACCCTGGCCAGCGGACCACGTGTTTCTGTCTGTCTG
>OZ025248.1:62742289-62775440 GCA_964019135.1 Arenicola marina
AGATATGACTCTAATGAATCGAAGGCACGGCCCGGAACTTATCTAATACTATTTTTTTGGTTTAACATTTTTTCCGTCAGCGCCCAGCCTGGTATCTCATTTTCACACCGTAATGGCTATACAAAAACCAGTAATAATCAGATTTGACGGCTTGCTGAGCATGCCTCCCCCCCCACCCCCTCTCCCCCCGAGTGGACAGGATATTGATCTCGCCCGAAGCTGCGGAATTCTTATGTCACCTCCTTTATTGACCCGTTGTGCCATATGTCTGTCCCTCACTCTGTCCGCCGCGGACAGGACTTCATGTCGTCAGGTATCCTGTCACTAGCGTGTTGTTACCCAGCACGCGAGGAGACCAGTCACCCTCCCAACCACCCCCCGTGCCTGTCCACGCGGCCTCGGCCTCGGCATCGCCCTGAGGCAAGCAATCAATGCCATCAGCCCAAACGGGAGAAAACGCAAAGAAAAAGAGCCCAAATCCGCCGTGGAAAAAAACATACTAAAACGGAAAATAATCTTCTTCTGATAATCTCCGAGAGAGAAATCTACCGAGTCCGAATCCCAGGAAAGGGTCATCGGAGGGAAAAAAAACACCCACTCCGCTGTCATCCCGCACGAGGACGATGTTCTGATTGCACCACGACTTCATCCCTCTGTTTGTTTGGGGGAAAAAACTCAAACTAAGCAAGGCACAAAAGGAGTTATCTACTCCAAACCAGAGCTGAAATTTTCTTTCTTTTTTTTCTCTTTCAGAGGGGTTGTTTTGCTTTCATCAAGAGCACGCGAGATATCGAACTTAGCGCGCTATCGACCTGAGGAGAAACTCGCAAAAAGCTGCTACCCGCTCGCCTCATGCGGCTAATCCCCAGCTCTCCGCATTTACTCAACAAGGCTGCCGTAACAAAACACCCCATACCTTTGTGATTCGATGTCAGAGGTTTCTTTATTCTATTCAGCCGTTATCCCAAGCAATGCTTTGAGAGCGGCAAGAAGTTTTTTGGGAGTTCTTTTTTCTGCAATTTTTCAAAAAGACGACGACGACGCGTAGCAGGCTTAGTTGCCACTGGGCTCCCACTGGGGACTTGCTGCCCCCGACAGACACCAGAGGGAGCCGCAATCGGCCTGCGGGACCGTGTCTGGCATTATTACCCCATCTCAGCGGTACTTATCGCCTGATGTCAAGTTGCCCTTTGAATAGAATGCAACATGACGGCCGTCAAAGTCTTTATTTGAACTTTTTTGTTGTTGAATATCTCTTTTATATTTTCCGCGGCCTAAAATTCATTACCTTTCTCCCAATGTTATCTGTTAATAAGCAGGTTATCTGTTCACGCAGCATGGCGCCATCCTTTCAGTTTTAACTGGCCCCTATAAATGTCGGCAACAAGTTTCCGCCTAATCACAAAAAGCGCTAAAAAAAAAACCGAACCGCCACATCTTTCGTCATCTTTACCGTTGCCGAGGATCAATCTCCACCATGATAGAGGGCGCTGACTACAGATGTCGCTCCTCGCGCCAACGCACTCTCGACAGGAAGTCTCGGCTTTTTAATTCCCATCATTCCCTGCAGGGCCCCGCCGAGCCCCGCATGGCCCCTGAGGCCCCCTGAGGCCCCCGGCAGACCCCCCGCCACCCCCGGGCGGCCCGACCCTCAGCTGTTTACACAGCCAAACGATCGTTTATCGGAGTACGACGGCAGGGGGACCAACGACCCAGTGTGGTTACATCAGACGCCGCAGTGGGGCGCCACCGTCTTTGTTTACCAGCGCCCCGTAAACGGTCCGGTCGTAATTCTCTCTCTCTCTCTCTCTCTCTCTCTATATATATATATATATATAAACATTGACGCCAGCCATCGATATACACTTTATTGGAACCCTTTATTGGTCATTTCAGAGCCATCGTAGGAAAAACACTAATCGCAAGTGTACTAAATCAATCAATGACTGAATATTGGCCGAAAAGATGGTCAGAGGATTTCTGCCGTTTTATAGCTCATCACACATATGGTTGGTTGCATATTCAGGACGCTTGAACCACACTTGGTCATATCGCGTCACCGGCAGAAGGAACAGCACAGCGGAGCCATGTCCCCGAGGTAACTGCCTGCTCTTTGCAAAGAAGGACATAGGATGTTTATCTTGCGACCACACATATATGGCCACAGCGGGGCTTAAATCATCGATCCACGTGCCGTTAGGCGCTCAGGTGGCTGGTGCGCTCAATGCGAGCGCTCTAACCCATTGAGCTATCGGAGCGGCCCTTTGTCACAAAGAAATAATATTATTACCAAAATTATGACACGTAGAACGGTGCGTGTAAATTCGCACACCCCGGTCGGGGATAAAAAAATAAGGTCAAAGACGTTAATTAACCGACAAGTGCATCGTGTGAAAGGCGATCAGTCACGGTAACAAGCGCCACCAGATGAAGACAAAGTACAAACGGATTACAGGGCCAGTAATGAAGTTTGTCTGAGCCCCGGTAGAGGGCGCTCCACACGTCGCCTGAATCTCGTGGCGTGACCACCAGAGGGCGCCATTGTACGGGCGTCCCTCAATTAGCGCGCGGGGAGGGGGTCCGCGCGTGCAGCGGTCCTCCGGGCGAGTGCACTTCCGGCTGTACCGACGACCAGTGGTCAGTTTGTCACTGTTACAGAGTGGCGGTCAGTTCCATGTAATTGGAGGGTGTCTTCGCGGAATGGAATTAAAATTAGCCCCTCTCATGATTTTTTATCGTACTTGAGCGGTGGACCATCTGGACAGTGCTGTGATACCATACAGTGGTCAGATTAAAGGATGATAGGCGGTCGACGGGGAGTAGAGGAGGGGGAGGGGGTAGGGGCAAGGGAGGGGGGGGGGGCAGCACACATATTAAAATAGAAAAGCCGCTTGATTTAAGAGGAGTGACCAGCACAGCGGCTGTCCAGT
The DNA here is from genome assembly GCA_964019135.1 of Arenicola marina. Classification (NCBI taxonomy): domain Eukaryota; kingdom Metazoa; phylum Annelida; class Polychaeta; family Arenicolidae; genus Arenicola; species Arenicola marina. The sequence goes on from OZ025248.1 coordinate 62,745,220, forward strand.
TAGCAAAGGCACAACAGGTTAAAAGGCCCTGACTCGTCCCCGCCCACCCGAGTCAGTGAGTGAGTGAGTGAGTGAGTGAGTAGATAGCTAGCCGCATGTTATCGGCTCATCTGACCGGGGGACGTGCCGTGGTCAGCGGCGGTCAGCGGTCAGGGCCGCCTGGCTTCCCCGCCATGTGGACGGATGAAAGCCCGGGGAGGTCAGAGCCGGAGGCGCTAGATTAAAGGGACACCACCCGGACCAGACATTCATTACCACGCAGCCACACATCATTATTTCCAGATTAGAGGCCACTTTTAAGGCTCACGGTACGAAATTGATTGACATTTCTCCTCCTCCCTTCTTTCTACCCGTCAAGGCGGGTGAAAATAATGATTATTATGAAAATAAAATGACATCGGCAAATATTGTGATTATAGTTGTGGAACAGACTGGCTTTTTTTTCTCTTTGGGGGCTGGGGGCGTATGGGGGAGGGTGGGGGGGGGGGGCGAGTGAGAAAGAGGGGAAATTAAAAACACTTTCTCCTAAAATAATCTCGTCTTGTTAGCAATTTGCAGCGTCAACTCGCTGTCTTCTTGGCGTGGTCAGCGCTTATTTGGAAGATCACTTTCACGCCTGTTTCCGGCAATTAGTCGCCGCGACGCCGCTGATCAAAGGCCGAAGTCACCGACGTGCGAGGGCCGTAGCTTCAGTTTCAGGGGTTTAGTCGGCAGACCGCGACACGCGCGACCGCTCGTCTTTTTGTCCCGCTCCCTCCCCTTGCCTTGTCCTTCCCTCGCCTCCCCCTCCCCTTGCCTTGCCCTACCCCCGCCTCCCCCTACCCTTGCCTTGTCCTACCCTCACGCCGTACACGACATAGCGCATGCACGGCTAAGTGAGGGTCGCGTCGACTTCAAACGGAACGCTAGTCTCACGCCAAAGACGCCCCCCTCTCAAATTATACCTCTAGGATAAATATTTTGCCAAGCCTAACAGGCATGACTCGCTATAATAGCCGGCTAAAAGGATTTGGGAAACAGTAGGTCAGGATTGTGTTGGGGAGTGAGCGATGAGCTGGGGTCGAGAATTACAGGGGTATTAGCGGCGCTGGGGCTATAAGGACACCCGGGGCGGTGGAGGGGTTGCTACACACGGGGGGGGGGGGGCGGAGTATACGACAGGCCGGCTGGCTGGCTACCTGCAGGGCTAACCCCGTATTGTCCCGATCATCCTTTAATGTCGCTAACTAGGCTTGTTTGCTCCGGCCTGACAGGCCCCAGGGGAAGTATGGCGAGGGTTAGCGGGCCGCCCAGGTCACTGCGACAAGGACCACATCTCATCTTCCATCGCATCTGCCGACCCCCGCAAACTGACCAAGGGGGGGTGGGGGCGTGTATGACCCCCTCCCCGTCCGGGGCTCCCCGGGCCAGGGCAGAAGGGTTACCCGGGGCGTAACCCGCATCTACCCCCGCCTTGACCGTGGTCAGCCCGCGGCCGCACTCGGGCCACAGGTCACTGCGACAGGAAGCTGACCAGGCTTTGATGTGAGCAGAGATTAATGCCGTGTGGGGGCCAAGGGCAGGAAGCAGGCCTCCCCGAGACAGCCACCCCCCTCCCCCCCCCCACCCCACCCCCTCACACTACTGTTATCCTTTACACCGGGCAGTGAGATATGTCCGCCTGATAAGCAATAGCTACAGGGCAATAAATAAAAGCCCCAGCTTTACCCATTGCCTATGCAATCACAATATTTTCCAGGAGTCCCCGACGCGCTAAATATTTGCTTCTTTGATTCCGCGGAGGCCTTTGATACCATTGACCAGCGAAACAATGGCCGAAGAGATACCATTGACCGCTGCCTTGGCGATATCGATACAATGAGCCGCACAAGTACGCGTGACGCTAACAATCTAACAGGCTTTCTAAACACCAACAAATCTGAAAAGTATCCCAATCGAGAGGCCGCAGTAGCGCTTTAATAATGGAGGCGCAAAGTGACAAGATCCGTAACCGACTCGAATGGGAGACGCGTCTTCCAAACAAAAGCTGACTCCCCGAGCACACCCCCCGCCCCGCCCTGGCTCTCACCGGGCCATTAACGTTGGCAATCCCCTCTTTTAATCACGGAGACACCGAGACAAGACTCCAGCGCAGCTGGGACTTGGACTCTCTCCCTAGGGACAGATTGTCTCAACACGAGATTCTCGCCGTCGTTCTCGCCATCATAGACCCAGATCCGCGGGATTTCGCTTGGACAGCCAAACATCCCATGGTACCTCACTGCCATTAGCCGCATTTGTCTCGCTTAAGGAGATTTCTTTTTAACTGGCGGATCAAGAGCTCTTTCTTTGCACACATTTCCTTTAACTGTTAATTGCTCTCATGGAAACTACGCTATAGAGACCAAGGGCATTGATATTGTAATCATTGAATAGAGTTTTCCTTTTTTTTCTTGAATCAATAATTCACGGGGGGTATTCACAATACCTCTTGGGACCCACGTGTCGAGATGTGTCACTAAAATGGGGAAGCGATCACGGATCTCACGGGGAGTCGCTAACCCACAAGTGTGCCACTAACAATGGCCGAGTCATTACTAAATGAAATGATGCGGTGAGGGTCGGACAAAACCCCGACACACCTAGGAGACGTCTCGGCTGTCAGCCCCGCTCCAGTGGACAATGGCCACAGGACAGAGAGCCTCGTCAGTTATCTTTACAACTCCCGCCATGTGGGTATTAATGTTAAATACATGTCCACGCGATTTCATATCCTCGATGTTAACGGCCTTTTCTCAGTTTTCTGACACATGATCATGGGGAATTTTTTGGGGTCGCTTATTTATTTATGGAAGTAATAATCTCGTAGAGCTGTTTGACCAAGAATGGCTTAGATTATCCGCTATCACACTTCACACATCTTCACGAGGAATTTTCCTGAAATTTCTGCCGTATTAGTATTATTCTAACAGACACTACGAGACGGACAAGATGTTTGTGCTACTTGCTTTAGAATGCCTATCCTTTAACTTGTAGTATCGGGCCAACTATATCCATCGTATTTGGGAACAAAGGATCAGAGAAAATAAACCAATGCATTTTGACCCAGGCACCTTTGCACTGACCTAAGTGTCTTCGTAATAACTTTGTGAGGGACAATTTTAATATTAAATTTCCAAGCGATGTGCAAAACAAATGCGCGCTGCTTACATTAAAAAAAGGGTGATTATACCGTAATAATTCGTTTATACGCGCAACACCCCTATCGTACTAAGTTGGTTTATAACAACGATTAGGTATATAAATATTATATAAACTTATAAGAATGCCCCGCCATCTTCACATAATCTCAAACTCTGTCATATACAAACGTGCCCCTCCCCCTCCTACGCGCCGCCGGAATCTTCACACACAATTAGTGACCTGCCCCCCGCGCCCCCCCTCCGCTCGCTAGCTACTCCCCTTACAAATGTTTAAGGGGGGTGGGCAGAAGGATCGGGACAGGCAAGGAGAAAGGATAGACTAGAGCAGAGGCCACAACAAATGTATGGACTGTGGACTGTTGTTGACTTACTCTAAAGAATTAAGTAACAACTGATGTCAGAACTAGTGAAAACGTGTAAAGGACTCCACAAATCGAACCTTATAAGGGTTGCGATCCCATAGCCGGAAGCTCTACAAAAGGGTATCCAGAAGTGGGATGCGATAACCCCATAAGCGACTTCCTCTACGAATGGTGTCAGAAGTGCGATGCGATAACCGCATGAGAGAGAAACACTACAATATCATGATACATTTGGCACATAATAGCGGGGGAGCCTCTGACTTACCCAGCCTCCCTGCTCGGCAATCCACTGGGCGATCTTTTCCGTGATGATGAACTTGACGACGAAGCCGACGATGTTGGAGAAGAAGCCGCGGATTCCGCGCTGGATGACGTTGAGGGCCATGCGGTAGCCGAAGCACAGCAGCGTGATCACGCGGCCCCAGTTGATCCGACCGTCGCGAAACAACCTGCCAAGCAACAACGACAAGCAACCGATGAGCGCCGAGCCTCGGTCTGGGAGGACTTCCGGTGGTTGCGGCACGGGGCCGCCGCAGGGGGGAACGCGCGCCCCTTCCGGCGCGGCGAGGAGGCGCATCGTGCGGCCCCGGATGTTGTTGTTGTTGTTGTTGTTGGGGGATATTCATTGTGGTTGTCGTCGTAAAATAACCTGCATGACGAGCCGATGGCGAGGGGGGGGAGGTGACAAGCAGTTCTAGAATTGCGCATCGTAATTATTATTCATAAGCAAAAGAAAAAAAAACCCTCACAAAACGCCGACTCGTTGGGATCATATATGAGTAATTGATTATCACTCGGGGGCCGCCCGAACAAATTCCCCCCACCGACAGTTATAAACCGAAAAGTACCGCAAAACTTAGTACTATAGCTAATTTTAGTTGGAACTGGCTCACAATGTAGGAAGTCTTAAGTTTAGGGGAACCTATGCAACTATTATTGATTATCCAATCTATTATTATTACACATGCTACTTTCATAGTCTGTCTGACACATGTACTCTTATAGATCTCAGCGGCCCCTCCCAGAAAATATCATAGATGCCTATTTATATATCTATCTATACATATTGCGTCTTACAACAACCGTACACCTATATAAAATAGCACCAACAAACCTACACAAAAAGTTGCCGGCTAAATTAATTTTTGTCCCTATTTTTCCATTGTGTATAAAAGCAATGTAACGATAATTATTAACCAGCGGAGCAGCAGCGCCCCCCGGCGGTACCTACTTGCGGGCGACGCCGGCGAACGCCTCGTAGGCCGTGTCCGGGGTGATCTTTAGCGTGTTGATCATGTGACTGAACTGGGGGGCGTAGCGGTCGTTGATGTCATCACCAATAAGGGCCAACTGGCGTCCGATCTGAGCTGCCGGCCTGCAACGATGGAAGGAGGGCTTCGTCAGACATTTATAACACAAATAAAATTAAAAAAAACAATAGGATAAAATAGTTCAAAGGCCGTCAGCAAATAAATACACTCTTATCTGGAAAAAAGAGTTAATGAAGCATTTTAGACATACTATTATAACTAATAACAACGATATTAATATTAATAACGATATTATTATTAGGCAAAGAGTTAATGAAGCATTTTAAGCCTGACATTATAAATAATCATTATTAAAATAACTGAAGCAGCAAAAGTAGTTATTGACAACTAGGAGAAAGGATTAACAAAATAGGAATCCAGGTAAGACACATAATATATATATTTATATATATATTATGCATTAACTGAATGAAAGACTGTTTATACATTTTCGGTCGAGCACAGACATGTAATGAAGTGCGTTATTGCAGCAGGTTGGTCCATCACTTGGATGACGACTGGCTGGTACCACCGCCACGCTGTGGGAACCAGATAAAGACCCGACCATTCCACAGAGGAGAGGAGACAAAGAACGTGGGTAGGGGGAGGGTGGGAGGTGAGCGCGGGGCGGGGCCGGGACCGGGGGGTAGGGTATGGTAGGACACCGTAGTCATGAATGAATGCAGCCAAGGTGACCAGCCCTTAACGCCCCTCCCCCCTGGCCCCGCCCCAACCATCCACACACCCCCAGACACCCGGGGAGCTGAGGTGGGGCACCCAGACAGACAGACATGGTCTCCCTACGTGCCTCTTTCCATCACTTTGTCTCGATTATGTGAGCGTCGGATATTGGAATTCTGCTGAGGTCAGATACGATGAGGAGTGAGAGGGATGGAGGAGTGGGGGGGGGGCGCAGTGGGGGTTGGTTAACGATAGGCAACGATTCTGAGACGTGGACGGAGGGAGGAGTGGGGAGGGGGCACTGGCCGGGTGGTGGGGTAGCAGTTTGTTCCGTCTCTCGAGACGAGGAGGGCGGGGATCGCCATATTTTTTTTCCTGTCTTGAAGAGCGGAAGTCCCGATGGCGGATAAGCCATTAGGGGTTCGCCGGAGAATGCTTCCACGACAAATGGTGGCGGACGGGGACAGGGCGCGGGGGCTGGGGGGGAGGGGGGAGAGGTGGGGGGTCTGGGGGATGGGAGCTGGCAGACACTCGACCCCCGGCGCTGTCCGCTAGGACCCCTATCCGACAGTCGCTCTTCCGTCCCCCATCCAAGCTGCTTAACAGCGCTCTTAATCTGCACCATAACCACCCCGGCCCCCGACCCCACCCCCCACCCCCACACCGCCTCTCTCTTAATTCATTGTCTGCCACTGCTTCCCGGGTTGGGAAGGCGGAGGGGATGAGTGAGGGCGGGGAGGGCGGGGAGGGGGGGGGGGAGGAGTTAAACCTTCCTGACGGAGACCACGTGGGTCGGCGCCGCCGCAGACCTTTCGTGCCCCACCCACCCGCGCAAGCACCCAGTAGACAGACAAAGCCTTGTACGGGACATCATCGACAACAAAGACGCCAGCCGCTGTCGCCAAATTGAGAGCCAGTAAATCTTTGGTCCTTGCCATATTTATTCTGCGCCACTTCAGCCCTCAGTCGTTATTATCATGCCCCGTCGTAGGTTCGCTTGTCGCGGGCGATAGCGAACATGTACACTCCAAACTCCGCCCTCCCCGCCCGCCCCGCCCGCCCCTCCTACCGGGAGGTGGAGGTCCCCCCGCCCCCCCCCCCCCTCCCCTGGACATGTAGGCAGGTCAGGGATTCCAGGAGGGTGGCTGGCACACACCGCCGCCTCAGGGGAGACACCCCAGGGGACCCCCAGCGGCCTTGACGCCCCGTCTCAAGTGTCCAACGACACTAAGGGGCGGGGCGAGACGGTCGCGGGGCGAGACGGTCGCGGGGCCGAGATGGCCTCAGGACGAGATGGTTGATTGGTCGCGGGGACGAGATGGCCTCAGGACGAGATGGCTCTCGGGGAACGAGACGACGGCGGAATGCGACGACGGCGGGACGAGGAGACGAGACGGTCAAAGAACGAGTGGTCCTCTCAGCCGTGCCGCCGACGTGTCTGGAGTAATAAGGTCAGATGAGCCACCGCCCTCCAGCGCCTCCCCCCCCCACAACACCCAACACCCCCGCAGCCCCCCAGGGGGGTCAAGGGACCCAAACAAGGAGCCCTCGGTCTGGCCGCTAATAAACCGCCAGAGGGGCAGCTGCACGGTTCCAGCTCATCAGGTAATCACTTTAAACCCAGAAGCCCGGGGGTTCGCCACAACATTAATACTATCCCGGCTACACAGTACACAGACATCATCGTGCCGAGACCCAGACACAAAGATAAAGGTCTCGCATCAACAACTGTTGAGCACGGCACCGCTGGGGACGGGCAGACAGAGGGGTAGACAGGGCAGCCGACCGCGGGAGGCAGACCCCAGTCGGCTGCCCTATTAGATTAGCCTGAACGGTTCACAATGGGAGCATTGTGCCCGAAGAGGCTACAGCGGGAGAGTCTTCATCTACGTCACGTCCTGTTGGTCGTGATGGAGACGGCGACAAGGACAAAGCGTCGCGTGGTAGCATCGTCATATGTGACGTCACGTTATGACCTGAGCCAAGGTCCACTGCATCACCTCAAGGTCTATCCCAACCTAAGCCATCCAGCCTCAGGATTATACCTACGGGAAGATCACGCAAGGTCATGAACTATTACTAGTTCCATGCAGTAACTGCCGCACACAGAACTGTCATGACTATTAGCGCCAGTTGAAAGCAACAAATGGCAGCATTGCCGTTCGAGTCGAGCACTCCAAAGGGATGAAGGTATCCCCAGCGAGTGTCACCCAGAGCACGTGGACATATAGGTAGCAACAGTACATTTGTTTAATACCACAATAATAAAATAATGAAAGTTTAATAAATGAAATCCCGCAAACGTCCAGAGCGGAGAAACTTTTAAAATATTATACATGAAAAAAAACAGTGGTCTTGTGATCGGACGCTAATATCTTAACGAAATGCCACTTTACTGTCACGACACCCAAGAAAAGAGAAGACATTCACAGCGTCATGTTTGCCGACGGCAGTCTCCAGACAGCTAGGAGCAGCTCCGCCAGGGGCGGACTGGGTGGCGGCACCACCCAGAGCCGGTGTGGCGGTGGTGGCGGTGGCAGCGGCGGTGGCGGTGCCTGGACGTGGTGGCAGGGTCCAGCGAGAGGAGGCCAGGCGGAGGGCGGCCTCGGGCCAGGCCACAGCGGTCCGCCCATTGGACAAGGCACGTCTCTCCGGGTCCCCGTGGCCCTCCTCCTCCTCGGGGTGCGACACGCCAGCCAGCCAGCCAGCCAGCCAGCCAGCCAGCCGCTCGGTCGGTGGTGACGGGGGCGGGCGCGCTGTCCCACGCGTTGCCGCTGTTGGTGTGTGTGTGGAGGAGACGCTCGCCGACAGAGACTGGGACACAGATGTCGACACTTGTCCTCACACGGCTTGAGCTTCCGCCTGTCTACGGTGTCAGCGGGCAGCAGCCAGCGGCACACTGGACGGTGGCAGCACGGCACTCCGGCCATATACACTGCGACAGGACAGGGACAGGGGGCGTCCCCCCAGCCGCCAGCCCCCCAACCCACCAGCCCGCCAGCCGCCAGCCCGCCAGCAGCCAGCCCCCAGCCCGCCAGCAGCCAGCCCCCAGCTCGCCAGCAGCCAGCCGCTGAGGACATGGCAGCCCGGGGGTGTGGACTGGGGGAAGGGGCGGGTATGGTTGGGGGTACAGGTCGGCTCGGATGGGGAGGCGACTACGGGGATGGGATGGAGAGGGCAGAGGGGGGGGGGTCGAGATCCTGTAAAGTGAAGGTTCCTATCACCCCCCACCCCCCCCCCCCTTCCCCGGCGGACTCTTTGTTCTCGTTCCGGACGGCCGTCCTAATCCTCGTTCTGAGACCACTCACAACGAGGTCGTGAACTGTCTAAACATGTTCCTCTCTCTTTCACTCCCGTCCGACTCCCCCCTCTTCTCGGCGTGGATGGAGAGCCGACAAACCCACTCCCCCCCCCCCCCCCCCACACAGACCCCACTCATCCACACCCAACAAGAGGCTGGCACCCAATTTACTACCCAGGACCCACCCTCTTCATATCACACTGATGCCCAGCCCATCCACTCTACACAAAAAAATAAATGGACTGGAAAAAAAAGCACATCAGAAAAACACACACACCGCCAAAAAATAACCAGAAATCATCCACAAAACAGTCGCGAAAAAGTTTCGACCCAGTCGTGGCAGGTCAGATTAAGGGGATAAACGACAGACCTCTGATAAGACCTTTCAGACCTTGCCACGAAGTAGCCGCCACACCACGGGAAATCCTCGCAAGCGTGTGGTTTAAATAAACATAATACTATTATTGTGCGGTATTCTTTTTCCATAAGGAAAAAGATAAGCCGCCTTGTAATTAAGCCCGGAGGCAAAAGTTCAAAGGCCAGACAGAAGAAAAAACACATTAGGAAGGCAATCGCAAAGCCAACCAGAAGGCAAAGTACCGTAGCGGTCTGAGGAAGACCAGGCCGCACCTTCTCGAGTCTCAACAAAAACTTCAAACCTGATTTGTTATCATAGAAAATGCACGTAATAAATTTAAGAAGACAATCTTTTGAGCAGAGTGATGGGCAACATATGTTTAACCTTTCAAGCGTCAATTCGATACAGCGAACGAGCCATGGTTAAACAGTAGTGAAGCTCAGCGGGCATTGCTTGATGCACCAGGAACCAATAGCCGAGTACAGAAAAACAATGCAAGGCCAGAGAACTGGCAGAGATATCCAGGTGTCTGCACAGCCTTTAATTGGCTTCGCCCGTTTGTACTGACTCAGCAATAACATTCCTGAATGAAGAATAACAAACCATCACAAGACATTCTTCACCTGATACTTGAAAGGAAAAAGTCGGCATGATAATAGCTCCCGACCCTCCAGCCACTCCCCAGTCCCAAACGAGACAATAAAACGAGACAATAATAAAATGCCCCAAATATTTTTGCAAAGCACGCCAGGGAAAGACAAATAAAACCTGATTCTCATCATTATCGTCGAGTACCGAGGGTATTGCATTCGACTTTGTCCAAGGCAGTCACAAGATTCTCGCAGAAAACAGTTCTGTTGGCGTTGCCTATTTCCTCTACTGATAGCGTGACCTGTGTATATGTACTTACTTCAATGTCAATTTACACGTATCACTTCAATTATATGTAATGAGCGGATATTTCTCTAGGGCCGCCAAACTACTAAATAATTGGTTAATTATCAAGGAACAAAAATTAACGCACCAAGTACCAAGCGCTGGCAGTCACATAGTAATTATGAGTCATAACCATGTTTGTATATGTCAATATATATCGCGTGCTACAGCATATTTGAACTGCTAGATAGCCCGAGGCAAGAGCTGATTAAGCTCCAGTAGTGGTATCTTCTGACCGGGAGGTGCATAGTTAACACACCCCCCACCCAGCACCCGTGCTACCCACACCACCCCCCCCCCCCGCGGCGCTCAACACCTTTTGACATGCCTTATGAAACGTTAATACTGAAACAAGGCTCCCACTAAAGTAAGAAGTAGAAGGTGTCAATAATTAATGAGATGTGGGTGAAGATTACACGCACGGTGTCGAGCCGTATCGATGTTTAGTGCCCGCTAAACATACATCTCAGTTAGCTGGAGTTTTCCCTTCTATTACCGGTGGCACGGGCTTACCCTACCCTACACCCAGCAGAACACACCCTCCCCGATCCCTATTTCAACAGGGATCTACCGTAATCCGGCCCATAGGGGGCGTCCCCGCTCGGATCACGCTTAATTAATTCATGTGACAGGTAATCTAGGCTATAATTTATGACGGTTCTCGGTGACACCCGCCTCCATGGCTCCGCCCCCCCCCCACCCCCCTTCCCTCCTCCTCCTTACCTTCCACCCCGGACTCCGGACTAACAGACGTCCAGAGATGCCAAGCAGAATGGAGGAGACTGGGGAAACAAGGCATCTGGATAGCTTCATCTTCCATTATGACTGGTCTACCCTTGATGTCTCATTCATCAAACACCTCCTAGGTGGCAACAGTGTAAGTATTGTTATCTTAATGGACGCTGCCTTGTATCGATACGCGCAGTAAAACATACATTATTATACAGACATCCCATATGCAAACACGATTATCTGTTATCCACTTAATTTAGAGGTTATTAAATCAACATTCCTTTTACATCTTCCACGAAATGTGTTATTGTAGCAAATACTAGGCGTGAGTGATACGTGAGCTATGATGAACGACCACTGACATCCATTACGTAAGCAGTCCACAGATTAGCACCATTAATTCGATACTCGCGGTTGATAAAATGCGCAATCTAAGATCACGGGTTCCACGACCAACACGTTCCATTAACGCGTCGACACGAGATATCATACATCCAGTGGGTCTTAATAACATTGCTAATTGGAAGGCGATCCAGGGACACCCCCCCCCCCGCGCGCCATGGGGCAATTACTTCACGCAGTAACGATCGGAGCGCCCCCCCCCCCCCCCCTCCCAGCGTACGGTGCGATCACTAGATCAATTACAGTCACGCGGTCGCACGGGTTACCCCTCAACATCGCACATTCAATTTCCCCTCATGTTAAATCGACCTTTTATTCCGCACCCGCCCCCCCCCCCCCCCCACCGCCCCGCCGCCAAAAAAATAGCCATCAAGTTTTCCTACTAATCACACAAAGGGAGAGATGGCGGTTGCGTTGTGTTTTTTTTGTTTTTTTTGCTCTGTGATGGATTTACAAAAGTAGACCGCGGAAACAGGGAGACGGGGTGCGGTAAGGTGTTTGTGTGTAGGTGGTGGGGTGTGGGGGTCGTTGGGATTGTGCAAATGAGGGAAGGGGAGAGGGGGGAGGTGTACTAGGCCTAATCTCAAAGCCTTATTGAGAGGCAATAATTTTCGGTAATTGCCATCACGCCGAATTAGATGCGTTTACTGCAAGCGCAGAAACGAAATGTCGCCGGCGCGGTGACGGGGCGGCGGCGGGCCGTACAAAGGTGTCTGGTGTCTGGCGTATTGCACCCGACGACAGGGGCGGGGGGTGGAGGTGGACGGGGTGGGGTGGAGGGAGCGGGAGGGTGGAGGGTATATCGAGGGGGGGGGGGAGGGTAGCGGTGGTGGACGAGGAGGCGAGGGATAGGGGACGGGTGGGCGTAGATATGTTCGCTACATCGGGAGAGGGTGGTCGTGGTGGTGATGGGTGGTGGGGGGGGGGGGGGTAGGTAGGGATTGGCCTCGGTGTTATGACGGCCACTGTAACATTGGCCAACACCAGACAAAGGTGGTGGAAGGTAATACTGCCCACCTCCCGGAGTGGATGCAGGCAGTGAGTCACACCGGCGGCCATGCCAGAGGGCGGCACCAGTCTCATTGTCCCGATGAAGGAATCGATAAACTGGCTGGCTGGAGGGGACTTAAGGGGCTTGTGGGGGACCGGGGGCGGGGGGGGGTGGCTACGTGCCCGACACCCCACACAATCCCCACGTCGCCTTAACACCCACAAACACCCTCCCACATCCCTCCACCCGCCACCGCCACCCATTGCAACCCACCCCCCAATCCCCGCCCCCCCCCCTCCCACTCTGCGCGCCTCTCCCCACACACAGCACTACCCCTATCTGTCCCTCCACAACACAAAGGAAACCGCATTATAACGTCAACAGCAGACAAAATGAGCCTCAAAGCGCTTCCATTGAGATGAAAATTAGCACCACTCGGGGTCTGGATAAACGGCGCAGTGCCTGGGGGGGGGGGGAGGGGGGGGGGGGGAGCGAGTATAATATCCCCCTTATTTCTTTCGAGTCTCTCTCTTCCTTTTTATGTCCCTTGCTGACATACCGAGGCCAGCTAGGTATAAACCCACAGACAAAGGCCGGGTGGGGGGTAGGGGGTGGGAGGGGGGTAAAAATCGCCGCCTAGCGCTCGTCCACCTTTAAGACCTCTCCACAGTCACGTGGCTAAAGCACGTGGCTAAAGCGGTTTATTATGACAAGTGGGGTTTTGCCGAGTGATTTCAGACATCCCGCTATCAACCGCCAATCAGAAACGGCGAGATAAGAAAGTCGGTAATATGCCGCATTCTGGAGAAGAATAGAGTGAGTGAGTGAGAAAAGTGCGGTGGTATGGGGGGAGGGTGAAGGGGGGGGGGGCAGAGTCAGACCCTTGAACATGTAACCATAGGATAGATAGGGTGAGGGAAACAAGGGGAGGGGGGCGGGAGGGTAATAGTGTGCAGCAGCCGTCCTGGGGAGGTATTGTTGGGAGACGCGGCGGGATGGATAGCGGGCGGGGTGTTACATTGTGGTTATTGTAGCGAACCGCGGCACTACCGGAGCAGCTGTTTCTCGTCCTCTCACGGGACCATCACGACGGCCAGGCCATGGAATGACCTAACCTTCAAGGCTTCTTCAAGCGACCTCTTCACCGCCTCTTACATACGTTACCAAGGCTCGGGCGCTGGCGACAGCAGCAGGAAGACGGAGACAAGAGGGGGGGGCGGCGGGGGTGATAATAAGGCATTGGACGCCTGCTTGGTAACATCACTCGCCAAGCGCCCTTCGCGTCATATCAGGCCTGTTGAGACTGCAGGCGGGAGACCCCTAGGAAGAGGAGGAGGACATTGCGGGCAGTCGTTGCCCTGGCAGCGGCAGCCTGGCACCCTGCCCTCCCGCCCGTCCGCCGGCAGCAGGCAGTGAGTGATACAGGTGCCGCCAGCCACCACCGACCGCCGCTGACGTCAGCCTCTATATTTACAGCCTGATGATGACGGTGGCAACGGCGAGGCGCCTGACAGCCCCAGACACACAGACAGACAGACGGACGGATGGACGGGCGGCCTGGAGAGAGAGACCCCGGGACAAGATAAGGGAAGCCAGGGGAAGTAGGGAACCAGGGAGGGAGGGAGGGAGGGAGAGTGGGAGGAATCAAAGACGGCGTGGCGTCAATGAGTCCCAGGTCGGAGCTGACCAGGTCTGGCGAGCACGGCGGGACGGGGCCAACGGAAGCCTTGGGAGGAGCCTGCCTGGCACAATGCACCGGGGAGCCTGGGCCATTACGGCAATGGTCTGTCCCACTGGAGACCCCACGGCCCACGGTGTGGGTCTCGTCCAGTCACTAACACTGAGGCCGGGGCATCGCGGGGGCTTCCTCATCAACGCCGTCTTTGTAACCTACACGTCAGCCACGAATCATGGCTACAATGGCCGCTACACGGATTGAGACATCAACTATATACAGATAAGGTCACAATGGAGACCGGGATTGAAGCCTATACTTATTATCTGCCTGACAGCATGGAAAAAGTCGGAAAGTAGTTTTGTCTCCTTTCCTGCAAGAATGAGAAAGAAAAGATCGATGTCTACGTCACGCTATAATGGGAACACAGGAACAATTGTTCATTTCGGGCACTAATGAAAAGATAGGAACATTTCTTCATTTCAAACAATAATGGAGAGAGAAACATTTTTTCTGAGACACCGGAGATGTTCACTTTCCTTGATTATAGCAGTGTTTGGTAATGGTGAGACGGTTTAACCCTTTTAATTAATAATTAATTATTATTAAAATGCAGTGAATATAACTGCGTATTTGCAGTTATATTCACTGCAAATACGCATGCGCCTTCAATCGTTGCAGTGCTGAAAAAAATGCAATGCAATGCAAAAGAGAGAATTGATATTATTTCCACCAATACTGGTAGCGCAAAAGAGGATATTAATATTGTCTCGACACATACAACATGACATCGGCCTTCTAGCAGGTTGTGTAAATTGCCTAGCATCACGATTACTTTACGCTTACCACAAAAATGGATAAAGAGTTTTCAAGAAAATTCTCACTTCTCCCGACAATGAATGGTAGCGCGTTGCCCAGAAGTTCGTCACTTCTTACCGTAAGAATCGCAGTGCATTGCTAAAAGGACGGTAATCTGTTTTTACAAGAATGGCAGCTAGAGTGAGGCCAAGAAGACGATAGTCTTTTCCCCACATTGCCTCCTTGGTCAAGAGGTCGCTATCGACCGCCAACAGCGGGGGACACTCCACCCTATTGTTGCACGCCAGAAAGATCCAGGGTAGCTCCCCCTATCGGCGACAAACCCCAGCTGCCCGCTACCAGCGCCCTCCCGATACCACCCCACCCTACCCTCGTATAACGGACCTCGTGCACCCCTCACCCCCTGGCACCCTAAGTTCCAGGGTATCGAGAAAATAGCGCAGTTCTCCTTTCCAACCCCACTCCCCGCCCCCTCGACACACACGCGCGCGCTATCGAAGCTAAGTGCGAATCAATAAAACGCGACCTTGGCGCGCAGAGAGCGCGATTTGCGCTCATTGAAACAACAACAGACACCCTTTTCCAGGACATTAACTGCTGCATTATCCACCGCTCGTCCTCATCAGTCATTAGGCAGCCATCGAGAGGAGAGCGAGAGAGAGGGACTCAAATAGGAGAGTCAGAGATAATCCCATCTCAATGCTGACACGGCAAAGACAAACGAAACGCGCCTCACTTAATGCCAACTTCATTTCGTGTTTCTAAACAATTTGATCTCCTCATGCCCCTGAGCTCGCGAGGTTTGTCCCATCTCCCTATTGTTTTACTCGCCCGCTGCCTTGACCCCCGCCACCCCCCTTCACCCCCCCCCCCCCCCCACAACACGTGCGGTCCCAGTTTCTTCCATTGTGTCGGGCTCGCTGTATCGGTCGCTATCTGTCGGACAGTGTGCCCGCTCGTTCTGTCCGGCGGCAGTGGTGTCACGAGACATTCCAAGCCCCAGATCTCCAATGATGGCCGACGTCCCCGCGTGGCAACACATCACTATACAATTGGCATGACAGGTTGATGGACGGGTTCTGTCAGTGGCGGGCGGTCATGGCCGCAGTCACACCCACGACACACCCACAACCCATAGAGTGTCCTTACCGCCCGCCCCCACCCGCCACACTGTGGCGGTCGGCCACACACAGACACCCCAAAGCCACACAAAAAGACTCCAAAATGGACTGATTATCGCTCTCCACTCGAGAAGAAAAAAAATTAAGAAGACAAAAAGAAATCTTCCGCTGGCCCTGATTGATAAAACTAGAGCTGATTAAGACATACATCACTGGTTATCTGACGAGATCAAACCAAGACGCTTCTAATGAGTATCCTCTTCTGTGCTTTTGTTATTTCTTTCCGTAGACGAAGTCACTTGGCACTGAGCTGGCTGGCTGGGCATGGTGGCACTGGTTTTTTTTTTGTCCTTGCTCCATCAGCCGCTATTCCAGGCGTCTTCTTCGAAACTGGAGTATTGTACTGGTAGCCTATGAGGTGTCGATCACCCGGCCCATAGCACGCTTCACTTGGTCTTTCAACCCCCCCCCCCCCCCACCCTCCCCCACCCCCCTTCCCCCCTCCCGCCCAGCCCCGCCTTCTTCAAACTGATGATCTGTTAAAAGTTCACGGTCAGGTCAGAAGAGGAATCAAGGACGCATCACTCAAGAACCATTGCCATCTCCAATCAATCAATCCAACCCACCCACCCACTGACCGACCCACCAACCCACCCACCCACTGACCGACCCACCAACCCACCCACCCACCCACCCACGCTCACCCACACTACCAATCTCCATCCTTCTCCCATCGAAACCAAGTTGATGAGTTTCTAAGTAAGACCAATGAGGTGATATCAGCTGCTTCATGTGGACGGAGGGGTCCCGCAAACCAAAAAGACAAAGCCAGGGCGAGCTTTATTGAGGAAGTCGCCTGGTGTTGATGATAATAATGATGACGTCGTTGGGTGCGAGGGGATGGAGGCCATCGAGGTGCGTCAATACCAGTGCTACAGGTATCCCTGGTCAGTGAGTGGTCAGCCCTGTCACGTGGTCTCCGGAAGTAAGGGGTGTGGGTGTGGGTGGTGGCGGGTAATCAGCGCGGAGAGACCTCTGGCATCACCTGGGGGAAACGTTCTCGCCGGGGTGACGTGTTGCCGGTGGCGACACCTCGTGACGTGGTATCTCTGCTTACTGTCACCCCTCAAGGCTCTCGTCACGTGGCCGCCAATGATTCCAAAACCAGACCAGCCGGAAGCGACGACCCACGTCACCCCAATCCGACGCCATGGCGACAACCATTGAGTGCGGGGGGGGGGGGGGAGGAGGGGGGGGGGGGAGGAGGGGGGGGGGCGGGCGGCTGGGGTACAGGGCACGTAGCTGAACCCTTGACGGACCATCATCCAGACCAGTCATTTACCCTGACGTCATCATCATCATCATCATCATCATCACACCCAACCTCCCAACCCCCGTACCCCAGACCAAAACCCCACCCCACCCTTCTTGCCTCTCTCCTTTCCCGCCAACCCTCATCCCCATCCCATCCGTCCACCAGCATGCACAGCTCAAACCCTGACAGCGCCTACCATGATTAACTAGCAAACAATGGAGCGTCTCCCTGCAGGGATTTGAAGACTTTCCGCCAGAGCGACTGCTGTAAACTGCCACCGCCTGGCTGCCCACCTCCCCCACCTCTTCCCCCACCAGTCGGGGTGCCTATTAAATTAGAAGCCCCGGACTGGGGAATTCCACGGCCACCAGAAGTGACAGCTTATGATAAATGTGATAGATTGCATCGCCTAAAAAATATCAACCCTGCTCAAGATCAAACAGTCTCGAAAGGATAACGTGGGTAGGGGTAATGGGGTGGGGGGCAGTAGAGACCGACGAGGGATAACAGTGGAACAGGGAAGAAGAGGGGGGGCGGGGGGGGGGGGGGCAGAGGGAGGCCAGGGACACCCGAGGAGGATCCGACGCACCTCCTGGCTTGCTTCATCAGCAAAGTGATTTTCATGGTCCGTAATGAGAAATGTCAAACTTAAAGCACACATGTCATGAGGAGCCTCATCTTTTTGTACATTTTTTTTTATTCCGTCCACCACACGCACACCCTAGGCCCCCCGCCCCCCTCAACGCCCCCCCCCAAGCGGCCCCAATTTGCTGCGGAATGAATCAATCGAAGGATTGATAGAGGAGACCATTCAACATATTGTGATGACACGAAGGGGGGGAGGGGAGGGGGTGGAATCAAAATCCGCTTTCTCTAGCCACACTGGGGGCAGAATGGTAATTTCATTTCATCTTTTTCTTCTTCACCGCAAAGTGACCTGATTATTAACCTCTTAAGGTCCAATTTGCGGGCGATAATTGGCAGTATTGTTCGTCCCCTTTTATGGCCAATGCAAAGGAAAGAGACAACAATCTAGTGGATCTTCAGCAGTGTTTAAATGGCATGGGGGAGGGGGATTCCGTATTAAATTAAATTATCAAAACTGAACATTTAAATAAGTTTCAAGCGGCAAATACCCGGTAAAAAAAACTGCACTTAACTGTACCGTCAGTTACAATGAAATGATGCGAAGGGGTGAAATTTGACTGATCACATTTTGCACCTATTTCAAAGGTTACTACGAACTGGGCCAACGAACATCCTCCGCCGAACGTGTGTAATGAAGGCCACAGATGGTTATAAAAAAAATACACAAGACAACACGCCATTAGATCAACTGGGCCACAGTGTACCGGCTTCGCGTGGCTTATTCATGATGTTGTCACGGCTATAAATAACACTCATTCACAAAATGCGACGTAGTAAGCGAAGCACTCCATGCCCCCGGAAAGCCAATATCCAGGCCACGTACGCTATGAACTTTCCCGGCACGCGCACTTGATGAACGAAAACAATTTTTTTGACCCCAGTTCCTGGTACAAAACGGGCTCGGCTCCTCGCGCGAGATGTGCGTTGCACTCGATGACCCCGACCAGCTCGAGGACTGGGTGACGTAACGCTCGCGTTTCTCGGAAGCAATTTACAAGCGGCTATAATAGGGAATCGAGGTGCAGTAGGGGTCAAAATCAGACCGGTGGAATTTAATGTCATATTTATTACATTTATCAGCTTTGTTTCCTCTCCGGGCAAGGTCGTACCTCCCACGGCCCCGTCACTAGGTTACCATATACTAGCTGGCGGGCGATATCTCGCTTCACCACATGCGGAAGGAACAAACCACGAGATAAAGATTGCCGCTCATTTGTTACTTTTAAACTACCCCCCTTCACACACTAACTGGATATTTTATATTGGCAAGGATACGTGGGAAGTACTTAGATTCCTCAGGGCAAATAAAAATACGAGGTGCGCGTCACCAAACTACATAACAGACGGGGAAAAAGACGCGTCATCCTCTTCTGAGAATGCGCGTGCAGAACAAAAAAAAAGAAGACGAACAAAAAATCCAAATAAGGATGAGACGTCACTAAAAAAAAACTGTTCCTTGTTCTCTTGTTGAGCTGGGCGTCATCTCCCACAGTGACAAACATTCTGATTCACGACAATCTTCATTAAGATGCATATTTCCTTACCAAATACAGATTTGTCAAGAGATCGGCGTGTCACACGCAGGGTGCTGTCAGACTCCCCCCCCCACCCCCACCTCCCTCTGCCGCCTCCCCCCCCCCCACCACAGACACTCGCCTCTCGATGCAGTGCGACACACTGGCCCCTCCGCCCCTCAGCAACAAGACATTAGTCACCACGCGTCTGCCATGGCTCGCATTAACAGGGCCCCGACAGCCACTTCCTCAAAAGAATAATACAACTGAAAGACAATGAAAAGGGTAAAAGCGCAAAGGCGCCAATTTTAATGAATATTTAGGACAAGAACCATGTTTCATTCCACCGGTGACCCAGACCCAGAAATGACAGATCAACTTATGCCCCGCCATTGATAAAGCTCTTGAGGAGTACAACCAGACCTCGTTCTGCTTCTTCACAACTCTTGACATGGGCTTCATTTGCACTTGAGTCGCGAGCGTATTCACAGCACTGAAGTGACCAGTGCCACTTTAATGATGTCGCCCATCACCCACTACACCAGTCGTCCTTTACAAGTCATTATTAGTTGACACTGTGACAAGAGCAGATAACATTCGGAGCTCAGTGGGCAGCGTATTGAGGTTTGATACGCGAGCCCAGCATTTTGGGCCGTTTTTATAATTCTATACGTTGCGTTACGCAGACCTTCTTAGCGCTAAGTACACAGTTTACAAAACGGGCTTTCCCGGTTAAAGATAGAAATGGTCCACTGAATGAATGCATTTTTATGATGTACAGAGCCAACGTCTAAGTCGACAACCAGGGGCGTGAGAGCGTACGACGAGCGTCACTTGTCTTTATGAATAACGCCCCTGGGGCCGTATTCATAATACCGTCGTAAGCTACGCACGAACAGTGCATTTTCGTCTTAGCCTCACCAGCTCGTTGTGGAGGAGTTCATGATTGAGCTTTTCTTCTACTATAATTTTAGCACTTTCTTAATTCAGAAAATCCACGCATTCTTATGATTTACTATGACGAATGGGGGACGCGATACACAATATCTCACAGATCGGAAGAGATTTGTTCACATAATATTCTCTCATTCCATGAAGTTCCGTAGCCCACTATGCATAACAAATACCGTAAAAGGCCAACTGATCCTTGCCTCTAATCAAGTACATTGATGCCGAGCTTAGAGGCCGAACTATCCCACCAATTAGATTACACCCTGTGTATTTCGACCCAGAAATAATCTCATTTCGGCGGCAAAATGAACCGTTGGTGATCGGCCGCTTATGCTCATATGAAGGCTAAATTGGTCCAAGAAATCTCCGGGGACAAGGAAATGGATTTGGGTGAACGATGACCCAGAGTTTCCACGGCGAACACAGCGGAGCTCGCCAGCTTCACATCCTGAACTCAACGACAATCATCGTCATTGCGCATAAATAAACCGTTAGCAGATAGCGAAGACAGACGGTTTCTTTATTGAAATGAGTGTCCTGGTTCCTTCCCGCAACCTTTCCTCGCGCGCGTCGTCGCGAGGCACGCACGCGCCGAGCGCGTGCGCCACTCGACACAGCGGAGCAGACGACACGAGCCGGGAGCTTTTGGCGGGAAGTCGCACATCCGCTATTCGTTACACATGTACTTTTGAGGCTTTGGCCCGTGTGGGCCGCTTTGTGGGGGAACAGGTCGTAATTTGCCTAATCACCGTGGGTAGCACCCAAGGTCGCGGTCATGGTGGACGATAATTGATGAGTTTAGCATTCGTTGACATCCCTTCGTTGGACAGGACCATGTGACAACTGACTGTGAAATTACGGGCTTTCACCGTGGTCAGTTCTCGGCGGGAGAACTTGTCGAGATTGGATCTCCCCTGATTAAACAACGTCATTCCGCTTCGTAAGAGGAATATGAATGCTTAGGCTATAGCATACACCAAGAAATCGTATTAGGCCTTCGTGAGGTGAATACCAAGCAAGGGAGACAAAACACACCCAAGTACACCTCCGTGAGAGGCATCTAAAATACGGAAAGATGGGGCAAAATAACTGAACAAAATGGGTGTTAAATACTACCTGTATCACGGAAACTAAAATCGCCTTTATGTATTGTATTACCTGATTACTAAGGCCATTTTTGGAAAGAAATGAACACAGGTCGAAATCACAGTGCAAGGACCACCCATGATGAGTTGAATCATTCAATTGGTTTTCAATTGAATCACGTCAGGTTTACGACAGATTCATTCTTTGTTGGACAGGGGTGATCACAATCTGGCCATTACTAACCGCACATATCACTGAAGTCACAATAATTCACTTAAATGTACGGCCAATGCCATCCAAAATTGGAAATCGCTTGCGACATTGAAAATGTCACTTTCTGTGGCGGGTGGCCCAAAGACAGATAAGGTTATTTCATCTATGGAGGGATTGCGCCCTTATCACCTATAAAGAATCTGCCGCCTTCTCCACTAAGGGTGCCTCCGTGTATCGAGCTATCTGACTGATTGGCTGGTCCTAACAGCCCACCCGAGAGCTCGATAGATGATGCCTGGACATGGTCTACTCAGGGGCCGCGGGTGCTTGGGCCGGTTATTTCAATAGTATAAACCGATAAAGCACGGCAGAGTGTTTTTTATCGCTCCCCTCTGTCAAGAAGACTAGCATGTTATCTGGACGTATAGCGGTGACGAATGGGCGAGAGAGGGAGGGAGGGCGACGATGGTGAACGCTCCAGAAGGCCTGTTGCCCTATCGCCTACAGGGGCAAAGACGAGTGTCGTCAAGGATGGCAAACCCCCAGATGTTATCCCACACGCGCCTCCCCATCTCCCTCCGCCGCCGCCTCTCCCAGCCCTTCATCGCCACACACCCACCCTACTCATCTTAGCCCACATCAGGCGGACTGCCCAAGCCCACCCCCCCCCCCTCCCACCCCACCCCACCAACACAACACACCCACCCCACCCACCGCCCTTCTCACCCGAAAGTCAACACTGCGGTAGGGTTAAAAAAAAATCCTGATGGCCACCCACAGCTGGCACCCTGACTACATCCATCCCCACCCCCCCCCCCCCGTCCCCCCCCCCCCCTGCATTCTCCCCCCCACCCCCTCATCGGTCGCCTATGACCCACGCTCAAGGTCATATGCCTGGATATATCGTGCGTAGATGCAATTTGTGATAATGCCGCCGGTCACTTTGAGCCATTGACAACCCCGGAACGAGTCGGTTGTGAGTGTCGAGGCCGAGTGGGGGGCGGGGTGGGGGGGGGGTGGAGTGTGAGTGCGAGGGCTGGACGGTGAGAGGGCTCGGGAAGATGGGGCCTGCTGGGGGGCTATAAGTGAGGAGCGTAGGGCGGGCGGGTGTGTGTGTGTGTGTGTGTGGGGGGGGGGGGTGAGGGGAGGGGGTGCTGCCTTGCGTTGGTAATCCGTCCAATTAACTTGCCCCAGCCTTGTCTTAGGTCTGCAATACACCGACGGTACGAGCACGCCGTGTGCTAGAATCACGAGGAGGGTGGTTCGTCGGCTGTCATGGGTTTGGCAGGGGACATGGAGGGTGGGTGTATGGCTGATGAGGGGAAGGGGGGGGGGGGTAAGTCAGCAGACAAGATAGACAGGTACGTGATTCATTCATCCGCAGTTTTGCCCGCGGATCTCCCAGCCATCGAAATTGGGCAGATTCAATTTTGCCATGTTACTTGTGGGACGGTAGGGATTAAATCGCTATGATTAGGCTCCCGTCCGCCTGCCACTGACAATAGCCTATCGCCATATGGCCTCATGGAGAAGGGGCGGGGGCAGGGGGGGGGGGTGGGTTCAGCTATTCGCCGCCAGGTGGAACTACAAGCCACCACTTCCGGAGACCTGGAGACGGGGATGAGGTTGGACGGCGGGGTAAAGGGGCAGGGGCAGAAGAGGGGCAGGGGAGAGGGGGCGGGGGGATTGGACGCCATTGTAGAGCTGTGGTCACTCAAAGTAAATCTACAAGGATCCAAGGGAATAGATCAGGCGGAAGGAAGCGGGACTTAAGCAGCCATTTCCTCATATATCACTGTCACCCCATCAGCTTGAAAGCGCACGGTGACACAAGATTAATTGGCACGATGGTGAGCGAGGGAGGGGGTGGTGGTGGTGGCGGATAGGGGGGGGGTGGAGAGAGTGGGGGGAGGGAGGGGAGAAGGGTGGCAGGAGGAGATAGGTGGCAGCGCGTATTATTACGGGTATACCAGCCGCTGGTTACGTACGACGGCAGGACCGGACAGGCGAGCGAGTGAGTGAGTAAGCGAGCTCATGCATTCTCAGCCGCTAGGTGGCAGGCTATGATGAATCGGATTTACCATGATGAATGGGGGACGCGATACACAAGCTCCGTCCGATCGGAATCGCACAGGCAATGGAGCGTCACCAACACTCCTCCCACAACAGGAACGGGAGGGGTGGAGGTACGCGGGGCGAGGGGGCGGGTGGGGGGGGGTGACGCTGGACTAGCGAGCGGCCCATTCAAACCCTTTGGTCTTCCCTGGATACACAGGCCGAGGTATGTGCCCAGGTTGACCCGAGGTTGACCCCAGCGAGTGGACAGCGCCAGGTGCCCCCTCCCATCCCCCCCCGCCCCCACCCTGCTCCCCCTACCCGTGTAGGTCGCTCGTCGGCCGCACCCTTGGCTCCGGTCACATCGACCTTGACCTGGACCTCGGCGGCAGGTCCGCAGCAAAATGCCCGCCCCACGTGGCACGCTTCGTGTCGCCAACACACCGCGGCAAGGAGAGGGAGGGACGGGGGGAGGGGGGGGGGGGGCGGGAGACTTGACATCGGGGTTACGCAGCTCGGGCGTAATCGGTAGGTCGGCCGAGTCAGGGGGGTCATGTCAAGGTCACAACGCTCTTCCCGGAAGTTGTTAACAGCAAACAGCGGCAGGCATGGTTCGGCACACGGACCGGCTTTGTATTGCCACGACGTTGATAGATAGAAGGGCAAGCAGTTGAGGAACGGGGGGCAGGGTCGAAATGCAAATAGAGCTACCACCGCGCTTTTCTTTGCGCCGGTCACCTCCCTTGACTGGGGTAAGGACCGGGTGAAGGAGGTGGGGGAGGTGGGGGTGGTGGGGGAAAGGGGGGCACATCAGACCTCCCAGCACCTTCAGTTGTAACCAGGTGGAGTGGAAAGACCAGAGTGGCCGTCGCTCGTACTATGCTAAACATGTTAAACAGCTGAGTGGCCTTACGTATACGATAAGCCTCGATGATCGCCTCGGTATAGGTCGGGATCACGCCCCTCCCCCTCCTCCTCCCCTCCCCCATCCCCTGCCCCCCATCTCCCACTGACCCCTTCGCCGGACGGGCGGTGCGGAGGGGTGCAATGACAAGGGGTGGGGCCAAGAAGGGGCCAGAGGGTGCCGACCATTCGTCTCTGTCACCCTGGCCTTTCGCTTTGGCGCATTCGGCCCCCTTAACACCCTCGGAGAATAAGTTGGCGGTCTCCGCTGACTTCTGGGTGTCAAGTCCAGGCTCCTGACCTGCTCACTCAATTATCCCCAGTTCAAATACGACACTCAAAAGTCGGCGCGGACCTCCTCCACCAGACTAATCAATCTGCAATTGTCCCAAAGCCCCCTCGGGTGACTCGGGTGGGGCGGGTGGGGTCGGTGCCACCACCCCCACCCACGTGCCATCCCACCCCCGTGTCACAAGTCAAGTTTGCTCTTGTCACTGAAAAAAAACTCAAAATCAAAACATGAAACTTTTGTGTCGAACACAATTAAATGAATATTACCTCTCGGAAATGCAGTCTAACATTTTGTCCATGGAGTTGAAGACTCATTATATCGCTTTATACTAATAATCAGAACACACGACTCATTTGCTAATAACGCTAACATACATTTGTACCAGCTAAATCCTTTAGAACCCGGATAATAAAAAATAACTACAAAACAAAAAACACCCCATACAAGACTAACGGTATCTTGCAAAGCAATATAAGTGAAGGAAATAAAAGAAACCTAGAAAGATGCTACATTTAGCCTCCTGCCGCACCCGGCATTCCTCCAGTGCGTTGTCTGTGACTCACGGAGAAACTATACAGTGGCATAAGTCACTGACAGATGATCTATCACCGAGAGGTGAAATTAATCCCGCAGCAAAAGATTAACGACATCCTGAGAGGACATAATAATCTAGAAAGTTTCACTTTACAAATAATTCATCACTATATTTCAACATACCCGAAGAACTTGCATCAGCCCCTGTGGCAAAGTCACGCCACAATTTTTTCTAGTTTTTCTAACCTCACAATCCTCCTCACCCAACCGGACTCTGCCCTCCTCCCTACGCCGTCCTCGCCTTAAACCCCAATCTCAACAGGCCCAGACGTCCTGGCCCCATCTGACGCCCCAAGCTGCCAAGGCGTCGCCGCTCGTACCGCCTTTCTGCAGCCAGTAATCACGCCAAGGCGTTGAGCCTTTATGTTACACCCCGACAAGTCATTCCCGGGCGCCAGGCTATATCCTATGGCCTCGGGGGGCACCCAGCCCATCGCCCCCGGCGACGCCATGTGATAGAATTCCCCACATCGCCAGACTAATCACTTCATTTGCGCCTCCAGGTCATTGGCACGAGGGGGGCGGGCCGAGATGCGCGGATACGCGGAGATAGCCGGGTGCACGACGGCTGCCAAATCTGCCATGCCACCTCGGGAATGCCACGCCGTGACGGCCGAGTGGCCCACGCCATTAAGATGCGAGGTGATATCAATAGAGGCTGACATTCCAAGCTGACTTAGCACCTCCCGCCTGACAAACACTCAAGCCACGCCAAGATCATTATTATATAGAGATCTGATTCACGGTGTCTGATCAGGGCAGCTGGCTCTGGCAGCCCAGTCGCAGCCAGTGGCCGATGATCTCTGTTCCGTAGGTACATTCACGATTTCACTTTCCTTCTTGTCTCGGGAGCAATTAATAACTCCCCGGCACTTGTACTCAGGTGAGGTGTCGACCCCCAATTACACCTCCAGGGTATGTGTTCCTAAGAAGGGGGCATGCTTTCGATGCGTGGGGTCTGGCAGCGAGAGGGAGGGGGAGCGGTGTGGGGTGGGGGTTGGGGGGGGGGGGGCTTGCGGAGGTCGATAAGGAAGAGTGGTTGCGGAAGTAAAGCCGCTGGACAAATAATGGACAGTACTATTCCACGGCGGTCTGACCATCTGCAGGTGGTGGGTCGGGCGGGACAGGGGGGCAATGCCATGGCCTTGCTATGGACGGACGCCAGCCCGACCGCCGGCCCGCCCGCCCGCGCTCCCACCGCGTCCTACTCTAACTCCGCCCCCGCCAAATCATCTCCCAGGCACGCGAGTAAATGGAGTTTTATCGACGGATTTACCCCCACGGTGGCAGTATCGACACAGGAGACTTCAATGACCATTGGTCAACAAGTGGTCACCTGGGACTGACGCTCTCTGGCGGACAACCCCCCCCCCCCCTCACCCCGCTCCCCTACCTCTCACCTTCCTCCTTCTCCCCTCGGCCCCATTCCCGGCCCTCCAGGTGGGCTTAATTAGTTTCAATGCACATGCGATATCCATGAAGTGTCAAATTATCCCCTACGGCCAAACCCAGTGATTGAATTACAGCAGCTTCTGTATTCGAGGCATGGCATGCGAGCAATAAGGAACGAACGAACTTTCATCAGGCAGACTGACCCTTTGATAAATCGAGCCTACCATAACTTGGCTGCAGGAGTCTTTGTTATCGATTGTTAGCAAAATTATCTCCCTATACGAACACCACCTTCATCCCATGTACAGATCAATGGTCATCAAAAAACTAATCGGAAGAACCACGATTATTTCTGCGTTTTTTTGTCGATAAATCAACAATTAGACAGTGCCTATCGGATTAACTGGACATACTGTATCAGTGGCATATTTTTATCACCCATAAGCATCCGTATCACAGTTTTCTTCATTTAAATGGCATAACAATGCCGCCATGGTCCTTCTCTGTACAAGAAATAAATCTTCTTATTTTGTGCACATCATGGTAATGTATGAATTTATTCAATAATTATAGCAACTTGTAATTTCTCCTCGAAAGATTATATTTTGGTGTTGCGTCGTTGTTTTTCCAACGAAATGTGGAAATTATTTTAAAATGTGTTAACACCACACATGGCCGAAAACAATTCTCAAAAGTCGGGACTAAATCGGGAGATTTATGTGGACTCCTTACATGCCTGTGTAATAGTGTATAATTCAATTGTAGAGCGCTCTACTGTCCTTTAGGGATAAGCATATGTCAAGATGGGAGTCAGCCCCTTATTTCAGCGCAATCCAATTGCAGCTCCCCTCCTCAAGCTTAGCTGCCGTAAGCAAGGACATCCGCCACGTGCCCAGTAGAATGCTCAACTCAATTTGTACTAATTACTACAATGGGACAATGAGCAGGGACGCCCTCTGGTGGCCTTGACCGGCAACGTTTATGGCCATTACAGTTTATCTCCCGGCGGACAGAGCTGACCAGCGCCGCCTGGAGTGTCATTCCTCAACCACTTCCTCTCCCCCTCCCCTCCCCCTCACCCCCACACACCGTAGGGATCCCTTCTCTGGTGTAGTCGGCTGACACCCATGCACCCCTCACACCTTGTGCCCCCCCCCCTCCCGCCCCTCCCCTCCCCCCATCCCCTACCCCACACAACGCCCTCCTTCCTTCCTCTTTTTGTCCAGGGTTGGCGCCCATTATCAGCCCCGTTATTACCGCCTGGTCGCCTCGCCCTCCCTCTCCCGTTCATCTGTGGTGCAGTCCCCGGTCAGAGGAAACAGTACTATTTTTGTCATCTAGATTCAAATGTGTCAGATAGTCACCACGTGTCGGCGTTGTATTTCCGTCACAACCTACCCCGACCCACCGTACTCCACCCCACCCTTCCCCCTATCATATACACGCCCCCACCCCCCCCCTCCCCATCCATTTCCACGTTCTCCTGTCGCACTACATATACTACATATATTCACCCCCCCCCCCCGCCCCTCCTCTCTCACTCTCTCTGTCACTCTTTCCGCTATCGCCACCTATTCAGATTTCACCCTAACAGGTCTCCGCCTTCTGCCACACGTTCGAGTCAATCAGTCTCCGCCGCGACGGGAGCCACGGAGACAGGAGCGAGAGAGACGGGTGGGGGGAGGGAGAGGAGGAGGAGGGGGGGGGACAATGAGAGATAGCGTTAAGACCGCTCATGTTGGTAGCACTGAGACAAACTCACCGCCCCCCTCCCCCCCCCCAACCCGCTCCAGCCGACACCCGATGGTGGTGCCGCCGCCACCCCCCCCCCCAACCCCCTTCCCCACACCGCGGCAGCAATGAGTCCCGCCGTCTGATACGGGCCACTCACAGCAGGATCACTCCTCGCCGCTCCCGGTGCCCTTCCGTCCATCCTCCCTTGCCTCTGCCCCCCCCCACCCCTCCCTCCCTCCGTTGGCCAGTGATGGCGCTGATCGCATCCAGCCCCGGAAGGACACTGCCGGCTGGGAGGCAGAGAGGAAGGCAGGGCGGGATGCCGCAAGAGAGGAGGCAGGCAGGCAGGCAGGCAGGCAGGCAGGCCGACAAGGCAGGCAGCGCAGGGTGCTGGGGAAGGTAGGAGCCTTCGAGGATGGGGGCGGGGGTGGAGGTGGGGGGGGGGCGAGGAGGTGGATGGGATCCCCCGCGAAGTGACGCCAGCGACCGACCTCAGGCCGCACGCCACCTACCGCCCGCAAGCCGAACTGTCACTTGGCGGCCGGGCGGACGCATTGAGGGCATGACAAGGGCCTTTCATCTTGTGTCTCCCCGGTCATCCCTGCCTCCGGGGGGACGGGGACGGGGACGGGGGGGGGGGTGGGGGTAGGGACAGGGGAAGGGAGTAGGGAAATAGAATACGGGGGAAGGGAAAGGACAGTGCGGCGCGGCCTGGCATGGCATGGCCTGGCATAGCGGGGGTAGCATAGCATGGCGTGGGCTGGCCTCGCCCTGGCCTCGCCCCCCACACACATGCGACCGATGTCCCGATTGGTCATTAACAATTTAACACCATCTTTTAATGAAAAACTGGCACTTCGGTCGTCGCAATTGGCATAAAACCGCGCACATTAGGAAAGTAGCGAGGGTAGGTCCCAGCATACTGGTGGAGAAAGGAGAGGAGGGGTGATGCGTGCAGCAGGGGGCAAGGGTATCTCAGGACCCGTAACAACAGAGCTGGGGGCAAAAAGAAAATGAACACCATTAACCGATGTCACACTAAATAGCGGGTGGGTGTTACTTGTGCTTCGGGACCTCGACCTGCCCCCCCCCCCCCCCCCCCCGATCTCAGCCTGTGAATCCCGTCAATCGATCCCCCTCTTTGGCGTTGTTAGTCTAACGGAGGCACCGGTCACGCCGAGATACATCAAAGCGGCATCACACGGAGCGAAAAATCAATCAGTGTTAATTTGTCGTCCCTGTGCCCTCCCCTTCGCCTATCCCCACCCTTGCCCTCACCCTATAAGGCTCCCCCATTCCATCCCCTATCCCCAAATATTTTACAATACTTAATTTAAAGGACATTAATACGACTGTTCCCCCCTCATCGTCATGTCCGGTGTCTTAACGCCAGGGACCAACAATCTACGCGCCCTCTATCGGCTGGAGAGTGGGGATCAGAGCCAACTGTCCGGCCCACCGGAAGCGTCATCTATTGGCCAACCTCCACGTGGTCTCTGTGTGTGTGTGTGTGTGTGTGATATCAGCCACAGGTGATTAAACACCGGCAGGGTCGGGGTGTGGGGTCGCCATCACTACACGGACAGGGGGACGAGGGGAGCGGCGCGACCTGCACCATGGACAGAGAGGAGGAGGGGTGTGTGCGGGGGGGTGT
>OZ025248.1:62775640-62893143 GCA_964019135.1 Arenicola marina
CCACGGTCTCTAATGCTAACAGCTAACAGCGAGCGCTCACGAACTCTAGGAAACAGTAACAGCGAGCGCTCACGAACTCTAGGAAACAGTAACAGCGAGCGCTCACGCAATCTAGGAAACAGTAACAGCGAGCGCTCACGAACTCTAGGAAACAGTAACAGCGAGCGCTCACCAACTCTAGGGAAACAGTAACAGCGAGCGCTCATGCAATCTAGAAAACAGTAACAGCGAGCGCTCACGACCTCTAGGAAACAGTAACAGCGGGAGCTCACGCAATCTAGGAAACGGTAGCAGCGAGCGCTCACGAACTCTAGGAAACAGTAACAGCGAGCGCTCACGCAATCTAGGAAACAGTAACAGCGAGCGCTCACGAACTCTAGGAAACAGTAACAGCGAGCGCTCACCAACTCTAGGAAACAGTAACAACGAGCGCTCACCAACTCTAGGAAACAGAAACAGCGAGCGCTCACGAACTCCAGGAAACAGTAACAACGAGCACTCACCAACTCTAGGAAACAGTAACAGCGAGCGCTCACGCAATCTAGGAAACAGTAACAGCGAGCGCTCACGAACTCTAGGAAACAGTAACAGCGAGCGCTAACGCAATCTAGGAAACAGTAACAGCGAGCGCTCACGAACTCTAGGAAACAGTAAACAACGAGCGCTCACGCAATCTAGGAAACAGTAACAGCGAGCGCTCACGAACTCTAGGAAACAGTAACAGCGAGCGCTCACGAACTCTAGGAAACAGTAACAGCGAGCGCTCACCAACTCTGGGAAACAGTAACAGCGAGCGCTCACGAACTCCAGGAAACTGTAACAGCGAGCGCTCACGAACTCTAGGAAACGCTAATAGCGAGCGCTCACGAACTCTAGGAAGTGCCCCCCGGGCCTGTGCAAACGCAAACAAACCACGCTACGGAACGCCAAATAAACAGAAACCAAACTGTGAGTCATTATGGTAGGCGTCACCATTGTCCGGCTATGGTTCGCCACAACAAAGGCATTCACACATACAACACGTACCTCTGACAGAGAGAGAGAGATTTCTGTCAGCCTTTTGCCGCTTCAAGTGACCGACAATGATCGCACTCACCAGTCGTCTTGTTGTATTGTTCTGTATGTAATTCTCTTGATGTTATCACCTGGGTCTAATACGCCCTAATTATATACTATCAGCGGGCGAGTGGATGTGTCATAACACGAGACCTGGTGGACTAAGACGATTAGATGTATGCTAATTTCTAAATTATACAGGAGTCTTGGTGTCACTGACATTGGTAATGGTCATACAATTGACCAGCTGTGATCATTAGCGGAGCCGCTGAGCCTTGCGAGGGTCCAACACCAAGGTATGTAACGTTACTATAGGCACTCCCAATACTGGGGGGGGGGGGGGGGGGGGATGTTCCCAGACCACGAAGAATAAATTTCTATATTCCCACGATGAATTAAAAGCAGAACTCTCCGCGTGCAATGGAAGGGCGGATACACGATACTAAATTGACGATTTCCCGATTCACGGATATTTAATATTAAAATTTCCAGTTCACGATTAAATGAAAATCCTTGATCACGGCGGTCGGCTAAACCCCATTCCCAGCTCCCGAAGAATTATTTTCCTCATTCCCAGTTCACGGTGAAATGAAAAGCCCAATCCCGAGGAACGCAAATACCCCTTGCCCCCCCCCCCCCCAGTACTTTTGTTATGATATCTGAGCGGAGGAACGGAAAGCCACCTAGCGAATGGCATCTTCTTATTTTATGTGTTCTATTTTATATGAAGCCCTAAAGGAATATTTTTATTTCACCTACCCTCTTATATATTGCAGTTAAGCTTAGCTGTCGAATTGCGGCATAACATCATTGGGGTGATCCAGCAGTTGTTTTTGTTTGTGTGCGATGTATTTTCTGTTTGGGTATTGGAGGGGGGGGGGGGGGCGGGGGGTCGGGGACGGACGTTTGTGGTGTTGTCTTACTGCTATAAACACTGCTTCTGCTTAATTTGCGATGTAGGCCTAAATAAACCTATGCTATTAAAGTGTTCGTGCCACGCCAAAACAACTTCAGCTCATATTAATCTTCTGTGTTTCCACGCTTATATTATCGAGCTGTAACGCCCCAAATAGTAGAATGGCATACTTTTCCACTTGTTTTTCGCACCTACCAATTTAACTTCTGCGAGCGAGGAAAGTGACGTCAAAGGGGAATACAAACGCATGTGCTTTTATATTGAGACTCAGATTCTCTCTGCTCATTGGCTTGAACTCAACGAAACGCGCTCAACCATAAAAACAATACACGCCCTCGACCACAGATATCTACGCACTGCATCAAAGCTCACCTGTCAATCTTGTGACATCATTGGGGAATTTTCAAATAACGCTCAGATGCAATGCTCCCAGAATAAACCCGCGGGATCTCACTTTTGCTACTTTGACGAACGCGTTTATAGTGATATCGTGGAATATAAAATGTAAATTTCCATTAAAACAAATTGTTATTTGTTTATCTTCCCTAAACCAAGTTAACTCTGAGCAAGACAAGATCGTGGCACGAACACTTTAAGATCACATATCGTCTGTGCAGAACGGTGGCGCTGTAGCACGCGGAATAGTGTGCCTCGACAAACACTCATAATTATGATGAGGCACTCATTTCACAGTTAACATTAACAACAGTAGGAAATGTGCCTAGTTAAACACAATTCGTGTTGAAAGTAGAATAGTCAATAAACTTCTTCGAAATCTGTGATAAACATGTCGTGCATTTAAATAACTGCAGACTCTATCAATAGTCCCTTAGACGTTTTTTTCCGTTCTTTCTTTTTTCTGTGGGCGGGTGGGAGGGGAAGAGGTGTGGGGGTGGGGGGGGGGGGTCGGAGGTGTAGCGCCTGACTGATTTCATGATGAACCTGGCCGGAATCAACTTGACGAGCGCCATCTGCAGGTTGACACAACTGTTATTATGTCTTAAGGCGATTTGCACATCGTTCAGGTGTGACCAGAACATGTTCCAAGCACTCGAGCGTAGGAAGCTGTATTGATGCCATGGTTGTGAAAATAAGATAAAAATAAGGTAAAAATAACATTGTTACGTGGAATAATAAAGTCGACGTGAGGCCCCGGATGCAAGATTTGCCTTCCCAACCTACGACCCCCCCCCCCCCCCGCTTCGCCCCCCCGGTTCCCCTTCGTCCGTCGATTTTCCCTCCCCCTCCGCTCCCTCTGTCCGGGTCCCCCTCGCCCCCGCCCCATTTACCCTCCGGCGCCTCCTCCCACCGGCTCCCCTGTCCCGTCCTTCCCGGCTCTCCGCCTCCCCGGCTACCCCTCCCGCCGCTCCCCCTCCCTCCAGGCCCCCCGCCATGTGCGATTTCTACAAACAAAACTTTAAAGCGGTTGATCATCCATCAATGGTTATTCCAACATAATTGCATTGCTTTTCAGAGGAGAGGGAGAGTACGAGGGCTCAACTATTGGTCCGTTCCCTCATGCTATGTACCTGATCTTAATGAAATGAAGATGCGTCGCAACTAAGTGTTGCATAACATAAATAAAATTAACAAATCGTTTGTTAAGTTTGCAGACTTACATAAAGCTTATTACTTCTGGAAATATCACAGCTTGTCACTCTCTTGCCTTTGCCTGCTTGTCATGATAATGACGCTAGGTTCGAGCCTCTACGTAGGTATCATTTGTGGAGTTTATGTGTTGTGAGTTTGGTCAACCGATTGTTCGGTGATATGTAGCTAATGTATAATGATGTATGCATCTTTTCCCCATTTCCACAAGTTTACTATAATTTACTATTGTTTTCAAAGGATGCTAATATCATGATAAAAATGTCAAACAGGGAAACGAAGAAACAAAAATTTAATTATAATTAACTTGCTGCTTGGACACAATCCTCTGTCAATAATAGGGCTATAGTTCTTGCGATCGGGCCGCGAGACTTCAATTTTGGGGACAAACAAACACACGTGCTCCATGTTGAACTATAGGCAGCTATAAGTCAATTTCTTTCCAGGTTTATTCTAAAGACTATGAGTACCATTTCACTAAAGATGGCTATGGGAGATAGACGTTAAAATATTCGGAGGCGATGGAGCGCAGAACTTTGGGAATATACAAGGAAAAATCCGTCTTCACAACACTCGAAAGCTAAAAATAGCGTTCTAAATTTAGCCCTGCACCCGGGCTTTCGCGAGTTCTCCAAACTGCGAGTGACGTCACAGAGTTTCACGTGCCTCCGCGGTAACAAAAATGGCGAGAGCAAGTGATCGACCTAACCATTCCGCTGTCAAAATGTGCAGCGCATGGAGTAACGACACACGGACGCGTCATTAAACCACATGGTAAAGGTAAATTAAGACTCGTAGGATGTTTTCGTATCACTTTTGGATCACGGAATGACAAAGTTCTCCATTGTTTGTAAGTTTTCTGTTTGAGGCGTTGCGCCAACGTTGTCACTCGGCCCGAGAATCCATGTGACGTCATAATGTCTCGTTTTCGTAGGAAATGCAAAAAAACGTTAGTTTCTCAGCCGTGTTGTCCCGTCGTAACAGATATTAGTTTGTGGTGGCGCAAATGAATGAAAAATATATCGTCTATCCGTTTTGGGCAGCTATATCTATTAAATATTCTTAATTATATCACCAGGCCTTCCGCAATGGGCCCACCCCTCGGCGCCTGGCTCTTGCGCAGGTAGTCTGGTTCCCAGTCTCACTCTTTGCGTAACATACACGTCACGCCTACGTCACAGATAGTCAGGATACCAGTGTGAGCAGAGATTCTAAACTCGTTCCGAACACGTGCTTCGTTTGTTTGTCCCCAAAATGAGTAAACCGGAAGTCTAGGCGAACGAGACTTTATAGCCCTTATATATATATATAGAGTATGACGGGACGACTTGACCCTTGTGGGGATTTAGAAACAGATTTTCAAAATTGTATCTACTACCCCCATGCCTTCTCACCCTCCACCCTGGGGCTTCACATTGACTGGTGCATTTAGTTGATCGGTAGTTCTTTTATTTTAGAGCAAACCGCTGCTTTCCTAACGCTGTCGATTTCTTGTGTCCAATCCTAGAAAATGAACCACGCAAATTATGAGCAGAATTAGTGCAGTGTTACAACAATTTTATAAGTACGTTAAAGAACTCGCTGTCGTACATTCCCCAAATAAAGCACTCGACGCTATCGCGTCTCGTGCTTGATTTTGGCGAATGCACTCCAGCTCGTTTTTGAAATAGTACTTAAATTTACTTTCTCAGATAATTCTCCCATAAATTCAGAAATTCTACATACAGTGCTTAATTAATTAAAAGCAAAATCACACTTCCCAGTTGATGAAAAGATTGCGAGCCATGTAGATTCCGTTGTAAATTTGTGTTTATTTGACTGATTTATCATTGGGAAGTGATACTCCGGCCCCAGTCAGGTAACTCCGACTTGGTTGTTTGGAACACGTAGGAGAAGGACTGAAGCGACATCTGCCGAATAATAAGTAACATGTCGTAAATGTTAACGTTATGATTAACAATTTCAACGGTTGTCGTATGATGTGATATTACATTTTATAATATCCACTCATGTCATAGGGCTGTA
Organism: Arenicola marina; assembly: GCA_964019135.1. Taxonomy (NCBI): domain Eukaryota; kingdom Metazoa; phylum Annelida; class Polychaeta; family Arenicolidae; genus Arenicola; species Arenicola marina. The sequence continues at coordinate 62,781,246 of OZ025248.1, forward strand.
CAGTTCTCGCGGGTTATATTTCCGGTTTAGGTCTTTTGGGGACCAACAAAAAAACACGTGCTCTTAGAACGAGTGCGCATCACGCTAGTGCCTTGCTGCAACTGCGTGACTCGCACTCATTGTAGTCAACGTTTTAGTGTTGGGAACCGGCCGGCTGCGCGGTTTGTGCGTGAAAAATCGAGTGGGTGTGAAACTATTTTTTGTTTGCTTTGGTCCAGGCATGGCTAACTATAAAATCATAATATAATGAAAGATAAGACATTTATCTCTCCATAATGCATGTGGCCCCTTCGATGAGGCTGTTGGAATCGTTGTATTTTGAGCCAAATCATCGATGTTTAGAGTTCTACGACAAACGGAGCACCATTGTCCTCACCTGCTCAGTCCATACAAATGGTCCATATAGGGCTATACAGTTCTCGCGATCGGGCAGCGAGACTTCAGTTTTGAGGACAAACAAACACACGTGCTCCATGTTGAACTATAGGCAGCTATAAGTCAATTTCTTTCGAGGTTTATTCTAAAGACTACGAGTACCATTTCACTAAAGATGGCTATGGGAGGTAGACGTTAAAATATTTGGAGGCGATGGAGCGCAGAACTTTGAGAATATACAAGAAAAAATCCGTCTTCACTACACTGGAAAGCTAAAAATAGCGTTCTAAATTTAGCCCTGCACCCGGGCTTTCGCGAGTTCTCCAAAGTGCGAGTGACGTCACAGAGTTTCACGTGCCTCCGCGGTAACAAAAATGGCGAGAGCAAGTGATCGACTTAACCATTCCGCTGTCAAAATATGCAGCGCATGGAGTAACGACACACGGACGCGTCATTAAACCACATGGTAAAGGTAAATTAAGACTCGTAGGATGTTTTCGTATCACTTTTGGATCACGAAAAGACAAAGTTCTTCATTCTATGTAAGTTTTCTGTTTGAAGCGTGGCGCCAACGTTGTCACTCGGGGAGAATCCATGTGACGTCATAATGTCTCGTTTTCGTAGGAAATGCAAAAAAACGTTAGTTTCGCAGCCGTGTTGTCCCGTCGTAACAAATATTAGTCATTGTGGTGGCGCAAATGAATGAAAAATATGTCGTCTATCCGTTTTGGGCAGCTATATCTCTTAAATATTCTTAATTATATCGTCATGCCTTCCGCAATGGACCCACCCCTCGGCGCCTGGCTCTTGCGCAGGTAGTCTGGTTCCCAGTCTCACTCTTTGCGTAACATACACGTCACGCCTACGTCACAGATAGTCAGGATACCAGTGTGCGCAGAGATTCTAAACTCGTTCCGAACACGTGCTTCGTTTGTTTGTCCCCAAAATGAGTAAACCGGAAGTCTAGGCGAACGAGACTTTATAGGGCTATACAGTTCTCGCGATCGGGCCGCGAGATTTCAATTTTGGGGACAAACAAACCCACGTGCTCCATGTTGAACTATAGGCAGCTATAAGTCAATTTCTTTCCAGGTTTATTCTAAAGACAATGAGTACCATTTCACTAAACATGGCTATGGGAGATAGACGTTAAAATATTTGGAGGCGATGGAGCGCAGAACTTTCGGAATATACAAGGAAAAACCCGTCTTCACAACACTCGAAAGCTAAAAATAGCGTTCTAAATTTAGCCCTGCACCCGGGCTTTCGCGAGTTCTCCAAAGTGCGAGTGACGTCACAGAGTTTCACGTGCCTCCGCGGTAACAAAAATGGCGAGAGCAAGTGATCGACTAAACCATTCCGCTGTCAAAATGTGCAGCGCATGGAGTAGCAACACACGGACGCGTCATTAAACCACATGGTAAAGGTAAATTAAGACCAGTAGGATGTTTTCGTATCACTTTTGGATCACGAAAAGACAAAGTTCTTCATTCTTTGTAAGTTTTCTGTTTGAAGCGTTGCGCCAACGTTGTCACTCAGGGAGAATCCGCGTGACGTCATAATGTCTCGTTTTCGTAGGAAATGCAAAAAAACGTTAGTTTCTCAGCCGTGTTGTCCCGTCGTAACAGATATTAGTCATTGTGGTGGCGCAAATGAATGAAAAATATGTCGTCTATCCGTTTTGGGCAGCTATATTTCTTAAATATTCTTAATTATATCGCCAGGCCTTCCGCAATGGGCCCACCCCTCAGCGCCTGGCTTTTGCGCAGGTAGTCTGGTTCCCAGTCTCTCTCTTTGCGTAACATACACGTCACGCCTACGTCACAGATAGTCAGGATACCAGTGTGCGCAGAGATTCTAAACTCGTTCCAAACACGTGCTTCGTTTGTTTGTCCCCAAAATGAGTAAACCGGAAGTCTAGGCGAACGAGACTTTATAGTCCTATAGCCCTAGAAGGAGCGTTGTTACGTAACCATAGATACCGCGCGCAGACACGCGCGTCATGATGATTATTACGTCATACGATATGGAAAACCCCGCGCAGCACGTTAGATCGCCTGACACTGACAGTCACTCATGAGACAACCGCATTCTGGTTTATCAACTGCCCAACCGCGCATACATTACATAAATCTACTCGGATGGTTATAATTCGGATATGCACATAACTTCAGTGGTTAGTTGTGCTTCCAAGGACAGCTTTAGCCGATCTTGTGTGTGAGGCGAGTGAAGGCAAACAACCGGAAGGTAGGTAGCAAGTACAGGCCGTTGATGCTAGGCATTGACGCAGAGCATAGGTATCCTTGTCTCGTGGGGTCTCGATAAAATCCCGAAGTGACTGTACAGCCCTATTGGCTGTTGAAATGTAACAACGCTTTTTCTGAAAACAATGGGCGTTAACCAATGTAAACCAATTCTTATTGCTCAAAGTTTGGATGAGCAGTTTTACCTCGTAACCTGTTCACAAACCAAGTGTTTAATATTTCGTTTAAGCTTGTATACACTGGGTACTGGATGATGGCACTTTAAGCAAAATAATAATAAGCGGTCTAATTTATAAGTTTAAACTGAACTTAACTTGAAATGATTTGACATCTTTTGTGTCTGCTGTCTTTTTCATCCATTCATTATTCGTAATCCTGGGAAGTTTCTTGGTCTAGTTTACTGCACGAAAGCTCAATTCAGTTTTCCCCGTCAACAATTCTCAGTAAACCTATTGCGCACAAGACCTTAGTAAGTACAGCTGGAGAAAGGAGGCCTTTATGAGTGAATCCTCTGATATAAATCTGAAAGCTAACAAAATTTCTGGTATCACCTGGGTGCAGTATGCTCAAATTATATACTGTCATTAACAAACATCGATTATGTTATAGTACATGCACCGATTGTGATCATTATTATTGATGACGCTATAGGAGAACCAGCTATTGGGCAGTTATTTGGCGAAAAATATCGCGAACTATATAATAGTGTTTCATATAAAACAGCAGAAATGACCCAATTGAGTAACGAGATTGAGGAAGCTGTTAAACAGAGATGTTGTAAAGGTTTATGTCACTCAAGTCATTGTGTACGCACAGAAGATGTATATAACACAATTGGAATGTTGAAGCCCGGGAAGGGGGATTGTAACCTGGGGCACTCTACAGATCATCTGATAAACGGAACCCATACTCTCTACACGCTCATATCACTTCTTTTCAGTAGTATACTGCGCCATGGTTTCTCTCCGGGTGGTTTTCTTTTATCGACAGTGAAGCCCATACCAAAAAGTGCTAACAAATCCATCAATGACTCATCGAATTACAGAGGTATTGCAATCAGTAGCGTATTAGGCAAGCTTTTAGATCATATCATTCTGAAGAAAAATGAGCATATATTTAAATCCTGTGACCAACAGTATGGGTTTAAAAAGGGCCATTCTACCTTGCAGTGCACCTTTGTTTACAAATAGGTGATACAATACTATATGAATGGCGGAGGTGATGTATATACAGTGTTATTAGATGCAAGTAAAGCTTTTGATTGTGTAAATTATATAAAACTGTTTAAGACTCTTATTGAAAGGAGGATATGTCCCGTCATTGCCAGGTTCCTTGCAGTGCTGTACACTAATCAGAGTGTGCGAGTATAATGGGCTAATTTCGTTAGTCCTGCGTTCGCTGTGAGCAACGGCGTTAAACAAGGTGGTGTAATGTCTCCTATTCTGTACTGTGTCTATTGTGACAAACTGATAGAAGGATTAAAAAACTCGGGCCTTGGGTGCCCCATTGGCCACATTTTTGTCGGTGCCTTGGCATATGCAGATGACTTAGTTGTACTTGCTCCAAGCAGACATGCACTTGAAGCCATGTTAAGGTTAGCAAGTGACTTTGCAAACGAGTATGATATTAAATTCAATCCCAAGAAGAGTCAACTGTTGATATTTAGTAGCGTTGATCTTTCAAATACAAAAATTGCTTTTGAGGGCATGCTGTTAATATCCCCAAAAAAGGCTGTACATTTGGGTAATCCCGTCAACTCTACTAAAGACGATGGAGGTGTCCATAACACCCTCAACGCATTCTATCGCAAAGTAAGCGTATTTATAGCTCAGTTTAAACATGTGGCGCATAACGTTAAATATGATTTATTCAAGGTTTTATGTATGTCGGCTTATGGGTGCCAATTATGGGATTTCTCGTCCACGGCATGTCAATCGTTTTATATAGCCTGGCGGAAGGTGATACGCAGACTATTTGATTTACCTTATCGAACTCACTCTAAATTTCTTCCAATTATGTGTAATGACCTGGCTGTTGAAGTGCAACTTCACAATAGATTTATACTTTTCGTAAAAAGTATGCTGGTAAGTAAGAACCCTTGCACGAATTTCTGTGCACGGTTATCCTTAAAGGGAAGCAAATCCAATGGAAGTAAGAGTGTGAATTTTATATGTGACAAATATCTTAACAGTAAGTACAATTTTAGTGCTTTATCAGCCAGCCGCTTAAGGAAGCACGTCTTAAATCATTGTGATCGTGCCACGGAAGGAGATTTAATGCGTGTCAGTGCCATAAAAGAATTTTTGCAATTAAGGGCACAAAATACAGGTTCTGACGACAATGAAAGCATAACTGACATCATCGAGTATTTATGCACTGAGTAGCACAGACCTAAACGTTCCTCTGAATTTCTTTCTGTTCTGTTTTTGTTGTTGTTGTTTTTTTTTTGTTCTCTGAATTTCTATGTTTTGCTCCTTTTTTTTTTGTTCTCTGTGACTGCCATCTGTACTCCGTGTACGAATAAAGATATATATTATATTGCGAGTCTAAGGAGTCACAAGACTCACCTGCAAGTTTTGAGCCCATGAACAAAATTTATAGAAGTCGTCGATGATCTGAAACCAAAGAATAATTCCGATTTTGCCTTTGGTGCGGCTTTCATGACAGTAATAATAATTCAGTTAGAAAGCCATGGAGGTTCGGCAGATTAACACTTTCTCCTACTAAATGACCGAAGAGTGTGTCAAAGCCGCAAGTCAATGCCAATTAATAAAAAATCGTTTCCCTGTTTCACATTTATATATATGATATTAGCATCCTTTATCCTCATCAATAGTGGTCACCGTTAAGCCGTTAAGACGTTGAGACGATACTTGAAGGAAGGGTTTTCTGATTCATCAGTGGACCTGATTAACATTACAAGATTACTATATGCTTCGATTTGCAACTTCAAATAGTCACATACTGTTCACAGGCAAACCCTAAGCACATTACGCCAACGCTGCATCTCGGCGTTTGCCAGGTTGACAAGTGTCATAACGCCTTCAATATAGTATCACATTCGCCGATCGGGGGCACATTATGACACGAGCGCCGAAACCACTATCCCACACCCTGCATCGGAACATGAACTGTCATCGATAACTGAAGTTGTGGGTGGATGCAGTAATCTGAACAGGTTAAATGTTTCTTTTCAATTTGTTTAGAACGGCCATCGCTATTTTATGCACTTAATATACCTTGGGTGAAATTAGTGCCATACACAAATTTCTCAGTAACTGTTAGTAAAGTGTTTCTACTGCTGTTATATTTTCTATTGAATAAATGCGTTATCTTTACAGCATAGAAGTTTCACATAGGATCTTAGTACAGCTACCATGAGGAACAAGTGACATAAACGAAGGTGGGTGTGTTATTATCATAGTCACGCAAATCAAATAAATAGCAACTGACACCGACAAATTTTATCTCTAAAATTCGTCCGCCAAAAATATTATTCGCCCTGGGACTGGCCCCACACCATATGTAATACTGGGCCGGGACTGGCCCCACACCATATATAATACTGACCCGGGACTGGCCCCACACCATATGTAATACTGACCCGGGACTGGCCCCACACCACATGTAATACTGACCCGGGACTGGCCCCACACCATATGTAATACTGACCCGGGACTGGCCCCACACCATAGGTAATACTGACCTGGGACTGGCCCCACACCATAGGTAATACTGACCCGAGACTGGCCCCACACCATATGTAATACTGGCCCGGGACTGGCCCCACACCATATATAATACTGACCCGGGACTGGCCCCACACCATATGTAATACTGACCCGGGACTGGCCCCACACCATATGTAATACTGACCCGGGACTGGCCCCACACCATAGGTAATACTGGCCCGGGACTGGCCCCACACCATATGTAATACTGACCCGGGACTGGCCCCACACCACATGTAATACTGACCCGGGACTGGCCCCACACCATATGTAATACTGACCCGGGACTGGCCCCACACCATAGGTAATACTGACCCGAGACTGGCCCCACACCATATGTAATACTGGCCCGGGACTGGCCCCACACCATATATAATACTGACCCGGGACTGGCCCCACACCATATGTAATACTGACCCGGGACTGGCCCCACACCATATGTAATACTGACCCGGGACTGGCCCCACACCATAGGTAATACTGGCCCGGGACTGGCCCCACACCATATGTAATACTGACCCGGGACTGGCCCCACCCCATATGTAATACTGACCCGGGCCTGGCCCCACACCATATGTAATACTGACCCGGGACTGGCCCCACACCATAGGTAATACTGGCCCGGGACTGGCCCCACACCATATGTAATACTGACCCGGGACTGGCCCCACACCATAGGTAATACTGGCCCGGGACTGGCCCCACACCATATGTAATACTGACCCGGGACTGGCCCCACCTCATATGTAATACTGACCCGGGACTGGCCCCACACCATATGTAATACTGACCCGGGACTGGCCCCACACCATAGGTAATACTGGCCCGGGACTGGCCCCACACCATATGTAATACTGGCCCGGGACTGGCCCCACACCATATGTAATACTGACCCGGGACTGGCCCCACACCATAGGTAATACTGACCCGGGACTGGCCCCACACCATATGTAATACTGACCCGGGACTGGCCCCACACCATATGTAATACTGACCCGGGACTGGCCCCACACCATATGTAATACTGACCCGGGACTGGCCCCACACCATAGGTAATACTGGCCCGGGACTAGCCCCACACCATATGTAATACTGGCCCGGGACTGGCCCCACACCATATGTAATACTGACCCGGGACTGGCCCCACACCATAGGTAATACTGACCCGGGACTGGCCCCACACCATATGTAATACTGACCCGGGACTGGCCCCACACCATATGTAATACTGACCCGGGACTGGCCCCACACCATATGTAATACTGACCCGGGACTGGCCCCACACCATATGTAATACTGACCCGGGACTGGCCCCACACCATATGTAATACTGACCCGGGACTGGCCCCACACCATATGTAATACTGACCCGAGACTAGCCCCACACCATATGTAATACTGCAGAGTGCGGAGACTTTTGGAAAATTAATGGGGGAGTATCGGAATTTCCTCTTCGGTGCCGAGTTGCGTAGAAACCACACTGAACAGTGGCGCCATCTGGGTAGAGTTGCGGAGCACGCTCGACCGCCGTGAACATTTTGGTCACTCGGAGCTCGCTATGCAACCCCATTGGTCACATCGAACTATTTCCATTTGTTGCGGGGATATCTACTAAAAAAATGTCCTTACTTTGAAAATAGCAGCACAATCTAAATAGTGTAAATACTGATAAATAAAAGATAACTATAAAGCATCGATATTTGCGGGTTATCCCCACTTATTTGAGAAGAATTGTCGTCCAAAGTTTAATATTATCATACGGGACTGCTCTTGATCGCGGCGAACCATACCCCACTTCCGGTTCAAAATTGACGTCCTTGTCCAATCCGCCAAGTGTCCTTGACCAATCCGCCAAGTTCAAATCCTTATTAGTCGTTGCCGATGGCGTGCGCACGCGGTCGACACCTATATAACAACGACAAAAGTCTGCCCGCCACGCATGAGTGACTTTGAAATGATTTGAAAATAAACAAACCTCCCCTATTACCGACGTGTTTTCTGTTGTTCTTATTGATTTATCCATCTTGATAGATTTATTTGCACTCAGGTAGTTCTCAGGTAGTGAGCAGATACTGCTTCAGTCTTTCGGCTGCCCGACAAGCACATGAAAGGTGTCTGCTGGGCTCTTATCGGACCACGGCAGTTTTCTGTCCTGGCCGACATCAAATGCTTGCGGCCGATTAGAACCATGTAAACGAACAAACGGCACACGAACACTAACATTACTCTCTGGTCGGTTTATGTAGGTTGGGTCAACGGAAAGCTGCACTTTTTTTTCATCCATATATTACATGTAACCGGTTTCTCTGGCTACAAATTTGGTTTTGTACCGCTATAGACATGGATTTAGCGAGAAAGGTTAATTATCCACTGTCAGTATGATTCAACCGCCTTGCCTGATTCTCCTCTCGGCTGTCAGCAGTCTTCAGAGGACGTTATTGGCTTTGGCCATAACCGGCGGGCGATAATGCCTCTCTTGGCAGTGATAAAGGGTCAGGTCTGTAGACCTCCCCCTCCACAGCGTCTTCAGTGTCTGGTCCTCTTGGTGGCGGTGGGGGGGGGGGGGGTGGAGAGAGAGGGGGGGGGGCAGCTAGGTGTGCTGGGTGTGCTGGGTGGGGTAGATTAGGTGAGGTGAACTAGTTTAGGGTGCGGTACGTGGGGTGGGGAGTGGTAGGGTGGGGTGGGGGTGACATTACACCACCAGGGTGAGGGGCGATCGACCTATGTCACTTCGTGCTATGTTTTACGATCTAGCTACTAACGATGTGGAGGAGGGTGGGGGGGTTGGGAGGAGCGGGAGGGGGTGAGCGATGGAAGGCAACGACGGCGGAGTGCTGGTCGTAAAAGAACAGTTACCTAGGTGGTTGTCCGGTGGGAACAGAGAGGTAGGGGTAGAGGGAGGAGGGGGGGGGGGGGAGGAAGTGGGGTCAGCGCTCCGACTCTATGGTGGCCATTTATAGTATAGGATCGAACTGCTTCCGGTCAACCAACTCTCGCCGTCCGCCGCTAGATTGTGATTGGCACGAGGATGAGCGAGGCGAGTGAGCGGCCAGGAGCCCCCCCCCCCTTCCCGCCCCCGCCTCCCACTCCCCCCGCCAGCCACACCCATCGCCGGCGGCGCCTCCCTCGCCTGATTAGCGGGCCGTGGACCCCCGGGAGATCTCTCCGGCGTCTTTGTAACCCTGCCCCCAAAGCAGCCACCCAGCGAGGGCGAGGGAGATGTCGCAATCAGCCATACCCACCCCCACCCCTTCACCCCCCTCTTCCATCCCTCACAGCCCAGCTTCTTCTTCTCCCAGTCAATCAGAATCTGGACGACCCCATACAGGTCAGAGGACCAGCAAATTGACCAACATCCTAAACCATGACCCATTGACCCCATGCCCTCGCAACACACACCGCCGCCCCCCTCCGCCCACCTCCGCCCACCTCCGCCTTCTTCGCACACGTTTCCATGGCTGTGGCGGTTGTGGCTGCTTTTAATTAAGGGTGATTTATACTGGAGAAGACATGAAGGGTCAGGATTGCGAAGTTCCTCTTCACGCAACCATCGTTTCTGCGAACAATTCAGCAATGCCACAACGTTCCGGCCCGGTAGCATTTTGTAAGGGCTCGTATACACCGTGTTGAATCTATCGCACGGTATCTACCAGCAAGGGTATGGGTAGGCTATTCCACAGCCTCACCCTCGCGCTCCAATCGAAGTAAGCGCGCCACGTAGCGGTGGGCTGTGGAGGAGACAAGGGTTGAGTTCGGATATGCGACCGGAGTAATCGGCGCAGATATTTGGAGCATGCGCACTCATACTTTCCGCTCATGTGCGGGTCAAGATAAACCGAACGCAAAATCCGCGGTCCGCGTGAATGTTGCACTGGCTGAAGTGCACAAATCATGAGAATCGTTTAACAGTGCCATTAATAATAAATGGACTGATACGTGTTGTGTTCATTATTTTATTCTAGTTGTTATAATATTATTTACAGATTTTTTGCCGGTCGAAATACTACTTTATATATAGTTTACGTATTGTTGTGCCTGGACGCCATGTTGGAAATCCTCGTGATCCTCCTCTGAGTGGGGAGTAAGGTCCGGGAGTAAAATGTACCACGTGACCGCGCTATCGGACCACAATCTCCGCGTTCGGTAATGCACTTCGTGGAGGCCGACTACTCCGCTCGCATACCCGAATTCACCCAGGGCTGCAAGAAGCTACCAGCCCGACACAGCATCAGCCGCCTTTTGGTTGTCATGGCAGTCATAAAGTACACAACCATTAATGCCAGACGTGAGGATAACGTCAAATATCTGGTCTTCGTAAGAGTGGGGCCGTTATGACTCTCACAAAACAACCCCCCCCCCCAACCCCCACCCCCACATCCCTCCCCCACTCCCACCCCCACCCCCACACCCGCCATTACCACCCAGCGCCACCCATCGTAATAACAAAAACTCTATATTATATTTATTCATGCTGACCAACCACTTCAAATAAATGTATTGAATCTGATGAGAAGAATGGCCAATTTATAATCAAGCTTATCTCTCATCTCAATAGAGGAGCCTCGATAGTTCAACTGGCAAGCGGGCAGAGCTGGGATATCAACCGGTTGTGGGTTCGAGCCGTGACTCCTGAATCGGGCGGAACATTCAAACCAACCCCATTTACTTGTACCGGAATGTATTTTGGCCCAATTTAGCCTTTATGTACCCAACGGTAGCCTAAAGCAACATTTCTCACTTCTCGCCTATGTTATGACACGGACAGGTAAACTTGAGGTGAGTGTCTTGGTGTCAGCTGGCGTGACGGGAGGGGGAATGGGTGGGGGGGGGGGGCTCGGACGAGAGGGAGCCATATGTTGTTCCTGCATCCCCGGGCCGGGGAGATGAGGTTACATGGTGTAGATGTCGATTCTTGGTATCCATGTGTATCCGTCTTGTGCCGTGGCGTCTGGGGGACGCATGCGCAGTGTGGCCTTCCATGCACAAGGGAAAACAAAGTTGCGAATGGTTTTTCGACAGGCAATTAGTGTATCTATATCGAAGACATTGAGCAGCTGAAATACCTGTTTTAGGCGTGGAGCCAATTTCTGTCGCCAGTGACGGTTCCAGCTATGTATGAGGACGTAGGTAACGTGGTAGGCAGAGTGTGTAGTGTTGTAGGCATAGTGCGTAGGTAGTGTTGTAGGCAGAGTGTGTAGGTAGTGTTGCAAGCTTAGTGTGTAGGTAGTGTTGTAGGCAGAGTGCGTAGGTAGTGTTGTAGGCAGAGTGCGTAGGTAGTGTTGTAGGCAGAGTGCGTAGGTAGTGTTGTAGGCAGAGAGCGTAGGTAGTGTTGTAGGCAGAGTATCTAGTGTTCTAGGCAAAGAGCGTAGGTAGTGTTGTAGGCAGAGTGTGTAGGGTTGTAGGCAGAGAGCGTAGGTAGTGTTGTAGGCAGAGTATGTAGTGTTGTAGGCAGAGAGCGTAGGTAGTGTTGAAGGCAGAGTGTAGTGTTGTAGGCAGAGTGTGTAGGTAGTGTTGTAGGGAGAGTGTGTAGTGCTGTAGGTAATGTTGTAGGGAGAGAACGTAGGTAGTGTTGTAGGCAGTGTGTAGTGTTGTAGGCAGTGTGTAGGTAGTGTTGTAGGCAGAGAGCGTAGGTAGTGTTGTAGGCAGAGAACGTAGGTAGTGTTGTAGGCAGAGTGTGTAGTGTTGTAAGCATAATGTGTAGATAGTGTTGTAGGCAGTGCGTAGGTAGTATTGTAGGCAGTGCGTAGGTAGTGTTGTAGGCAGAGAACGTAGGTAGTGTTGTAGGCAGACTGCGTACTTAGTGTTGTAGGCAGAGTGCGTAGGTAGTGTTGTAGGCAGTGCGTAGGTAGTGTTGTAGGCAGAGTGCGTATGTAGTGTTGTAGGCAGAGTGCGTAAGTAGTGTTGTAGGGAGAGTGCATAGGTAGTGTTGTAGGCAGAGTGCGTAGGTAGTGTAGGCAGAGTGCGTATGTAGTGTTGTAGGCAGAGTGCGTAGGTAGTGTTGTAGGCACAGTGTATAGGTAGTGTTGTAGGCAGAGAACGTAGGTAGTGTTGCAGGCAGAGTGCGTAGGTAGTGTTGTAGGCAAAGTGCGTGGGTAGTGTTGTAGGCAGAGTGCGTAGGTAGTGTTGTAGGCAGAGTGCGTAGGTAGTGTTGTAGGCAGAGTGCGTAGGTAGTGTTGTAGGCAGAGAGCGTAGGTAGTGTTGTAGGCAGAGAGCGTAGGTAATGTTGTAGGCAGAGTGCGTAGGTAGTGTTGTAGGCAGAGAGCGTAGGTAGTGTTGTAGGCAGAGTGTGTAGGTAGTGTTGTAGGCAGAGTGTGTAGGTAGTGTTGTAGGCAGAGTGTATAGATAGTGTTGTAAGCTTAGTGTGTAGGTAGTGTTGTAGGCAGGGTGTGTAGTGTTGTAGGCAGAGAGCGTAGGTAGTGTTGTAGGCAGAGTGTGTAGGTAGTGTTGTAGGCAGAGTGTGTAGGTAGTGTTGTAGGCAGAGTGTATAGATAGTGTTGTAAGCTTAGTGTGTAGGTAGTGTCGTAGGCAGAGTGTGTAGGTAGTGTTGTAGGCAGAAAGCGTAGGTAGTGTTGTAGGCAGAGAACGTAGTTAGTGTTGTAGGCAGTGTGTAGTGTTGTAGGCAGAGTGTGTAGGTAGTGTTGTAGGGAGTGTGTAGTGTTGTAGGTAGTGTTTTAGGCAGAGAACGTAGGTAGTGTTGTAGGCAGTGTGTAGTGTTGTAGGCAGTGTGTAGGTAGTGTTGTAGGCAGAGAGCGTAGGTAGTGTTGTAGGCAGAGTGCGTACGTAGTGTTGTAGGCAGAGTGCATAGGTAGTGTTGTAGGCAGAGTGCGTAGGTAGTGTTGTAGGCAGAGTGCGTAGGTAGTGTTGTGGGCAGATAGCGTAGGTAGTGTTGTAGGCAGAGTATGTAGTGTTCTAGGCAGAGAGCGTAGGTAGTGTTGTAGGCAGAGTGTGTAGTGTTGTAGGAAGAGAGCGTAGATAGTGTTGTAGGCAGAGTCTGTAGTGTTGTTGGCAGAGTCTGTAGTGTTGTAGGCAGAGAGCGTAGGTAGTGTTGTAGGCAGAGTGTGTAGTGTTGTAGGCAGAGAGCGTAGGTAGTGTTGTAGGCAGAGTGTGTAGTGTTATAGGCAGAGAGCGTAGGTAGTGTTGTAGGCAGAGTGTTTAGTGTTGTAAGCATGGTGTGTAGGTAGTGTTGTAGGCAGAGTGTGTAGGTAGTGTTGTAGGCAGAAAGCGTATGTAGTGTTGTAGGCAGAGTGTAGTGTTGTAGGCAGAGTGTAGTGTTGTAGGCAGAGTGTGTAGGTAGTGTTGTAGGGAGAGTGTGTAGCGTTGTAGGTAGTGTTGTAGGCAGAGAACGTAGGTAGTGTTGTAGGCAGTGTGTAGTGTTGCAGGCAGTGTGTAGGTAGTGTTGTAGGCAGCGAGCGTAGGTAGTGTTGTAGGCAGAGAACGTAGGTAGTGTTGTAGGCAGAGTGTGTAGTGTTGTAAGCATAATGTGTAGATATTGTTGTAGGCAGTGCGTAAGTAGTATTGTAGGCAGTGCGTAGGTAGTGTTGCAGGCAGAGTGCGTAGGTAGTGTTGTAGGCAGAGTGCGTAGGTAATGTTCTAGGCAGAGTGCGTAGGCAGTGTTGCAGGCAGAGTGCGTATGTAGTGTTGTAGGCAGAGTGTGTAGGTAGTGTTGTAGGCAGAGAGCGTAGGTAGTGTTGCAGGCAGAGTGTATAGATAGTGTTGTAGGCAGAGAGCGTAGGTAGTGTTACAGGCAGAGAGCATAGGTAGTTTTATAGGCAGAGAGCGTAGGTAGTGTTACAGGCAGAGAGCGTAGGTAGTGTTGTAGGCAGAGTGCGTAGGTAGTGTAGTAGGCAGAGTGCGTAGGTAGTGTTGTAGACAGAGACCGTAGGTAGTGTTGCAGGCAGAGTGTAGAGATAGTGTTGTAGGCAGAGAGCGTAGGTAGTGTTACAGGCAGAGAGCGTAGGTAGTGTTGTAGGCAGAGTGCGTAGGTAGTGTAGTAGGCAGAGTGCGTAGGTAGTGTTGTAGGCAGAGTGCGTTGGTAGTGCTGCAGGCAGAGTGCGTAGGTAGTGTTGTAGGCAGAGTGCGTAGGTAGTGTTGTAGGCAGAGAGCGTAGGTAGTGTTACTAGCAGAGAGCGTAGGTAGTGTTGTAGGCAGAGTGCGTAGGTAGTGTAGTAGGCAGAGTGCGTAGGTAGTGTTGTAGGCAGAGAGCGTAGGTAGTGTTGCAGGCAGAGTGTATAGATAGTGTTGTAGGCAGAGAGCGTAGGTAGTGTTGCAGGCAGAGTGTATATATAGTGTTGTAGGCAGAGAGCGTAAGTAGTGTTGCAGGCAGAGTGTATATATAGTGTTGTAGGCAGAGAGCGTAGGTAGTGTTACAGGCAGAGAGCATTGGTAGTGTTGTAGGCAGAGTGCGTAGGTAGTGTTGTAGGCAGAGTGCGTAGGTAATGTTCTATACAGAGTGCGTAGGCAGTGTTGCAGGCAGAGTGCGTATGTAGTGTTGTAGGCAGAGTGTGTAGGTAGTGTTGTAGGCAGAGAGCGTAGGTAGTGTTGTAGGCAGAGAGCGTAGGTAGTGTTACAGGCAGAGAGCATAGGTAGTTTTGTAGGCAGAGTGCGTAGGTAGTGTTGTCGGCAGAGAGCGTAGGTAGTGTTTCAGACAGAGAGCATAGGTAGTTTTGTAGGCAGAGTGCGTAGGTAGTGTTGTCGGCAGAGAGCGTAGGTAGTGTTACAGGCAGAGAGCATAGGTAGTGTTGTAGGCAGAGTGCGTAGGTAGTGTTGTAGGCAGAGTGCGTAGGTAGTGTTGTAGGCAGAGTGCGTAGGTAATGTTCTAGGCAGAGTGCGTAGGCAGTGTTGCAGGCAGAGTGCGTATGTAGTGTTGTAGGCAGAGTGTGTAGGTAGTGTTGTAGGCAGAGAGCGTAGGTAGTGTTGTCGGCAGAGAGCGTAGGTAGTGTTACAGGCAGAGAGCATAGGTAGTGTTGTAGGCAGAGTGCGTAGGTAGTGTTGTCGGCAGAGAGCGTAGGTAGTGTTACAGGCAGAGAACATAGGTAGTGTTGTAGGCAGAGTGCGTAGGTAGTGTTGTAGGCAGAGTGCGTAGGTAGTGTTGTAGGCAGAGTGCGTAGGTAGTGTTGTAGGCAGAGTGCGTAGGTAGTGTTGTAGGCAGAGTGCGTAGGTAGCATTGAAGATTCCGTACCAGGTTCTGATTATGGAAATGTGGTTCGCAATGCTTCTTCTCTCTTGCACCCCCCCCCCGGGTATCCTTCCCCCTCATCCGCCCCCCCCTTCCGCCTCACCCTCCCCTCCAGCCCCGCCCCGAGGCGCCACGCCTTGTAGTACCGGGATCGTGCCTCCGCATAGCGTCACACTCCTACCTCCCGGCTTGGCATGCGCAGTTCGGATAGGAGCGCACGTAAACAAACCTATAAAGTAGAGCAGACGGGGAATCCAGCACGAGTCCCCAGGGGGTGGAAGGCCCAGGGGTGCTGGGGGGGGGGGATTAAGAGGTTGGGTCGGAGGGCGATGTGGGTTCCGGATCTGGGAGCCGGATGGTGGGGGGTAGGCGTGGGTGCTCGGGGTGGTTAGAGGAAAAGGGTGCAGGCGGGGGAGGTGAAGGGGGGTGGGGGGGGGGGTGAGCGCAGGAACGAATAAGTGGAGAAAGGGGGTGTGGGTAGTTGCGAGAGAGAGTTGGAGTAGGAGGGGGTAGTTGGGATCGGGAGGGAATGGTTAGTATTAGGGGTGAGGGCAGGGGAGGTTAACTGGGGGGGGGGGGGGGGAGGGCGCGACAGATAAAGGACGGGGATGCTGTATAGTCTGTGAGGCGGGGGCTGGAGGGTGTTACAGGGTGTGGTTGGATCCACGATGGTAATTAATAGCTTTACTCACCCCTCCGGGTCTGTATAACACCAAGGGTGGCATATGCCTGTCACCTACCCACCCACTACAATATATCTCCCAAGGGGTTGTACGGCATCCATATATCACACCACGCAAGCGTAGACCGGGCCCGGTGGCTACAGTAAGTCAGTAGTGCCAGGAAACAGACACACCATCGCAGCCCGCACTGCGCATCGAGGGTCCCAAAAAGAAGGCTTGATGGACGAGCTTTGACGCAACATAGCGAAACAGATGTCACCAGGAAGGCCAGTCGGTGTGCCAGGCACGATTACCGCGCCGTGAGCCCTTGACCTGGTGAACCCTTCGTGCGATTCCTTGGCCTTGTGAACCCTATCGTGCGTGTGTCGTGGTCCAGGCCCGCTGTCAGCCAGCCTTATACCGGCTTCCTCGGTGGCAAAGCGACAGATCTCATCTGACCACCACCGGCTTCTTCCCTGACAGAGCGATACATCTCATCTGTACAGACAACGAGGGCGAAGAACGTGTCGTCGACTTTCAAGTCCTCACGGCGTCAAACGTCACCCCGGGAGACGGGCTTTTTTTAGCTGAAGAGACACAGCATATATTATGTATGGGATGGAGGGATACCCCGGGGGGAAGGGGACTTGTTACATGCTGGGTTTGGGAGGGTTCCGCGGTAAAGTTCCCCCTTGTTCACGTCAAATGTCCGCTCGGAAGGGGTATATTTTCTTTTTGACAAGCTCGATGTCGCCTCTCCTTGAAGACCCGCTCGGTTTATTTTATTCCCCTCGACAAATGTCCGCTCTATAGCGGTATCTTTTCCATCATAAATGTCCGCTCTATAAGGGTATCTTTCCCATCATAAATGTCAGTTCAATAGGATATGTTTTCCATCATAAATGTCCGCTCTATAGGTGTATCTTTTCCATCATAAATGTCCGCTCTATAAGGGTATCTTTTTCATCATAAATGTCCGCTCTACACGGGTATATTGTCCGTCATAAATGTCCGCTCTATAGGGGTATCTTTTCCATCATAAATGTCCGCTCTATAGGGGTGTCTTTTCTATCATAAATGTCCGCTCTACCGGAGTATCTTTCTCATCATAAATGTCCGCTTTATAAGGGTATCTTTTCCATCATAAATGTCAGCTCTATAGGGGTGTCTTTTCCATCATAAATGTCCGCTCTACCGGAGTATCTTTTCCATCATAAATGTCCGCTCTACCGGAGTATCTTTTCCATCATAAATGTCCGCTCTATAGGGGTATCTTTTCCATCATAAATCTTAGCTCTACAGGTGTATCTTTCCATCATAAATGTCCGCTCTATAAGGGTATCCTTTCATCATAAGTGTCCGCTCTATAAGGGTATCTTTTCCGTCATAAATGTTCGCTCTATAAGGGTATCTTTTCCATCATAAATGTCCGCTATATAGGTGTATCTTTTCCATCATAAATGTCCGCTCTATAAGGGTATCTTTCTCATCATAAATGTCCGCTCTACAAGCGTATCATTTCCAACATAAATGTCCGCTCTATAGGGAGTATCTTTTCCATCTTGCCTGGGGCAAGATCGCCATAGAAAATGTGTTTCGCTAGCAAAGACAGTACACCGACAGTGGGTTTTGGGGAGTCTCTGCCGGTATGAGACTGTATCCTACTTATTTGCCGGTAAACAAAAGGAATTATGGAACATTTCATATAGCTTTTAGAAAGATGCATTGTTAAAGGCGAGCTCTGTCAGAAATGTACACTGTTAAAGGCGACATCGGTCAGAAAGATACACTGTTAACGGCGAGCTCTGTCAGAAAGGTACACTGTTAAGGCGAGATCTGTCAGAAAGGTACACTGTTCAAGGCGAGCTCTGTCAGAAAGATACACTGTTAAAAGCGAGATCTGTCAGAAAGATACACTGTTAAAAGCGAGATCTGTCAGAAAGGTATACTGTTAAAGGCGAGATCTGTCAGAAAGGTACACTGTTAAAGGCGAGATCTGTCAGAAAGGTACACTGTTAAAGTCGAGATCCGTTTGAAAAATACACTTAAAGGCGAGATCTGTCAGAAAGGTACACTGTTAAAGGCGAGATCTGTCAGAAAGGTACACTGTTAAAGGCGAGATCTGTCAGAAAGGTACACTGTTAAAGTCGAGATCCGACAGAAGGATACACTGTTAAAGGCGAGATCTGTCAGAAAGGTACATTGTTAAATTCGAGATCCGTTTGAAAAATATACTTAAAGGCGAGATCTGTCAGAAAGGTACACTGTTAAAGGCGAGATCTGTCAGAAAGGTACACTGTTAAAGGCGAGATCTGTCAGAAAGGTACACTGTTAAAGTCGAGATCTGTCAGAAAGCTACACTGTTAAAGGCGAGATCTGTCAGAAAGGTACACTGTTAAAGGCGAGCTCTGTCAGAAAGATACACTGTTTAAAGCGAGATCTGTCAGAAAGATACACTGTTAAAAGCGAGATCTGTCAGAAAGGTATACTGTTAAAGGCGAGATCTGTCAGAAAGGTACACTGTTAAAGGCGAGATCTGTCAGAAAGGTACACTGTTAAAGTCGAGATCCGTTTGAAAAATACACTTAAAGGCGAGATCTGTCAGAAAGGTACACTGTTAAAGGCGAGATCTGTCAGAAAGGTACACTGTTAAAGGCGAGATCTGTCAGAAAGGTACACTGTTAAAGTCGAGATCCGACAGAAGGATACACTGTTAAAGGCGAGATCTGTCAGAAAGGTACATTGTTAAAGTCGAGATGCGTTTGAAAAATACACTTAAAGGCGAGATCGGTCAGAAAGGTACACTGTTAAAGGCGAGATCTGTCAGAAAGGTACACTGTTAAAGGCGAGATCTGTCAGACAGGTACACTGTTAAAGGCGAGATCTGTCAGAAAGGTACACTGTTAAAGTCGAGATCTGTCAGAAAGCTACACTGTTAAAGGC
Source organism: Arenicola marina (assembly GCA_964019135.1). Taxonomy (NCBI): domain Eukaryota; kingdom Metazoa; phylum Annelida; class Polychaeta; family Arenicolidae; genus Arenicola; species Arenicola marina. Next base: position 62,800,396 of record OZ025248.1, read on the forward strand.
GAGATCTGTCAGAAAGCTACACTGTTAAAGGCGAGCTCTGTCAGAAAGATACACTGTTTAAAGCGAGATCTGTCAGAAAGCTACACTGTTAAAAGCGAGATCTGTCAGAAAGGTATACTGTTAAAGGCGAGATCTGTCAGAAAGGTACACTGTTAAAGGCGAGATCTGTCAGAAAGGTACACTGTTAAAGTCGAGATCCGTTTGAAAAATACACTTAAAGGCGAGATCTGTCAGAAAGGTACACTGTTAAAGGCGAGATCTGTCAGAAAGGTACACTGTTAAAGGCGAGATCTGTCAGAAAGGTACACTGTTAAAGTCGAGATCCGACAGAAGGATACACTGTTAAAGGCGAGATCTGTCAGAAAGGTACATTGTTAAAGTCGAGATACGTTTGAAAAATACACTTAAAGGCGAGATCTGTCAGAAAGGTACACTGTTAAAGGCGAGATCTGTCAGAAAGGTACACTGTTAAAGGCGAGATCTGTCAGAAAGGTACACTGTTAAAGGCGAGATCTGTCAGACAGGTACACTGCTAAAGGCGAGATCTGTCAGAAAGGTACACTGTTAAAGGCGAGATCTGTCAGAAAGGTACACTGTTAAAGGCGAGATCTGTCAGAAAGGTACACTGTTAAAGGCGAGATCTGTCAGAAAGGTACACTGTTAAAGGCGAGATCTGTCAGAAAGGTACACTGTTCAAGGCGAGCTCTGTCAGAAAGGTACACTGTTAAAGTCGAGATCCGACAGAAGGATACACTGTTAAAGGCGAGATCCGTTTGAAAAATACACTTAAAGGCGAGATCTGTCAGAAAGGTACACTGTTAAAGGCGAGATCTGTCAGAAAGGTACACTGTTAAAGGCGAGATCTGTCAGAAAGGTACACTGTTAAAGTCGAGATCCGACAGAAGGATACACTGTTAAAGGCGAGATCTGTCAGAAAGGTACATTGTTAAAGTCGAGATCCGTTTGAAAAATACACTTAAAGGCGAGATCTGTCAGAAAGGTACACTGTTAAAGGCGAGATCTGTCAGAAAGGTACACTGTTAAAGGCGAGATCTGTCAGAAAGGTACACTGTTAAAGTCGAGATCCGACAGAAGGATACACTGTTAAAGGCGAGATCTGTCAGAAAGGTACATTGTTAAAGTCGAGATCCGTTTGAAAAATACACTTAAAGGCGAGATCGGTCAGAAAGGTACACTGTTAAAGGCGAGATCTGTCAGAAAGGTACACTGTTAAAGGCGAGATCTGTCAGACAGGTACACTGTTAAAGGCGAGATCTGTCAGAAAGGTACACTGTTAAAGGCGAGATCTGTCAGAAAGGTACACTGTTAAAGGCGAGATCTGTCAGAAAGGTACACTGTTCAAGACGAGCTCTGTCAGAAAGGTACACTGTTAAAAGCGAGATCTGTCAGAAAGGTACACTGTTCAAGGCGAGCTCTGTCAGAAAGATACACTGTTAAAAGCGAGATCTGTCAGATAGGTACACTGTTAAAGGCGAGATCTGTCAGAAAGGTACACTGTTAAAGGCGAGATCTGTCAGAAAGGTACACTGTTAAAGTCGAGATCCGTTTGAAAAATACACTTAAAGGCGAGATCTGCCAGAAAGATACACTGTTAAAGGCGAGATCTGTCAGAAAGGTACACTGTTAAAGGCGAGATCTGCCAGAAGGATACACTGTTAAAGGCGAGATCTGTCAGAAAGGTACACTGTTAAAGTCGAGATCTGCCAGAAAGATACACTGTTAAAGGCGAGATCTGCCAGAAAGCTACACTGTTAAAGGCGAAATCTGTCAGAAAGGTACACTGTTAAAAGCGAGATCTGTCAGAAAGGTATACTGTTAAAGGCGAGATCTGTCAGAAAGGTTCACTGTTAAAGGCGAGATCTGTCAGGAAGCTACACTGTTAAAGGCGAGATCTGTCAGAAAGGTACACTGTTAAAAGCGAGATCTGTCAGAAAGGTATACTGTTAAAGGCGAGATCTGTCAGAAAGGTTCACTGTTAAAGGCGAGATCTGTCAGAAAGGTACACTGTTAAAGGCGAGATCTGTCAGAGAGGTACACTGTTAAAGGCGAGATCTGTCGGAAAGGTACACTGTTAAAGGCGAGATCTGTCAGAGAGGTACACTGTAAAAGGCGAGATCTGTCAGAAAGGTACACTGTTAAAGGCGAGATCTGTCAGAAAGGTACGCTGTTAAAGGCGAGATCTGTCAGAAAGGTACACTGTTAAAGGCGAGATCTGTCAGAGAGGTACACTGTAAAAGGCGAGATCTGTCGGAAAGGTACACTGTTAAAGTCGAGATCCGTTTGAAAAATACACTTAAAGTCGAGATCTGTCAGAAAGGTACACTGTTAAAGGCTAGATCTGTCAGAAAGGTACACTGTTAAAGGCGAGATCTGTCGGAAAGGTACACTGTTAAAGTCGAGATCCGTTTGAAAAATACACTTAAAAGCGAGATCTGTCGGAAAGGTACACTGTTAAAGGCGAGATCTGTCAGAAAGCTACACTGTTAAAGGCGAGATCTGTCAGAAAAATACACTGTTAAAGCCGAGATCTGTCAGAAAGCTACACTGTTAAAGGCGAGATCTGTCAGAAAGGTACACTGTTAAAGGCGAGATCTGTCGGAAAGGTACACTGTTAAAGTCGAGATCCGTTTGAAAAATACACTTAAAGTCGAGATCTGTCAGAAAGGTACACTGTTAAAGGCTAGATCTGTCAGAAAGGTACACTGTTAAAGGCGAGATCTGTCGGAAAGGTACACTGTTAAAGTCGAGATCCGTTTGAAAAATACACTTAAAAGCGAGATCTGTCGGAAAGGTACACTGTTAAAGGCGAGATCTGTCAGAAAGCTACACTGTTAAAGGCGAGCTCTGTCAGAAAGGTACACTGTTAAAGGCGAGATCTGTCAGAAAAATACACTGTTAAAGCCGAGATCTGTCAGAAAGCTACACTGTTAAAGGCGAGATCTGTCAGAAAGGTACACTGTTAAAGTCAAGATCCGTTTGAATAATACACTGTTAAAGTCGAAATCTGTCAGAAAGATACACTGTTAAAATTGAGATCCGTAGCAAAGATGCACGCTCGAGACATTAGAAGGATATAGTGTTAGGAGATTAAGATTATTTGCCACCTCTAAAAGGCATATTATTCGGGGTAATCACTGTCACTGTCACCCTTGGCTCATTACAACTGTTTAACACCTATAGTCGGAACGAATAATGCAACAAAAATATCCCACATTTTAGTATTTCAACAGGAATCCTGTCCATTATAAGGTGAGTTCTCGCTGACTGGCCCCCGCTGGGGATGGCCATGGGCCCTACGCTCACTAATAAGAGTCCTTACTACTCATAACAACATTACAAGATCCTATTTCCTTATTGATGGCTTACATCAATAACTTTTCGATCTCACTCAACAAGTTCCATTACAACCCTCCCATTAGTAACACGCAGCTCTTCACCATCACACGGATAACGCGTGGCTTAGAGCGGTTAACTCAAAGGCAATTAGATGAACTTTTGCCCTGCGAGATGGCTCTGCGAGACTTCCCTGCGAGATTGCCCTGCCTCGATCCGTGGAATTTATCCAGTTATACACCTTGCAATAAGACCGTGATACCGTTAGCAGTCCATCTGCCTCTGTAGCCGGCGGTAATAGATTTGGAGGGGGGTAAGGGGAGGGGGGGCGGGGGTACTTTATCAGAAGCTTGCCAGGGCGGCTGGATTCATGTGATCCTTGAACGGTCTCGTAAGGAGGGGGGGGGGCGAGGTAGGTGGGTAGGGCGTCCTGCGTATGGGTAGGGGTTTAGAAGGGGCGTCCAGTGTCGATTTTTCAAAATTCTCAGTGTCGAATGTCGATTTTGCACGCCGTTCTCTGTCGCTTATTGGCTGAATTCAGTGTCGTTTTGTCAAAAATCTGTGTCGATGTCGCTTTTTCAGATCGTCTGTGTCGGAATATGGCAGTCGATGTCAAATGTCGATGTTTAGATTATGCCAGTGTCGCGCGTCGCCATGTATCTCTTCCAGACTCCTATGGGCGATAATATCATGATTGGATAATGAATGGTGGATGATTGATGTTCTGGGCCATGTTTGTGCACAGTGTGGCTACATTCAGGCACTTCTTTCGTCCGCGTCGGACACATGCGCGCGTATGCATTCGACATGCCTCTCCCGTCTATCGCGTTCAAAGCAGCCCTTGGAAAGTCGGAAGAATGTGGCGGGCTGGTAGAAATATGGCGGACTATATCCATTCTGACCAAAAGAAATAAATCCACCCTGAAGGTCATATCGTAAATAATGATCTTTATATCACGTCTTATTGTAATTTGTCTCTCGGCATATGTATTTGGATAATTTCAGAAAGATCTACTGAACTAAGTTAAGTTTAAAGAAATAATTCATAGTAAACTATGATGATCCCTAGATCAGTGATTTCCACATTTGTACGAGGCGTTTGTCCCCTCACCTTTCCTGCTATGTATGAAGGCAAGATCTATTTTCATATAGCCTTTCATAAATAACCATAGTGGACTGCATAATGTCGTATATCTATCTATATATCAATAAGTATCCATTAATATTTGCCTGTCTAACATCTGATTGCCACAGATTAGCGAGGTGTTGTCGCCTCACCATTTTGCTTGGCGATATGTTTTCCGACAAATGTTTTTTCATTTGCGATGTGTTTTCCGCCATATGTATTTTAGTGGGGATGTGCTTTTCCGCCACATCTTTATTAGTGGCGAGGCTGTTTTCCGCCACATGTTCATCAGTGGCGATGTGGTTTTTCCGCCACTGATAATCTTGAAACTTGTATTCTCGGCAATAAAGTTGCCCTATCCAACAACTTACATGACTCTTTGTGTTATTCTATTACAATACAGGGAACGAGCTGCGGGCGAGCCAGCTATATCACCCTTTCGTAGCGCAAGACATAAGATAGATTAACTAGATATGGTGTCCAAAAGGACTTGTTATTTAAGTTGTAGTATGGCACATATATTGCTTATTGTTATCCGCCTGTAGGTTTGGCTGTTACCTGGAAGTTCTGACATTAGAGAGACATCACCATTATTTGGATTCATAGATTCACGTGTTAGGTCACCTTTGTGCACTACGCCAGGCCAAGAAAGCCATGGTACAATTTTCGGAAAGGAAAGGATGAAAGCTTCCCCGCCACGGGTGTGGTTTGAACCGGCCACCTGTGGCCCTGAAGTCGAGTACATACGCCAACAACTGGACAGGCCTTAAAGCATAGTCCGGCTTATTATCCTTGTGTCAGTTTGCGATGATTTGACCGGTCTATGTATTTTGTACATGCTCCACCGCTCTTGCTGGTGCGACGCTATAAAAACATGAGTCAACAGCGAGATCTGTATTTAATACTGATGGATGGGGCAGGGCCATCAAAGCCAGCGATACAATTACGGCTGCAGTCGATAAATTTATTGTACGGTTCAAGCCATCTGCTGCATGGAATACGAGCCGGTGGCCGGACCGGGAGGGATATTATTGTCATGTGGCGAAAGCCACCTCCGTTGTCGTTACCCAAGCCAAGGGGATCTGCCAGTGGGATCTGCAAACGGGCGGCCGACAGGGGAATCTGGCATTTACGGCTTGCCGCCCGCCCGCCCGCCGTGGCCGTATTCAGGGCTGGGTCAATTGAGTCGCGTGGCTGGTAACTCGGATTGGCTGTGTGTGTCTGCAAAGCAACTACTCGATCACTCAAGCCACTGTTTTCATTCATGGTGTCATCTATTGCTGTCCCCAACTGATCCCAGGTTTTCAGCTGATCCAGGTCGTTAGTCGATCCAGGCCCCACTTTTACTAACGGAGATCATCCTAAAAGTAGGATGATCTCAACATTTCTTGACAGGATTAGCCAATTTCCTTTTACTAAACAAGATGATCCTACTTTTTTAGGATTAACACTAAGCCACCTCTCTTGTTAGATTAAGTTGGTTAATCGCGAATAAAATGGCGAATGACGAATTTGGCATCGTGCGGCGTCTCCCGGTAAGTCGTGCGCCAAGAGTGTTCAGGCCTCGAGGTAATCCAAAGGAACATTTTCGTGACGAGGAAGTGCGGCGGAAATTTCGTTTTTGGCCACGGCAGATTCACTACATCGAGGAGTTAACACTGGTTAATCAGGGAGGACATCGAACCGATGACGCAGCGTTCGTATGCGATGACGACCATGGACAAACTGTGCGCGGCGCACATGAACATGGCGATTGGCGAGGGTCGCTGATTATACAGCTCTGCAGCTATTCGCCGCTCGAACCACAATAATGGACATATGAGACGCAGAAACTTATCCACAGTCCGATGAAGTAACAGTGAATGGACTAAACTGTTGAAGGTGAAAAATGAACTGGATATATAAGTGAATTTTAAGGATTTACACACCTTTATCAGAGCGCAACCCGGAGGCACAACATTTCAGGCCACGCAAACCTAATGAGTGTTCGCAGGCGATCTGAAGCATTTTCCGCGTCATCTTCGGAGGACCAGACAGAGAACAAAAAGCACCGCCATTTATCTTCGGACTCGTACCCAGTTGCACCAGAGAAGAAAATGGATGATATGACACAAATCATCGAACGATTTGAACGCAAGCTCGATGAAAAATTTTCAGACATTGAGACCCGAATAAAAAGCGAGATGAGCGGGATGAAAGGTGCACTTGCCTCGTTAGAGTGCAATCTAGGATTAAAGGTCGCCTCCCTAGAACAAGAAAATCAGACATTGAAGAAGGAAATATCGTCCCTCCGGAAAGACCAACAAGAATGCGAGAAGAAACTGACTAACATGACAAACGAGATCAAACATACCAGGCGACAAGCCGTTGAAAATGAACAATACTCACGACGTGAAAATATAAGAATATTTGGCTTACAAAACCCCGTGTCCTCCCCTGAGCAAGACTGCACAACAACGGTGCTTCGCTTCTTCCAGACAAAACTCGCCGCGGACATCCAACCCCACCAGATAAAGAGCGCCCATCCACTCCCCAGCAAAAACCCGGTGAAACCCATAATAGTCCGACTGGACTCGGCTGATAGCAAAGACGATCTAATGAAACGCCGCCGGTCGCTGAAAGACTCCGGCATATCGATGGCTGATGATCTATGTGAGGACATGCTGCGACTCATGAACAGGGTGAAGAATGATGAACACATCGCGCAGAGCTGGTGCTGGAGAGGAAAGTGTTACGTGAAAGATAAACGAGGACAAGTAGCCAGGATCAGATGGGGAGAGTCTACAGCTGAAGTACTCAACAGACCGAAGTGAAGTTAAGCTGCGCATTCATGGATATCCCGCGAAAGACTATATGGACCACGTGTGGTAACATCACTGGCGGACAATACAAGCCAAAAGTTGTCCAAAGTTGATGTTACCTGCACCAAACAAGGAATATATGTATCTATACCCGGACATTATACGAAGCCTTGTAGAAACAGTATATATACCGCATACTCAATGGATCAAAGGTATGTAGACAGGCGCTGGTATAAGAAAAGGTTCTGTATATGTATCTGTACAGCTTCGGATAATTATAAAACTGTTGAGGCAACGGTAACCTTTTAGAGAATTGATTGACATCCCGATGCTTTGGTTGAAACATGAAGGTAAATAATGAAATGTAGACACTCACCTGAATGTTTTCCTTCGTGTGGCCTTAGGCCTATTTACTGTTGTCCGCACACAGGTGTGACCCGTTGGTCAGCCCGTTCAACGATGTCGATACCATGAATGCTCGGCCCTTGTATATTTCACTCGTAACTATGTTTGTTCAGACGAGACGGGCCACCGGTCTCATAGTTTAAGTTGCCATTCGCTTGTTTCTGGTGTACTGACTCTGCATTGACGAGCAGGTGTAAGCTGTAGTGTGACTCAGCCAAGTCGACAGCATGGTGCCAGGGCCAATGGCTCACTGTAGGTTACCGAGTTGTAATGTGAACAGTGTCAACAACGACAAAAACACAGGCGAGCCACCATGGCCACAAGGTATCCTTACCGTAAAACATCAAGACCTTCTCATCGATAGCTTAACAACAGTGGTATCAAACGGTCGTGCATCCCTCTACAATGCACAGCCAAAATGTACAATCCTATCGCACGAGAGGCTAAAACCCTTCACTCGTATTGGTGAATTTGCTCAAGCTCATATTCAGATACAGGGGAAACCAAAAACTATATCTAAGAACCTCACAGATGACGGTTAATATAATTACTCAAAATGTTAGAGGGCTACAAAAGTCCAGTAAACGGTTAAAATATTTCCACTGGTTCCGTACTACACGGCAGGTGGATATAGCTTTACTCCAGGAGACACATAGCACCAGCGAAGACGAAAGCTCGTGGAAAAGGGAATGGGGTGGAGATATAATCTTTGCCCATGGGTCTAGTCAAGCCCGAGGCGTGTGTATAATGCTCAGGAAAGGTTTAAACACAGTTCTACATTCGCGCCTCTCAGATGACCAGGGACGATACGTAATTGTGGACATAACAATAGAAGGAACGAGATATGTACTGGCAAATGTGTACGGTCATAACAAGGATAATCCTGACTTTTTTTTTGATATCTTTGAAAGTCTAGACGACAGACTATATGCTGATAATATAATAATGGGCGGCGACTTTAATTGCATTCTAAACCCAGATCTTGACAAAAAAGGGGGACGTGCTGATCACGCCAACACAAAATGCCGTAACGCCCTTCAAACCTATATGGAAGAGAGTGACCTTGTTGATATTTGGAGGACGCAACACGAGGGCATCAAAGAATTTACTTATTTTACAAAAAAACCTCAACTCATATTTACGAGATTGGATTTTTTCCTTATTTCACAAAGTCTAGTCAATATAACTCAGTCGTCCCGAATACTGCCAAAATTCCAATCGGGTCACTCAGGTGTACACATTAATATTATAACAACGAATAAGGAACGCGGCCGCGGTTTCTCGAAACTAAACTGCTTCCTTCTGGAAGACCTTGAATATCAAGATATCATAAAAAATACCGTTAGGCAAACTATACTGACAGAACTTGAGGTGGATCATATGTTATTATGGGATACAGTCAAATGTAATATCAGAGGAGAAACCCTGAAGTATGCTGCTCGAAAGAAAAAATCGCGGTCTAACATCTTAGCTGCTTTGGAACGTAGGCTCAAGCATCTGGAAGTTAAACTATCCGAGACTTCAGAAAACGGCATCAAAGATGAAATACAGCTAGTTCAAAAGGATATAGATAACTTAATAGAAAATGAGCTACAAGGAATCATATTGAGAAGTAAAGCTCAGTGGCATGAGGAGGGTGAGAAGTGCACAAAATACTTTCTAAATCGGGAGAAGAGAAATTACAATAAAAAGCTACTAAGTAGACTCAAAACCGAAAGGGATGAGATTATTACCGATAAAACTGATATTCTTAAAGAAACAGCAAATTATTATGGAAAATTATACTCCTCAAAAAATAATGATGTCGGTGATAACACCGAACAAAGCTTTTTTCCCGAAACACACCCCGTAGTGTCCGAGGAAGATAAAGAAGAGATGGGAGGCGAATGAACCATTTTAGAAGCCTCAGAGGCGTTAAAAACTACAAAAGATGGAAAATCACCAGGGACCGACGGTTTACCATATGAATTTTATAAGGTATTTTGGGAAGACATAAATGTACTCTTGGTCAACTGCTTTAATGAGGCTTACCGTCGGGGCATCATGTCGAGGACTCACAGAATGAGTGTAATAACGCTAACCCCAAAAGTGGGAAAAGATACCACTTTCCTGAAACATTGGCGCCCAATATCGCTACTCAATGCAGACTATAAACTCATCGCTAAATGTGTAGCTGAGAGAATGAAACTAAAACTCCCTAGTTTAATCCATCAGGACCAAACTGGTTTCTTAAAAGGCCGTTATATTGGGGAAAATATATTTAAAATCCTTAACACGATAGAGTTGGCAGAACAGAAACAATTAAAAATGGTTCTCCTCTCCGTTGATTTCGAAAAGGCGTTCGATACCGTAGATTGGTCATATGTTAATAAAACGTTGACGTACTTTAATTTTGGTCCAGCCTTTATACAGTGGATTGACCTGTTTTATAATGATATTAAAGCATGTGTAATCAACAACGGTTTTACATCCGAATATTTTACCCTCTCCAGAGGCCTTCGACAAGGTTGCCCGCTATCCCCTTATTTATTCCTACTGGTGGCGGAAACCCTTGCTATCAAAATAAGACAAGACCCGGGCATAGCTGGTATAAGAGTCGCTGATGTGGAGATCAAAATTGTTCAATACGCGGATGACACAGTATTATTTTTATTATATTCGGAAGAAAATCTCATGCGTGTTAAACAGACATTTGATGATTTCCACCTTGTATCGGGGCTCAAAGTAAATTACGATAAATCTGTCGTTCTACTAATTGGAACATTACGAGATAATTTTGAAGATTGCCCGCAAGCAGCTTTTGCATGGACGGCCGGTCCGATCTCTGTCTTAGGAATTAAATTATATATTGATGTACAACGAACAATTTCTGAAAACTACATCCTCGGGAAAAAGAAAATATTAAGCCACCTAAACTTATGGCGGCAAAGAAACTTAACGTTATTAGGGAAAACGGTTATCATCAAATGCTATGGTATCTCCCATCTGGTATATTTAATGTCAGTTCTTCCGTGCCCAGACCCATCCACCACGAATGAAATACAGAAAGAGTTATTTTGCTTTATATGGGGCGGAAAAAGGGAAAAGGTAAAACGCTCCGTTATGTATAACAAGAAACCGCTTGGGGGACTAAACGTGCCAAATATTACAACTCAAGAAAGAGCCCTCAAGACAGCTTGGGTTGAGAGGATTGCCCGGAATGATACCATAGCGGCTTTTGTTAAACATTATCTTGGCCCAGTATATACGTTGCTTTGGCGGTGTAACCTGGAGGTGAAGGATTTCACCCAATCTGCACTCTATACGAAAACAGGTAGCAGGCTCATCACCGATATCATTAAGGCTTGGTGTGAACTCCATTATCATGAGGTACTCGACAAATCGACTGTCATTAAGGAGATGATATGGCTTAACTCCTACATAAAAATCGACAAAAAGGTTATTTGTTACAATGGTTGAATAATTTCAGGTATACTATATATAGGAGAGCTATTATCAGTCGATGGCTCTTTTTTAAGTTTTGAAGAGTTATGTAGCAAGTACCCACAGTCCAAATTTAACATTTTACAGTATTATGGTATATTGCAAAGTATCCCGCCAGCATGGAAATCGATGTTACTACAAGAGCCCGAAAGTGTACCTAGGCCAAGAGAACGGTTATACGATTTATATATGGATTCCCAAAAGAAATGTAAGTTTGTGTACGATATATTAATTCAGAAAACACTCGCAATACCTACTCTACCGCTGGAAATGTGGAACCATGATTTAGGAACAGCCTTAACGAAGCAAGAATATATGTCCTATTTTAATACAATCTATAGAACTATGAATTGTGTAAAACTTCAGGAGTTCCAGTTTAAATTAATGCATCGTATTATATGTACGGGTGAAAAATTATATGTATATGGACTGAAGGAAAGCGATCTATGTGAGTTTTGTCAGGAAGAGATTGACACCTTAATCCATGGTTTTGTACATTGCGAAGTAGTTAAGCGATTCTGGGTTGACGTGTATGAGTGGATAGGTATGAGATCCACAAAAAAACTACCTTTTGATGAAAAAAACATTTTATTCGGCGGAATTAACTATGAAATAGATTATGTAATGCTCATATGTAGGAAGTATATCCATGAATGTAAGTATCGTGTCACTTTCCCCAGACTAAGTGGTTTGATTACGAAATTACGTAATATACTAACATTAAAGAAATCGTATTACGAGAAAAAGTATAAATCGAAAGATTTTGAAATCCAATGGAAAAGCTTCATGTGAATAGACCAACCAGTTGGCAGCCACGATATTTAACATCCGTCATCCGTAGATATGCATGTATATATATGTACCGCTTCGTTTTCTTCTGTACAGTTCTCGCGGATTCTATTTCCGGTTTAGGTCTTTTGGGGACCAACAAAAAAACACGTGCTCTTAGAACGAGTGCGCATCACGCTGGTGCCTTGCTGCAACTGTGTGACGCGCACTCATTGTAGTCAATGTTTTAGCGTTGGGAACCGGCCAGCTGCGCATTTTGGGCGTAAAGAATCGAGTGGGTGTGAAATTATTTTTTGTTTCCTTTGGTCCAGGCATTGTTAACTATAAAATCATAATATAGTTAAAGATAAGACATGTATCTCTCCATAATGCATGTGGTCCGTTCGATGAGACTGTTGGAAGCGTTGTATTTTGAGCCAAATCATCGATGTTTACAGTTCTACGACAAACAGAGCACCATTGTCCTCACCCGCTCAGTCCATATAAGGAGCGTTGTTACGTAACCATAGATACCGCGCGCAGACACGCGCATCATGATGATTATTACGTCATACGACATGGAAAACCCCGCGCAGCACATTAGATCGCCTGACGCTGACAGTCACTCATGAGACAACCGCATTCTGGTTTATCAACTGCCTAACCGCTCATACATTACATAAATATACTCGGATGGTTATAATTCGGATATGACTTCAGTGGTTAGTTGTGCTTCCAAGGACAGCTTTAGCCGATCTTGTGTGTGAGGCGAGTGAAGGCAAACAACCGGAAGGTAGGTGGTACGTACAGGCCGTTGATGCTAGGCATTGACGCAGAGCATAGGTATCCCGTCTCGTGGGGTCTCGATAAGATCCCGAAGTGACTGTACAGCGCTATCGTGTCTTAAACAGTTTTAAAAAGTCTTAAAAATGCTCCACTTCTGACTCCAATGCCCTAATCATATTAAATAACTATAAAAATCGAGAAATCGCCAATTTATATCATGTATCCCCGCCCTAGCTCATGCAGAGATTTCACATTTTCATTCACTGTGAACTGTGAATAAAGACATTTATTGTTTGTGATCTGGGAACATGATACCCCTTGCGCCCCCCCCCCACCCCCCTATCCCCTATAAAAATAAAAGTCATGTATTTTTTGTATAAAAATACATGACTTTTGTATTGAAATATGGAGCACCTTGGCTGAAACTACAAGGCTCTAACAGGCTGGAGTATCTTTTATACGTTTCCCGAACACAATAGGAGCGCTGGACGGCACCCACATTCGAATCAAGAAGCCCGCCGAACATGAATACGCCTTCGTGAATCGTCATGGGTACCATTCGTTGAATGTACAGGTACATCATTTTATGCATAGATCACATTTGAAATATGAAAGCCTTATATAAATACTGTCACTATGTCGATCTGCCTCCTAGATGTTGGAATACCTAGTCAGTTACCCTTTACATGTACTGCTACTAATTAGAATGTAAATTAGTTTCAGCTGTATATGTACAATTGAAACGATTTTATATGTAGATCACATTTTAAATATGAACGCCTAACTGTGAGTCTGTCTGCCTCAAGAATTAAGAATTAAATGTAATATTTTAATTCGATTTCAGGTGATATGTGATCATGACTACGTCATTCGGGACGTAGTGTCCACAAGTACTGGTTGTACTCACGATGCTACCACCTTTAAAAACAGTGGCGTTGGACGCCACCTTGCTTGAGGTAATTATCTAAGTCGCCTCGGTGCGTGATCAATTGTACATTTTTATCACAGCTAGCAGTCCATAGTCCAGGCCCATTAAGAACATTCTCATGGAGGTCGACCCTGCATTGACGTTTGCCCAGTCTTCACTAATTAGAGACTAGACCACAATGTGGACTTAATTCGAAATTACAAATTATCTTGAACGTTTAGGCACAACCGAATGTGGCTGTGATATAGTTAATGCCGTTAGTAAATTTGCACGAAATAAGCTTAAGTTATAATATCGTTGATTGGTTATATTGATTTCTGCTGATTGCATTGATCTTTATGAGCGCGTTATAAGTAGTCACCACATTCATCGGAAATGGACTAACCACACAATTAATCAAATGTATAATCGAGATATTCACATCTCTTATTTATTTGGCTCTGATGCCTCGCATTACCATTGGTTATTATCATATCTTGTAGGTCCATTAAATGGTCATTTTGATCGGCGATAGTGGCTATCCGCTCAGACCGTTCTTGCTGATTCCATACGGGAATCCAGCGGATCAACAACAACAGGCAAACAATGACAGTCTTTGTCGCACCAGGGTTCGCGTCGAACAGACCTTCGGCATTGTCAAGCAGCGGTTTGGGGGTCTGCTGCATGGTCTACGCACGAGCCCAACCCGGGCAGCACGCATTGTTGTCGCTTGCTGTGTGCTGCACAACATTGTAAGGCAAGATGCGGACCTCGGGGCGGACTTCGTGCAGGAAGGCGGAGCTGCTGAAGCAGAAGTTGAAGACCCGGCGCCCGTAGTCAACAACCATGAGGCCGGAGCTCAGCGACAAACTTACTACACTAATAATTTTTTTTAATTTGCAACATTTGATGACTTTCAGGTTGAGGACAAACATGGAATATGCATATTTTAATTCCTTTATTAAGTTCAAAGGATGATGCTTTATATGAATGATATATTTAATAATGGTGGTATCTAACGATTAAATATATATTAGGAACCGGCAATTCCGACCGTATTTACATACATTTAGACCCTATTTACATACATTTAGACTCTATTTACATACATTCAGAATAATATATAACATTAATTAAATAGATAATAATACAGAAAATGATGTTCGCACCACAGTGTAAAGTCATAAATTACTTCTGAATATTATAAACAAGTTACTTACAGGCCTGTCTACTAAATACACTACTTTCATTGTTACATATATTAAAAATTATTTATTATTTACACGTTTATGGCTGTATTATCGATCCATCTACATATATTAATATACAGAGAATATACAAATATTAATATACAGAAAAGAAAAACTTTCAATTTCAAGGTTATATACATATGCATTAATTCGCTTGGTTGAGAATATAAATAATTTTGTTGATGCACAAAGAGGTCTGCATTTTTTAATATTACTTTTTTAGCCTTATCTAGATAAATAAATGAATAAAATTTTCATAACAAGTTAAATAAAGCTACTCCGAGATTCACTGTTCGTTCTCCAATTTCTTAATTTCTAATTCGAGTTTCCTGCACTCCAGCAGGTTTTTCTTTGTTGCCGCCTGATAATATAGGGCCTCTTCGCGGCGGTAATCAAGCCGCTTGCGGGAAGATTCTCCCCGGGCTGAAATAATACGGAATTTAGAAATTATAAGCTTTTGGTAGTATCGTATTTTATGTATGTTTTCGGACACCTAAAATTAATGATTTGTCTGGCTGTCCGAATATTTACAGTTACAAAAAGGCTCTCACGTCTACTGTCCGAATACATACGCATACATACAAAAAATCATCCGCGGGCCAGCATGATGGAGACCAAAGTGCAGTTCACTTAGCAACCAAGGTGTTGCTCTTTCACACGGTGTATGGACAGGACGACCGTACTACCAGAACGGCCGTATGGGTTAGGGTGGGTGGGGTAGCGGTCTATATGGGGGGGGGGGGGTGATGAGAGGGGATGAAGTAGGGGGGGTGCGTGAAGCTATCAGCTATCAGGTATCATGTGGAGGCAGGGAAGGCTCACAGTGGGGTCAGGTGTCAAAATGCCTTAATTGGCATTCTTTGATAACAACTCAACCCGAAAAAAAAATCCGAGGATTTTTCTACAAGAATACTTTATACACATATCCAAGTCATGCTTTTCTGGGGTGTGCTGATTCCAATTCAAAGCTCTCCGCCCAACCACCTCCTCCCCCACCCATACTAAGGGGTGGGGGGACCATAGGCAGTGAAGGCCATCATGGCGGCCAGCGCTTTGCAATAACAAAGAGGCATTGCTATTTTAGGTCCAATTATTAATGGTGTCCAGATATATATATAGGCCTATACGCTTGAGAAATTACCTCCGTTGGATGTCCAAAAACTTACAGTACACTAAATTAACCATTTTCCTGGCTTTAAAGGGATGTCCAAAAACATAGTGTCCGAAAAGATACAAGAAATACGGTCCCTTCTGTATCTAGCAGCAATTTCATGTCAATTAAGGTTCCCACACAAACCTGGCAATAACATTCATCACTAATTCATTGGCTAAATGATTTCTTTGGCCTGCATCATTGTATGGTGGTCTATATATATTGTGGCTAGGGCTGGCTGGGAGTGGGCACATGCAGCCGGCACAGGCGGCGCAGGATCCAGACAGTGTGTGGGCTTAATGCAAAGCCAGTACAGTGGGGGAGCGGGCTGGGAGAGGCTACTGGGCTGGGGAGCCACCGAGGTAGCGCCCCACCCCCTCGTCTCACGGGGCTTCCAGGCGAGGGACGGTCCCGCTCTTCCCGCAGGGGCCTGCGTGGTGCGTGGTGCCCGCGTGATGAGACACCCCACCCCCTCCCTCATACCCGCCTGGCTTGGCGACGTATGGACCTCTAGCTTGAGGTCCGGACGTTAGTGGATCCAGGTCTTTAGTTGATCCAGGGCGTTAGTTGATCCAGATCGTTAGTTGATCCAGGTCGTTAGTTGATCCAGGGCGTTAGTTTATCCAGGTCGTAAGTTGATCCAGGTTTTTAGTTGATCCAAGGCGTTAGTTGATCCAACGTGTTAGTTAATCCAGGTGGTTGGTTGATCCAGCGTGTTAGTTGATCCAGGTGGTTTGTTGATCCAGGTCTTTAGTTGATAGACAGGATATCATTATCAAAAAAAGAATTTGTTACAAGATGGCTCTTTAAATGCCCCTCCTCGTTCAACACTTCTTATTCGTCTGTCTCCTCATATACGCACGCTCCACGTAGATTCTTAAAGGAGAACCAATCGATTATGAAGCCTTTGCAAAAATATTACACCCGGAAAGCCCCATCCAGACGACAGGTTTGCCTGTAGATCTGTCCCAGGTTTTTCCTGCGTTTTTTTTACCTCAGAGACAACTGTCTACATAGCTCATTTCTTTATTGCCTAATCGCAAGCCTACGGGAATCCTTTCATTTCCAGGCGATTTTCCGCCGCCCAAGGAGTCCATTGCCTAATTTAGCTCGAAAATTGAGGGAACTCTGTCCAGATCGTTCATGACTGACAGTCAGGGATAATGCATCAAGCGCCGTTGTCGATACACGAGTCGCATGTGCGTACAGTGCAACATAGTGGGCGCATTTCTTTGGTAACCCGGCTATGTCCCGAGGTGGACCGAATACGCACATTACGCATCGGTTTACCGCTCGACACTTCTTTCACCCGGGTCGGGTGCGCGCATCCATTCGGTATGCCGATGTGCCCGTTCAAAACAGCACGGGACATTCGGGAGAAGACTAAAATAGTCGAGACATTACATTTATTTACATTCTGATGAACAAGATATGATTTTTACATTAATTACTTGTGGTAAAAATCTTACTACTGTGGTCCTTTCACGTTCGAGTTTTTTTGGGGGTTGGCTAGTGGGTGGGTGGGTGGGTTTCGGGTATCTGTATAGATTTACTTGTGAAGTTATACTTTTAGTTAGCATATGAGCTTCGGCTTCTGTTATTGTCAATGTTATATATGTTTATGTTTACTTGAGATGCATACCAATGGACCATAAACATTATTATAACTATTATCTACCAGAAGCCTCCTGGATCTCCTCGCATAGGCTTATCTAGTATTGATTGGCGCAATAACGCGCTGTTTCTTGTACTTGCCATCTTCTAATGTCCGAAAACATACTTTCGCAAACAAAATCCCGCATGTTGATTGTTAATTAGGCGCGTTAGCACCTATCGGCGCCCCTTCACACGTTTACGTGCTGAGCATATAATTAAAGAACACTTTTTTACCGTCGCCCTCCTTGGCTGGTGTGGGTGTAATCACAGACAGGCAGATTCCCGGCCTGGTGTGGGTGTAATCACAGACAGGCTGGTTCCCCGCCTGGTGTGAGTGTAATCACAGACAGGCTGGTTCCCGGCGAATCACCGTCCGCCACTATGGTTCCAAAAACAGAACACAACGCATTCTATTGGCCGCGCGGTTCTCAGAACAAAACCGTCTGCGCATCTCGATGTTCCGGTTCTTGAACACTCCTAATCGAATACGCCCACAACGTTCGCTCTGCGTACAGTGCTACAATAAACGTTGTCCATTTTCATCGAGTTGTCGCCCTTTGGCGCCAGATTTATGACCTCCCTCAGAGAGTCGTAAAAACGGTCTTTGTCATCAGCGATGGCATATAGCGTTGGAGCGTATACGCTGATTATGGTAACGGACGCCCCATTTGAGTGCATACAAAGTGACTTTACTCTCTCAAAAACTCAGGCGTCTCGATTGTCCGTGCCAGACCGTGTCCGCGACTATGAGAGCCCAAAACGTCCGACTGCCCAAAACGGGCCAGGATCAGGACTTTGACACCTACAACATAAGGCACAGTTAGATACAACTCGAGCATCATCGAATAAATATATCATAAGGACCATGACCAGAGTTTGTCCATGGCCTTAAGGTGGTCCCGACCTCGCATAAATATTGTTTTAATTGATGGATCTATGACCGGAGGTTGTGACAAGTTCCATAAAGAGCAAAGCGACCAATTGAGACTGTAAAATACTGCTAACGCTTATTTTTTCGTGACTTGTTATGCATCGCCCCACTGTTAAACTCCGCCACCCCCCCTTCGAGATTTTCCTGAGTATTGTTCGTACATTGCTATCTAAGAGATACAAAACGAGCATATCGCGGTTTCATATCGCCAGATTGTGAATGATTGAAACGTCAAATGTAACTGTTCGTTTGTTCATAGCTATGTAGGATGTTTTGGGCAGTCGGACGTTTTGGGCTCTCACACGGGACGGTCCTTGGCCCCCTTTCCGCGCCGGTAAAACGTGTATTTGGTCTCTTGCACAGATCCTGCGTCAGCCGATCGCGTCTCCCGTGGTTTAGTCTGTTTAGTTTATGAAGCTATCGGTCGATCAGCGCTCCCTTCGAACATTGTCGGTTGAGCCTGGTTCGTTTGTAATGTCAGGACATATGGTCATGACGTTCCATTTGCCAAGACAAGACCTATCGGTAATAAAGTATCCTATGGGTTTGTACCAACGCCTGTGCAGGCGGTAAAGCCCTGTCCAGACGACACGATTTTATCCACAGGTCACGCTTATGGGTCATGATCTATAAGAAAAACGTACCGTTTGGACAGACACTGGGACCAAACCATAGGCTATTTTAAGACCAATAGGTCTTATCTGGTGGAATAGAACATGCTCTATTCGCTAGATCAAGCCTATAGGTCATTAAATCCCTTTGGGATCGGTGCATGTCTTTCCGTCACGTGATAGAAAAGGACTCAGTGATTCAGTACAAAAGAAAAAAATCGCAAGATAATCGGACCGGGTGAACAGTGTTGTCTCATAGGACAAAAAATCCACGGAAAAAAACTATGGGACAGACCTATAGGAAAAACCTACCGTCTGGATAATAAGGACCTCATTTCGGTTTCAATTATCTCTCAGCGAAAGACATTTTGTATGAGAAACTATAATCGTATGGCAAGTCGAGGGCCAAATTTAGTTTTTGATAATTATGTTACAAATCAATTTAAATGCTATAGTCCCGAAAACATGATATGGTTGGCTTCAAAATAAAAATAACCTACCTGGTCGTTAAATGTTACACAATAACTATGTTATATGACCAAAAGCTTTAACTGAATTAGGCCGTTAACGACTCGAGCGGATGGTGTCTAGGAGTTACGAGCTCGTAACTCTTTGTTTTACCTGCGCATTCCGAGATTTTTCATAAGTTTACGGGTCACGAGGTCAAACGTTATGCAGTGATGTTTAGGGTGCAAATACTTTCGAGCAATTTATTGTTCAGCCATAATTATCAAAAACACTCTTGCAATATATTGATAATAATATGAACTCTTTATTTCTCTTAGGCCCGGCACTGCAATTACAATTTACGAGCAGAAGTTACGATATCTTGATGAAATGGCCCCCAGGTCCCGTTACCCTAATCGTTAAAGCAGCTTACTGACATGCGCCATCCTGGATTTTTTACATTTTAGAATCAAGAGTATGAATAAAAGCATCTCAGAATTATGATGCAAATGTTTTTTTTTTATCTCTTTGAGTCTGTAAAGCAACAATTTCAACATAAAACTGCGCGGTTTATTTATATCGCGCCGACATGATAGCGAGCCGCGGTCGGCATCATCCAGAATACCGAACAGTGAACAGGCGCGCATGGATAGAACGCCGGCCACCAATTTCTACTCCGGTGAAAAAATTTCCTTCTCCCCGGATAGCCCACGGGCTTTCATGATTTAAATTTAAGACATAATGTACTTATTTGATCCGCAGAAGTGGTTGGTAATACAAAAAAAACACAGAATATATTACTTTAACGGATCAAGGTTCACTAAAATCTAAAGTTGTTCTTCTAAATTGTAAAGTCTGAATTTGCTGTGCTGTGGAGGAAAGTAAACAAAACATCTTCTATGTGTTTATCTTATGTATCTGGATAACCCCGAATTGTATTGCAAGGCTGGAGCGGAAAGAGAATAACCCGTGGTTTGTGTTTGTGATGTAATACATAACTAGGATATCCTAAAGCAAGGAAGCGTCGCTAAAATAAACTGTGAAAGCTGGCGTGGTGAGCTCGTAACTCACATCTTCAAAGCGGTGGTATTGACAAAAAGACACTTTATATGTCTCGTTTTGCCACTCCCCATAGATCGTATTTGGCCCCTCTGTCCACACCGTTAAGCCCTGCTGCAATGTAACCACCATATGGCCCCATAGAGTGATTAGAGCTGACAGTGTCTCCTCGCTCGCGTGTTTGGTCACTGGGGCGAAGTAACTTCCTGTGGCAGCTCCAAGCCGAGCGTTCATGGAACTGCCATCGAGTGATAACGACAGATTCTTTCCTTCTATCTCCTTAACAGCACACTTATTGCAGGTAGCTTATGGGAGGTAGGGAGGACGGGGCGGGTAGTCTTCCAGTTGTATTTGGGTCCAAATCTCTCATATCTGCAATAAAAGCAATGCCAACATCGAGCCGGAAATTATTGGCAGTTACATTCGCCTCTGAGCGATTCCACACGAAGGTCTGCGGGAAATCTTTTGTCGCACAAAGTTGTCATCAACCTCGTAAAAAGGTTTCGTTGAAGAACTTGACGGCAGCATCGTCTCGACTGTAACCTCTGCTGCCACGCTTACATGGATATCATATCCGTATCCATTACCTACCTGGTAAGAAAATGCTACTGGCTGACAGCTTGTCTCGTCTTCCTATATTACGGGATAGCGAAACCATTGACATTGACACTCGAGTTGCCTTTGTGCAATTCTGTACAAATTGGCTAGATCCACTTAAGCAAAGCACAAGGCAAGATCCTATTCTCTTTGCATTGATGGAATTTATTATTAATGAAGGCCAACCAGCATAAATAATCTGCTCCTGACGGGAGATCGCATCATCATCTCCAAGGCCATGCAGCGTGAAATTCTGGATAAACTTAACGAGGGACATCAAGGTGCGGAAAAGTGTACATTGGTGAAATCTAACTGATGCTATCGATGCAATTGTTTTGCAATGTATGCCTACTCACCAATTCCGGAAATCCCAACCAAGGGGAAACTCTTCTCCAGTCACCCCAAAGCCCAGGCAGAGTGAAATCCTAGATAAACTTCACGAGGGACATGAAGGAGCGGAAAAGTGTAAACTGAGAGCCCAAGTCTGTGTTTTTGGTGCAATCTAGATGATATTAATGAAATTGTTTCGCAATGTACTACTTGCCAACAATACCAAGAATCTCCGCCATCGGAAACTATTCTCCAGTACGAGTTTCCCAGGCGTGCCTGGCAGATCTTGGGAATTAACCTGTTTTTCTCTCTGTTTACTACTCAAAATATGTTTTACTGATTTGCTCCAATGGTTCCATTATCTTGATTTATTATAAGCGGACTTCGATTGCAGTTTTGCTTGAAGCAAATGTTCAGTTCGAATGGGTCAGCTACCAATAACATCGCCACGTCAAGGTTGAATGGGTCAGCTACCAATAACATCGCCACGTCAAGGTCGAATGGGTCAGCTACCAATAACATCGCCACGTCAAGTTTGACCCATTCAGGTTGGAGAATGCGCGTCCATTAATTGTAGATCAGGACAACAGTAATAACATCTTCAATAGACCGTAATCAATTTTTATTATCAAATAGATGCTGAATTCTGAACTTTATTTAACATGCGTTTGACATTTAAGCAGTTGTAAAATGAGACACATCCATTTTCCTTCATGTCCATGATATTGTACCATATTGACCAATGAACACTAATGTGGAAAATCGAGTGATATTGCTTTTTCCCATGTTGAAAGTATGCGCGAAGCGGTATTAAATATATGGCTTTTGGACCGGCGCGGATCTAGGTAATTTAAATAGAGGATATCACGACCGGGGTGAGGAGAATTGGAAGTTAGTGAGTGGGGTCCACAAAATAATTTAGGGGATCCAGTTAAAAAAAATGCGGGGGAAGGAGTGGGGTCCACATGACATGACACAGTACCATTGAAACAGAGCATCATGGCTCACACATCTTTACCCCTTTTTTTGTGGTTGTCTCTCACGGGATAATGCAATAGGGCTGAGGGAAACATTTATTTTTATTTTATTTTTATTTCATCACAGCGATCTCATATACATAATATACAATATGAACTACAGAGGAGTCAAATCTAGCAACATACACAGCAACAACAAGGAAGGCAGAACATGAGGTGGCGTTTATAACAAAGCATTCCATTGGCGGAGCAAGTCTATCATTCGAATATTACTTGTGGCAATATGTCCCTCAAAGCGAAGTACATTCTTGAAATGAATTTAAAACCACGAGAGCTAGGTTGATCGAAACATATCCCTACGGCAGGACTTGTAAATTTGCTCACAGCTGCTGGATTGCTGGTATCCGGTACTCTGTCAAAGGCGATGGATGAGTTTGCTTTAATTCGTAAATGTTCCCATTGATGTTACGGTCGATACCAAGGGATTGCCGGTTTCACCCCTTTAAAGTCCATCTCTTGGTGGGGGGTGGGGGGGGGGGGGTATTTGTTACTAAACCACTTCCAAATATACATTTCCCAGTGGTTACTAAAGCCATTTATCAGATGCAATTATTTTACAATGTCTCTTATGCCATAAATATTTATTTCTAAAGTCACCAAAATAAACTCAAGCAACGAACGATCCATTTCCAAACCCCCGCCCAGAGTAGAGATTTGTGACGTCACAAGATGAACCGGTTTGAGTGCGCCATCGCTCGCTTCGACTGCCCGCGGTGTTTGAATGAATGTACGTGCAGCAGGGAAGCTCTAACTTAGATGCAGGGTATTAGCCAGAGACCCGCCTGCCCGCCGGGCGGGCGGGCAATCTGAATTTTGGCGGGCAGTCACGCGCTGTTTACCCGCCCCAAAAAAGCCTTTTGGTCGGGACGTTTAGAAGAAAATCATAGCGCTCAGAATTTTATATGAACACTTTGCTTGGCAGCCAAAATTTTGGCTGGCAACAAAAAAAATCTGGCTAATACCCTGCTTAGATGTTTATTTCGGTTAACATTATCTCATGATGAATATTAGCCACATGTAGATCTAGATAGACCTAGATCTATGACGTTAGAGGTGTGGTCTTGTTGGTTAGAGCAATATTCGTGACAATGAGGGCAGACTGTTACTGAAAACAAACAGATGCAGTGGCTGCAGTGGCCACTGCCACTGCCAGTGTGTTGCCAGTCTACGGGCTACGTTTCTTCCTAAAAATGGAAAGGGTGGGCTAGGCTACAGAAGGGGACGGGCCGTCTCGGGGATGTCCGTCCAATCGTAGACATACAATTTAGATCCAGGGTTAAATGTATACTAAAAGAAGTTCTTTATGCACATCAGAAGGTAAGGAGGGGAGGCATTTATCGGCCTAGCCTAAAAAGCACGCAGCGCACTAATCTTGTCATACGATTCATCACGTGTTTTGCGAAGGGCGTTTTGAGGTTTTCAACTTTTACCGTTCCTTAGCAATCTCCAGTCGAGATGGCTCGAAGCGATACGTACGGCGGCAGAACACATGCTCCGGTTGTCCGAATACCTCCACTTGTTCTTCTTCACCCTCACTATCATTAATTCCAAATAATCGTGCTGGCATAGCTGCATCCCGATCGATGCGGAAGGACGATGGCCCTTCTATAGACGCCATGCTCAAAAGTCGCGTTTACTGTATTGCGCAACGAAACCGGTTCATCTTGTGACGTCACGAATCAATGAAAAACTTGCCCCTGTCTATCTTCTACTTTTTTGGGTAGGTCTGTGATAAAATGGCTAATATTGTTAATATTGGTGGCATATAAATTTAGTGCGTATGGAATTTCGTTAATATAGTGCAAATGGATCAAATATATGCAAAGTAACAAAGGACATAAGAGATGGACTTTAAGTGTCCGGGACCGCAAATAAAGATGGTATTAGCTGTGACCGGTATTAAGCGATTTAATACCGACTTTAATACCGATCAGTGACGTCACAACATATCGCGACAAAATGCTAAACGTAAACGTTTCTAAATCGAACTGTTTTTACCCACCAATGGGTCAGATTCGGGCAAACTGACCACGTTTAGGTAATATGTGTGGTCTAACGCTATATCCAACCAACGCTTTATTCCAAGGCGCCGGGTGAAGGATTACACACGGTTGACAAATATTTAACTTTTCACATCCATGCTGGTATGGAAGTATAATCATGGCAAAAGTGACCTCGAGGTGGTTATATCCATCTTAAAACTCTTCTTTCAGCTATCGAATAAATGTTATCAATGTTTTGCCCATCTGTTTCGAGATCAATAAACATCTACATCTATGTGGCATGATGTTTATCGCATCGGTCTGAAGGCTGAGGTGAACTACGAGTACAGCTCGACCTATATCCTGCTGAGAGACAATATAAGCGCAACAATGTATTACAAAGTTTCTAGCTCGATGACGACATGAACTCGCCACGCGAACATATGACGCAGGCCACGGTCAATTATGCTCATGAAAGCGTAACTTGCTAGATCGTGGCTCGATCTGTTTGTAAATGTGGCATCGGTATGGAATGATTTGCAACTGCTTAGATTTACCGCCCCTTTCGTCAGTTTTATTTTAAATCATAAAGCATGGAACACGAAAAGTCTATGTCACAATAAATCTTGAAACGATGACACAGACAAAACCGGATTGCCTGCCCATAGATCTATGAATGTGCCGTCGACTGCATTTATGGACATCAAATCAAAGGACTTGTGCCAAGTTAGGACTCCTCAATAGGTCGGTATTATCAGCGCTAAACCTGCTACGACTCGGTATTAAAGTTATTACCGAGTTTAATACCGACATGCCCTTAATACCGTCTTTGTAAAACACGTCATAAAGTTGGCCTTAAGTTAATACCTATTTAATACCGGTATTAAAAAGCTTTGTGAAAACAACCATAGGTCAGGATGAATTCAAAGCAGAATTATCCACATGCAATGGAAGGGCGGATACACGATACTAAATTGACGATTTCCCGATTGATGGTTATGTAGTAATCAAATTCGGTCGGCTAATAAATACCCCATTCCCAGTGCACGAATAATTATTTTCCTCATTCCCAGTTAACGGTGAAATGAAAAGCGCAATTCTGAGGAACGCCAATACCCTTTGCCCGCCCCCCCCCCCCATCATGTCGATATCCTTGCTGTACATTGACCCAGGCTATTGCTGTCTTCCGGTCTGACGTGTCGTGTGCAGAATCTCTCGGAGCTCATAGTGATGAACTATGCCATCACGGACGACGCTTTCTCATCCTGTGTTATTGGTCGTCAAGAATGCTAATACGCTTCCTCCTTAAAGCAATATGCTTACATGCGCCATCTTAGATTTTTTACATTTTAGAATCAGGACTAAAAGTATCTCAAACTTTATGATGCACATGTTTTATATCTCTTTCAGTCTGTAAAACAAACATTTCAACAGAAAACTGCGCGGTTTATTTATATCGCGCACGGACGTGATAGCGAGCCGCGGTCGACATCACACACAAAATAGCGAACTGCGAACAGGCGCGCAGGGATATAAAGCCAGCCACCAACTTCGGCTCCGTTGGCCAAATTGCTTCTCTCCGGATAGCCCACAGGCTTTCAGGATTTAAATTTTAAGACAGAATGTACTTATTTGACATGGAGAAGAGGTTGGTAATACAAAAAATTGCGTAATATATTGCTTTAATACTTCTTCCTTATATAAAACAATCGGCAAACGTTGAATCGCGTTGCGGGAACAAAAGCAGTTCGGCATAATTACTATACATGATTTTTATCGTAGTTAATTAATAAGAGAAAGTTGGCACACGGCAACCAGTAGAGGTGCCCAACCAATGACCAATAGCTAAAGCTGCTTGTCGAGCTTTTCCCGCTAAATCTAAGCCCAAGCGACATATATATTACAATATGCAGAAAACTGGATTGTTTCATTCTATTAATTCAGAAACCTAATAAATATCGCCGTTTGGGCTGTGATATGGCAGACGTGTCTATCCCGGGACACTGCGGAACTCTGTCGCGACACTGCTACTTAACAAAGCATCGCCAAGCGCAAAAACTTATGACGTTTACCACTAATTTAAAAACCTGTCGTTAATTGATGTCACGGGCAAGGCTAGGGGATTCCATTTGGCAGTCCGGCATGCGTGGAATATAGGCAAAAGAAATTTTGGAAGATTCAAGGACTGATTCTTATTTGTATTTAGACCTCTTTAGTTTTGGCGGGAAACAGCTCGATAAGTAACTTTAATCCCACGTGTCACCGGTCTCATCGGTTCCATACTCAGCAGGAACGCTGTTTTTCAAAATGGCGGATCTGTTCTGTAGATGGTATTACATGCGATACAAGTTGTCCTCAGTCATTCCGGTTAGGTGCAATGCAATGCCATGCCATAGAGTAGGCCAATAGAGCAGGTCAACCCGGGGCATGGACAACATACTCGCTGGTAGCTGAAAAGCCACCAGGAATTATTCTTGCTTCAATAAGCCACATCCTATATTTGCCTGCCCATGACAGGATCGCTGCCTCAGGCACTGACCTCTATCTGTGTGAAGTGAAACCACTTGTGACACGTGTTCTGTGTATGGCACCTGGCGGGGGAGCGTGGGGATGGGGTGGAGAGAAGGGAGGTGAGGGGGGGGGGGGGGTGGAGGGGGGGGGGGGGCGTGCGGGCAGCCAGGCGCTGCATCCACTCCTCAAACCTTGGTAAGGGGTCCATTATGGCAAGGACACCTTCCTGATCTAGCGGCATCCGACCCTTTTCTCCACCCTTTATCCACTCTCTACTAACAGGTGCTGGGGCGGGACTGGATGGGGTGGGGGGGGGGGGGGTGGAGGCAGCTGAGATCCAGCGGATTCCCACGTCATTCTTTTCTAAGAATGGAGGTCTCAAATTGAATGCACTCTCTGCGTGACCTGTTAACCCGCCCCCGCTCACCGTCGTCAGTATTTCGGACTGCTCATCCGACCCAAATTGAAATATCCCCTCATCGATATCCTGGATCCATCCTTGCTATGGCAGGCCATTACGGCTATAAGACATATAGGATCCGCGTGTTTTTCCGAGACAACAAATCTGTCCACTGTAATCCATCCTATATCATCCTCTAATTCCACCGCTCCTCACCAAACAGACCGGGCTGGTGGCTATCGGCCCGACCCAACGTTCATGCATAAATTGATTGTTTTTTTGGGCCACTTTTTTTGCACATATAGGCTAAACCATGCCAAGCAAAGGTACCCAACAACCTTGTATTGAAGGACTCGATGTTCAACTTGGCGTCAAGTGACACCGTCATTGACGGGTGGTCCCACGTATAGCGCGCCGAATGTCGATATATGTCTCTCCTTGAGGAATAATGCAACAAAATGTTTCCAATATCAACAGGACATCGATCGGCTCACTGACAAATTTGAGTCGATAGCGTTTTGCAAAAGCTACGTAAATTCGATAAAGTCACTATATGGCAGAATCGACCGGCGTGGTTGGTTGTGTGGTTGGTTGTATATTTAGGACGCTTACACCACGTCTGGTCATATCGCGTCAATGGGAGAAGAAAGGGAGAGTGGAGCTATGTCCCCGGGGGTAACCCGCTACTCCTTGAGAAGAAGGTACTAGAGCAGGGCTCGATCCACCGATCCGTTAGGCTCTCAGGTGGCCAGAGCACTCAAGGCAAGCCCTCTAACCCACTGGGCTATCGAGGCGGCCCCTGACCGGCGTGGGGACGTACGGCCTCAATATGTATGGTGGGAGGTGGGTTCGTTAGTCGACGGCCAGTATAGACGCCAGGGCAGACGAAGGCTAGGGCGACGACCCTGAGAGGAATTTTCTATTGGTTTCGCCTGCATACCCGCTGTCTGCAATAAATAAGTCGGACACAGTTAAAACAAAATCGCGCTCCCGGACCACCAACCATGGCGTTCTCCAAGAAAGTGTTGTCCTCCAACACAATGGTGTCTTCCAAGACAATGGTGTCTTCCAAGACAATGGTGTCCTCCAACACAATGGTGTCCTCCAACGCAATGGTGTCTTCCAAGACAATGGTGTCTTCAAATACAATGGTGTCTTCCAAATACAATGGTGTCTTCCAATACAATGGTGTCCTCCAACACAATGGTGTCCTCCAATACAATGGTGTCCTCCAACACAATGGTGTCCTCCAACACAATGGTGTCATCCAACACAATGGTGTCCTCCAACACAATGGTGTCCTTAAACACAATGGTGTCCTCCAACACAATGGTGTCTTCCAACACAATGGTGTTCTCCAACGCAATGGTGTCTTCCAATACAATGGTGTCCTCCAACACAATGGTGTCTTCCAACACAATGGTGTCCTCCAACACAATGGTGTCCTCCAACAAAATGGTATCCTCCAAGACAATGGTGTCCTCCAACGCAATGGTGTCTTCCAATACAATGGTGTCCTCCAACACAATTGTGTCCTCCAACGCAATGGTGTCCTCCAACACAATTTTGTCCTCCAACACAATGGTGTCCTCCAACACAATGGTGTCTTCCACAACAATGGTGTCCTCCAACACAATGGTGTCCTCCAACACAATGGTGTCCTCCAACACAATGGTGTCCTCCAACACAATTTTGTCCTCCAACACAATGGTGTCCTCCAACACAATGGTGTCTTCCAACACAATGGTGTCTTCCAACACAATGGTGTCCTCCAACACAATTTTGTCCTCCAACACAATGGTGTCCTCCAACACAATGGTGTCCTCCAACACAATGGTGTCCTCCAACACAATGGTGTCTTCCAACACAATTTTGTCCTCCAACACAATGGTGTCCTCCAACACAATTTTGTCCTCCAACACAATAGTGTCCTCCAACACAATGGTGTCCTCCAACACAATGGTGTCCTCCAACACAATTTTGTCCTACAACACAATGGTGTCCTCCAACACAAGTTTGTCCTCCAACACAATGTGTCAGGCAGTGCGTTTATTATTGGCCAATGGGGATGGCTGTGCCAGATGACATGAGACTGGTGACTGTTCTCACAATTAACAATATTATCTCTGACCGCAAACGCAAACAATAAAGTCATGTGTGCTGTTCTACAACTCTCTCTTCTCGTGCAAGTAAATTTAATTTGTTGATCACTTCTCGTCTTCCCGCCGGCAACGACTGTTGAACATCCAACAGTCACCAGGCATCCCTGGTGCGCACATTATGGGTCAAATATACTATCATGGCGTATGTCTGCCACTAAACAAACTGTTAGACTTGAGTGCATTGCGTTGTTTAGTGTAATTTACGGTAATTGACCAAAGCACATTTTTGTGCAATTCTGTTCATGACACGTAGCTGACTGTTTAGTTTTATTGACGTACATACACCATAGGAAGTCAAATCAACTTGCACTCCGATTATGCCGACTATGTCCACTTTTTAATTGCAGTGACCCCAACCCTGTGGGACGTGACACCAGCTCTGTGATGCAGTGACGCCAGCTCTGTGGTGTAGTGACGCCAGCTCTGTGGTGTAGTGACGCCAGCTCTGTGGTGTAGTGACGCCAGCTCTGTGGTGTAGTGACGCCAGCTCTGTGGTGTAGTGACGCCAGCTCTGTGGTGTAGTGACGCCAGCTCTGTGGTGTAGTGACGTCAGCTCTGTGATGCAGTGACGCCAGCTCTGTGGTGTAGTGACACCAGCTCTGTGGTGTAGTGACGCCAGCTCTGTGGTGTAGTGACACCAGCTCTGTGGTGTAGTGACACCAGCTCTGTGGTGTAGTGACGCCAGCTCTGTGGTGCAGTGACGCCAGCTCTGTGGTGTAGTGACGCCAGCTCTGTGGTGTAGTGACACCAGCTCTGTGGTGTAGTGACGCCAGCTCTGTGGTGCAGTGACGCCAGCTCTGTGGTGTAGTGACGCCAGCTCTGTGGTGTAGTGACGCCAGCTCTGTGGTGTAGTGACGCCAGCTCTGTGGTGTAGTGACGCCAGCTCTGTGGTGTAGTGACACCAGCTCTGTGGTGTGGTGACGCCAGCTCTGTGGTGTAGTGACGCCAGCTCTGTGGTGTAGTGACGCCAGCTCTGTGGTGTAGTGACGCCAGCTCTGTGCTGTAGTGACGCCAGCTCTGTGGTGTAGTGACGCCAGCTCTGTGGTGTAGTGACGCCAGCTCTGTGCTGTAGTGACGCCAGCTCTGTGGTGTAGTGACGCCAGCTCTGTGGTGTAGTGACGCCAGCTCTGTGCTGTAGTGACGCCAGCTCGGTGGTGAGGTGACGCCAGCTCTGTGGTGTAGTGACGCCAGCTCTGTGGTGTAGTGACGCCAGCTCTGTGCTGTAGTGACGCCAGCTCGGTGGTGCAGTGACGCCAGCTCTGTGGTAGTGATGCCAACTCTGTGGTGCAGTGACGCCAACTCTGTGGTGTAGTGACGCCAGCTCTGTGGTGTAGTGACGCCAGCTCTGTGCTGTAGTGACGCCAGCTCTGTGGTGCAGTGACGCCAGCACTGGTAGTGATGCCAGCTCTGTGGTGCAGTGACGCCAGCTCTGTGCTGTAGTGACGCCAGCTCTGTGGTGCAGTGACGCCAACTCTGTGGTGAAGTGACGCCAGCTTTGTGGTGTAGTGACGCCAGCTCTGTGGTGTAGTGACGCCAGCTCTGTGGTGCAGTGACGCCAGCTCTGTGATGTAGTGACGCCAGCTTTGTGGTGTAGTGACGCCAGCTCTGTGGTGTAGTGATGAGAGCTCTGTGGTGAAGTGACGCCAGCTCTGTGGTGCAGTGACGCCAGTTCTATGGTGTAGTAACGCTAGCTTTGTTGTGTAGTGACGCCAGCTCTGTGGTAGTGATGCCAGCTCTGTGGTGCAGTGACGCCAGCTCTGTGCTGTAGTGACGCCAGCTCTGTGGTGCAGTGACGCCAACTCTGTGGTGAAGTGACGCCAGCTTTGTGGTGTAGTGACGCCAGCTCTGTGGTGTAGTGACGCCAGCTCTGTGGTGCAGTGACGCCAGCTCTGTGATGTAGTGACGCCAGCTTTGTGGTGTAGTGACGCCAGCTCTGTGGTGTAGTGACGCCAGCTCTGTGGTGTAGTGACGCCAGCTCTGTGCTGTAGTGACGCCAGCTCTGTGGTGTAGTGACGCCAGCTCTGTGGTGTAGTGACGCCAGCTCTGTGCTGTAGTGACGCCAGCTCGGTGGTGTAGTGACACCAGCTCGGTGGTGTAGTGACGAGGGCTCTGTGGTAGTGATGCCAGCTCTTTGGTGTAGTGGCACCAGCTCTGTGGTGTAGTGACACCAGCTCGGTGGTGCAGTGACGCCAGCTCTGTGGTGTAGTGACACCAGCTCCGTGGTGTAGTGACGCCAGCTCTGTGGTGTAGTGACGCCAGCTCTGTGGTGTAGTGACGCCAGCTCTGTGGTGTAGTGACGCCAGCTCTGTGCTGTAGTGACGCCAGCTCGGTGGTGAGGTGACGCCAGCTCTGTGGTGTAGTGACGCCAGCTCTGTGGTGTAGTGACGCCAGCTCTGTGCTGTAGTGACGCCAGCTCGGTGGTGCAGTGACGCCAGCTCTGTGGTAGTGATGCCAGCTCTGTGGTGCAGTGACGCCAACTCTGTGGTGTAGTGACGCCAGCTCTGTGGTGTAGTGACGCCAGCTCTGTGCTGTAGTGACGCCAGCTCTGTGGTGCAGTGACGCCAGCTCTGTGGTAGTGATGCCAGCTCTGTGGTGCAGTGACGCCAGCTCTGTGCTGTAGTGACGCCAGCTCTGTGGTGCAGTGACGCCAACTCTGTGGTGAAGTGACGCCAGCTTTGTGGTGTAGTGACGCCAGCTCTGTGGTGTAGTGACGCCAACTCTGTGGTGCAGTGACGCCAGCTCTGTGATGTAGTGACGCCAGCTTTGTGGTGTAGTGACGCCAGCTCTGTGGTGTAGTGACGCCAGTTCTATGGTGTAGTAACGCTAGCTTTGTTGTGTAGTGACGCCAGCTCTGTGGTAGTGATGCCAGCTCTGTGGTGCAGTGACGCCAGCTCTGTGCTGTAGTGACGCCAGCTCTGTGGTGCAGTGACGCCAACTCTGTGGTGAAGTGACGCCAGCTTTGTGGTGTAGTGACGCCAGCTCTGTGGTGTAGTGACGCCAGCTCTGTGGTGCAGTGACGCCAGCTCTGTGATGTAGTGACGCCAGCTTTGTGGTGTAGTGACGCCAGCTCTGTGGTGTAGTGACGAGAGCTCAGTGATGTGGTGACGCCAGTTCTGTGATGTAGTGACGCCAGGTCTGTGGTGAAGTGACGCCAGCTCTGTGATGTAGTGACGCCAGTTCTGTGATGTACTGACGCCAGCTCTGTGGTGCAGTGACGCCAGCTCCTGAATAGGTGCTGGTTTCATGCGCAGATTACGTAATTCGTAACTATAGAACGATATTGCTTTACAGGCTGAAAAGTGACTCCAATAAAATCAAATAACTAATAACTATCATTTAAAACATTTTACTAACGCTATTACTGATCTATCAAATACTTGATGCCTAAACGGAGAATTCCGCGTATCTCGACTGTAGAAAAGACACCAGAACTATACTTCTTACTATCACGAAAAACAGTAAGAATAGGGTTTACATGTTTACATATCAAGGCGAAGGACGTTCACAAAACAAGCAGAATCGGTGTATTGCGCCCTCTATCGGCAGCACTGTACAGTACCAGTTCTCTGCTTAGCGTGGCTGACCCAATTTGTTAAGGGCCGTTCGCGGGTTCTCAATAAATTTTCGTACAACATGTACCATTATTGACATCCATTGATCGTGCCGTTGAACCGTGGGGACAGATTGACGGGTCCTCTTGCCATCTCGTCAGTTTGAAGGCCAGTCTACCCTCTATAGAGACTGAACCAGATGGTTCGATGGAAATATCGAAATATATCCCATATATTATTTAAAATGACGGACACTGACACTTTATGTACCTTGTGACCCTGTCGATTTCACGTTGTCAACAAAAGTCTAAGTATCGAAAATGTATCCTATATATTGTTTAAAATGACTGAAACTGACACTCTTTGCACTCTGTGACCCTGTCGATTTCACATTTTCAACAAAAGTTCAGAAATCGATTAGACGGATACCAATGACGCGACGAACGTTCATGGAACCAGTTTTACATGGCCATCCAACTGATTTTTGCCGAACGTTTGGCCCAAACTTGCATGTTGTTGAAAATCTTTCACGGTCCAGCTGCAAATAGACCTATATGTTTTATTTTCATATAGTAACATTCATTCGCTTCTTTTCCGGTGTTACAATATATCAGCTTTACAATCTGATGTTAGTAGTTAGAATGATATAAAGTATACATTTTTAATCAAGCAATATGTGTTGCTTACAATGAGCGCGCCGAGGACGAAATTAATTGTGAACTGTAACTTCAGATATTATCCTACAACGTAAGCAGGCCGTTCGTTTTACTTGCATCTAACATCTTGCATCTAACTTGCGTTACAGCCAGGCAGCATTTGCTGTCTGTGCGGTGTTGCAGCGCATATTTTCGAGTATAGGGCGCACAGTTTTAAACCATCCGACAAAATATGCACCTTTCCAGAATCCTTATGCAGTTTACTGACCTGGCGGATAGAAAGTACTTTGATTTATTGTCTTGACTTGCAATGTCAGGGCTTTTTCTGGCCATTTTTTTCGATCAGCGCCAGCCGCGCCAATATGCGCTGCAACACCGCAAAGACAGCAAATGCTGCCTGGCTCTAACGTTACCCCTTGATAAGTAACAGACAGGCCTGGTACCCTCTCGGTCAGAGAAGCCAGCTATAGTCCTAGGCTGCCAACCTTCCTGCCTCGTTCTCGTTCAAAGAAGTCACCTGTCAAAGCGCGCAACCTGTGAATGGTTTGATATGATACGCCTGATGACGTCACTTCATAGAGTGGGGGATGCTGTTGCTTGACCAACATATCCATCCACGCCTGAACCGATCCCCACGCCCCTCAAAGGCATGTCAATCTAACCTCCATCTTCAGCGTTATTAACCTTTGATGTGGGCGTGGCGGAACTAAATCACGTGATCAACGCGAGAACCCGATGGCCGAGTCCGATAGCGGGTGTTCGCCTTGTGAGTGACATCGATATCGGGACATTCGCCGTGTTAAAGTAATCCACCGAGCACGGACACTGATACAAAGCTGAAGGTCATAGATATTCGCCAAGGACACACCGGATTGGTGCAGCTCTTGCGCCATTTTGCTCCTTGTTATTTCAATAGCGAACAGTTAAGATGGAAAAGGGAGTCAGGGTATAGTTACTGGACGACAGAGTGATTAATGGTACAAGGGCGAACCCGGCTAAAATGGTGTACAGCAAAATAGATAAAGAATAAAGAAAGAAGTTAAACGTATCATATTAAACACGTTCGTCGTTAAATAGACTTTTGCCTTTATATGTGTTATCTTATACTGTGGCTAGCTGTGCTAGACGTTATGTAATATTCAATGGCTTCATATTTTATGTTTATCTATTTAACTTTTGTTTGTTCTATTATCGCGTTTCTTTCTTTGTCAAAACACGTTACCAAATACGAGCGAATAAGCCCTAATAAATGTAATTTGTGTGTTATTGTGTGTGTTCTTGTGGCAATAAATTATTATTATGATTATTACTAAGAACGGGCGTCTTACATTTAAAAAAAGGTGTGTGTGCCATGTATGTGTGGGGGGTGGGGGGGGGTGGGGGGGGGCGATCCCTTATACATCCCTATGCATCTAGCCAGTGTGATGATACGAGATGCATGGGCAACAAGAGCATCCATGCACAGGCGTCCAGCAATTAACAGCTCTGATCGATCTCTCCCCGATGGCGGTATCATATCTCTTCCGTAATAGTTCATAAAACATAACAGAATATTGGTTTTGTATCGATCTATTTCTCCCGAATCGAAGTGGTCTACACGAGCCATGCGAGCCCCGGGCTATGTAGGTCATATGACAACATTGGGGAGGGTCAAGGGGCAGAGGAGCCATGTATAAGGGGGTAACCCGTCCCTCTTTGCGAACAAAGACGCGGAATCTTTGTCCTGCACGAAACGCAGGCATTTGTGCAGGTGGAATTCCAGCTGCGCACCGAGGGCTTTGGCTGACCTAGCATTGCACACTTGACAATAGCCGAACGCGCTACTTGCTATTAGGCTACGAGGTGACT
Organism: Arenicola marina; assembly: GCA_964019135.1. NCBI lineage: Eukaryota > Metazoa > Annelida > Polychaeta > Arenicolidae > Arenicola > Arenicola marina. The sequence goes on from OZ025248.1 coordinate 62,836,207, forward strand.
TCTCTGTTCATGTATAACACAGTTTAATCGTTGTTTAACTACTGGGGACCGTATCCATTCTACTTGTTTCCCGGCTCGTTATCGTTCTGGCAGAAACTGAAAAAGGGCTCTCAGCAAGTGCAGTTTTGGAATATGTGGAAAGTGGATAACATTAAAGAAAGCATAATTTTAGGATTATGAAAGCTTAAAATGTGCTGTCAGCAAATGCAGTTTTGGAATGTTTTGAAAGTGGTAACATTTAGGATAACATAATTTTAAGATTATGAAAGCTGGAAATGCAGTTTTGAAATATTTGGAAAGTGGTAACATTTAAGATAACATAATTTTTGATTATGAGCACCGGGGCCACGACTTTGAGAGTCCACATCCACACACGGTACGACAGCCAAATGAATGCATTCGTTTAGCTGGGTAAACCAGAAAGGTCCCAATTTGTTTCAGTTTTTTGGCGAGTGAAAATGTATATACCGCTGTTGATCTATTTCCTTATTGGAAATGCTTTCAATTACGCTTCGGCATTTAATATTATTATTAATTTAAATTGGATCATTTGAAATGATGCGGGTCAGCTTCAGGTTTTATGGAACCCCAGGCAGTCGGATATGGCGTGCAACCCCCGACAAGTAAGTGCAAGAAAAGCACCCAGCGGCTAGTCAAATGTCAGGCTCATCCTATTGCCCCTCCATCAGGGCGTTGCAGGGGAGACCCCCCCCCCTCCCTCCCCCTCCAAGTCGCCAGCAGTCCGAGTTTTATCGACCATAACCCCTGGTGTCCAAGGACGAACGGCTCCGCCACGGCGGGCGAATCGACTGCGCTTTGTCTGTGTTAGCTTCGGTAAGGGAGAGAAATGGATGTTTCAAAATTACCTAAATCGATACTGAACCTCACTACGGCCACAAACGGCATTGGGCAATCTCCCCGGGGGGTCGCCCAACCAGGGTCGCCGGCAGGTGACCTTTGATGTCGTAAAGACTGCTCTTGTCATTTATGAAGACTGCTCCAGAAGAGAGAGGATGGCGGAATTGAATGCGTAACGAGGTATTGGGTTTATTGGGTAATCTTGTAAGTAGGCGGGGGGTAAGTGGGATATTTGCCGAGAGACAATATACAGATGTAGGTCAAATGCACTAAGTGTTAAGGGCAGACAAATACGTGAACCCATGTTTGGCTATATCCCGAGGTCTGTAAACCTTGGCCCCAAAAGAAACCAATCATTGCGACCCCGTGCTGTAGCGAGGTAGAAATCGCATGTTATTTCTTCCCTACAACTAAGGTAGTATGTTAGTACGTGACAGTGCATGACCGAAATGTGTGTGTTATTGATTGACCATATCGACAAACACATAATATGGTTGCGGGCTTCTTGTTTTGGAGTGCGAGGGTGACTAACTCCACCCCCAATCAACTTTTTAACTTTGTCGCTGTATGGAATTTCGGGGGATTGAAGCCCATTTGTTTTCTTGTTGATATGAACGTTGATCACCCGTTTTTTGTCGAAATTTCATGCTCTGGTTTTTTTCCCTTATTAAACGCATTATACTGATTTTGCACACGTGCGCTTGACTGGGCCAAATAACCATGACAGAATAAGATCGCCGGGAAACACCACTAGAGAAATGGATGAGGCTTGTACACAGCTTACATCCTGGGTTCATATGAAACTTACACGACCACGTAAATATATCCTCTTCTCCATAGCTCACGTTCTGGAATCAATCTCCATCTGACGCTGGCCCGACTGTCTTCATAATAATTGCCTTACCGTTTATTTAATTTTTACGACATTTTAATGACATTATATAGATCATTATATCTACAAAAATGTTACAATAGCAAATGAATTTGACGGTATGCCATGAGAGTAAGCAGTATTCTGCTTTAAAACATGAAGTTCAATATGTAAAATAAATATGGCTATTTCAGTAGTGACTGCTGGCGACATATTCAACAATCCATGTTCCTTAATAAGAAATTTATTGAAAAAGTCATTGTCGCTAGGTTACACATTCCGTTTAACATTGGAAACACATAGAAAACAACTCGCTTTGGTTCTAACTAAACGCAATTTCATCAAATTAGATGACATTAAAAGTACCCATTCAAGGTCAAACTTGCCATCCGAAGCTAATCCTTTAACCAGTAATAACGTGGGTTCTGTAAAGATAAATGTCGCATGGTGTCTGTGGTTTACATAGTGAAATCACCAGGCTTTCACTTTGGAATGATTAAAATGAGATTCTAGTGGCAAAGCAAAGTACAAGCAAAGATTACAGTCTAACGACAGAAAACGTGACACGTTAAAACACCAGATGGCGTGCGAGGACAGGACCTGCATGTCTGGCCCTGCGTAACTGGACACATGAGCAATAGTGATACGGTATTTTCGAATCTTTCACATTGGAATCGGCCCATGGTGTCTTCGTTGTATAAATAATTGTAAAGGATTTAACGCTAATGCTGATATATGGAAAAGGGTGCCTGCCCCGTCACAGAAACACACCTTCTTGCCGTAATTCAAATAATATATGTGGTAACATTTTAAAACTATTTTTGGACGGTGAAAATCTTGTATTGTTTGATGTAAGACTATGCACTGGGCCAAGAGGCCAGTGATGATAACGAGATTATCGGCCAGTGGAAGGAAGCATTTGCTCACGTACGTATAAACTGAAGCAGAAGGACTGGTCGGACACTGCCCGCGGCGTCTCTTACTACGGCGAACCCCATACAGAGAGGGAACGTTTAAACTGATAAATGAATATGGTGATTTATCCTATTGTTGATTATTTGATGTCTCTGGGACCGCTACGGCCACCGTGACCGATGCAAGCTGCTATCAACGGGGGTATCAGTGATCTGATAGGCGATGACTAAAGGCCGCCAGGGAAAACAGATATTGTTAATGACCTTGTAATCTGATAAGGCCAGGGTAATGAATGGGGTTACTATTAGAACATTAACGGGATGTACAGACGGGAAGCTGATAATGGCATACACTTAGCGGAACTCAATCCTGCGTAATACTGATATATAGGTAAAGACATAGAACTGTATATTTACAAACCCGGAGCATTTTTCATACCGCGCCGGGGTTCAGCATCAACTTGAAGACTATACTCCTACGTGAGTACGGGACTCATTGATTGCCAGCTGTTACACGGCGTATAACGGCGTGTAACGGCCGACGCCGTCGCCAGCCGCCAGAGGGCGTAGGACAGACAGCCACGTGGTCAGTCACGAGTCCCCGGCATGACACGTGATCCACACTTGGCAATGAATCAGCCAATAGGCGAGCGCTCTGTCCGTCAGTGTGACCCCTCCTCCTCGACGTCAGTCCTCACGTACAATGATAAATAAACACCCCCCCCCCCCGCCGTGCTGGGTGGCGGGGCCAACACTTCACGGGTCACTGCGCGTCCAGCTATATCATGTCGTTTCCAAACCCCTAGATGGCACATACATCATTACGTAGACCCCTCCAGAGTGAATAGCGTAGGGACAACCGTCATTAAGTAGAGACTCCACCAGAGTGAATAGTATATAGTAGGGACAACCATGAAGGCAACTGCAGGCCAGGCAGGCCTAGGGACCCTACACCAGGCTTCACGGTTCATCATTCGTTTACATGTTACTCACATTCTTGTACTCACGAAGACAATGTTCATTGCGATTAGTTGCATGCATGTCGTGTCAGTCACGAGTCTATTGCGCAACTCGCTCCGGCGTTCTGTGCACGCCATATCATTCCACTTCCGGTTGTTGAGTGGCGCTGTTTAATATCACTGGTAGGTAACATAATATCGCCAGCGTATATATGTGACACTATCCGTGGCTTCCGATGTGGGAACTGTAAGTCTTATAATTGGGCATCACTGCCACCTCACACACACACCTTCCCACACACACCAACCCACCCAAGAGACCGAGGTTAATTACTGGAGTCATTAAAATATAAACCCCGCCTCTGGTACTGATTACCCACTTAATCATCCATGTTAATCACAGCATTAATTAGCTTAGAAACCGCTCGTTTGCTACCGATTACCCACTGAATCCGTCATTTTAATTACCGCATTAATTAATGGAGACAACACCCCCCCCCCACTCCGCCTTGCCTTCTCTAGGGGTACTGCTTGTGGTTAAGCTGCTGACGCTGCAGCGGATACGTCTCATGCGTCAGAAGCGACGTAGTCGTCTGGAACTTAGAGACGAAGGTTTCCTTCAGGATCACTCGGAAGCGCTTCCCGAAGAAGACGTAGATGAAGAAGTTGACGGAAGAGTTGATGACCATGAGCAGCTCGCTGATGGTGTTGATGGGGCGGTTGCTGGGGTCCGTGTACAGCGACACGTTCTGGAAATAGCGGTGGATAACCGTCAGGATTTTCAGGATCAGTTCCGGAGTCTCGCACACGATGAAGACGACGACGATGATGACGAGGACTAGCGTGGCGTTGTTCTCACCGCCCACAGCGCCAGCTCCGGAGATGACGCTCCCGATGGACATCTGGCTGTGCCGCCGGCGGGAGTAGTGGATGGCCTGGATCAGGCGGAAGTTCATGAAGATCAGGATGGCGAGGGGCAGAATGTAGAGCAGCGTGATATACAGCGCGTACTGGTAGATGTCGAAGTACAGCGTGTTGGAGAAGACCGGTTTGTAGGTCATGCGGGTGACGGTCACGTCGCTGCAGACATCCTTGATGGTCAGCAAGCAGTAGGCGAAGAAGCGAGGCAGGTTGTAGAGGAAGCCGAAGAGGAAGACGAGGCCGGCGAAGATCCGTCTGCTGCGGTAGTGGAACAGCTGTTGGGCCCGCAGAGGATGGCACACGTAGATAAACCTGCCACGAAGATAAACTGCTTCATTATTATCTATATCACGCCCGGGTACCAATTATGGCAGGTGCACATACCCAACTCAACATTCAGTTGGTAGCAGACTAATTGAGTTTCTCTAAAGGTCAAACATAAATCAACAAAGATCGAATGCATACCATGGGCCAGTAGCCTACGTATAGCTTGAAGTAATAAAGGTCATATTGTTCAAAGATAGAGATGGCTACCCTAGACTCTAAGGATTTTCACTCTAAGCAGAGGCTAATAAGGAGCTGCAATAGCCCAAAATTGCGTTCCCGTTACATACTGAGTCAAATAGTACATGTGATAATTGTAACAGTATCCATCAACCTGGTATTTTTATGCCACATTTTTGTTATAAATTAAGAAGAAGGAAATATAATAAATCCATAATTATAATTAATAGCTAGCGATGGCGGCGCCGACCTATCGATGGTGACGAGGACGACCATCCAGATGCAGATGGACTGGAAGGTCTTGATGAGCGGAAAGACGAGCGGCTGCATGGCCTCGTGGGCTTGTGGGGAGGGCAGCAGGTACTTGAGCGGGTAGCGGAGGAGGGCGGTCAGCAGGTAGAGGCCGTCGGCCAGCGCCAACGCCTGCAGCAGGAACAGCGCCTCGCGACGCTCCTTGTCCTGCCGCAGCACCACCACCGACAGCACGTTGCCTAGCAACCCGATGACGCACAGGAGGCTGATGACGTACAGCTTGACGACCAGCTCCGCACCGTCCCCGTTGCCGGTTGCCACCCACTGAGACAGGGCGCTCACGTTGTCTTGGGAACAGTCGGTGCCATTTCTCACCAGGATGGTGTTCGCGTGGCAGGATTGGAACATCGTGATGCCTGGATGTGACGTCACAACGATTTAGAGAATAAAAGATTATGTATTTCGTCCTAGAGCTAGCGCTGACAATGTGGCTGTCTGACGTCACGCGTACGGAGCAAAGACGAACGGAGGACGAACGATCAGCAGTGTTAATTATATAGTCGTTGGCAACTGGCTGACGGAGCAACTGTCAGTCACAATGACTTACTGGACGTCATCTCTTGTCCTGATTGCAGTTTGTCCAGCAGAAAACAATCCATGACATCGAGGTATCGCAGTGCCGCCGGTCTGCATCAAATACTAAATCGTGGCCCTCTAACTGTCGGCAATATCGTTCGCTCTATCTATCTCATTATGCCAGGCTAGATTATTAACCATTGGGCATCCATCCAATCTTCAGTGCGTTGTCGTAAACCAGGCGTTGTCAAGCGAATGAGAAGGTCCTGGGCGCCACCACTGCGTGGAGAATACCTGTGATAGAAAGAGTATTACTTTATCGGCATTTATATGATATGAGTCAATTCCATCACGCAATATATTTTTGATACCCGCATCATTGTTTGCATTTTTTAATCAATAATTGAGGTCAATAGAGAATTATAAATAAGAGACCTTTCCAGCCGTGCTGTATTATATGACTTCATAGGCGTGCAATATGAGAATAACGACCGTGGTTCGGATAGGTTGGTTTTCAAAAGACGTTGGTGGGTGACCGCCAAATCAACTTTAACTCACAGTATTCCCCCTGTGTTTACTCGCTTACGTTCCTGAGTCATAATCTTTAAATATTGATATCAGAAACTAATATTTTGAGTTCATTACAAGGAGGAAGATTATGACACAGAACTTTTTGCTGGCATCACCTCTCAAACATGAACACAAAACCGCCATTGACAACGAATGCTTATGTACCGCTTGTCGGGCCTGCGACGTCACATAAAAAAATCCAAAATTGTTCATATGTTTCATGGACTAACATCCGTACTCTTGTTGAAATACATTTGTACTTTGTTATCCTTGATAAACAATTTGAACTTTGAACTCAAGGATAACATGTGACCGACCCTTGAGCTGTGAGGTCGTATCGCGACAGAAAAGGAAGGGCATACGTGGGACATGTATCCTACACAAATATATGCATTGGAACAAGCCGAGGCCGCGAGCCACAAGGCTTATGGTAATCACAGTAAAAGTAAAAGAACTATTATTACATATACATTTGAAGCAGTGGGACTCGAACCCACGCCCCGGCCGCTTGATTGACCTAGCAGAGGAACGTCGACAAGAACCGATGACTCATTCACTTGTGCCAGAACCGGTGTCCCGCCTGGTACACCCAACACGTCACAAAGCCCTGCACCGAGAGAGCTATGAAGTGCCCATACCGGTCGTAACCTGCGCACAGAAACCGTGGAACCAGCCTGGTACATGGATCAGACCTCATTCAGCCACCATCGTGCCGAATATCCTGCATGTCCCGAGTGTCCCAAATGTCTCAAATGTCCCGAATGTCCCGAGTGTCCCAAAAAGTCTCAAATGTCCCAAATGTCCTGAATGTCTCAAATGGCCCGAGTGTCCCGAAATATCCCGAATGTCCCTTGCTTTTTGAACGAGTGTCCCTTGCTGTTTTGAATTTCTTCGCAATACCGACTGAATGCGCGCGCACCCGATCCAGGCGCAAGAAAGGGTCGGGCGGTGCACCGATGCGTAACGGGCGTATTCGGGTTACCTCGGGGCTTACATATCCGGGGTACGATAGAAATGCCAGCAACGATAGAAGACAAATTAAGCCTGCTTCGAGCGGTAATAGGACATAGTTTTGTTTCGACCCACGCGATCACCATTCTGTGTGAGTGGTAACACCGGACACGCCCCAAGTCGGTACGTCGCCCATGACCCAGTGGGTGCTGCGAAAGGTAAGGACTGTAAAATACGAACCTTTTCCGAGAACTGATATTGACACTAACGCGTGGTTAACATCGTAAACAAATTAGAAGACCCATTGCATCACGGCGGAGTTGGGTCCCTTAAAAGAGAGGGTGACGACTGGAGAGCCGGGGGCGGGGTGTGTGTGTGTGTGTGTGTGTGTGTGGCGTGGGGGGGGGGGGGTAATAAATAAGCTGCTGTATATATGCCAGACACGACTCACATCCTCTCAGGGTGGATGCACTGGCGACACGGGGTCTAATAGTTAACATGGAGGGGGCAGTGAATAGCCATTATGGCCGTTAGGGACCCGATGAGAGCTGACCACACAGTTGACCACACAGGAGGCGCCGGGCGGTTAAATACCCCATTCGACCCACGCGATCACCATTCTGTGTGAGTGGTAACACCGGACACGCCCCAAGTCGGTACGTCGCCCATGACCCAGTGGGTGCTGCGAAAGGTAAGGACTGTAAAATACGAACCTTTTCCGAGAACTGATATTGACACTAACGCGTGGTTAACATCGTAAACAAATTAGAAGACCCATTGCATCACGGCGGAGTTGGGTCCCTTAAAAGAGAGGGTGACGACTGGAGAGCCGGGGGCGGGGTGGGTGTGTGTGTGTGTGTGTGTGTGGCGGGGGGGGGGGGGGTAATAAATAAGCTGCTGTATATATGCCAGACACGACTCACATCCTCTCAGGGTGGATGCACTGGCGACACGGGGTCTAATAGTTAACATGGAGGGGGCAGTGAATAGCCATTATGGCCATTAGGGACCCGATGAGAGCTGACCACACAGTTGACCACACAGGAGGCGCCGGGCGGTTAAATATCCCATTCGACTGCATACCACATTTATTATACAAAAATAAACGAACCCTGAACTTGGACTTAGTGTTTTCGGGGCGAGATTAAATCGAATGGTCAACAAGTCTCCATTACCAGTCCCTGAGGTGTTTCAGAGGATTACGAGCGAACACGATCAGCTTAAAGTTTGATTACTTGAACGCAATAAATGGCTACATAATGGACACTTTCGAGAGTAATATGAATCTACCGCGTCCTCATTAGACTCTATATCACATTATATATACATATGAGCCTGGGACTCATTAAGCGTTGACGACGGTTTCGCATTCCTTGTAAACATCCACGATTTTCGATGACGAGTTGACTTCTTCCTACCGTCGACCGTACTTTCGCGGTTTATTACAGGGATGATCTTTGCTGGTATTAAGCCGCGGAAGGTATCCCGGGGAACACATTAGGTTCATCATTAGCAGCCGGGAGGATATTGTCGGGAAGGCCACGCCAGAGTAATGGATCCCTACAGAAAAGATCAACTCGATAATCGATATGGCGACCACCCTTCACTTTTGTTGCCGTCAAATGACACACAGCCTATTTACCGGAATTATTTCGATGCGTAATTGTGACGCGTAGCTCAGACTGAAGAACCCATTGTCCTCGCCCAACGAGAATAACATATTGGTCTTAATGACACGGACTGAACACGTGAGGGCGAAGGGCGGCATTGGTCGGCTGCACTGCACGAATCAATAAAAATAAAATCGAAAGTTCGTCCTCGTAATAACTAGAGCGTTCCCAGCTATTTACAAGGGGGGAGGGGGGGGGGTCGAATTTTGACAATCTTAAGTTTAATAAGAGTGCATTAATCCCGATTTTAACATCTCTGTGTATGTTTGTGACGGATCTCCATTTTAACAGTGTACTTTGTGACGGATCTTCATTTGAACAGTGTATCTTTGTGACGGAGCTCAGCTTTAATAGTGTATCTGTCCAACTGCCTTTTAACAGTGCATCTTTGGGTTCAACGGAATATCATTGAATACCTTGCGATAATTACATTAAAGTACAATACATTTATCTGAAGGTTACTGAACCCAAATTTCGACACGTAAATTTGTACATTTGATCACCACTGATGCCTAATGACCACTCCCTCCCCCCCACTCTGACGAATTTTAACCAGTGATCTATTATTAGAAAATTCTCGCATTCTAGACATTAGAAGTTAACGTTCGTTCGTACAGCGATCATCAGACTGGTCGGAGCCACATAGGAACATTATTAACACATGAAGCTTAACCTGTTTGGCTGCATGTTATGTGATTATTTAGCGGCTTTTATGTTGTGTTATTAGGTTCGTGCTTTGGGGCTCGATTCGTAGAAAGCCAATGACTCCTCGGCCAATAAGGACCATGTGTGAGCATATTACTTCGATAATCGTGTTATAAATATGATTGATTCCAGATACAAAGAGAACGACAAGCGGGTGATCGAATGCTACGAGAGAAATGTTCGGCGATTTCCCACGACACGTTGATTCAGTCTTGTTAGGTTGTAAAGACTGTCTCGCATCCCATGTCATTGTCTGGTTGGCATTTGTATGGACATTGGGCCCATAGATGAGATGTATTGATTTAGAAAAATAACATGTCCTTTCAATAGAATGTCTTCTTTGTTAAGTTGGGAAGATTGGTTGGTTATTCAGGACGCTTTAACCACTTTTGGTCATATCGCGTCAATGTGAGAAGGAAGGGAGAGCGGAGCCATGTCTCCGGGGGTAACCCCCTACTCTTTACGAAGAAAGACATAGGATCTTTATCCTGCGACCACACAGACATGGCCACAGCAGGGCTCGAACCACCGACCCATGCGCCGTTAGGCTCTCAGGTGACCAGAGCACTCAATGCGAGTGCTCTAGCCCACTGAGCTATCGTGCCGGCCCCCAGTTGGGAAGAGTTTCACAACGAGTTACGCTCTCCTAACATTATTTGTTACATGATGATTGCACGACTACACCCGAGCTATAACTTGAAGTGTTATGCAACGAATACATGTATATGCATAAATCCTAATAGAATTTATTATCCTGGACAATAAAATGTTGAAGACATCACAGTGCGTCCAGATTTTTCCGGGGCAGATACTTGCAACGACCCCCCCACCCAATGTGAAAACGACCCCCACCCAATGTGAGAACGACCCTCACCCAATGTGAGAACGACCCCACACCCAATGTGAGAACGACCCTCCGTCCAAAGTGAGAACAACCCTCCACCCAATGTGAGAACGACCCCACACCCAATGTGAGAACGACCCCCACCCAATGTGAGAACGACCCCCACCCAAAGTGAGAACGACCCCCCACCCAATGTGAGAACGACCCCCACCCAATGTTAGAACGACCCCCCGCCTAAAGTGAGAACGATCCCCCACCCAATGTGACAACGACCCCTCACCCAATGTGAGAACGACCCCACACCCAATGTAAGAACGACCCCCCACCCAATGTGAGAACGACCCCCAACCCAATGTGAGAACGACCCCACACCCAATGTGAGAACGACCGCGGGTTTATTATTATTATTGTTGTTTATTTTCCTTATTGGCAAGTAAAATCGCACCACTGGTACGTTTTATGGAGCCAAACCTCTTTCCCTGCAAATATGTCTTGAATATAAATCATCAGGACTAGACAGACCAATGCAGAACCAATTCCAGTTGACATGATACCAAGAGTCCACAGGCCATGGATGAATGAACATAAAACCCGACAAAATGCTGTCTAGCTCAGTTACCTAACCTCAGTCAGCCCGAAAACCCAGACAGCAAATTGCATTACCAAAACCGCAATTAATCTTGGTCCATAAACTTATGCGTTCCATATTGGTACCACACGATCTCTAAAAAAGTATACATGAATGGACGCCTACGAAAATATAAGCAACATCAGGTAGGCGTGGGTAAGGGTGAGTCATTGCGTCTGGGTCTGGGCCTGGGTCTGGGGAGGAAGCGGGGGGGGGGGGGGGTCGAGAGGTAACCATAGGTAATCATGTTTTTGCTTAACAAGGCAGCTGATTGGTTGAAAAGAAAAGTCACAGTATTTATACCGCGCCGTTTTTGCTTAGCAAGGCAGCTGATTGGTTGAAAAGAAAAGTCACAGTATTTATACCGCGCCGGCAGCAGGTAACAAAAGGTTGTAAAATGAAGTCGATGGCCAAGGCCGGCATTTTCCACTTACATTACATTAAGCAAATGGAGTAATTGTCATTAATCAATGTTTATTCTCAGCAATCTTATTTTGAGCTCAGAAGGGGGCTAGTATTACGATTCTCGCGGGTCTGATCTGTTTAAGCAAGCTTTACCGAAAACAACTTGCCGTAAGATTAATTACCCTGGGAGGATATGGAAGTACTGAGATATATGTATTAGGTAAAAAGGAGAAATAAATTAAAATAAATGAAATAAATAATCTTATTTTCGGAGTGGGTTTCAGAGCAACAAAATCAACCCTTGCGTGTTTCTCTTTCTTAAAACATGCGGGTCATAATAGGCAAAACAATTATTTGCAGCAGTTAGAGTAAATGATTTCATTAATGAGTTCAAGCAATATTACACAAGGGGTTCACAGACTGCCCCGATCTCATATATAGATACCCCAGGGGTTCACAGACTGCCCCGATCTCATGTATATAGATACCCCAGGGGTTCACAGACTGCCCCGATCTCATGTATAGATAACTCCAGGGGTTCACAGACTGCCTCGATCTCATGTATAGATATCCAGGGGTCCACAGACTGCCCCGATCTCATATATACATATCCAGGGGTCCACAGACTGCCCCGATCTCATATATAGATACCCCAGGGGTTCACAGACTGCCATGATCTCATGTATAGATAACTCCAGGGGTCCACAGACTGCCCCGATCTCATATATAGATACTCCAGGGGTTCACAGACTGCCCCGATCTCATGTATAGATAACTCCAGGGGTTCACAGACTGCCCCGATCTCATGTATAGATAACTCTAGGGGCTCACAGACTGCCCCGATCTCATATATAGATAACTCTAGGGGTTCACAGACTGCCCCGATCTCATATATAGATATCCGGGGGTCCACAGACTGCCCCGATCTCATATATAGATAACTCCAGGGGTTCACAGACTGCCCCGATCTCATGTATAGATAACTCCAGGGGTTCACAGACTGCCCCGATCTCATGTATATAGATAACTCCAGGGGTTCACAGACTGCCCCGATCTCATGTATATAGATATCCAGGGGTCCACAGACTGCCCCGATTTCATATATAGATAACTCCAGGGGTTCACAAACTGCCCCGATCTCATGTATAGATAACTCCAGGGGTTCACAGACTGCCCAGATCTCATATATAGATACCCCAGGGGTTCACAGACTGCCCAGATCTCATATATAGATACCCCAGGGGTTCACAGACTGCCCCGATCTCATGTATATAGATATCCAGGGGTCCACAGACTGCCCCGATCTCATATATAGATAACTCCAGGGGTTCACAGACTGCCCCGATCTCATGTATAGGTAACTCCAGGGGTTCACAGACTGCCCAGATCTCATATATAGATACCCCAGGGGTTCACAGACTGCCCCGATCTCATATATAGATACTCCAGGGGTCCACAGACTGCCCCGATCTCATGTATATAGATACTCCAGGGGTCCACAGACTGCCCCGATATCATGTATATAGATACTCCAGGGGTTCACAGACTGCCCCGATCTCATATATAGATAACTCCAGGGGTTCACAGACTGCCCCGATCTCATGTATAGATAACTCCAGGGGTTCACAGACTGCCCCGATCTCATGTATAGATAACTCCAGGGGTTCACAGACTGCCCCGATCTCATGTATAGATAACTCCAGGGGTTCACAGACTGCCCCGATCTCATATATAGATAACTCCAGGGGTTCACAGACTGCCCCGATCTCATGTATAGATAACTCCAGGGGTTCACAGACTGCCCCGATCTCATATATAGATAACTCCAGGGGTTCACAGACTGCCCCGATCTCATGTATAGATAACTCCAGGGGTTCACAGACTGCCCCGATCTCATGTATAGATAACTCCAGGGGTTCACAGACTGCCCCGATCTCATGTATAGATAATGTCTCAATATTTCATATTAACCTCCTCAATTTTATACGCCTAGTGTATTCCAACTAATTATAATAAAAGGAGCCCGGATGTAACACCAAGCTGTGGTTGTTGTTGTATTATCTAAACCGGACCGAACGATTCATTTCGTACATATACTAAGGAACTTATGTATTGAAACGTGGTGACAGCGGTGGGATAGATGATGGAGGTCAAGGTATGAACTGTTTCTGGTTAATGTATAATGTGGTGAACACATATGAACTCTGAGAACAAGTGCCGAGAGCAAGTCGCGCTCAAGCCACGCTAAGGCCAGAACAAAGAACTACACTGCTCGCCAAAACTCCGCAACTGAACATGGCTGCAAAACCACTGCACGGTAACCCTCCACCGCAATTGAAACTAAAAGAGGATGCGAAAGAGGAATGGAGTATGTTCAAGCAGTTGTATCACAACTACGGTATAATAACAGAACTGGACAAGCATGAAAAGTCATACAAACTGGCAGTATTCCTCAATGCCATGGGTCCTGTTGGGCTAAAGCTCTACAACGCACTGACTTTCACTGCCACTGAAGACAAAGATGATGTGCAGCTGATCATTCAAAAACTGGACACAGTTATACAAGGGGAAGTGAACGAGACATATGAAAGATACGTTTTTAACAAACGAGAGCAAAAACCAGATGAGTCTTTTGACGCTTATCTTTCTGTGCTGCAACATATGTCCAAATCATGCAATTTTTGTGATTGCCTGAGCGATTCACTGATGAGAGACCGTATCGTGACAGGCACAAGAGATGCGACAACAAGGAAATTGCTGTTACAAAGGAGGCGCCTGACATTCAAAAATGCTGTGGATATTTGCCGATCAGCTGAAGCTGCATCGACTCAGGTGTTGACAATGGGTGATACAGGAACAGAAGCGGTACACAAGGTTACTCACACAGCGAAGCCAAAGTCAGGTGACAGAGCCAACCAAGGTCACTTCCCAAGGAAGCAAGAACACTACCGTTACCCTCGTGAAGCGCCGACTATACAGTGCAAGTTCTGTGGGCTCAGCCACACACGAAAAAAAGAGTTTTGCCCGGCCTGGGGTAAATCGTGTGCCAAGTGCAAAAAGAGAAACCATTTCGCTGCCTGCTGCTTCCAGGCTGGACGTAAGCTGATACATGGGGTTGATGGTGATCCATCAAACTCTGACTCGAGCAGTGAGGAATATGTACTGTCCGTACAGCAGGTCTCCGCAGTGCAAAACGACAAGCGTACTAAAGGTCCGCTGTATGCTCACATGCTGCTACATGGAAACTCCGTGAAGTTTCAGATAGATGACGGCGCCACTGTTAATGTGCTTCCTGCAAAGTACGTTGACAGAACCAGCTTAGAACCCTCTGACGTCACGCTACAGATGTGGAACAAAACCACGCGGTCTGTCTCAGGGAAGACCCGAGTCTCAGTAAAGAATCCAAAGAACAAAAAGAAGTACTCCCTAGAATTCCAGATCGTGGAAGACGATTTCATGCCGCTGTTAGGTAGGAAAGCAGCAGAGGCTATGAACCTTATAACAGTGAATTATGACAATTTTGAGCAAATCAGCGGTATGAATAGCCAAAGCTCTCCGAGAGGACTGCTCAACGCGTTCTCGAAGGTTTTTGATGATGACGTCCTCGGCACACTGCCAGGACAGGTTCACCTACGTGTTGCAGAGGGTGCGAAACCAGTGCAGTGCCCCCCAAGGCGGGTACCAATATCTACGAAGACGAAACTCAAGGCAGAACTAGACCGAATGGTCAGAATGGGTGTATTGTGTCCTATTGAGGACCCGACTGATTGGTGCAGCCAGATCTCGGTGCAACAGAAGAAGAACGGATCGCTTCGAGTATGCATAGACCCGCGACCGCTCAACAAGGTTCTTCAACGGGAGAGATACCCACTGCCTACAATGGATGACGTGTTGCCTGAACTTGCGAAGGCCCGCGTAATTTCAAAGCTAGACCTGCGATCTGGGTACTGGCAATGTGAGCTCGACTATGAAAGCAGTATCCTCACAACAAGTATCACACCATTTGGGAGGTTCAGGTGGTTACGTCTCCCATTTGGAACGTGTGTCAGTTCGGAAATATTCCAGCGGAAGCTTCACCAGGCGATTGAAGGTTTGACAGGAGTGACGTGCATCGCAGACGATATATTAGTTTTCGGATGTGATGATGAGGACCATGACCGGAACATGAAGTTCTTTCTCGAGAGATGCGAAGAAAAGGGTCTCAAATTGAACGGGGAGAAGTCCCAGTTTAAGACTGGAGAAGTTGAGTTCATGGGACATCGCGTCACTGCAGACGGGTTGAAGCCAGATGAAAAGAAAGTGGAAGCAATTCTCCAGCTGAAGAAACCCACCGATGTCAAAAGTGTCCAGCGGCTACAAGGGACAGTGGGCTATCTAGCGAAGTTCCTTCCCGGGTTATCCGACGTCATGGAGCCGATCCGGAGGTTGACCAGGCCTGACGTTTCTTGGCATTGGACGGACCTGCAGGATCGAGCGTTTGAACAAGTCAAAAAGCTTGCGACTGAGAGCCCAATTCTCGCATACTACGATCCGCGTGAGGAACTTGTAATAGAGTGTGATGCCAGTGAGACAGGTCTGGGCGCCGCACTCTTACAGAGAAACAAGCCCCTTGCATACGCTAGTCGAGCACTAACTGACACTGAAACCAGATACGCACAGATTGAAAAGGAGTGCCTTGCGATAGTATTCGCGCTTGAACGGTTTCACCAATATACGTACGGGCGGAAGACGATCGTACTGAGCGACCACAAACCGCTGGAGATGATAGTGCAGAAGCCTCTGCACAAGGCACCCAAACGTCTCCAGGGCATGTTAATGCGGCTTCTGCAGTACGACTGTGACGTGAAATACCAACAAGGGAGCAAGATGCTCATTTCGGATATGTTGTCACGTGCTTCCCTGCCTTACGAGGGAAACACAGAATCGTTCACCGCTGTAAATGCTGTCCAACATCTACCAATCAGTTTGGGCCGCCTTAAAGAACTCCAGTTAGCTACGATGAATGATGATTCCATGCAGACTCTAAAAAGCGTGATACAACATGGCTGGCCGGAGACCAAGGAAGATCTACCGAGCCAAGTGCATGCGTACTTCAGTACGCGAGATGAATACACTGTCCACGACGGGCTCGTATTCCGAGGTGAACGCGTCGTTGTCCCCGAAGGAATGAGGAAGAGCGTCAAGGAGGCCCTCCACCGATCCCATCTAGGTATTGAGAGCACCCTGCGGCGCGCCAGAGAATGTGTCTATTGGCCCTGTATGTCAGCGGACATAAAACAGGTTGTGGAAACTTGTGAGGCGTGTAGGACATACGAAAAGGCACAACAAAAGGAGACTCTCATGCCCCATGATACGCCAGCAAGGCAGTGGGAGCAAGTTGGCATTGACATGTTCTCGTGGGAAGGGAGAGACTACCAAGTTATAGTGGATCACATGAGCAACTTCTGGGAGATTGACAGACTGTATACAACGACCACCAAGAATGTCATCAAGAAGCTTAAGGCGCACTTTGCGCGATGTGGCATTCCGTCTCTCGTCGTTACCGACAATGGGCCTCAGTACACCTCTGCAGAATTTCAGGACTTTGTTGAGAAATGGGACTTTAATCACCAAACGAGTGCCCCTGGACATCAAAGTGCCAACGGCAAGGCGGAATCTGCTGTGAAAGCAGCAAAATACATGCTAAAGAAATGTAAATCATCGAGGACCGACCCTTATATGGCCCTGCTGGAGATACGCAACACGCCGACCCAAGGCGTTGGGACCAGTCCTGCACAAAGGTTCTTGAACAGACGCACAAGAACGTTGCTGCCAATGACGAGCAAACTCTTGGCGCCAAGGGGCGAAGACGCTCTTAACAGGGATAGAGAAAAGTTAATTGAACAGAAAAAGTACCAGGCGAAGGAATATGACAAAACGGCGAAAGACCTGCCGGTCTTGGAGGAAGGCGATGTTGTGCGGATGCAACCTTTCAGATTGGGACGCAAGGAGTGGGACAAGGCCGTGGTCAGCAAGAGATTGGACGAAAGATCCTATGAGGTGGAAACACCAAGCGGCACCTTCCGAAGAAATAGGGTTCACCTTCGACAGACCCAAGAAACGAGTCCCCAACTAACAGGTGTGTCT
Source organism: Arenicola marina (assembly GCA_964019135.1). NCBI lineage: Eukaryota > Metazoa > Annelida > Polychaeta > Arenicolidae > Arenicola > Arenicola marina. The sequence continues at coordinate 62,853,961 of OZ025248.1, forward strand.
CTTCCGAGATCAGATGCAGAGAACGGGGAGGTCGGGAAAGCTACACCAACCGGGCAGGAATCCGGTCACACAAACCCAAGCCCGTGTGCCCTCAGGAGGTCCGGCAGGGTCACCAGAACGCCTACACACCTGCAGGATTTTGTCGCGAAGTGACTTAAATGTCCTTGATGTTTCACACATGAACTTTTAAGTTCTATGCCGTTTCGTACGGTCATAAGCAGCTGCCGTTTTATTTGATGGAAAGGATGTCTCAATATTTCATATTAACCTCCTCAATTTTATACGCCTAGTGTATTCCAACTAATTATAATAAAAGGAGCCCGGATGTAACACCAAGCTGTGGTTGTTGTTGTATTATCTAAACCGGACCGAACGATTCATTTCGTACATATACTAAGGAACTTATGTATTGAAACAGATAACTCCAGGGGTTCACAGACTGCCCCGATCTCATATATAGATAACTCCAGGGGTTCACAGACTGCCCCGATCTCATGTATATAGATACTCCAGGGGTTCACAGACTGCCCCGATCTCATATATAGATAACTCCAGGGGTTCACAGACTGCCCAGATCTCATTTATAGGTATACTCCATAAAATACTCCAATTCGCTGTGCGTCTTTGACAGCGGGCATCCAACTCCATCCGCTTGGCGGCGCTGCAGTCGCGCGATAACCATTGAGCCCGCTGAGTGTGGCGTCTTATCATAATAAGGTCTTTTCGTATGTCGCTCTCGGCTGGGTCTCCTTATGGGATTCTTACGATTCTTGGCAAAAAGCAGACTGGTGTTTCCGTATCTCACTATAACAAATTCGTACTGTAGACTCTTCGCATCACGTGGTCTCGTCTGGCGGTGCCATACTTATCTTACGGCCTGTGTTGCCCTGAGACTATTTTGCTACAATTCCTGTATTCATCCGCACAACGCGTGCCCTCTGCCAGGTCCGGCTGGTCACAACTGGATCCTCTCTCAGGTGAGGTCTTATTTATTTCATTTTTGAACGAGTGTCCCTTGCTGTTTTGAATTTCTTCGCAATACCGACTGAATGCGCGCGCACCCGATCCAGGCGCAAGAAAGGGTCGGGCGGTGCACCGATGCGTAACGGGCGTATTCGGGTTACCTCGGGGCTTACATATCCGGGGTACGATAGAAATGCCAGCAACGATAGAAGGCAAATTAAGCCTGCTTCGAGCGGTAATAGGACATAGTTTTGTTTCGACCCACGCGATCACCATTCTGTGTGAGTGGTAACACCGGACACGCCCCAAGTCGGTACGTCGCCCATGACCCAGTGGGTGCTGCGAAAGGTAAGGACTGTAAAATACGAACCTTTTCCGAGAACTGATATTGACACTAACGCGTGGTTAACATCGTAAACAAATTAGAAGACCCATTGCATCACGGCGGAGTTGGGTCCCTTAAAAGAGAGGGTGACGACTGGAGAGCCGGGGGCGGGGTGTGTGTGTGTGTGTGTGTGTGTGTGGCGGGGGGGGGGGGTAATAAATAAGCTGCTGTATATATGCCAGACACGACTCACATCCTCTCAGGGTGGATGCACTGGCGACACGGGGTCTAATAGTTAACATGGAGGGGGCAGTGAATAGCCATTATGGCCGTTAGGGACCCGATGAGAGCTGACCACACAGTTGACCACACAGGAGGCGCCGGGCGGTTAAATACCCCATTCGACTGCATACCATATTTATTATACAAAAATAAACGAACCCTGAACTTGGACTTAGTGTTTTCGGGGCGAGATTAAATCGAATGGTCAACAAGTCTCCATTACCAGTCCCTGAGGTGTTTCAGAGGATTACGAGCGAACACGATCAGCTTAAAGTTTGATTACTTGAATGCAATAAATGGCTACATAATGGACACTTTCGAGAGTAATATGAATCTACCGCGTCCTCATTAGACTCTATATCACATTATATATACATATGAGCCTGGGACTCATCAAGCGTTGACGACGGTTTCGCATTCCTTGTAAACATCCACGATTTTCGATGACGAGTTAACTTCTTCCTACCGTCGACCGTACATTCGCGGTTTATTACAGGGATGATCTTTGCTGGTATTAAGCCGCGGAAGGTATCCCGGGGAACACATTAGGTTCATCATTAGCAGCCGGGAGGATATTGTCGGGAAGGCCACGCCAGAGTAATGGATCCCTACAGAAAAGATCAACTCGATAATCGATATGGCGACCACCCTTCACTTTTGTTGCCGTCAAATGACACACAGCCTATTTACCGGAATTATTTCGATGCGTAATTGTGACGCGTAGCTCAGACTGAAGAACCCATTGTCCTCGCCCAGCGAGAATAACATATTGGCCTTAATGACACGGACTGAACACGTGAGGGCGAAGGGCGGCATTGGTCGGCTGCACTGCACGAGTCAATAAAAATAAAATCGAAAGTTCGTCCTCGTAATAACTAGAGCGTTCCCAGCTATTTACAAGGGGGGAGGCGGGGGGGGTTCGAATTTTGACAATCTTAAGTTTAATAAGAGTGCATTAATCCCGATTTTAACATCTCTGTGTATGTTTGTGACGGATCTCCACTTTAACAGTGTACTTTGTGACGGATCTTCATTTGAACAGTGTATCTTTGTGACGGAGCTCAGCTTTAATAGTGTATCTTTCCAACTGCCTTTTAACAGTGCATCTTTGGGTTCAAAGGAATATCATTGAGTACCTTGCGATAATTACATTAAAGTACAATACATTTACCTGAAGGTTACTGAACCCAAATTTCGACACGTAAATTTGTACATTTGATCACCACTGATGCCTAATGACCACTCCCCCCCCTCTGACGAATTTTAACCAGTGATCTATTATCAGAAAATTCTCGCATTTTAGACATTAGAAGTTAACGTTCGTTCGTACAGCGATCATCAGACTGGTCGGAGCCACATAGGAACATTATTAACACATGAAGCTTAACCTGTTTGGCTGCATGTTATGTGATTATTTAGCGGCTTTTATGTTGTGTTATTAGGTTCGTGCTTTGGGGCTCGATTCGTAGAAAGCCAATGACTCCTCGGCCAATAAGGACCATGTGTGAGCATATTACTTCGATAATCGTGTTATAAATATGATTGATTCCAGATACAAAGAGAACGACAAGCGGGTGATCGAATGCTACGAGAGAAATGTTCGGCGATTTCCCACGACACGTTGATTCAGTCTTGTTAGGTTGTAAAGACTGTCTCGCATCCCATGTCATTGTCTGGTTGGCATTTGTATGGACATTGGGCCCATAGATGAGATGTATTGATTTAGAAAAATAACATGTCCTTTCAATAGAATGTCTTCTTTGTTAAGTTGGGAAGATTGGTTGGTTATTCAGGACGCTTTAACCACTTTTGGTCATATCGCGTCAATGTGAGAAGGAAGGGAGAGCGGAGCCATGTCTCCGGGGGTAACCCCCTACTCTTTACGAAGAAAGACATGGGATCTTTATCCTGCGACCACACAGACATGGCCACGGCAGGGCTCGAACCACCGACCCATGCGCCGTTAGGCTCTCAGGTGACCAGAGCACTCAATGCGAGTGCTCTAGCCCACTGAGCTATCGTGCCGGCCCCCAGTTGGGAAGAGTTTCACAACGAGTTACGCTCTCCTAACATTATTTGTTACATGATGATTGCACGACTACACCCGAGCTATAACTTGAAGTGTTATGCAACGAATACATGTATATGCATAAATCCTAATAGAATTTATTATCCTGGACAATAAAATGTTGAAGACATCACAGTGCGTCCAGATTTTTCCGGGGCAGATACTTGCAACGACCCCCCCACCCAATGTGAAAACGACCCCCACCCAATGTGAGAACGACCCTCACCCAATGTGAGAACGACCCCCACCCAATGTGAGAACGACCCCCACGCAATGTTAGAACGACCCCACAGCTAATGTGAGAACGACCCCACACCCAATGTGAGAACGACCCCCCACCCAATGTGAGAACGGCCCCCACCTAATGTTAGAACGACCCCACACCTAATGTGAGAACGACCCCACACCCAATGTGAGAACGACCCTCCGCCCAAAGTGAGAACAACCCTCCACCCAATGTGAGAACGACCCCACACCCAATGTGAGAACGACCCCCACCCAATGTGAGAACGACCCCCACCCAATGTGAGAACGACCCCCCACCCAATGTGAGAACGACCCCCACCCAATGTTAGAACGACCCCCCGCCTAAAGTGAGAACGATCCCCCACCCAATGTGACAACGACCCCTCACCCAATGTGAGAACGACACCACACCCAATGTAAGAACGACCCCCCACCCAATGTGAGAACGACCCCCAACCCAATGTGAGAACGACCCCACACCCAATGTGAGAACGACCGCGGGTTTATTATTTTTATTGTTGTTTATTTTCCTTATTGGCAAGTAAAATCGCACCACTGGTACGTTTTATGGAGCCAAACCTCTTTCCCTGCAAATATGTCTTGAATATAAATCATCAGGACTAGACAGACCAATGCAGAACCAATTCCAGTTGACATGATACCAAGAGTCCACAGGCCATGGATGAATGAACATAAAACCCGACAAAATGCTGTCCAGCTCAGTTACCTAACCTCAGTCAGCCCGAAAACCCAGACAGCAAATTGCATTACCAAAACCGCAATTAATCTTGGTCCATAAACTTATGCGTTCCATTTTGGTACCACACGATCTCTAAAAAAGTATACATGAATGGACGCCTACGAAAATATAAGCAACATCAGGTAGGCGTGGGTAAGGGTGAGTCATTGCGTCTGGGTCTGGGCCTGGGTCTGGGGAGGAAGGGGGGGGGGGGGGTGGAGAGGTAACCATAGGTAATCATGTTTTTGCTTAACAAGGCAGCTGATTGGTTGAAAAGAAAAGTCACAGTATTTATACCGCGCCGTTTTTGCTCAACAAGGCAGCTGATTGGTTGAAAAGAAAAGTCACAGTATTTATACCGCGCCGGCAGCAGGTAACAAAAGGTTGTAAAATGAAGTCGGCATTTCCCCCCTACATTCCATTAAGCAAATGGAGTAATTGTCATCAATCAATGTTTATTCTCAGCAATCTTATTTTGAGCTCAGAAGGGGGCTAGTATTACCATTCTCGCGGGTCTGATCTGTTTAAGCAAGCTTTACCGAAAACAACTTGCCGTAAGATTAATTACCCTGGGAGGATATGGAAGTACTGAGATATATGTATTAGGTAAAAAGGAGAAATAAATTAAAATAAATGAAATAAATAATCTTATTTTCGGAGTGGGTTTCAGAGCAACAAAATCAACCCTTGCGTGTTTCTCTTTCTTAAAACATGCGGGTCATAATAGGCAAAACAATTATTTGCAGCAGTTAGAGTAAATGATTTCATTAATGAGTTCAAGCAATATTACACAAGGGGTTCACAGACTGCCCCGATCTCATATATAGATACCCCAGGGGTTCACAGACTGCCCCGATCTCATGTATATAGATACCCCAGGGGTTCACAGACTGCCCCGATCTCATGTATAGATAACTCCAGGGGTTCACAGACTGCCTCGATCTCATGTATAGATATCCAGGGGTCCACAGACTGCCCCGATCTCATATATACATATCCAGGGGTCCACAGACTGCCCCGATCTCATATATAGATACCCCAGGGGTTCACAGACTGCCCTGATCTCATGTATAGATAACTCCAGGGGTCCACAGACTGCCCCAATCTCATATATAGATACTCCAGGGGTTCACAGACTGCCCCGATCTCATGTATAGATAACTCCAGGGGTTCACAGACTGCCCCGATCTCATGTATAGATAACTCTAGGGGTTCACAGACTGCCCCGATCTCATATATAGATAACTCTAGGGGTTCACAGACTGCCCCGATCTCATATATAGATATCCGGGGGTCCACAGACTGCCCCGATCTCATATATAGATAACTCCAGGGGTTCACAGACTGCCCCGATCTCATGTATAGATAACTCCAGGGGTTCACAGACTGCCCCGATCTCATGTATATAGATAACTCCAGGGGTTCACAGACTGCCCCGATCTCATGTATATAGATATCCAGGGGTCCACAGACTGCCCCGATCTCATGTATAGATAACTCCAGGGGTTCACAGACTGCCCCGATCTCATATATAGATAACTCCAGGGGTTCACAGACTGCCCCGATCTCATGTATAGATAACTCCAGGGGTTCACAGACTGCCCCGATCTCATATATAGATAACTCCAGGGGTTCACAGACTGCCCAGATCTCATATATAGATACCCCAGGGGTTCACAGACTGCCCAGATCTCATATATAGATACCCCAGGGGTTCACAGACTGCCCCGATCTCATGTATATAGATATCCAGGGGTCCACACACTGCCCCGATCTCATATATAGATAACTCCAGGGGTTCACAGACTGCCCCGATCTCATGTATAGATAACTCCAGGGGTTCACAGACTGCCCAGATCTCATATATAGATACTCCAGGGGTTCACAGACTGCCCCGATCTCATATATAGATACTCCAGGGGTCCACAGACTGCCCCGATCTCATGTATATAGATACTCCAGGGGTCCACAGACTGCCCCGATCTCATGTATATAGATACTCCAGGGGTTCACAGACTGCCCCGATCTCATATATAGATAACTCCAGGGGTTCACAGACTGCCCCGATCTCATGTATAGATAACTCCAGGGGTTCACAGACTGCCCCGATCTCATGTATAGATAACTCCAGGGGTTCACAGACTGCCCCGATCTCATGTATAGATAACTCCAGGGGTTCACAGACTGCCCCGATCTCATATATAGATAACTCCAGGGGTTCACAGACTGCCCCGATCTCATGTATAGATAACTCCAGGGGTTCACAGACTGCCCCGATCTCATATATAGATAACTCCAGGGGTTCACAGACTGCCCCGATCTCATGTATAGATAACTCCAGGGGTTCACAGACTGCCCCGATCTCATGTATAGATAACTCCAGGGGTTCACAGACTGCCCCGATCTCATGTATAGATAACTCCAGGGGTTCACAGACTGCCCCGATCTCATATATAGATAACTCCAGGGGTTCACAGACTGCCCCGATCTCATGTATATAGATACTCCAGGGGTTCACAGACTGCCCCGATCTCATATATAGATAACTCCAGGGGTTCACAGACTGCCCAGATCTCATTTATAGGTATACCCCATAAAATACTCCAATTCGCTGTGCGTCTTTGACAGCGGGCATCCAACTCCATCCGCTTGGCGGCGCTGCAGTCGCGCGATAACCATTGAGCCCGCTGAGTGTGGCGTCTTATCATGATAAGGTCTTTTCGTATGTCGCTCTCGGCTGGGTCTCCTTATGGGATTCTTACGATTCTTGGCAAAAAGCAGACTGGTGTTTCCGTATCTCACTATAACAAATTCGTACTGTAGACTCTTCGCATCACGTGGTCTCGTCTGGCGGTGCCATACTTATCTTACGGCCTGTGTTGCCCTGAGACTATTTTGCTACAATTCCTGTATTCATCCGCACAACGCGTGCCCTCTGCCAGGTCCGGCTGGTCACAACTGGATCCTCTCTCAGGTGAGGTCTTATTTATTTCATTTTTGAACGAGTGTCCCTTGCTGTTTTGAATTTCTTCGCAATACCGACTGAATGCGCGCGCACCCGATCCAGGCGCAAGAAAGGGTCGGGCGGTGCACCGATGCGTAACGGGCGTATTCGGGTTACCTCGGGGCTTACATATCCGGGGTACGATAGAAATGCCAGCAACGATAGAAGACAAATTAAGCCTGCTTCGAGCGGTAATAGGACATAGTTTTGTTTCGACCCACGCGATCACCATTCTGTGTGAGTGGTAACACCGGACACGCCCCAAGTCGGTACGTCGCCCATGACCCAGTGGGTGCTGCGAAAGGTAAGGACTGTAAAATACGAACCTTTTCCGAGAACTGATATTGACACTAACGCGTGGTTAACATCGTAAACAAATTAGAAGACCCATTGCATCACGGCGGAGTTGGGTCCCTTAAAAGAGAGGGTGACGACTGGAGAGCCGGGGGCGGGGTGGGTGTGTGTGTGTGTGTGTGTGTGGCGGGGGGGGGGGGGGGTAATAAATAAGCTGCTGTATATATGCCAGACACGACTCACATCCTCTCAGGGTGGATGCACTGGCGACACGGGGTCTAATAGTTAACATGGAGGGGGCAGTGAATAGCCATTATGGCCGTTAGGGACCCGATGAGAGCTGACCACACAGTTGACCACACAGGAGGCGCCGGGCGGTTAAATACCCCATTCGACCCACGCGATCACCATTCTGTGTGAGTGGTAACACCGGACACGCCCCAAGTCGGTACGTCGCCCATGACACAGTGGGTGCTGCGAAAGGTAAGGACTGTAAAATACGAACCTTTTCCGAGAACTGATATTGACACTAACGCGTGGTTAACATCGTAAACAAAATAGAGGACCCATTGCATCACGGCGGAGTTGGGTCCCTTAAAAGAGAGGGTGACGACTGGAGAGCCGGGGGCGGGGTGGGTGTGTGTGTGTGTGTGTGTGTGGCGGGGTGGGGGGGGGGTGGGGGTGATAAATAAGCTGCTGTATATATGCCAGACACGACTCACATCCTCTCAGGGTGGATGCACTGGCACGGGGTCTAATAGTTAACATGGAGGGGGCAGTGAATAGCCATTATGGCCGTTAGGGACCCAATGAGAGCTGACCACACAGTTGACTACACAGGAGGCGCCGGGCGGTTAAATACCCCATTCGACTGCATACCATATTTATTATACAAAAATAAACGAACCCTGAACTTGGACTTAGTGTTTTCGGGGCGAGATTAAATCGAATGGTCAACAAGTCTCCATTACCAGTCCCTGAGGTGTTTCAGAGGATTACGAGCGAACACGATCACCTTAAAGTTTGATTACTTGAACGCAATAAATGGCTACATAATGGACACTTTCGAGAGTAATATGAATCTACCGCGTCCTCATTAGACTCTATATCACATTATATATACATATGAGCCTGGGACTCATTAAGCGTTGACGACGGTTTCGCATTCCTTGTAAACATCCACGATTTTCGATGACGAGTTGACTTCTTCCTACCGTCGACCGTACTTTCGCGGTTTATTACAGGGATGATCTTTGCTGGTATTAAGCCGCGGAATGTATCCCGGGGAACACATTAGGTTCATCATTAGCAGCCGGGAGGATATTGTCGGGAAGGCCACGCCAGAGTAATGGATCCCTACAGAAAAGATCAACTCGATAATCGATATGGCGACCACCCTTCACTTTTGTTGCCGTCAAATGACACACAGCCTATTTACCGGAATTATTTCGATGCGTAATTGTGACGCGTAGCTCAGACTGAAGAACCCATTGTCCTCGCCCAACGAGAATAACATATTGGTCTTAATGACACGGACTGAACACGTGAGGGCGAAGGGCGGCATTGGTCGGCTGCACTGCACGAGTCAATAAAAATAAAATCGAAAGTTCGTTTTCGTAATAACTAGAGCGTTCCCAGCTATTTACAAGGGGGGGGGGGTCGAATTTTGACAATCTTAAGTTTAATAAGAGTGCATTAATCCCGATTTTAACATCTCTGTGTATGTTTGTGACGGATCTCCACTTTAACAGTGTACTTTGTGACGGATCTTCATTTGAACAGTGTATCTTTGTGACGGAGCTCAGCTTTAATAGTGTATCTTTCCAACTGCCTTTTAACAGTGCATCTTTGGGTTCAAAGGAATATCATTGAGTACCTTGCGATAATTACATTAAAGTACAATACATTTACCTGAAGGTTACTGAACCCAAATTTCGACACGTAAATTTGTACATTTGATCACCACTGATGCCTAATGACCACTCCCTCCCCCCCACTCTGACGAATTTTAACCAGTGATCTATTATCAGAAAATTCTCGCATTCTAGACATTAGAAGTTAACGTTCGTTCGTACAGCGATCATCAGACTGGTCGGAGCCACATAGGAACATTATTAACACATGAAGCTTAACCTGTTTGGCTGCATGTTATGTGATTATTTAGCGGCTTTTATGTTGTGTTATTAGGTTCGTGCTTTGGGGCTCGATTCGTAGAAAGCCAATGACTCCTCGGCCAATAAGGACCATGTGTGAGCATATTACTTCGATAATCGTGTTATAAATATGATTGATTCCAGATACAAAGAGAACGACAAGCGGGTGATCGAATGCTACGAGAGAAATGTTCGGCGATTTCCCACGACACGTTGATTCAGTCTTGTTAGGTTGTAAAGACTGTCTCGCATCCCATGTCATTGTCTGGTTGGCATTTGTATGGACATTGGGCCCATAGATGAGATGTATTGATTTAGAAAAATAACATGTCCTTTCAATAGAATGTCTTCTTTGTTAAGTTGGGAAGATTGGTTGGTTATTCAGGACGCTTTAACCACTTTTGGTCATATCGCGTCAATGTGAGAAGGAAGGGAGAGCGGAGCCATGTCTCCGGGGGTAACCCCCTACTCTTTACGAAGAAAGACATAGGATCTTTATCCTGCGACCACACAGACATGGCCACAGCAGGGCTCGAACCACCGACCCATGCGCCGTTAGGCTCTCAGGTGACCAGAGCACTCAATGCGAGTGCTCTAGCCCACTGAGCTATCGTGCCGGCCCCCAGTTGGGAAGAGTTTCACAACGAGTTACGCTCTCCTAACATTATTTGTTACATGATGATTGCACGACTACACCCGAGCTATAACTTGAAGTGTTATGCAACGAATACATGTATATGCATAAATCCTAATAGAATTTATTATCCTGGACAATAAAATGTTGAAGACATCACAGTGCGTCCAGATTTTTCCGGGGCAGATACTTGCAACGACCCCCCCACCCAATGTGAAAACGACCCCCACCCAATGTGAGAACGACCCTCACCCAATGTGAGAACGACCCCCACCCAATGTGAGAACGACCCCCACGCAATGTTAGAACGACCCCACAGCTAATGTGAGAACGACCCCACACCCAATGTGAGAACGACCCCCCACCCAATGTGAGAACGGCCCCCACCTAATGTTAGAACGAACCCACACCTAATGTGAGAACGACCCCACACCCAATGTGAGAACGACCCTCCGTCCAAAGTGAGAACAACCCTCCACCCAATGTGAGAACGACCCCACACCCAATGTGAGAACGACCCCCACCCAATGTGAGAACGACCCCCACCCAAAGTGAGAACGACCCCCCACCCAATGTGAGAACGACCCCCCCCCAATGTTAGAACGACCCCCCGCCTAAAGTGAGAACGATCCCCCACCCAATGTGACAACGACCCCTCACCCAATGTGAGAACGACCCCACACCCAATGTAAGAACGACCCCCCACCCAATGTGAGAACGACCCCCAACCCAATGTGAGAACGACCCCACACCCAATGTGAGAACGACCGCGGGTTTATTATTTTTATTGTTGTTTATTTTCCTTATTGGCAAGTAAAATCGCACCACTGGTACGTTTTATGGAGCCAAACCTCTTTCCCTGCAAATATGTCTTGAATATAAATCATCAGGACTAGACAGACCAATGCAGAACCAATTCCAGTTGACATGATACCAAGAGTCCACAGGCCATGGATGAATGAACATAAAACCCGACAAAATGCTGTCTAGCTCAGTTACCTAACCTCAGTCAGCCCGAAAACCCAGACAGCAAATTGCATTACCAAAACCGCAACTAATCTTGGTCCATAAACTTATGCGTTCCATATTGGTACCACACGATCTCTAAAAAAGTATACATGAATGGACGCCTACGAAAATATAAGCAACATCAGGTAGGCGTGGGTAAGGGTGAGTCATTGCGTCTGGGTCTGGGCCTGGGTCTGGGGAGGAAGCGGGGGGGGGGGGGGGGGTCGAGAGGTAACCATAGGTAATCATGTTTTTGCTTAACAAGGCAGCTGATTGGTTGAAAAGAAAAGTCACAGTATTTATACCGCGCCGTTTTTGCTTAACAAGGCAGCTGATTGGTTGAAAAGAAAAGTCACAGTATTTATACCGCGCCGGCAGCAGGTAACAAAAGGTTGTAAAATGAAGTCGATGGCCAAGGCCGGCATTTTCCACCTACATTACATTAAGCAAATGGAGTAATTGTCATTAATCAATGTTTATTCTCAGCAATCTTATTTTGAGCTCAGAAGGGGGCTAGTATTACCATTCTCGCGGGTCTGATCTGTTTAAGCAAGCTTTACCGAAAACAACTTGCCGTAAGATTAATTACCCTGGGAGGATATGGAAGTACTGAGATATATGTATTAGGTAAAAAGGAGAAATAAATTAAAATAAATGAAATAAATAATCTTATTTTCGGAGTGGGTTTCAGAGCAACAAAATCAACCCTTGCGTGTTTCTCTTTCTTAAAACATGCGGGTCATAATAGGCAAAACAATTATTTGCAGCAGTTAGAGTAAATGATTTCATTAATGAGTTCAAGCAATATTACACAAGGGGTTCACAGACTGCCCCGATCTCATATATAGATACCCCAGGGGTTCACAGACTGCCCCGATCTCATGTATATAGATACCCCAGGGGTTCACAGACTGCCCCGATCTCATGTATAGATAACTCCAGGGGTTCACAGACTGCCTCGATCTCATGTATAGATATCCAGGGGTCCACAGACTGCCCCGATCTCATATATACATATCCAGGGGTCCACAGACTGCCCCGATCTCATATATAGATACCCCAGGGGTTCACAGACTGCCATGATCTCATGTATAGATAACTCCAGGGGTCCACAGACTGCCCCGATCTCATATATAGATACTCCAGGGGTTCACAGACTGCCCCGATCTCATGTATAGATACCTCCAGGGGTTCACAGACTGCCCCGATCTCATGTATAGATAACTCTAGGGGTTCACAGACTGCCCCGATCTCATAAATAGATAACTCTAGGGGTTCACAGACTGCCCCGATCTCATATATAGATATCCGGGGGTCCACAGACTGCCCCGATCTCATTAATAGATAACTCCAGGGGTTCACAGACTGCCCCGATCTCATGTATAGATAACTCCAGGGGTTCACAGACTGCCCCGATCTCATGTATATAGATAACTCCAGGGGTTCACAGACTGCCCCGATCTCATGTATATAGATATCCAGGGGTCCACAGACTGCCCCGATTTCATATATAGATAACTCCAGGGGTTCACAGACTGCCCCGATCTCATGTATAGATAACTCCAGGGGTTCACAGACTGCCCAGATCTCATATATAGATACCCCAGGGGTTCACAGACTGCCCAGATCTCATATATAGATACCCCAGGGGTTCACAGACTGCCCCGATCTCATGTATATAGATATCCAGGGGTCCACAGACTGCCCCGATCTCATATATAGATAACTCCAGGGGTTCACAGACTGCCCCGATCTCATGTATAGATAACTCCAGGGGTTCACAGACTGCCCAGATCTCATATATAGATACCCCAGGGGTTCACAGACTGCCCCGATCTCATATATAGATACTCCAGGGGTCCACAGACTGCCCCGATCTCATGTATATAGATACTCCAGGGGTCCACAGACTGCCCCGATCTCATGTATATAGATACTCCAGGGGTTCACAGACTGCCCCGATCTCATATATAGATAACTCCAGGGGTTCACAGACTGCCCCGATCTCATGTATAGATAACTCCAGGGGTTCACAGACTGCCCCGATCTCATGTATAGATAACTCCAGGGGTTCACAGACTGCCCCGATCTCATGTATAGATAACTCCAGGGGTTCACAGACTGCCCCGATCTCATATATAGATAACTCCAGGGGTTCACAGACTGCCCCGATCTCATGTATAGATAACTCCAGGGGTTCACAGACTGCCCCGATCTCATATATAGATAACTCCAGGGGTTCACAGACTGCCCCGATCTCATGTATAGATAACTCCAGGGGTTCACAGACTGCCCCGATCTCATGTATAGATAACTCCAGGGGTTCACAGACTGCCCCGATCTCATGTATAGATAACTCCAGGGGTTCACAGACTGCCCCGATCTCATATATAGATAACTCCAGGGGTTCACAGACTGCCCCGATCTCATGTATATAGATACTCCAGGGGTTCACAGACTGCCCCGATCTCATATATAGATAACTCCAGGGCTTCACAGACTGCCCAGATCTCATTTATAGGTATACTCCATAAAATACTCCAATTCGCTGTGCGTCTTTGACAGCGGGCATCCAACTCCATCCGCTTGGCGGCGCTGCAGTCGCGCGATAACCATTGAGCCCGCTGAGTGTGGTGTCTTATCATAATAAGGTCTTTTCGTATGTCGCTCTCGGCTGGGTCTCCTTATGGGATTCTTACGATTCTTGGCAAAAAGCAGACTGGTGTTTCCGTATCTCACTATAACAAATTCGTACTGTAGACTCTTCGCATCACGTGGTCTCGTCTGGCGGTGCCATACTTATCTTACGGCCTGTGTTGCCCTGAGACTATTTTGCTACAATTCCTGTATTCATCCGCACAACGCGTGCCCTCTGCCAGGTCCGGCTGGTCACAACTGGATCCTCTCTCAGGAAAAGTCTTTGGCAACAGGCAAGCGCAGAATCGTCTGTGCAGTTAGTTGGCTATATGGATAGAGCTTTGATTAGAATGTGATCGTGTTAACCGAGTCCGTTTTACGTTAATTGTTTTTTTCGCAAAGTTTTGGCTAGACCATTTTCATTGTGCGAGTCACTCAGCGGTTCACGGTTTAAGAGCCGAGTGTAATATAAGCTGGGACCTAATTGAGCCTCATCACAAAACAGTGAGACCTGGCGATAATTTAATGTCCTGGCGATGATTTAATGTCCTGGCGCATACACTTTGCCCGTCCAACTGTCACAAGGACTGTTGACGTATCGACTCTCTCCCGTCTGAGACATTTCAATAAATCGGAAAAGTGACAGATAGTCTCTTACGGGAGGAATTTGAGGGGATGATGGAGTGTAGGGTGTGGGGGAGGGGGAAAGGGGGGTCTTCATATCGCTGCGGTCCCACTGTAAACACCAATCGATCACAACCATCGATCGCCTTATTTAGTAAATTGCTTGAGAGATCATTCCAACTCCCTGATTGCTTCAATTTCAGCGAGTTAATAATATGTGGACGGACGTTAGTTTATATATGTATTTAAATGTGGATTGATCATAGAAATCATAGATATAGAAAATATAAATGAAACACTGGAATTAGCATTTCCCCCCTCCTCGTCACAGTTTTTCAAAAGTTTTTTATTTCGTAAGAGACATAAAGAATGAAATCTAGCATTACAATAAGTGGTAAGTCTGGTGTCGCCCACTAATCGACCTTTGTTAGTTTTCGGAAACCCATGCTTTGTTTCGAACCAGACATGTTAAACACTTGATCTCGAAGGCAATCTAAACTTTCAAACACTTGACCTTTTAGTCAATTGTTATCCTATGTAAATGTAAATAATGACAAATTATGCGCCATCCGTTTTCAACACGCTTTTCGGAAATGCACAACATTTAAAATTCAATAAAGCTCATATGAATGGCGCAGAGGAAATCAATGTAAAAACCGCGGTAAAAATATCAACCAAGATAATGGGCAGTTGATTAAATTCAGTGAAGATAATGGGCAGTTCAGTGAAGTGAAGAACCCCGCTTAGCCTACAACAGAGCGCTTTCAGCGGCGTTTCTATTGGGTGAAGGAAAATTATTTTAGTCACGTCCTTGGCCTTACAAAGAAATGAGACTTGTGTAATCACGCCAATTCAACACGCTATTGCTCATAATGAAAGGGCTAATACGAGACCAAAATATTCAACCATTTTTTTTATCTCCATGTCTAATCAGGGCCTTTGTCCCCTTTATGTGTACGTGGAGAGAAGTCTCGAAGCTCATGTCGCAGATATGGAAATTTAATCCCACGCAATTATCTTCACTGAATCTTTAAAATGTGTGGGTGTGGGGTCGATTTTTTCCATATTTATTTTCTATTTTACCAGATGACAGTCATACCGCAGAGCGAGTCAATGGTGTATATAGTGACGATTAAGAGTCTCTTTACAATGGATTTGGACGCCAGAGTGAAGCGGACGCTATACACCGCCACATCTCTGCACGAAGACCGATCTTTGTATATTTATATGAGAAATCACTGGAGTGATGTCATTTGTTGACGGGCACGCGACCCCGCTAAAAAACGCATTAAAACGCGCAACATTTGGGTGCAACAGTATGACGTCACGCACACGTGAGGGAAAGCAGACGATAGACGTCTCTCAGCTCTCTCTCTAGGCTTGTTCCTCTATTCCGCCACCTTGAATTGGTGTCTTTTTTGTAAACATACATCGTGCAGTATATTGTCAATTCCTTACTCGGGGACATCTCAGGGTTTCCGGTGTCACATGCGGAAATGCACCCCCATGACAGACTCACCACAGCTGGGAGAGGTACTGTGTCACTTACCCGTCAATCAATCCCCTAGGATTCGTTACGGGTGCTAAATTTGCATATTCATGAGGAGGCGCCATCATGACGGCAGCAGAACATGGCGTAAGTGGGCCCTTTGTACATTATATCCACACAAATACCCCGTGCATAACGCAATTTCGTGCAGAATAAAAGGTACATTCTGCGATGAAATGACCGCGGGAAGCCATAAAACACACTTTATATCCTGGACTCAGGGAGCTCATGACCCGACGACTTCACCCACCAAGGTTGTCCCCAAGACAACAACATCCAGCGGAAGGGACCATTTCCAGGGTCGCATTTGCCGAATACGTCCCTATTTATATGTAAATAGTTCATCACTGTTAGGCCCTGTACCTCAGCCTCGGTGGTCACAAGCCACCAGGGACCGTACGCCTTGCCTTGAAGAACCCCCCCAGGCTGAATATTTAGGTTATGAACGAGCACCATTTGGTATGAACTACTGGATCACCGGCGCCATTAACAATTGGCAACATCAAGCTGAAGTAAATAAATATTTCATTGTGAAAATGAAAGCCCATCGACCAAATGTACTCATCACCTTTTCTCTTCCATGTGTCTCATTATATTCAATATAATTATATGATACATATTTTGTATTCGTTTAAACATATGTTTATTGGTAATTGGAAAACAGGCACCGTGCCTTTGCGAATTCCTCTTGCTTAACTTAAATCGTTTGCTCAGACATATATATTATAGGCCTGCATAACAGTTGTGTACATCACAATGTGGCACACATTCACTAGTTAATACACATTCAGGCATGACATTAAATATGTGATATTTCAAGGGAAACGTTTGGAGGCTGCGATGCAGTCGTTAACTGCTTGACATACAACGGTTATCGTCAAGGGACGGATTCAAAAAGATTGGTGCCAATTGACACGGACGATAGAACATGGGTTTTGCGAAATAAAATAGTCCTCGTTCTCAGCACCACAGCGACAACTCTGGCTGTCTACACGATTCATGTTATACAGGTTAGAGTTCAGTGAGCTGCAGTTCATGCGAATATGCCATGAGTCTTCTGTTTCCAAATTAACACAATGCGCGGTTGTCAGCTATATTCACGGACATCGTTATATTCATATTTAAAACTGCTACTTTAAGCGCTTTTGGGTCTTGCAAGATAGGTATAGTGACAGGTGCAAGATAGGTCTCACAATTGTATTGCACTAGGTATACAGAAGTATTATGTCACAAACTAGCTATTATTTGTAAAACGTGGACACATTTTTAGACCTATTAAATTGCGTAGGGAATAATACTAATAAGTGAACTAGCACTACGTGAACCATATTAAGTGCGGTCGGGCACGGACACAGGAAGTAAGATTGATTTTTAGTTTATGTTGATGTATGTTAACCATTCCCATTGATTTTGCGACAATTGCGATTAAGGTTGAGACGGGTCGAGCTTGGTCTGCTAATCTCTCTAATCTCTCAAGGTCTAGACCCAGAGCTTATCCAGATGGATCATTCCTTCTCGTACGAGTCGTTCCCACCTTTATATACGGGTCGCTTCCCGGAAGTCCTAATCGATATAACATCCATGCACACATCCTTGCAAACAGTCTTGCAAACAGCCTTGCAAACAGCCTTGCAAACATCCTTGCAAACAGCATTGCTCTCAAGAACTAACGAGAAACATTTAGCTGAGGGGTGACATGCACATTCCTCTGTAATTCGGCAAAGTTAGCTCTAATAAGCAGTTTTAAGGAAGGTCTGACCTGGTGGCATTGACCTCTGACCTGTTCAAAGATGTAAGCATATTGTAATCTCTTGAACTTTCATCGTGAAGGTGCTTCTCTGTGCGCACCCGAGAGTCGCACTCTCTCATAAACGGAAGCATAGTTTCGTCAAATAACACATGTGACTTTGGCAAATATAGCAGTCGTACAATTGTGTGTGGCCTCAGGCTTGTCCAGCTTAGTCATATCCCCTTCAATTACAGAACAGTAATTGCCATGCTCCACTGGCGAGCTATTTTGCGACATATAGCCCAGATAAACCACTAAATCCGGGGTTACCCCGTGGCTTAGTTGCATGCATCGCGTTCGGCTGTTATCGAGTGCGCTCTGCTCGGCCAGCCAGCAGTGCGAGGTTCGACTCCCACCATGGACAATGTTTACGTTTATGCAGGACAAAGATTCCAAATCTCTCTTCGAAAAAGAGTAAGGGATTATTCCAGGAGACATAGGTCCTCGCTACCTTAACCCTTCACATCATTGCGATGCGATGTTCTTAGATAAAACGCGTCCTACTTAAACATTAAACTTCTAAATCTCGAAAACTAGCCCGAAGCAGTGGTGACCTCGCACGTTGCGGAGCGCCTCCTTGTGGCTGAGATTGGCTCCATCTCAGTGTATGTGGTGCGACGCAGCAGATATGCTCATATACTTCATTGCCTGTTTCCTTCCGCCACTGAGGACCACGTGCACTAATATCTATGGCCTGGACTGGGTCACACTGGGTGTGGTGAAGGATAGATGGAGGTAGTATACACGGGCACAGCTGGCGGGCGCGAAGTGGGAAGCCGTACCCACGGCACAATGATCTACGCCGGTACGTGGAAATACGGGTCGGCGATGTCAGAGGGAGTAGCCCTGGTAGTGCTACAGAATACGACCGGCCCGAGGTGTGAATGAAGGGATGTGCATGTGATATAGCCACTTAATAACCCATGATTGCACATCTCATCGACAGGAAAATCTATCCACAGAATGATATGGTGCAAACACATGTCCTGACTGCAGCACGTGAATATCGATATCCATATTGTGTTTTTTTCATATCAGTTATATTAGTTTGGAAGGTAAGGAATATATTTAAGAACGGTTGACTAACACATCTGGCAGTGACAACTTAATGAGATTGCATCTGGTGGTCATATATATATTACTTTGTGCTCCTGAGCTTGTCTTTTTGAATTGTGTATTGAATAGGGTTTAGTGAGAACCTGGTTTCAGGACTACTCGCAAGACAGGTCTCGTGTATTGGTTGATGGAGCCCCTTCACCATGGCGTGCTATAGGGTCCGGTGTGCCTCAAGGTTCAGTACTTAGGCTGTTTTTCGTTTATATTAACGATATAGCCTAAGGGTTACAATCGGGTATACGTTTATTTGCTGACGACACGACTGTTTTTATAATTGTTGACGATATAACCCGGGAGCCTGCAAATAGCATCCTCAGGGAGGACCCGGGTCCAATGGGGAGATGGGCGTCTCAATGGTATATAAGGTTTAGGCGCTGGTGATATCAAACAGACACGTTAGCAATGTACCTGTTCTTCGAATGAATAATGACTAGGTAGCGTAATGCGTCGGACGTTTGTATGTCCAGTCATGGACTATACATGTATTGTATGGGACGGCTGTACCCAGTCAGACGCGGATAAGTTAGAATCGGTACAACTTAGAGCTGGTCGCCTCGTGTCTGGAGCGACAAAATATACAAGTCCTAGTCTTATCTACAACGAGCTTGGATGGAACAAACTGTGTAATCGTCGAAAAAGATTTTAATTAGTTTTATTACATAAAATGTTTAACCTTAACACTCCAAATTACTTTTGTGGACTTCACTCCGTGTCAGCCAGAACCTCGTATGGGTTACGCAGTGCTCAAACAGTGAATGTAACTACACTTAAGGCTAGACTTACACCTCACTATAATTTGTTTTTACCGAGTGCCATCAGGCTTTGGAATGAGTTGCCAAACAACATACGGCTTCTTCAGGACCTTAAATTATTCAAAGAAACATCGCTGAAACTTGAATCGCCTATGTCTCAGAACAGTAACAAGTTGCATTCATTCAGTAATCGTTTTACTGATGTTATCCATGCCCGAATGAGGATGATTTGTAGTGGATTAGAAGGTCACCTGTATGATATGCACGTAGTAGATAACCCCCAGTGTATATGCGGCGTGCCTAGGGGGGATCCATTCCATTACTATTTGGATGCCCAAGGTACACTATACTTCGCGATAAACTGATCCATTCTGTCATGAAATTAACATCACCCACCATCGGCAACATATTGTATGGAAGCCCACGTCTACCATTAAAGGAAAGCTATACTTAAAGAAGTGCATGACTACATTGCCACGTCTGACCGCTGTAGGAGGTGACATCTTACGCCTTCCATCTGATCGAATGTCATCAATGTGTATGTTTGAGATTAATTCATGTTATGCTTGTTACTTGTACATCATATATAAGCAAGAATGACTAGTATAGGCGTTGCCTGTTTTCTAATTACCAAATAAAAATATGTCTACGCCAACGTAAAGATATAAGATGTAGAGATATTTCGGTCGTGGAATTCACTGCTTAAGGCCGCCTTCTCGGGCTAATTTATTCCCTTAGCTTCCCCTCATTGTGGAGCAGGTATGAGCCACAACATCTTGGCAAAGCTTTCCCCCATCTCCCCACCACCACCACCTGGACACCACCGGTCCCACACCCACCGAACCCGAACGCTTGGAATAGATTTGTCGTTCCTTGATAGATAGATATATTGGGAGGCCATGGGCTGAAGGGCGTTGCTGTATAAGTTTATGACCTCCTTTGATCGCACGTGATTTCTCCCAGTCTCACTATAACGGTGTCCCCAGTCGTGACGTACGGGCGCCCAGCGTCGCAATGCTCGCTCGCTGATTGGCCATTATGTTGTGTCCCGAGGGTCAATGGGTACGTGGACAGGTTATCTCGTTGGGACACGAATGCCACGTTGGACGACCAGTGGTCGCCCAGTGGTCGCCCAGTGGTCGTTCAGTGGCCGCCCAGTGGTCGTCCAGTGGCCGCCCAGTGGTCGTTCAGTGGCCGCCCAGTGGCCGCCCAGTGGCCGCCCAGTGGTCGCCCAGTGGTCGTTCAGTGGCCGCCCAGTGGACGACCAGTGGTCGCCCAGTGGTCGCCCAGTGGTCGTTCAGTGGCCGCCCAGTGGTCGTCCAGTGGCCGCCCAGTGGTCGTTCAGTGGCCGCCCAGTGGCCGCCCAGTGGCCGTCCAGTGGTCGTCCAGTGGCCGTCCAGTGGCCGCCAAGTGGCCGTCCAGTGGCCGTCCAGTGGCCGTCCAGTGGTCGTCCAGTGGCCGTCCAGTGGCCGCCAAGTGGCCGTCCAGTGGCCGTCCAGTGGCCGTCCAGTGGTCGTCCAGTGGCCGTCCAGTGGCCGCCAAGTGGCCGTCCAGTGGCCGTCCAGTGGCCGTCCAGTGGCCGTCCAGTAGCCGCCAAGTGGCCGCCAAGTGGCCGTCTAGTGGTCGTCCAGTGGTCGCCCAGTGGTCGTCCAGTGGCCGCCCAGGGGCCGTCCAGTGGCCGTCCAGTGGTCGTCCAGTGGCCGTCCAGTGGCCGTCCAGTGGTCGTCCAGTGGCCGCCCAATGGTCGTCCAGTGACCGTCCAGTGGTCGCCCAGTGGTCGTCTAGTGGTCGTCCAGTGGCCGTCCAGCGGCCTCCCCAATGGTCGTCCAGTGGTCGTCTAGTGGTCGTCCAGTGGCCGCCCAGTGGTCGTCCAGTGGCCGTCCAGCGGCCCCCCAATGGTCGTCCAGTGGTCGTAGAGTGGCCGTTCAGTGGCCGCCCCAATGGTCGTCCAGTGGTCGTCCAGCGGCCCCCCAATGGTCGTCCAGTGGTCGTTTAGTGGCCGCCCAGTGGCCGCCCAGTGGCCGCCCAGTGGCCGTCCAGTGGTCGTCCAGTGGCCGTCCAGTGGCCGTCCAGTGGTCGTCCAGAGGCCGTCCAGTGGCCGCCCAGTGGTCGTTCAGTGGCTGCCCAGTTGCCGTCCAGTGGTCGTTCAGTGGCCGTCCAGTGGTCGTCCAGTGACCGCCCAGTGGTCGTCCAGTGGCCATTCAGTGGCCGTCCAGTGGCCGTCCAGTGGTCGTCCAGTGGCCGTCCAGTGGCCGCCAAGTGGCCGTCCAGTGGCCGTCCAGTGGCCGTCCAGTGGCCATCCAGTGGCCGTCCAGTGGTCGTGCAGTGGCCGTCTAGTGGCCGTCCAGTGGCCGTCCAGCGGCCCCCCAATGGTCGTCCAGTGGTCGTAGAGTGGCCGTTCAGTGGCCGCCCCAATGGTCGTCCAGTGGTCGTCCAGCGGCCCCCCAATGATCGTCCAGTGGTCGTTTAGTGGCCGCCCAGTGGCCGCCCAGTGGCCGCCCAGTGGCCGTCCAGTGGTCGTCCAGTGGCCGTCCAGTGGCCGTCCAGTGGTCGTCCAGAGGCCGTCCAGTGGCCGCCCAGTGGTCGTTCAGTGGCTGCCCAGTTGCCGTCCAGTGGTCGTTCAGTGGCCGTCCAGTGGTCGTCCAGTGACCGCCCAGTGGTCGTCCAGTGGCCATTCAGTGGCCGTCCAGTGGCCGTCCAGTGGTCGTCCAGTGGCCGTCCAGTGGCCGCCAAGTGGCCGTCCAGTGGCCGTCCAGTGGCCGTCCAGTGGCCATCCAGTGGCCGTCCAGTGGTCGTGCAGTGGCCGTCTAGTGGCCGTCCAGTGGCCGTCCAGTGGTCGTCCAGTGGCCATCCAGTGGCCGTCCAGTGGTCGTGCAGTGGCCGTCTAGTGGCCGTCCAGTGGCCGTCCAGTGGCCATCCAGTGGCCGTCCAGTGGTCGTGCAGTGGCCGTCTAGTGGCCGTCCAGGGATGGAATTGTGAGGTGTAAGGCGCCTGTAAACCTCCGCCCACATGACCCCCCGTCTTCACGTGACCCAGGGAGCTTGTCCGGGCGAGACGCGAGGACTGAGGAGGACGGAATGGGTGTGGACAAGTACCCCGGGGGGGGGGGGGGGGTAGGAGGGGCACGTATCCTTCCCAATACAAACTGCAAACTGAGCAGTCGACATTCAGTCGGCATTACCGATATAGATCGGTTGCTGAAAGAGGTGGGTGCAGGCTGGGGGAGGGTGGGGGGGGGGGGCATTCTCAGTATTTGGGCGATAATAGGCGCCTGTAGCGTTTGGGTGGGGGTGGGGGACTCATCACTCGACTAGAGCAGAACCCTCGTTTTGTTTTAGATATCGAGCTGGCGAGACGTTTACGGATTCCATCGACAATTTAATTGTGATGAGGATTACCGATACACGCCCCGAGTCTTTCAGCATAAAGTCAATAAAGTCAATAAAGCCAATTACACGTTGGTCAAAAGCCAATGGCCCTTCAGTCACCCTTGCGGAACTTTCGCCACGACCTCTACAGCAAAAGTCGGCGGTTACCCCACACTTAACGCTTTGGTTCAATATTTCGATCAGCCGCCAAAGCGAACCGGCGGCCATAATATAACCACGTGGTAGGTAGGTAATAATGACGATAAATACCCGTATATCAGACAGACAAATGGCCGCCAGTTTAGTTGTCCGTTACCCAAACAAGCTGGAGGCGCCAGCATTGGCTTGTGTATCTGGGTGGAGAATGTGACGGGGGCGGCGGGTGAGCGCGAGCATAGCGGGGGTGGGTGGAGGGAAGGGGACGAGAGCGCCAGCATGGGGCGGGGAAGGGGACGCGACTGAATGGGTGGGGGTGGGGTTTAGTGGTGGATGGGGGCCGCACACCAATTAACTCCAGTCTACACTGTGGTCGGGGCGGGTTATGTGTCGGGGTACTACGTGTCGGGGTACTACGTGTCGGGGTTAATTACAGTTTGCCACGGCGAGTGATATGCGAGATATTGGCTAATTACACCAACCTCCTTTCCTGCCCTTTATCATTAGCTGCTAGAATAACTGATACCGCATTACGCAACCAGATAAATTGGACCCTTAGTGAGTGACAAATGTGATTCTATATACCATGGATGGCTTAGTCGTGTCAGCACCACCAACACCATGGATGGCTTAGTCGTGTCAGCACCACCAACACCATGGATGGCTTAGTCGTGTCAGCACCACCAACACCATGGATGGCTTAGTCGTGTCAGCACCACCAACACCATGGATGGCTTAGTCGTGTCAGCACCACCAACACCATGGATGGCTTAGTCGTGTCAGCACCACCAACACCATGGATGGCTTAGTCGTGTCAGCACCACCAACACCATGGATGGCTTAGTCGTGTCAGCACCACCAACACCATGGATGGCTTAGTCGTGTCAGCACCACCAACACCATGGATGGCTTAGTCGTGTCAGCACCACCAACACCATGGATGGCTTAGTCGTGTCAGCACCACCAACACCATGGATGGCTTAGTCGTGTCAGCACCACCAACACCATGGATGGCTTAGTCGTGTCAGCACCACCAACACCATGGATGGCTTAGTCGTGTCAGCACCACCAACACCATGGATGGCTTAGTCGTGTCAGCACCACCAACACCATGGATGGCTTAGTCGTGTCAGCACCACCAACACCATGGATGGCTTAGTCGTGTCAGCACCACCAACACCATGGATGGCTTAGTCGTGTCAGCACCACCAACACCATGGATGGCTTAGTCGTGTCAGCACCACCAACACCATGGATGGCTTAGTCGTGTCAGCACCACCAACACCATGGATGGCTTAGTCGTGTCAGCACCACCAACACCATGGATGGCTTAGTCGTGTCAGCACCACCAACACCATGGATGGCTTAGTCGTGTCAGCACCACCAACACCAGCGCCACATTATTTCACTTGAAGCAGCAGAACACAGCACTGAAATAATACGGAGAAAAGGAAAAAACAAATTCGGTTGAAGCGGCTAAAGCCACTAGTTAACAGATCAAGAGACGGACGCCTTAATGCAATAATGCAAAACAATGCCACGTCTCCTTGCGGTCGCCTCGACTGAGTTTGCTGGTGCCAACATTTCGCACAACTAAACTGTAAAATCATATATTTACTGTCATAAAAACGACCTACAACTAGAAAATGTTACCAATGTTAGGAAATATATGCTTCCTAACAACCGAACCTAGCAAAATCCGCGGTTTGCCTAATATAACTTTATTAGTTTATCAGTTTTCATTTTAAATATTAGTCGGTTCATCGTGTAAATAAAAAGTGCGCAATATTACTTTATCGGATATAATCCGCGTTGTTTCTGCAATCGTATTAACGCGGGGGGAAGTAAGTGTAGCAAGTTAATACATATTATTGACTCGCATTATTACACTGCACAGGCATGCACTGTTTTGAATCAACACGCATAAAGACCAGTGTATTATCCCTGCTTGGACGCGACCCTGAACAATTACTGCTAGACAAATAGTCGACTCTATGTATTGATCTAATGATATTGACATCGACGCTGTGAAACTGGCTGCAATGGTTGGTTCAATCTGACCACGGTATACGACGTTAACCGATAGCTAGATATCGTGTATTATTATACGCGAAGGAAGCATCGGTAGACAACTGACATTCGCTTCAGTCTACTGGACATATAATACGGATTAGAAGGGCAAAAACGCACATTGTTATATCCCCAATGCCGATATTTAGACTAGGAGTATCAATTGCCTCTGTACTTGTTTATACGCTTGAACTGCATATACTTTTAAAGGCCAACACATAACTAAGAACCCTCAATGTGCTTTCAAAATAGTTATCAGGGTAGTGGAAACTCCGCAATAATATAATCCCATCACGAAATGGCTTTTCTAATCGGCCGTAACATAATACCTGTCATTCGTTGCGGAGACAAGACTCACCGGGATTTCTTAGTTGCCCGAGACGAGACTCACCTGGATTTCTTAGTTGCCAGAGACCAGACTCACCCTGATTTCTTGGTTGACAGAGACTGTATTCCACATCAATGGAGTACTCCTTTGCGCAGACTGACACAGGCAGCCCTTTCCCTCGTCGAAGGACCAGCCTGATTGCGGCTTGCCCTTAATATGCCATTATCATTGCTCAATCACGCAATCAAACACGTGTTTGCAGGGTCTGATATTGACTCGGCAATGACGATATTTTAGCGAGCTTAACTTTTACACACAAGTTAACTTGCGCGAAGGCCTTGTCGATGAAGGCGAGGTGGGCGTACGTGTGGATAGCAAGCAGTGCGATCCAATGACGATCACTCTTGCGGGGTCGGGCTGAAATAGGCCGAGTGGTACTGGGGATCCGGTGCCTCTATGGCTGCCTGCCCTGTCTGCCTGCCTACCCGTCCGCCCTGGCTCTCTGTCTGCCTGCCTGCCCGTCCGTCCTGCCGCCCGCCCGCCCGCCCGCCAACCAGCCAGTCAGTCAGCCGCTGCTTGACAACACTCCTGGACAAGCAAAATGCAATTGCTTATCGTCACATGCGCTGCCTGGTTGTATCGGTAGTGGCTGTAGTGGACGGGGTATAAAGGGTGAGGTGTGAGCCACGGGGATGAGGGGCGGAGGTGGGCTAGATTGACATGATCAGTGCGAGGAGCGGCAGGAGGAGGAGGGAAGGGGGGGAGAGGGGCGGATGTGATGGCGAGGGAAGGGTGAACACCCCTGGCTGGCTGGGGTAAGGTTTGGCGCTAACCATACAGTCACGTGGGTGATGGCAGCTTGGCGGCATGTCCGGTCCTCAGCCCGTGCTTGCTGCCTCCAGTCGTCTCCCTCTGCCGTGGCGCGATGCCATCACTTGCAGGATTTGCACCATGCGCTGGTCGTGCCGTCAGCTAGACGGGGGTGGTCGCGCCGTCAGCTAGACGGGGGTGGTCGTGCTGTGAGCTAGACGGGGTTGGTCGCGCTGTCAGCTAGACGGGGGTGGCCCCGCGGAATGGCCCCTCGTACATCACAATGATGCCCAGAAATGCTTCCGAGACCTGAAATTGTATCGTTGGCATCAAACGCAGGCAGTCGTTCTGAGAAATGAAAATTAATTTTAAAAGAGCGTTTATAGGGCAACGAAAACGGGACTCGGTTCCGTGATTGGTTACTCATACCCGGAAGTATTATTCCTTCCTATGACGCACCCAATGCCGGACGTAGTAATGCTCTATTTACTGCCGGACAAGTCAGACACACAGAATCTAAATGATTTCAACCTCCACTTTGGACAACGATGATTTGGTCTGCCTTCTGACGATGGGTTCGTATTTGACGTACCACGTCCCCAGACGAGTAGGCTGAGTTGTTGTGAGTGAGCGCTAACGCAGTTGTTTGGCCACTCACTTCCGGCCAATAACCCACGAGGTTAGCGGCCTATTTCCCAACAGCCGCGAACATCTCATCTCACAAAGTGAATCAGCTGTTTCGAGATGTAGCTGACACGGACCACCAGTCCAGCCACCTTGTCTCTAGAGGAGACCTCTACATCTAGGTTCGGTCCGATGACAGTTGTGACCTTGTGAACCCAGAGTAGGGTCTCAAAGAATGCGAGCGGCTGGTTCCCTGATAACTTTCCTACATCTACAGGCAGCAAGCTATGGAATATGCTCAACGAGGGAACAAAGTTAGCCATATCTGCCAAGGAATTTAAAACGATGCTCGGATGTATGCTTGTGTCACTGTAATTCGTGCACATTATGCAATATAGCTAATGGATAAGGTTTAAAAGAGTTGCAATTTTTGGTATATGTCCATTATCACGTCTACATATATCTTATCAGCTCATGTCATTTTATCATTGTCGGTCGCAAAAGTTTATTGTTGACTTTTACTTACCGACGTTAATAAAACTTTCTCTTATCTTATCTTATCTTCCGACAGTATTTTGTAATATTATATACAGCGTATATGGCAGAGTAAAAGCAATTGTACCAGGCAGAGGACCGCATAAATCTTGTTGTGAATATATATTTTTATATTAAGGGAAAAGTAAATGTTCCAGCCAAATAAACGACTGCGAAGTGTTCGATAAAATAAGGGTATTCTTCCATATCAAAGAAAACATAAATGGTAGACATTTGATGTGGAAATGCGTGATGTATGATCGAGACGGAGCACAGGAATAATATAATAACTAACCATACTAGTTATAATAAGTAACATAAAGATGCTCCGATCCTTTAGATTTTGCTATATTTATGTAACGTTAACAAAGAAATATCTTCTATTGTGAACAAGTAGATCTACCAGGCCTTTTATTACTGGTGAGCGATGTTATTGGGCATTAGTTGTTTTTTGACGAATGGAACTAAAGAGGTAACAATGCCGGTCAGGTACAGCCTTCAGTGGCATCTTCGAAGCAAAACAAATGAAAGAATGAAATCTTTCAGGCACATCTGCCCATATGTACATAAGTTTATAATTGTAGGCGAAAGCTGCAGTTGCCAATTTGGCCAATCACGAACTACATCTAGGCCATAACACAAGCTTTCACGGTATGCCATAATGCAGATTAAATATGGAATATGAACAGATGTGTCTAGCAATTAATTAGTATTTAATCTTATACATGTGAAGATTATTGTTCTTTATGTGGCGGAAAAAGTGACAATTGTCGGCATGCCTAATCGTTTAATAATAGCTGCAGATGTGCAGACTGCAGATGAGATGTTAAAGCCTTTCTTTCAAAAGGTTGGAAAATAAGCCAATGATTAGTAGCTCATCATTCCGATGTGTTTTTCAAAGTAGATTGGTATCAAGTGCAAGTCGTTATACCTACTTAAAAATTGTGTGACGCCACGTAACGTCTCAAGTGTTCCTAATGCATACTTCTATTGCTTCCTCGGAGTCGTGTTTTGCCGGTAAGGACCTGCGGACCGTGAGCAGGAGGTCATTATTTTCTCAGAGCGGGTCATTATAGTTCCGTCACAATAATGACCCCTCGCTCACATACTCCATGCCATCGCCGCCTCCTCGGAGGAAACAATAGAAATATGCATTAAGCCATATAAGGAATGAATTGTAGGTCATTATTGGGATCTCACAACTTTTCCGCTACGCCTCGAAGTTCTTCGATCCCAATAATGACCTACAACTCATTCCTTATCTAATACCTCACAACTTCTCGGCTTCGCCTCGAATTTCTTCGATCCCAATAATGACCTACAATCATTCCTTATCTAATACATTATCTGGAAGAATGACCCGGAAAAACAGACCTAGCCGTGTTTTATCAACAATTATCTTGATGAACAGTTGTTGTTAATATTGACTCCGGTGTCACGGTGTAATCATTCGCGCGGAGATAAGCTGAGCCGAGCTAGATGGAACTTGCAAATTTCAAGACATGTCTTTGTTAAGCTCGAGGCGGGGGTGGGGGGGGGGCGCATGAGTTCAGAAAGCAGAAATGTATGAAAATTCGACAGTTTTCGATGGCATATACATCCGGTGCCGCTTATGAACGGGGGACCGTGTGACGTTGGTCATGCCATTTCTACTCAAGGTACCACACGTATATATATATATATATATGTCCGACATAAATGGATGATCTATTTTAAAGTAATAGCGTTGATTCACTAATACTGCTTTTCAGGGGTTGTTGTTTTCATGAAGTTAAACGGGACGAATTGACCCTTCTTTGTTCTTTTCTTCTAAATTATATCTACTACCCCCATGCCTTCTCACCCTCCACCCTGGCTTCACATTGACTGGTGCATTAGTTGATCGGTAGTTCTCTTATTTCAGAGCAAACCGATGCGTTCCTAACGCTGTCGATTTCTTGTGTCCACTCCCATAACATTTACCACCCAGTGAGCAGAACTAATGCCTTGTTACAAGAATTTATAAATTATAAGTACGCTACAGAACTCGCTATAAATGCACCCCAGCTCGTTCTTTAACTAGTACATCATATCCAACTCTGCTGTTTCTTGCCCTGGTGAATAGACCGATCCAGGCTGTCGATCATTCACTGACGTCACTGTTGCTTTTAGCTAATCATTTGGTGAAAAAATATCTTCCACGTGCGCTATGACGGACAAACAAGTCGGACAAACAAAGCAGCGTGTCACTTTGTTGTCAGTTTCAGAGATTAGTACTTCTCCCTTGTACCTACCATCGGCTATGACTGTCACTTTCATACTCACGATTAAGACTCAAGCGTGTAGATCGGTGTATTAGGACAGCCGCCAGTGAACAAGTGGGCAGTCATCTGGTGATTAAATACGTAGCTACGCCCAAGCCATGACTCACGATGGGAACGGTGCCTCTGAGTGTCAGAGTGAGGTCAGCAAGGTCAGCGATATAGTCGGCACATCATTCATAACAGGTGATTGATGGAGTATTGCAGCTGGAGCCACAGAAAACGCCAAAGATGAAGGGTCAAAGGTACCCCAGGGGGCACAGAGAGAGGAGCACCAGGAGGTACAGAGAGAGGAGCACCAGGAGGTACAGAGAGAGGAGCACCAGGAGGTACAGAGAGATGAGCACCAGGAGGTACAGAGAGAGGAGCACCAGGAGGTAGAGAGAGAGGAGCACCAGGAGGTACAGAGAGAGGAGCACCAGGAGGTACAGAGAGAGGAGCACCAGGAGGTACAGAGAGAGGAGCACCAGGAGGTACAGAGAGAGGGGCACCAGGAGGTACAGAGAGAGGGGCACAGGAGGTACAGAGGGAGGAGCACCAGGAGGTACAGAGAGAGGAGCACCAGGAGGTAGAGAGAGAGGAGCACCAGGAGGTACAGAGAGAGGAGAACCAGGAGGTACAGAGAGAGGAGCACCAGGAGGTACAGAGAGAGGAGAACCAGGAGGTACAGAGAGAGGAGCACCAGGAGGTACAGAGAGAGGAGCACCAGGAGGTACAGAGAGAGGGGCACCAGGAGGTACAGAGAGAGGGGCACAGGAGGTACAGAGAGAGGAGCACCAGGAGGTACAGAGAGAGGAGCACCAGGAGGTAGAGAGAGAGGAGCACCAGGAGGTACAGAGAGAGGAGAACCAGGAGGTAGAGAGAGAGGAGCACCAGGAGGTACAGAGAGAGGAGAACCAGGAGGTACAGAGAGAGGAGCACCAGGAGGTACAGAGAGAGGAACACCAGGAGGTACAGAGAGAGGAGAACCAGGAGGTACAGGGAGAGGAGCACCAGGAGGTACAGAGAGAGGAGCATCAGGGGGTACAGAGAGAGGAGAACCAGGAGGTACAGAGAGAGGAGCACCAGGAGGTACAGAGAGAGGAGCACCAGGAGGTACAGAGAGAGGAGCACCAGGAGGTAAGGTACAGAGAGAGGAGCACCAGGAGGTATAGAGAGAAGAGCACCAGGAGGTACAGAGAGAGGAGCACCAGGAGGTACAGAGAGAGGAGCACCAGGAGGTACAGACAGAGGAGAACCAGGAGGTACAGAGCGAGGAGCACCAGGAGGTACAGAGAGAGGGGCACCAAGAGGTACAGAGAGAGGAGCACCAGGAGGTACAGAGAGAAGAGCACCAGGAGGTACAGAGACGGGCACCAGGAGGTACAGGGAGAGGAGCACCAGGGTACAGAGAGAGGAGCACCAGGAGGTACGGAGAGAGGAGCACCAAGAGGTACGGAGAGAGGAGCACCACGAGGTACAGAGAGAGGAGCACCAGGAGGTAGAGAGAGAGGAGCACCAGGAGGTACAGAGAGAGGAGAACCAGGAGGTACAGAGAGAGGAGCACCAGGAGGTACAGAGAGAGGAGAACCAGGAGGTACAGAGAGAGGAGCACCAGGAGGTACAGAGAGAGGAACACCAGGAGGTACAGAGAGAGGAGCACCAGGAGGTACAGAGAGAGGAGCACCAGGCGGTACGGAGAGAGGAGCACCAAGAGGTACGGAGAGAGGAGCACCAGGAGGTACAGAGAGAGGAGCACCAGGAGGTACAGAGAGAGGAGCACCAGGAGGTACAGAGAGAGGAGCACCAGGAGGTAGAGAGAGAGGAGCACCAGGAGGTACAGAGAGAGGAGCACCAGGAGGTACAGAGAGAGGAGCACCAGGAGGTACAGAGAGAGGAGCACCAGGAGGTAGAGAGAGAGGAGCACCAGGAGGTACAGAGAGAGGAGCGCCAGAAGACACAGAGAGAGGAGCACCAGGAGGTACAGAGAGAGGAGCGCCACAAGACACAGAGAGAGGAGCACCAGGAGGTACAGAGAGAATATTTTTGATGTGAAAACCATGCCGGGGACGGGAGAGTGGGTCCGAGACGGAGAAGGAAAGAACAGCCTCATCGAGACAGACCAGACGAATGCTTCCATGTCACATTGTCCGATATTATATGAAGTTGCACTTTGACATTTGCTTTACAAATGACGGCTGCATGTGTCATATTGATGAAAGATGTAATCTTACAATTCATCATTGCGTCAGACTGACTAGGTTTGGGTGCTTGTGGGCCATGGCTATTCAGAAATATGAACTACACCATGGAGATGACAAGAGAATTTTGGGAAAGGTGGGTGCTGGGGGCGCGATGTGGTGAACTGGCGGTAGTGATGGCCGGGCGCGAGACGGCGGTATCAAAGGGCGGCTGCAGGCTGCTGGTATCACTCAAGGCGCTTGGACCAGACCTTATACGTTGGCAGTTGTGTGAGTATAGGAGTATCGGTAGAATCATTTTATCAAAGAGATCAAAACATATATTAATTGGAAATCTCCACACTGTTTCATTACTATCTTTACAAGCATCAGTCCTCGCTCAGCTTGACTGAGGGACCAACTCAACGGGGAAGAAAACACAATGCCGAGATATTTATAATTTCTTCATACTTTCATTTCGCCTGAGAATACCACCACTACAGAATACAATGAATTTAGTCTTTCTAAGATTTAATTTTAAATCCTAGTTTTTACGAAAATTGCCTAATACATTTAACTCGCGTTGCAGCCTCCGAACCGTGTCATTTACAAGAGCGATATCGTCAGCATACATTAATACAAAAATACCAGGATATATCTCCTCAAAAAAAGGCCATTTAAATTTAGTTTCCTATAGCGTATTCTCAAGTTCGTTTATCTAAAGGGTGAAGAGAACTGGACTGAGCATGCAGCCTTGTCTCGTTCGTATTTCACAGTCAAAGAATCACTGAGTCTGTTTTTTGTTTTGATGCAGGATTTAAGTTTTGAATACATTGATCAGAATATAACCAGAATCTTATTTGGAATTCCTTCATTTAGCAGTCGATGCCATAATTTATAGTGTGGTACGGAGTCGAAAGCCTTGGAAAAATAGACAAAGGCGCAATAAAAACAACCACGCTCCCTACATAGATACTTTTGAGCTAGACCATATAAAGCAAAGATGTTATCAGTAGTCGATCGTCCTTTACGATAAGCGGACTGGCCTTCGCTTATTTTATTATTAACTTCCGCCCACTCAGTCAACCTGTTGTTTAACATTTGGGTGAATATCTTACCAATACTACAGAGTAATGAAATACCTCTATAATTTTGTACATCTATTTTGGGGCCCGACTTGTGTAAAGGGGTGCTTAACGCCTGAGCCCATGTATCCGGAAATTCTCCTGAATCAAATATAGCATTAAATAAGGATATTATTGGTCCTCTCAAAACATCGAGACCACTCTTGATCATTTCATAAAGCAAACCATCAACGCCTGCAGAGTTACCTTTTGGTAACGCATAAACAACATCGTTAACTTCATCAGCTCAGTGGAGTAGCGAGCTGGCATTGAGCGCTCTGGCCACGTGAGAGCCTAACGGCACGTGGATCGGTGGTTCGCGCCCCGCTGTGATCATGTCTGTATTATCGCTTGATAAAGATCTCATGTCCTTCTTCGCAAAGAGTAGGGGGTTACCCCCGGGGACATGGCTCCGCCCTTCCCTTTCTTCTCCCATTGACGCGATATGAAAAAAATTGGTTAAAGCGTCCTAAATATACAACCCCGTTCAGAGACACATGGTAACAAGTCTAAAGATGCAACATATGGTAACCATATAGACAACCATTAAAAAGGAAGTACAGAAATGCACATTATAATAATTCTCAAGTATTAACTATTAATTGTAAACCTGTAGATTTAAATAAAAAAAATTTCAATGTCCGTACATGCAACAAATCAGAACCAATACAACCCTTGTGTGGGAAAATGAATGGAGGTTTTTGCACGAATACTCTGGCTGAGAAGCAGCAGCCGGTGATGGTAAAGTACATAGTACATGGGACGTCACGTGGGTCAACACTGACCGAGAGAGACACGGTCTGTGCCAATCGCTGAACCCCAGTGGCGGTGACACCACCCCCCCCCCACCCTCCCTCCCACAGCCGTTCCCTACTCTGGCTACTGTCCGGGTTATTCGATTAGTTTTAATAAAAAAAGCCATGCCGGTAATCGCGATTACATATTCATGATTTGTTCACGAAATCGGCTTGTGTTGGTGTGTATCTTGTTTATTGCCTTTAGGCTTGCCACTTTTATTGGCCCTTCCTACCATACATGCATATAATTCATTCCCCCATCAAACTAGTTTTGGTCCCATGGTATTCAAATAACGTTCACATTTAGTAATTTATGTGGTATGATGCATTTCTCGTCTCTCGTGTCTCTCTGTGGTCATCGGTTGTCGGTGTAACATAGGTTTACGGTAGGAAGCATTGCGCTTCAGCCAAGCAGCGTCCTCGGCTTTTCTCTTTCATGTCATGCCAGTGCGCAAATGGCCCCACATTTTTTTTACTCTGTTTCATGTAATCGAAATATCGATTCTACGTTGACTTGTAGGAGTTGATTCCTTCTTCTGCATCAAACCAGCTTCGGATCCGACTTAAGCCGCACCGGTAAAACCGACTTTTACCTCCCTTCATGGTACCATAGTCCGTGAGATAGATTCTCATTGATTCTGTTGCTCAACCTTCAGGGATCTTTTATTAAATTTTAGTGGTGCAAACATTGTTTGCGGTCGTCTGTTGAACGCAACATGGATAAGGCCCCCTTGCCCGTAACTCAGACCTGTGTTTGGTCAAGTCTACCAAAGAGACTTTAAAAAAAAGATGTGTATAGCTAGAAGAAATGAGAGAACCAGAGATAGAGAGCGAGACTCCGAGAGACGGTGAGAGAAGCGACAGAAATAAAAAAGACAGAGGAAGAAGGAGAGACGATAGAAGAGAACGAGAGGAGGACAATGTGAGAGAGACAAAGAGAAGAGGGGGGAGGGGGTGGGGGGGGGGGCTCAGAAATGTCGCCCAATAATGACGCACCCATAAAGCCAGTTAACGCCCCAGGACGTCTGGGATCCAGCGGTCTGCCGACCGACCCTGTCATACTGCACGATTCAACGTAAGGATACAAACAAAAGCAAATCAGAATTTGGCGTTGCATGTCCGTTGCAACCAGGTTTGATGGCTGAACAGGTCTCGCTACATTTAATTTCTCGCACTCACTTGGCTGCGGCTAATTGTAACACCAGGTCTGCGATAAACCCATCTCGCAATCACTTGGCTGAGGCTTATTGTAACACCAGGTCTGCGATAAACCCATCTCGTACTCACTTGGCTGCGGCTTATTGTAACACCAGGTCTGCGATAAACCCATCTCGCACTCACTTGGCTGCGGCTCATTGTAACACCAGGTCTGCGATAAACCCATCTCGTACTCACTTGGCTGCGGCTTATTGTAACACCAGGTCTGCGATAAACCCATCTCGCACTCACTTGGCTGCGGCCCATTGTAACACCATGTCTGCGATAAACCCATCTCGCACTCTCTTGGCTGCGGTTTATTGTAACACCAGGTCTGCGATAAACCCATCTCGTACTCACTTGGCTGCGGCCCATTGCAACACCAGGTCTGCGGTAAACCCATCTCGCACTCACTTGGCTGCGGCTTATTGTAACACCAGGTCTGCGGTAAACCCATCTCGCACTCACTTGGCTGCGGCCCATTGTAACACCAGGTCTGCGGTAAACCCATCTCGCACTCACTTGGCTGCGGCCCATTGTAACACCAGGTCTGCGGTAAACCCATCTCGTACTCAGTTGGCTGCGGCCCGTTGTAACACCAGGTCTGCGATAAACCCATCTCGAACTCTCTTGGCTGTGGCTTATTGTAACACCAGGTCTGCGATAAACCCATCTCGCACTCTCTTGGCTGCGGTTTATTGTAACACCAGGTCTGCGATAAGCCCATCTCGCACTCACTTGGCTGCGGTTTATTGTAACACCAGGTCTGCGATAAGCCCATCTCGCACTCACTTGGCTGCGGCCCATTGTAACACCAGGTCTGCGATAAACCCATCTCGCACTCACTTGACTGCGGCCCATGGTGACACCAGGTCTGCGATAAACCCATCTCGCACTCTCCGAATAAATCATTTCCAGGGGCGTGTGCAGGAATCCTTGAAAGGCGGGGCACAAAAAACAAATTTGCCGACCGGGGGGGGGGGGGGCACAATTTAAAAACGGGAGGGGGCACACAATTAAAAAAGGGGGGGTGGACAGATATAATTTAGGTCTGAAAGGGGAGGCACGTGCCCCCTGTGCCCCCCTGGACACGCCCATGCTTTCGAACCTATTTAATCTATCATGTTTGACTATACCCCGCCTGAGTCGAAGAATAAATGTCATGGTTTTTATCGGACCTGGCGGCGAATGGACATGGGGGGGGGGGGGAGGGGGTAGCCAGGCGAGGGGAGTGGGAAGACACATTTGAGGGATGGAGGCATTATCCACGGGACTATATTGGGGTGAGGACGACGGCCTAAAACAGGGTGTCTGCCAAATGGGTCTCCAGGTTGTCGACAGCAGGCGACAGTGACAGTCACGTCGCTGTTACACTCGTCCCTGCCATAGGGCCGATCGTCTGCCATCAAATCCTACGTCATGAGATGATAACTCCGCAGTAAATGAGCCACTTCCGTATCTTAGGATCAATGGATTGCATTACGGGCCAGACTTTTATGTTCACATGAAGGTCAGTCGTATGGCATCTGCTATCTGGCACAGTGAGATGGAGGATAGATTCATGGGTCTTCACTATTCGGACGCCGACGTTGGTATTCTTGCGTGCAAAGAATGTATATTTGAAGTCTGATCAAAATAGCTATGTGACCTGGGTGCGTTCTGGGTGCGTTGCTTAATGTAACCTACTAATAAAAGGTGGATATTTGATCTGCTAGTTAAAGATAGACTAATTAGAATAAACATGTAATATACTAATTAAGATAGACATTTAATAGAGGGGAGACCGAGGCAAGTTGGCTCCATTTTTACATTAAGGCCCATAGATGTTCTAAGGTTACAGTATATAGTCTAATGTTCTTGTCCAGTGACAGACGTATTATGTGGTGGATTTAGTACCCAGTTAATTTTGTTCAACCAATTATTTTCCCTGTATTTTACAGTTTAGCAGAGGCACCCGACAAGGGCCATCGTATTGTAAAAATATTGCATCAACAATCGTATTGTAGAAGTATTGCAACAGCAATCGTTTTACGATAAATGGCGGCATTGGACGGTAACTTCTTTCGTAGACGAGACCGTAATATAGAGCGGTATGCAATAAACCAGATTTGTGCATAAATACGCTATTACTATTATTATATGGAAACACTTGTGGCACCATTTGCAGCCAGAAAACATGATTTTGTGTCATTTTATCAACATCTTCTACGCAATCGCATCGATCCAACAGGTCAGCACTAACCCATTATCTGATATTCTGTTTGCACGGCAATATCTGATAAAGGATGTGACACGAGATTAAACGCTGTTATTCGCGTATGCTTAATATTGCTGATTTCACATAATAGCAGGAGATTTTTTTGTGTCACTGTGCAATTTTTGTGTGAGGTAAAGACATCGTATGATTCAAGACTCTTCTGTCATACCCTTGATATGCTTAATGCGAGAAGGTCCTGACATATACCTGACAACAGTACCAAAACCAATTATTTGAAGCTTTGCGAAACCGGACCCTGTCAGACAAGATTTCTTGCATGCATTTCGCTTGACTATTCCAGGAAATATGATCGTTTCTGCATTTAGGACGATAAAGAATTCTTTTCGTTTTTATTCTACATAAATTCTGCTGCTGATTAGTTTCCTTCGTGGGAAACAAACTATCGTCGACCTGAACACAAAAAATATTGTTTTTTGTCAACGTCTAGCGCCCCTAAACAGGCTACTGGTCGTTCCAATGGAAGTCACAGAGTGACCTTGGGGCTCTATTCGCCCTGTCACAAAGATTAATCCACATCTATACACCGGTGACCGCTTGCTTAGCGCTGAAACCATGATTTAGTTGGCATGGGCCTGGGACCTATAATATGGCGGGTGTCAGCTGGGTATTTAGGGTTATGAGCTGACGGGAGGCGGGGGGCGTGGGGGGGGGGTAGGGGGGCATAGGACAATGGATAGCCCCCCCCCCACCCGGCGGGATATAGAGTGATATGCAAACCCCTCGGAACACTGAGCAACGACTCAGCTTGACCACAATTATACGTCATCTGTTCTCCAGCTAACAACACGTCATATATCTTAGGGTCCCCTCGCGCCCTGCTCGTATATATATATATATATATATATATATATATATATATATATATATATATATATATATATATATCCGCTGATATATATATATCAGCGGAGTGGGTCGAAACGGAGCTTTGTTTATGATGAACCGGGTGGCCTATAATGACGGCAAACACGTGGTCACGTCGCTCAGGAGCCGGCGTTAAATACCATGGAGACGGAGTTGATGACCCCGTTAAAGGACGTCTAATATGGTAATCGACCTGCAAGCCCTGGCAGATGGCGTGAACCCATACACACGGTCCCTATACAGCTAACCACTTAAGCCCCCCCCCCCTCCACCCCACCACCACCATCCTCCCACCACGGCACCGCGAAGACACAATTCTACAGGGTGCCCTGGACAGATGTGCGGAGGTAACTGAATTAATCCCACTATGTCCCGAAGGGACAGCCATACA
>OZ025248.1:62893343-63027817 GCA_964019135.1 Arenicola marina
TTTGGGGCGGCGCATGCCATCAATCGGCATGCCGATAGTATCCCGCTTGACATTCGGGAAAAGATGGCGGCTGTTTCAATGGTGATAACAGTTCCTGTGCCCCTACGTACACCGGATACACACATGATGTTTGCATTTCATTGGAATACGGCATATCCCTATAGGTACGCCGGAAAAAAATCCGTGACATATTGGGGGTACCTGGCGAACCCGGATCCTGCATGGCCCGAAGTAATGTCCCCATTGTGATTGATCGGTTCGGTGGGCCGACTATTGCTCGCACAGCCCGGGGGAGCGTGAAGGAGATAGTCTCAAGCATCCAGTAATAACCCATTTAGACCATCCCTTGTAGCAACAACAGAGAATGTCAATGAGCGATCGACTGCCATGTAGAATCAAGGGTCTGTCAAGAGCAAGATGACGGGCTCATTAAGTGTCGGGGTAGCTGTGCGTGGTTATAACGGGAAGAGGTGGAATATTGCCATGAAATTGATCCACCATTGGTATTGTAGTGCCGGGACAGGTATTGATAGGCTATGGCAGAATCGTATTGGGCAAGGATAGGCATATATAGGCCCCGCGTTAAGATAACACCTTATGATCACAATCCTGTGAAGCATCAAGGCAGCAGGCTATGAAATATGCTCAACAAAGAAACAAAGTTAGCCAAATCTGCCAAAGAATTTAGAACAACCCTGTCGACCTCGGATGTATTCTTGTGTCACTGTGATTCGTGAACATTATGCTAATGGATAAGGTTTAAACAGATGCAATTGGTGTTATACTTTCATTATCATATGTACATTTATCTCACCAGCTCATGTTATTTTATCATTGTTGGTCAATAGCACTTGCGCTAATGTTTATTGTTGACTTTAAATACGGACTAATTTCGGTTGCACGTAAACTAGATAGCTGAACATATACATATCAGCCATCTTCATAAAAAAATAACGAGATTGTCAAGCATAGCTTGAGATAGACGAAAATCGATGCCAATAATATGGGTACATATTCCACCACATATAAGTCGTCTACCTGCATCCATGTAGTTACAGCGATTTCTCACAATTTTAATGACACCAACATTTCATTGGTCAATTACCGGAAAAACTTTCAGTATCCGAAAAAAATCTAAGCAAGTACGCCGTTTTCGGCTGTCTCTGAAGTATACTGTCAAACAAACGGACACCTAATCTACGGCACGTTTCACACATTCATCCTGCATCGTACTTGGGGGTCCAGTTTAGCCCGTGTGTGCACAAACGTGGGCTAAAACAGCAATTCATATCCACAAAAGCCATCTTTTCTCGGTCAATAACACTTCGGCTAATGCTTTTTTTGGCTCCTCCCCACCCTGGGGGTGACTACCCGCTCACACTCGAGCCGAACTCAGCGCACCCAGTATGATGTACATGTATATGGCCACGTGTTTTCCCCCATGACCTTGTAGGATAACTATGTTATAACTATGATATATCTGGGAACACTATTGTACCGTTCTAAGTGGTTGACTGTCTGTTTCGTGCGTGTTTCGTGCAGTCAATACATTAGTGTGGTGCGGTTAATGCCAGTTACAAGTCAGAAATTAATGTTTTGGGTCATTACTTCAAAGTTCGTCAATAATGGGTGACAGATGAATCCATACTGGTGGGCCTTGGCCCGACACTCTGGTATTAATCATGGGCACCATGATAAGACAGGGTGTGGTCCTGTACGTCCATAGTGTGTCCTATACAGAACATGTATCGTTAACGATCAGCCGCGGTGTTGATGACATGAGAGGAAACATATCTCACCATGGACATTAATGTCAATGACAGCCATCCAGGGTACGACCCCCCACCTTTAAGCGCTTAAAGGTAAAGTTGCGAACGTTTGGTAAGATACACTGTAAAGTCGAACCGGTTAGAAAGATAACGCCATTTTCAGGCTGATAGCCCTCATCAAAAAAGTATTGAGTAAAAAACCGAGGCCTCCTGAACATTTTCTTGGAACGCCTCAGCAGCCGGTGTTGTTCATTTACCACGAGGGGTGCGTCACTGGCTGCAATATGCCTCCCACCTGTACCTGACCGCACTACTGAGCGTTAGCAACGTATGCGGATTTCGCCGAAAGCACGGTTTCCATGGAAGCTCAACCGACTCCTCAGCGTCAATACCCGGACCTGAAATAAATGTCAGGAGGGGGTCCAGCAGTGTCCCTAGTGTGACTCCTAGGAAGCCGTACCCCCACGGAGGGCGATTCGCACCCCGCCCCCACCCCCGCCGCCCGTGGGAGGAGAAGGGCGCGGGGGCCCCGCGGTACAGCGCGTCCCCGGAAGACACGCATCTTGGTGACCACGCCCTCTGCCGGCGACCTTGGTGTATGCCCAGCGTGACCTTTAGAGAGTCTCGGCGGGAGATGCACGACGCCCTAGGAGGATGATGGTCGTGGGTATGTGTCGTGGGTCGCACCCACCCAACCAACACTGCCAGGGGTCTGCTGATGAGACCCCCCCCCCACTTCCCTCCCTGTGGGGAATATCGACATGCGATAGCCCCACGGCGGGGCCACGTGACGAGACACCTACCGGGACGTGTACTGCGGGACAAGGCTGGCATAACGAAGAGCTAGCAATTCGACCGTTATGATTGCTGATAGAAATTTATCGATCGATCATGGCTCTCATCCATAATGTAGGATCCCTAGGTACATCCACTAACTACCGGGAAAATGTCAAAAAAAATTACTCCGTTCCTCCGAAGAAAGTCGTTTATTTTTGCATAAGTTTACGATAGTGTTCCCTCACAGCGCTGTCATAATAGTACGTCTACCCCTTCCCCTCAGGTAGTTTTTTTTTAACCCACAGCCACGATATCCACTGCTCTTCCTTCCCTCCCCTCCCCCCCCTCTACCCGTGTCCCTACGGTCCGCAGTCGATGTGGGAGACGTGCCTCCCGTGCCCATGCCATGCAGCCCATGGGATGCAGGGGTGCATG
The DNA here is from genome assembly GCA_964019135.1 of Arenicola marina. NCBI lineage: Eukaryota > Metazoa > Annelida > Polychaeta > Arenicolidae > Arenicola > Arenicola marina. The sequence goes on from OZ025248.1 coordinate 62,896,325, forward strand.
GGTGACTGGGTGGGCGGATTGGCCGGGTGGCTGGGGTGTGACGGGGCGGGGTGGGGTAGGGTGGTGACAGGGGTTAGGTGTGGACGGGGTCTGGGTGGCTGGTGAGGGGTGGCGGACCGCATGGTGGAAAGGAGGATGACCAACGCTATCGCACCCCAAGCCCCTCCCTTCCGGCCATGTCGTGCCATGTCGTGCCATGTCGTGCTGTGCCCCCGCCCCCCCCCCCGCCCTCTCTCCCGTCCCTTGGCCTCACAATGAGAGCGTGGTTGAGCGTATATTGGAGACATTTCTTTTCCTTGCTTGATTTCCATATCTTGATGTCCATATCTCGATGTCCATATCGCGATGTTCCTTCTCGTTCCTTCTCGTCATCCAGCCACATCGCGCGACCGCCAGCGGGCACTTTGACGTCACTTCCGGTGAGTGGCCCATTAATCTCGACTGGACCGGATCCCCCCCACCACAGGCTGACGGCGCTCTGCATGCCCATACACCGTCCACGGGGATATAGCGGCTGGGAGACACCCGTAGGGGGGTGGTGGGGTGGGGGGGGGGCGGTTGGGGGGAGAAGGTTCAAGGGTAAGTAGATCTGTAGTCTAAGCGACGATAGAAGATTGATCGAATATAGATACGTTCATTGCCCTGGGTGATAGTAGCGAGGGAAGGGAGGGGGAGCGGGAGGAGGAAGGGGAGGGGGAGGAGGGGGGGAGGGAGAGGAGGAGGGGGAGGGGGAGGGGGAGGGGGAGGGGGAGGAGGAGGAGGAGGAGGAGGAGGAGGAGGGGGAGGAGGAGGAGCAGGAGGAGGGGGTCGGGGAGGGGAGGAGGAGGAGGAGGGGGGGGGACGCAATTGAAGCCGACGGGCCAGATTTGGGGCCGGGATATTTGAGGAGGCAGAGTTGGTCTGGATTTAAGAGTAAGGACGCATGCTATGGTTAGAGACCTGTCACGCAGGGGCGGAGGGGGGCGGGGGGCATAGGTCGAAGAAAAGTGTCGAAAGGATGTCGGGAAGACAATGGTTAAAGACCTGCCACGCAGTTCGCAGAAGGGTGTCAAAAGGATGTTGAGAAGGCTATGACGGAATTGTGACACGTGGTGTAGAGGAAAGCAAAGACGCCGAAGGATGAAAAATTGTTGTCCATGAAGACAAGGCAGCGGAGGGGTGGGGGGTGGGGGGGGGGGAGGGAGCCAAGGATTGAGACGTCGAGGTAGTGATTAGTAACGAGAGGAGGATTGTGAGAGGGTTCGGCGGGGGGGGGGGGGTAAAACGAATGAAGAAGAGGCGAGAGAAAGGGAAAAAGGCGCCAATGGAGAGAAAAAGAGAGGGAGGGAGAGAGAGAGGGAGAGGGAGAGGGGAAGACAATGACAGTGAGAGCGGGGGGTTGGGAGGGGGAGGGGGGGCAGAAGAGTGATGACGAACAACGAGCAGTTACAGCTGGGCTGCGGCGTGGGTGGGTAGGGGCCGGGCCCTTATGCCCGAGGATCCCTAACCCACTGATTGGGCGGCGGGCGGCGGGCGGCGGGCGGCGGTCTCGGGGCCGCGCGGGGCCAGCAACAACAACACTGTGAAGTGGCCGAGACGGACGAACAACCGTCGGACACGGACCGACCGACCGATCGACGTCATCTGTGGGCCTCGATACCCGTCCCTACGGATTCACACAGCTGGCCGGAGACGCGAACAACACCCTTAATCCCCCGGCACTTCAATCCCATCCCGCCCCTTACCATCATCCAGACGGTGTCGTCAGCGATGAATCCAGGGTTATACATAATTGTCCCATTGCGCCAAATAAAATAACTATTCTTAAAAAACATGGCGATCATTAAAAACATTAAATTGTATACATAATTATCCCCGTCGTAAGGATTCTTCAGTCTATCGTCGTTCTTGGCTATATCAGTTAGATTTATATGAAGCCGTTGAAAGCCGTTATGGGGCCAGTAAATACCTAAGCTGGTAATAGGGGTCATAGGACCGAATGAACAATCAGCCGGACAATCAAATTGTTTCACTTTCTTCGTCGACGTTGAATACCCGTATCGAAATATACATAATTTGCATTCGACAGGTATCAGTTGATTATTTTGGTTTATTTTATGTGCCATATATAGAAATATTACAGTTAATTTAGTTACATTATAGATGGTGACACTATTCACTCCACTTCTTTGGCAAAGGCAGAGTCTTTGAATCAATTCTTCGCCGGAAATTCATTGCTGTCTGAGCCATGTGCTGGCTTTGCGCTACCACCGTTACTATTTAAAACCACGGCGAGGATTTCCACCAGAGCTTTTACCCCGGATGAGGTGTTCGGAGTTTTATCCTCACTCGCCAAAAGTAAAGCTAAAGGGCCTGACGGTTTTAGTAATCAAATGCTACGCTCGCCGGCACAATCCTTTAGCAAACCTTTGGCTGACCTTTGCCAAATATCCCCAGATACCAATAAGGTATCCGAGGAATGGAAGAAAGCCAACACAACACCGATCTTCAAATCTGGCAACAGGCAGTTACGTAATAACTACAGGCCAGTATTTTTTTTATCATGCACTACTAAAATATTGGAAAGACTTGTATTTAGGGCTATTCATAACCACTCTGCCGCCACTGATCTACTCACGTGACGCAACTCAGGCTTTAAGCCACTTGATTTAACTGTTAATCCATTAATTCACATGTTACATTTAATTTATTCCTGCCTCGACTCCGGTGCTGATTATTGCTCTGGCTGTTCAAGGCAGTGACGAATTAGTTTCAACCCGAGAAAGACAGAGTATATCATTTTTAGCATCAAGCTGGTTACGGCTGGCGTATGTTAGTTCTATTTTGGGGCCAGTGTTATTTCTTATATTTATTGACGACAATATTGACGATCTTGAAAGAAAGGCGTTCTTATTTGTCGATGACGTGTCACTACTGCAGGTTCTAAGAATTATACTTCATGACATGCAAAAAGTAAACAGGGACTTGGAGAAGCTGGTTATCTGGTCAAGGCAGGGGCGAATTACTTTTAACTCAAGATAGACAGAGTATATCATTTTCAGCAACAAACGACTAAACGAACGTTAACTAATGTTACAGCGAAGGCTCTGCAGTCAGTAAATATGCCAAGGCGTATGGGTCCGATGGTAGGTCGCAAAGCCAAACACCAAGTCTATTGTACCTTTATTCGTCCTCGCTTGGAGTATGCGTCTGTAGTATATGACTGTGGTCTTACTGTTGGTCAGGCTCAAGCGTGGGAGCGCATACAGCAACAGAGCTTACTGGCAGTCAAAGGGGCCTATGACAAGACTATAAGCCTACGGCATTGCTCCGAGAAGAGGCTACTCTCGCCTTTGTTATTTCCACAGAATCATAAATGGTATTGCGCCTCCCTACTTAACCGAATTATGTCCCCCACCAGTGCGGGACCTAGTTAATTATGCCTTTCGGGTGCAGGAACCATCTAAAATATTAAGTGCCAACTGTAAAATTTAAACATCCAGCAGATTTAGTTCATTTGGTTGTATCAGTCTGTACAAAAATCTGTGTCATTTTGTGTCATTCAAAGCACACTCAGTGTCTGACATGTGAGGCACTTTTGTCAGCCGATCCGCGGCTGGTGAGCCCCTCAACGGCCGTGCCCAAGGCAAACACCCAACAGCTTAAGTGTTTGGCAGCTTGAGAGGCCAATTCAGCGATTCACGGAATGGAGTTCCAGGTGGTCTAATAAGGGGTTTGTCGATAGTGACGTGATGGGACTGGCGATCCGCTCTATGGAAGGAGAAAAAAGCAAAGCGCCATCTGTTGCTTGAGGTCTCCGTGGCCTTGACTACGGTTGTCCTCCTAGAATACATCAGATGGTGACCTTTAATTGACAATAGTTTAGGACGAGACGAGATATCGCCGCCCTGGGTCTGGACCACGTGACTTCCTCTGAGCGAGGAGGACATTGCCGACCGTTACTTCCGGTCTACCTGGCCTTACATCCGGTACGAACTCCCTATGCTTACCCTTCAGGGTCGCCTCCCAGTATGAACCAGACATTCAGCCAGATAGCTACCCTGGGGATGACCTTCAGGGGGCTATCAATGACTCCAATTAACGGACGTTGGTAGCTGACAGCACAATTGTAAGGGAAGGTTACAATTTGCTCGAAGGCTCTCTACTTATTGTGGATGATGGAGTGGTAATCTTGGGGTTATATTACTAAGTCGCATCTCGACGGCTTTTAACTGAGACATAACTTAAACCCCTGCCTCACTGATACAGTAGCTACCCAGTACTGGATATCATAAGCATATACGCTATTTCTCCTTGTAATTATAGTTTTAAAAATGCAAATTATCTGCACATGAGGCGAAGCCGTTAACTTACGCTACCGGCTTGCGCTATATTATTTCCGCGGACATATGACATTCGTGGTAATTTATTATGTGTGCTGGTGGAAGATCTTCCTAATTGTAAATAATCAAAGGTATCTAACTCGCTGATATTCCGCATAGACTGGCAACGCCAGAAAGAGGATGATATATGTTTGCAAATATATGTTTGTTCGGAGTGGTTCAATGAGCAACTTAATTCAAAACACGTCTTCCTAACCCTGAAAACCATTATGTGGTGACGGATTGCTTCGGGCCCCCGTGGGAAAATCTGGCGGCAAAACAGAAGACTACAAAGTGCTGGGTAATGACACATGTATAGTTGTGTCGGTAGCGCCGTCGGTGCTTGGGTGCCACCTGCCGTCGAAACGAGCCATGGTGTGGCATAGAATTGGATGGCAGGCGAAGGTCGAATGCCTCCAACTCGGGAATAGATGTGCAAAGTGTGTGTCTGTGTGTGTTTACGGAAGGGGAGGGTGGGTTGAGGGATAAAGATCCTAGCAGGCGAAAAATGGAAAATAGACGCTCCATGCCATGAAGTTGGGTGGATGAAGAGTAAAAACTGAAGGTGGGACGTTGAAAGCTGCAGGGTACATGTGGGATATTGAAGGCCAAAATGAATGAAGTCCAAAGCTGATTGAGATGCTGAAGTGGGAATGCTGACGTTTGCCGAAGGGCATAATCTGAAGTGGTTTTGTTCAGGGACAAATAATAACCCAGTCGGGAATAGGTGTGGGTTATAGTTTACGGCAAGTGAAGGATAAAGCTGGCAAAGTTGAATCCTTAACGCTCGACGTTGAACAGTAAACAGTAACCGAACATCTATGTAGGCTGAGACTGATACTTTTCCAATTACAATCATAACTAGATCCGCCCTAAAGGCCTATTGCATATGGATTTGTTGCCCAGTCTTTGCTTCTGCAGGAAGTCGGCAGCTCGATGGTGGCAACAAGGCAGGTAGGAAACATTGAGGCATATACAGCCAGCCGTTAAGCAGATACTAGAACACCATTTGGTGACCTGAACCTATCTGTGGCGGGTTGCTTACAGTTTGGCTGTAGAGAAGGAAGATGACACTTCAGGTCTGTGATTTGTATTACATATAGTTGACCTCTTATAAAGTGAGGCGGGAGGAACCAACACAAAATGAGAGGAGGAAGGGAATGAGGTGGTGGTGGGGAGGGGGGAGGGGGGGGGTGGAGACCAGAACAAACACACAATCCAAGGATAACCTCAGAAAGGACAGTATGAGGAGGAGCTTACATGAGGAAATAATTAGCTAAAAATTATGCATTCTCTTCTATAGAAGTGAACACAGAACATAACCTGATACATGTATGTATGCTGCCACATCGTCTCAAAGCAAGTTGCAAGACTGTTGCTTTCTAGTTTGCACTGGATTGCCAGACATTCCCTATAAACCCCGGTAGATGGCGCCTCTGGTTTAGCAGCACAAACACTTTGGCCAGAATGGGTTATGGATGCGTCGTATTGAGGCAGCCGCAAAAGTTTAAATACTATCGACGAGGTGTCCGCTGGTTTTCCATTACCTCCTCCATCATCATATTCTCCCCACGAATGCATCTGAGGTGACCGTGTTTTGCTTTGAACGGTGTCTCCTCAAACAAAAACACGACGGGCAAAGCTATCTCTGGTCTACATAAATTGGGCATCCTGGGAAAATTCAACGCTTCAAAACCAGTTGTGATGATAAGACTGCCTCGGTTTAGCGAGTATAATCCACAGGGGTTGATATGTTGGTCTCACTGAGTCAATGTATTCTCAACTCGCCATGACACTGTATATCTTTGACAAACCAGACAGTGGTTGTGCAAGTAGGTAGATCACGTGCCGTATCACCTTGCCAATGTCGTGTTACATGCCTTGGGAGTTTACAAAATTAAGCTACAGTTACAACCGGGCAATGGTACGCGCTATTTTCCATATTAGACATTAGTGTAATCGTGTAATCTTGATTGTTGCTCCGTTTCCTTCACCGATAAGAGGAGGAATGCTTTACTAATTTTTTAAACGCTAATGGCTTTAAACGTTGTCACAAATGTGGTCACTATCGGTCGTTGTAGTCCATTACAATGGGTAAAACAGCCCTTGATTAAGCGGTTAACAATGCTATGTAAAGTGGACTGTAGGCGGCGTGACCTCACGCGGACACTATGTATCTTCCAGTTCAATAGATTGTAGTTCGCGATGTCGTGATCTAGGCGGCGTGGTAATATGTCCGAGTAGTCAGACCGAGACAGGAGATCGATCTAGGGTAGCCCTGGTACATGCCTCTCTGACCACGCCCGTAAACGGAGCAAGGGTGAGAGCCATGCCGCTCAACAGGCCTAAAATTAGAAATCGCGGACCGGTGGCTCAAGTTGAAAGTTCTTACAGAATAAATATGCAGTGCCTACCCGTCAATGTTCTACACTATGTTGCTGAAGCTTTTATGACTTTCGTCGGACACTCATTTCTTTGGTCGGTAGTATATTTTCTTGTAATCCGGGCGATTTTTGGTTAGAGAGGCATGTACCAGGGCTAGATCTAGGGGTGCTCTCTTTAAGAAGCCCAGTGCCCCTGATCACGGTTTAGATCCTAGACCCTACGCCACCTCCATCGCCTGCCCCGTTGTTCATATGCTTGAGCACGTTTATAGGCGTTGAGAACTTCAACGATACAGCCCCCCCCCCCGCAACACCCCTAATGCCATGATACGAGTCCCATTTGGCCGCCGTCGGCAGGGATTTTCCGCCTGTACTGGGTTGCCATGCCGGTCGGACCTCCCTTTGCATGGCAAGTTAGCCGGGTTTTCTTTAACCTTTCGTACTCACCCAGCGGATCAAATAAATTATGTGAAAAAGAGATCTGGAAAAAATATAAGATCTGGAAAAGCCTGTGTTTTGCATACTCGAATACAAACGTGCTAACGAAGTCATTATCGCGTTATCTTTCGTTTCCCCTTGTTGTCTCTATCTCACTGCCGCCCTCTCTATCTCGCGCGTGCGTTTTTGCCTCTTTGCAATTTTAAGGAGGCGCAACAAGTAAAACGAGTTAGTTTTCAATGTATGTTGATGCGACTTCATGCGCCTCAGTAGTAAATCTGTATGTGAATGAAAACAAAGATGTCACCGCTTGTCGTTGATTAAGGGGACATGACCTCTAACCAACAACTCGAATAGGTTTTATGTTGAAGGCGAGGTGCACAGTGTGGTGATAAACGAACCCTAACTGTTCAGTTACGCTCGTGGAATGGGAAAAGACAAAACGTGTAATTACTAATTCAGATGAAAAAAAAGAGACTTAACAACGGATTGGCGCCTTGGCAGGGAGAGGTAGGGGGTAGGTCGGAGGGGGGGGGGGAGGGGAGGGCATTAATTACTACAGTTTACGGTTTCGAGAGCGCCTGCGACATCTGGCGGTGAAAATACAATCATGTGGTTTGGTCGGGTGCACCCACAACAGCAGGGGTGCGTTTTTCAATTGCAAATGGCCAGTTTAGAGGATATACAGATTAATTGACGCCGTTCTTGCCCTGTCAACTGGATAGTCACTTCTAGTTCAAAACCGTCGGAAAATTTGCTTTTATGTTATGCGAGTATCTCAGAAATGTTAATTGCTCGCGACTTTCAGCGAACAAAGCAAGATTGATCTCCTTCGTGCCTTAATTTTAGATTGCTTTGCACTTTCAATTCTAACTATCCACGACTATTATATTCATATTGTAAAGTAAGACTAGCATGTATATTTATAATGTTTGCCTTAAACCTGCTCATGCAGCAATGTTTTACTTAATTATAGTTTGCGAAATATTTTGGAAATACATTTAGAACACATTGTCTGACTGTATAAATGGAACCTTCATGAGCAATAGAACTGTCATCCCATGATAAAAAGGTATAAAAGTGCCGCAGTGTGCATATTTCGATGACGTATTACACAAGAAAGACATACTTTTTTCACATGGGATGCACTAATTTTGCCAAAAAAAAGGCTAAACAACATATCTGGGTTTTTATTGCATATAATAAGTGTACTTCTATGCTAAGAATATAAATACATCATGTCCAATGAAAATAATTTTAACTTTTTTCTAAAAAAAATTTGCTGGATGAGTAATTTTAAGGTCTTTTCAAACAGTATGTAACCGCCAAAACAAAAAATCACATCTAAACGGAATCAAAATAATTTCTGGTCGGTAGCAGCATTTATGCCTAATACACTTAAGTACATAGAGGAATACATCGCCATATTTCCCCCAAACTGGCAAAAATCCTCAGCAATGAAGAAAAACCCACAGAAAGACCTGCTCCACAAGCACGACATAGACTATGTACTAAGCGTTCTTGATGAACATTTATGTGCACAAATGCTCTTTATGCGGCTGTTGTCTCCGCTGGTCGCAGGGTGGCGACACTAGTCCTGCACACTATAGAGCGTAGTCGGTGATTGTCATTGTCTTTAAGGGTAGAATATTCATGAAGGTCAAACGCATCTCTCCATTTTATGTTCATGGCCACGCGAATGGAAACAACTTTATCTTTTCGAAAGTATTCCCCCGTGAAACATGCTTAATCTAGGTATCTAATAAAACATTTCCTGACAGTCCAAATGGTCGTCTTCGCTGTCATGCTGTTACGTGCTCGTGTTATTCTGACCGTTAGGTCTGCCCCACAGTTACGACAATGGGTGTCGTAAGTGGGTATTGCCAGAAACTACAGTGCTCCGCAATAAAGGCACAGTGTACACAGTCCTGACGATAACCTTATATAATGAGGTGACTCTGGGAGTCCCAAAATCTTACCTATCTAGTACTAAGAACAATTTAATAATGCCAGGGAAGACAACATCTACTATAATAATAAAATCACCAGCCCATACGCTTGTCGTAAATAGCCCATGAGGCTTTGTTATATTATGCGGGATGCCATTATCAAAATGAATATGTTTTTATCGTTGTCAACTTGCTCTAACGGCAATAATCATTCTATATTAAAGTGCATATCTGTGCCAATGTATTGCGAAGGGCGAGATTCGACAATGCATTAAGGTACTGCTGACACTAACTTAGTATTCATTTTTGAAAGCAAATTGCAAGTCGCATTTTTCATCGACATGTAATTATTTTTATTATTGTTACTCAAATGATATTTAGTTTTTACTTCTTCTGGGTTGCAATACTCTTCAGAAAACGGAGGAATAAAGACATTCATTCTTTCATTCTTCCTTGTATTTTTTTGCGATTGTGTTGTTCGTTCGTTTATTCTGTACTGTGTCCTATAGTAACCCATCGCAGGGGGCACCCATCCAACACGATTATTGTCAATGAAAGTCCAGGACGTGCCCCTTACCATTTACCAGCCGGCCATGTGCAGCAGTCTGCGGCGCTTACAGTATTGCATTTTTACTTGACATCGACTTCTCTCTAGTTTGTAAGGTATTTCATATGGTGCTGAATATACAACCTGGTTATGTGAGTAAACGTTGCACCCCATTCGTCTTCGACGCTATCCAGGCATTCTTGTCAGGGGTTCATTATTACATTGTGTGCTGCTCATGTCCCGACAAAAAGAAACTTACGAAACCGATCCGGAATAAAAAAAAAAGGCGGTTTTAATTAATCTGTTGCCATCTGCTTTCCGACGAGGCTACAAACTCACCCCCCACTCCACCAACACGAAAAGTTGATTTGTGTAATGAACTTTTGCGTTCGGAAAAACTTCCAGATCAATTTCGCCAAAATTGGAAAAAATAATGTAATATTGTTCCTAGGATTCGTACAATCTTGAAACATATGTAACGCAGTCCACCAAGCAAAAGTACCGCAGGTGTAGACCAGGGTAGACAAATCCCCCTCTATGACGGAGATTGCGCAAAGAAACAGCACCCCTAGCGCCGAAGCCGTGAAATTCACACACACCCAAAACTGGCTAATCAAGTAAATTTGCGTCGAGAGTGCCAAAAGTTGCATTGTAATACTGTATAGTGGTAGGTCTGGCTCCAAAAGTAGTTGTTAATGTTTCACAAAGGTTTGTAGAAGGCAGGTATGGGATTTATGTGGACAGTCAGCCATTACTTTTGCAAATACAAGGCGTTGAAGCGGGTGTTGACGCTCCATGGCAGCCGTTGAGTCACACAACCTGTTCTTATTTAGCTCGTAGCGGCGCATCCCTGATGCAACCAAACCGTGGATAGACACTGCTCGTATTGGTATGGCCAGCCCATACAACCAAACCGTGGATAGACACTGCTCGTATTGGTATGGCCAGCCCATACAACCAAACCGTGGATAGACACTGCTCGTATTGGTATGGCCAGCCCATACAACCAAACCGTGGATAGACACTGCTCGTATTGGTATGGCCAGCCCATACAACCAAACCGTGGATAGACACTGCTCGTATTGGTATGGCCAGCCCATACAACCAAACCGTGGATAGACACTGCTCGTATTGGTATGGCCAGCCCATACTAAAACTTCTGTCTAACTGACGATCGATTACTGCATGTTTGTGCTTAGTAATAATTGTTGAGAATTGCATGCAGATATAATTGCAATTCCGTAGAAATAAATGCGTTCAGAAAGCCAATTGATTCATCGTATACAAAATGGTAGAGTATGGTTTATCACTTCGTATGCAGGAATGAATGAATGAATGAATGAATCTCCTTTATTCCACCACTTCCTGTTGGTACGCGACGAGCCAATGGCTAGTAAAAGCCGAACCGGGAAGAAAATATTTATGGCCGTTTAAGACCACACTAGGACGATTAAAATTAATGGCCGCTCATCGCCTCTTTGTATTGACTCAACACTGAAAGATGACTGTGGACTAGGCTCAAAGCGTGGCTTTTTGTAATAAGGCTCTTGGTCTGCGTGTCCCACATGAAAAGAAAAGCATTTAGGGGAATTTATAGTGTCCTTATGTTAGGGTAGCAATTTGTTTATTTATTCATTTATGAGAGCCCCAACCACATCGCCACGGAACAAATGGGTTTCTCACTTGGACAGAGATTAATTCTGATGTTTGTCTGAGTGGCCATAACATGATCAAACTCAGCACCCGGTGGCTGGATTGTATATGCTACAGCCTGCACTCCAACAACTAAAAACGTCGGACACTGGTGATAAAGGCGCAAAAACGGAACGACTAACATCAAATCGACCAGATAGATTAAGATACATGCAAAAGTCTATTCCATTAGTGAATATGGGAAGCCATTGAGCTAACAGACAGCGTGGCTCTATTCTCATCGTTAAGATCGACGACTGCGACACAAAAAGTAATTATGCTTCCTCGACGCCCATGTCACTCCTGTAATTATATATTGCTGATTAATTGGTCGTCATTATGTGGGAAATGATTATTTCCGTTGTTAGTGGCGTTGTTGCTGGCTACTTTCAAAATCATTAGAGAACAACACGATGGTGGGGCCAATTTGAAACGGGGAGGTACAACGGAGATTGCATTGGGAAGGATACAATATGAATGGTTAAATATGAGAAAAACAAGCAGTGAATGTATGTTGATTATGCACCACATTTCTTGCTTCTTGAAGCTGAGCAATTATCTAAAACAACAGATGCAACAGCTCAAATAATACTTAAATTCGAAATTCAGAAATTGAAACCTCCAACTGGATTTTTTAAATACTTGAAGTCGAAATTAAGAAATTGAAACCTCCAACTGGATTTTTTTAAATAGTTCATAGCAAGAGAAGTATATTGTTGCATTTTAAATGACGTGATGTGGCCCTTTTAACTATATGACCCGCGGCCTCTTGGATGTCTTCTACATGCTACCGTCTTAATCAGTGTCACCTACATTCACATTTACAACACTCCCAATCTCCCAATGACTTGCTGCCCGCTAGGAGGCCTTCTTTAGCTGTCCGACTAACCCAATGAAATTATTTGCTCTTTCCTTTTGGCTGACCCCGTTCAACGTTTCAATCCACACCGCTGCCCATTGAAAACATTAGTTTTTTACCCCCTTTGGCAATAAGTGTCCAGGTTAAAGTGATGTACGGCAAGTAGGTGTCGGGCCAGTTCTAGGGTACCTTAAGCACTCTGGCAGTGTGGGAAGAGAGGCTGGATTAGTCGGGAAGGCGGCAAACTAGGGTAAAGCAATGTGGAAGTGCTAATCGAACTGCTCGTATATTGTTTGAGTGTTACGCAAGTTACGCAAAGACTGCTCGCTGTGAATAATAGCATTGTGCGAGACGTGAAGTTGGAAACCACAAAAGACGAGAAAGACGAGACAGACCAGTAAAAGCAGAAACAGGAGAACTTTTAAGAAAGAGAATATTGACTCTTGAATTGAATTTGCGGAAGGCTTCGGTAAGATTGGTAGCCCACAGCACACATGGTACACTACATTAGGTCAAAATCAGGTAATGCATGATTTTGGCCATTTTGATATACGAGTTCCCGGGATGAGAATTATCGCAACTGAATATTTCAAAAGCCTATCAAGAGAACTATCACTCATCTATCAAAAGCCTATCAAGAGAACTATCACTCATCTATCAAAAGCTTATCAACAGAACTATCACTCATCTATCAAAAGCCTATCAAGAGAACTATCACTCATCTATCAAAAGCCTATCAAGAGAACTATCACTCATCTATCAAAAGCCTATCAAGAGAACTATCACTCATCTATCAAAAGCCTATCAACAGAACTATCACTCATCTATCAAAAGCCTATCAAGAGAACTATCACTCATCTATCAAAAGCCTATCAAGAGAATTATCACTCATCTATCAAAAGCCTATCAAGAGAACTATCACTCATCTATCAAAAGCCTATCAAGAGAACTATCACTCACCTATCAAAAGCCTATCAAGAGAACTATCACTCATCTATCAAAAGCCTATCAAGAGAACTATCACTCATCTATCAAAAGTCTATCAAGAGAACTATCACTCACCTATCAAAAGCCTATCAAGAGAACTATCACTCATCTATCAAAAGCCTATCAAGAGAACTATCACTCACCTATCAAAAGCCTATCAAGAGAACTATCACTCATCTATCAAAAGCCTATCAAGAGAACTATCACTCATCTATCAAAAGCCTATCAAGAGAACTATCACTCATCTATCAAAAGCCTATCAAGAGAACTATCACTCATCTATCAAAAGCCTATCAAGAGAACTATCACTCATCTATCAAAAGCCTATCAAGAGAACTATCACTCATCTATCAAAAGCCTATCAAGAGAACTATCACTCATCTATCAAAAGCCTATCAAGAGAACTATCACTCATCTATCAAAAGCCTATCAAGAGAACTATCACTCATCTATCAAAAGCCTATCAAGAGAACTATCACTCATCTATCAAAAGCCTATCAAGAGAACTATCACTCATCTATCAAAAGCCTATCAAGAGAACTATCACTCATCTATCAAAAGCCTATCAAGAGAACTATCACTCATCTATCAAAAGCCTATCAAGAGAACTATCACTCATCTATCAAAAGCCTATCAAGAGAACTATCACTCATCTATCAAAAGCCTATCAAGAGAACTATCACTCATCTATCAAAAGCCTATCAAGAGAACTATCACTCATCTATCAAAAGCCTATCAAGAGAACTATCACTCATCTATCAAAAGCCTATCAAGAGAACTATCACTCATCTATCAAAAGCCTATCAAGAGAACTATCACTCATCTATCAAAAGCCTATCAAGAGAACTATCACTCATCTATCAAAAGCCTATCAAGAGAACTATCACTCATCTATCAAAAGCCTATCAAGAGAACTATCACTCATCTATCAAAAGCCTATCAAGAGAACTATCACTCATCTATCAAAAGCCTATCAAGAGAACTATCACTCATCTATCAAAAGCCTATCAAGAGAACTATCACTCATCTATCAAAAGCCTATCAAGAGAACTATCACTCATCTATCAAAAGCCTATCAACAGAACTATCACAGAGCCTATCAAAAGCCTATCAAGAGAACTATCACTCATCTATCAAAAGCCTATCAAGAGAACTATCACTCATCTATCAAAAGCCTACCAAGAGAACTATCACTCATCTATCAAAAGCCTATCAAGAGAACTATCACAGAGCCTATCAAAAGCCTATCAAGAGAACTATCACTCATCTATCAAAAGCCTATCAAGAGAACTATCACTCATCTATCAAAAGCCTATCAACAGAACTATCACTCATCTATCAAAAGCCTATCAAGAGAACTATCACAGAGCCTATCAAAAGCCTATCAAGAGAACTATCACAGAGCCTATCAAAAGCCTATCAAGAGAACTATCACAGAGCCTATCAAAAGCCTATCAAGAGAACTATCACAGAGCCTATCAAATGCCTATCAAGAGAACTATCACAGAGCCTATCAAAAGCCTATCAAGAGAACTATCACAGAGCCTATCACTCATAAAAAAATCAGAGCGGCATTTCGTAATATTTAACGCCTTACCATTTTGACCTATGAGTTCCCGGGACGGGAATATCGCAACTAGATATCTCAAAAGCCTACTAAGAGACCTATCACTCATAAAATGAATCCCAGGTCTTCACCATAACCTTCTTCTATTGGCTTGATGCATGCGCTGTATTTAGTTGTGTACTCTGTTATACTGGTGTGCCCCGTTATCGAGGATTTGATGATGTATTGGCCTATTCAGATACTGGGCCCTTTTTGGCTCTCTCTTTCAAGCTTCGCAATATTTATTTCTCTTGTTTCTCCTTTCTCTGGTTTATCTCATCTGTCTCGTCTTTCGGGTCTACAATTTGACATTTCTCATGATTCAAGACAAGATGTGGGATCCTGATGTTCCAGAATTCACCCGCGTGTAGGTCTGTTTTTCATGCGGATCGTAAATATTGTCTTATATTATTCTTACGATGGTGCCTGATTTGGCGGCAATCGTAGCATAGAAACAGGTCCATCGCCATATCTTTGATCGTCAATTCACTTACTATGCGTGAGACATCAGCTGTACCATTCTCCTCATTAGCTGTGTGTTTGTGTGAAGGAAGGAGGAGGATGGGGAGGGGGGTCGGGGGGGGGGGGGGCGTTATACATCATCAAGATGTGTATTATGCAGCTGGGCGGCGGGCTCATAAGGTGCGGCTATGAGTTCGGCGTTATAGTTAGCTGAGTGCTATCTGGCGGCACTGTTCTCACCCCCCCCCACGTCCCTGCCTGTCGCTGTGTCCTATATATTGGACTTATTGCTAGCAACCGACTGTGGACAATCTCGAGAATATCGTCTCCAGCGACCCCCTTGAGACTGGCCCCTGGCTTTGTGGGGACCGGCCTGGCCGTCGGGCTTAAGTGGACGACACACGGGGATATGACGGGGCGGGTGGACGGGATGGGGGGAGGGGCGAAGGGGCGTCATTATGGTTAGGTGGCGGGGTGGTAGGTAGGACGGGTGAGGTACATTTATGCATAGAGGGACTGAGACAGGTGGCATAGAAAATGAGAAAGTTGCCTTGTTGTTTCTACTGAGCGGGCGTCTCATTCGAGTGGGATGCTGATGTAGGGGCCAATGGGCGAGATTGCGTCCTTGATGACCAGACGAGCGGAAGGAGTGACAGTGAGACAGAGCTAAGGGGCAATGCGAAGTAAGAAATGAGAAGTGAATCGGATGTTGTTGTCTTCATGGCCTTTAGTTTCTTAGGTCGACAGTGGGGAGGAAATGAAAGGCAGAAAATGGGTTACCCAAGCATTCCCGTGAGAAAATATCTATTCTAAAAAATTCTAACGGTTTCTATCGATTTTCCTATAAAACTTCTAAACGTTTTTCCATAGAATGTCCATAGAGTTTCCATAGTTTCCCTAGAATTTCCAGAATTTCCATAGTTTCCACAGAGTTTCGATAGCATTTCCATAGAGTTTCGATAGCATTTCCATAGAGTTTCGATAGAGTTTTCATAGAATTTCCAAAGAGTTTCCATAGAGTTTTTATATAATTTCCATAGCGTTTCCATAGAATTTCCATAAACTTTCCAAAGAAAGTGCACGCAGCGGCAGTGGGTGCGGAGTTCAAGGTCGCCCTGAATGCGGAGTTCAAGGTCGCCCTGGGTGAGTCCAACATCAGCCCCGTCTCGGCTGAACGGACACGGCCCGTTGGGTAGACCTTCACAACTCATGATGCTGATGCTATTGTCCAAGGGATATTTTCTTACTGGGTGTAATGATGTCTTACGAAGTTAATGCAATGATTCGCGTAATAGGAATCTACGAAGATAGAAATTACTTTCATGTATCCTCTCAAGTAAAGAGTACATCTGCAAACCTGCAAACGTAGTCTGCCTGATCATAACCGGTTACGAGAGGGAAAAAATGGCTATGTCGAAATATTATCTCTATGTACGTTCTATGGAAATTAAGTTTTCTATAGAAATATCTATTTACATTACCTGACAAGGTACAAGACTGGAAAGTACATTACATGCAAGAGTTTTAATGGAATGTTACTAAACATTTTTGGAAATGCTGTTTCAGCATAAAGCGCGGCCCTGGCAACCCTGTTGCGTTCTAACATACGCAATACATGATTTTACGAACACTACAAAATAAAACTACAAAATAAAACATTAGGTTAATGAATATGTATGATAAACCCACAGCAAACAGCGTTATTCCAATTGCAAGACTCTAGCTAGAACATGAGAATCCATTTTGGGAGGGTTGACACATTATCATGAAGGCACTCAGCTGAAACATCCATTAGTCAAATACAATGAAAAAAAGTATGACACAGCCTTTTGGGAACAGTGGACTTGACGAGCAATATAGAGCTTTATTTTGAACCTTGGCCCGGCCGGACAGTGTTTACAGGGATTAGTGGTTACATATGGCGATGGTGACGGGGCAGGGACATTACAATATCACATAGCTTTCATATCCTGTTCCATGCGCTGGCAAGGCACCGGCTGCCCGAGCAAGCTTTTCAACGCTCCTCCTGGCCATGGGGACAATTAGACTGGTCGGGTACTTTAGGTTTTAGGGCCATTGCTGTCGACAGCTGACCATAAAGGTGGAACATAACTTGATACCCAAGTTGCCGCACTCTCTTATTGCTTATTAAGCCGTTGGGTGCGTCCCTGGAAAGTGTGGCGCCGCTTGACCATGGCAGCTGACCATAAACCTCTTGTTGGCTGTGCTGTGCTGCCGGCTCATCGTTGGATAAGCCGCAATGTAGTTCCTGTCCCAGATATCCAGCAACGCCTTCCTTTTGTCAGTTCTACAAATATATCTGTCCACCCACAGTGTGGCTACCGCTTAGATACACAGTCGCATAGGCGTAGGAAGATTGTTGCTATTGGGGGGGCACAACCAATACGTACCAGGGGAGTGCACAGGAATTCGTGTACGTGGGGGGGGAGGGCAAAGGGGGGGGGGGGCACAAAAGGGGGGCACAAAAACCTTAAAAATGTGTGTAAAAGCATGAGACCTAGGCGACCGGGGTACACATAATTTGAAAGGGGAGGGGGGGGGGGGGTAAGGTACACATTATGGTCTGAAGGGGAAGGGGGGGGACACGTACCCCCTGTGCCCTCCACCCCTGGCCAGAGGGCACATAATTTGAAAAGGGAGGGGGGCACAGATATATCCTAGATCTCAAAAGGGGGTGGGGGGTGGGGCTCGTTCTCGCTGATAATGTGCCCCCCTCGACACGCCCATGCGTACGTGGTCGAACACTTTTCGTTCGGTCATAGTCTGCAAGTAGCTAAATCACCATAGGAATTCTTGAAAGGGGGAAGGGGCACAATAAATTGTTCCACAATAACATTAAAAAAAATGCGAAATGAAATTGATGAGTTTAGTAAAGTCCTAGGACGGCTCAACAAAGACAAATGTATAGGCGTACATTTAGACAGTAAAAACGATAGCATAAAATTATTGATGGGATTCAGTTCCCGTGAATGTCTAGGCATATATGTCGGCCATGACAAAGTAAAATGTGAACAACTTAATTGGACAAAAAATATAAATGATATTCAAAGACAAATATATTCTATGGTTTTATATGGGGACCACGAGATCGCATGAAGCGCAACGTATTGATACAGCCTCTCACTCAAGGTGGTGTCAACATGATAGACATGATCTCATCTTAATGCCATAAAATCCTCATGGGTTAAACGGATTACCAGTGAACCTGATAACTGGAACTTTCTATCTCGGATGTACCTAAATAGTTTAGGACCACGCTTCCTCTGTTTGGATTTCATTCATGTTAATGCTGGCAGTTTTCCTATTATTATGTCCTTGCCATTATTTTATCAAGAAATTATTATAGCTTATAATAAGCTGAAAGAACCAATGAAACCAAAACATAAGGATGAAGTTCTAAGCCAAGCTATCTGGGGAAATCACAACTTTTCCTATACTGATGTAAAGAATAAGGAATGCTGTTTATATATTAAGCACTTTATTGAATATGGAATAAGTGAAGTTTGTCGCTGGATCACTGGATCAGGCGTATATTCACGGATTGTCGCTAGGAAACGCAAACATGTATCATGATATACCACTTCTGTTGAAAGGGCTAAGACCATATATTGCAATAATAGGAGATCATGTACCTACGAACAGTAAGACAGTTTTCCCAAAACCAGATATGATAACTGATTTGGCAAAGCTTAAATGTAAAGGGGTTTATAATATACTATTACGTAGAAAGGCAGAAAAACCTATAGCGCAAGGGAAATTAAGTACATTCTTTTCGGATCAAGAAATCACGTTCTCTGATGTATATGAACGAAGTATAGTAAAGATTCAAGATTTTAAACTTGCAGATTTCAGATACAAAATACTAAACCTAATACTCCCATGTAATAAAACTTTGTATAAATGGGGGAAACTAACAGCGATTGTTGTCAAATATGCGGAACCGAGGAAGATATCTGGCACCTTCTATACCAATGTAAGCATGCAAAGAAAATGTGGTCTTGTACTGCCGATGCATTGAATATTGATAGTTGTTTACATAATATTGTATTAGGGGACAAGAATACAACTAATTTTATTATCTCACTTATGACCTATTTTATTTATAAGGAATGGCTGGTTTGCAACGCCCAACAGAAATCAAGAACTTGGAGCGAAACTGTCCCTCTCCTTAGAAGAGAACTGCACTATCGATCATTAATATATAAGAATATACTTAATACAAAATCGAGAGAGATATTCTATAGAATGCAAGAGCACTTAGAGACAATTTAGTAAATTAGTATTTGGACAACATTGTCAGATTATACTTAACTGTATACTTGCTGTGAACTAATGTTTTATATGTCAGATGTATGGCTGCTATGTACCCACAACTATTTGGATTCGAAATAAGGGATTTTACAAAAATAACAAAAATAAAAAATATATAAAAAAAGAGCGTGTAAAAGCCAGAGGTAGTTGACCGTGGTGCACAGAGTTTGTAAGGGGGAGGGGGGGGGGGGTAAGGTATATTTTGGGGTCTGAAAGATAAGGGGGTGGGGGCACGGGTCCCCTGTGCCCTTCCCCACCCATGGCCGGGTGGCACAGAATGGGAAAGGGTGAGGGGTACAGATATATCTTAGGGTCTGAAATGGGGAGCACGTGCCCCCTGTGACCCCCCCCCCCCTCCCCCCCCCCCGGACACGCATATGCTCATGAATATATAGCGCTATTTATAGAGATATACCCCGCCAAAATAACAGTGGTTTGCATATAGTCTACCGCTTTATTGCAGTTTTAGGTTCTGCAGATTCCACGCAATTAGGCCTAATGTTAGTGACAATTAAGAACAACCGTATTTGAATGAGATACGTCGGCTTTTACAGCATTGCTAGCAAGATATAGCCTGGTCATCAATGATCACGCCTGGTTAAATAAATGTTCTTTTCGCTTTTTATTCCGACATAAAATTTTAAAGAACCTGGTTGGCAGGTCATGGGATTCTTAGAGTAGCTGTCACCGCAGGCAAAGTGCGTGTATTTCATCCTCACATATTATGAGATAATAAAATCAATTACTGGACCGTTATTTATTCACATAATTGTATATGCCGACAGTCTCATCTGTAACAATAGAAATTATTATATTAATCTACTGCATGTACATGTATCATGTTCCACAAAAAGTACGTGCCTGCGACTCTCGTTTATTATCCCTTTGCAACTCCCTGTACATCACAAATGCTTACGCTAATTCGTTATCAAAGGAACGAAAAACATGTTGTCGCCTCTCAAAGCCTCGCGCCACAAGGGGATATACTATATTGTCTTTAGGGAAGTCGTGTCCGTTCTGTGCTTAAATATGCGCAACAGCAGACAATTTTTTAACCTCTGCTGTGTCATTGTACTCCTGAGATACGTTTTTAGTCGGAGTAAAAGTAGAAAATGTCTTCTCTGCTGCTGCTGCTGTGGGCACGGGGGTTATAACAACCAGGCACGACACTTTGTATGCATATTAGTATTATGACTATACATCGAGAATCAAACGCTGCAAATGTCTGATCAAATGTTCGTGTTATACCCAACTGAGAGCAAACTGCACTGTTAAAAGCGTCATGTTAATTGAGCTTAAACTTGTCTATTACGCAGAAGTTACAAAAACATTATTCGCATTATTCAAATAAAACTGTGTTTGAACTCGTTGGTAAGAAAGAGAAAGAACACATAAACTAGGAAGCTTGTGCCCAGCCCCCCCCCCCCCCCCCGTTGGAAACGCTCATACGGACCACGGCAAATTAACTTTCAGCTTATAGAAGTCTACGTCATCTCAATAAATTTTAAAATATCGATAACGACATCAGAAACACCGTTAGCGTGTGGCCATGTTTGTGTGGTCGCAGGATAAAGATCCCATGTTTTTTTTCGCAAAGAGTAGGGGGTTACCCCCAGAGACATGGCTCCACTCTCCCTTCCGTGTTCCATGGACGCGATATGATCAAAAGTGGTTAAATCGTCATGAATATACAACCAGCCACTCTCCACATCATTTGGCCCATCCTCACCAGATATATAGTTGAGTAAAGTAGCCCCACCCCCCACCAAACAAGATCTACACTATTTGATGCAAAGCTACAATAACTCAGCGGATATGAAACAAAAACAATAACTGATTTCATCGGCTGTATTACAATCCCAAAATTGAGCAGCGTGGGATTTAATGCTTTGTATTTTTTGCTCAAGACACCACGTTGCACGCGAGTTGCTCAGCAAGGGCAATACTGCATTAATTCGTGTTTTTCTATATGACCTGATATGACGCACCCATACAAAGATATTTTAACTTTATCGTGAGGCTTTACCAGGAAAACTAAGAACATTATTACGTGTTAGTTTGGAAAGCAACATGCGAACTATTGGGGGGAGGGGGGGCTGGGGGCACAAAAATACCCGTGCCCCCCCCAATAATGTGTTCGGGTGGGACACGTGCCCCGGATGCCCCCTTCCCTCCCCCCCCATCCCCCCCGGTTCCTCCACCTATGCAGTCGTGCAATATATATATATGGCACGATTCAAAGCAGAAGGACGTCATCTCGATAAAAATCTCGGAGTCGTCACCACCCGCGCCAAATGCAATGGGACTTTGAGCTAAACAGCACCATCAGATTCCAACCAAGCGGCGATGACGTGGCTATTATCCACGACCAATTAAGGGCATTTACATCCGTGCCCTCTAAAATGTAACACTTCTGATCATTTACATTGGTTACATTCAAAGTTCGTATTTTAGACTTGCAGTCATCCTGACCACGCGGATGGTCGTTTGTGTAAGGCTCGTGTGTGACAGGCGCTATAATGCATTGCGCTTTACTCGTCATCCGGAGTCAGGGCTCCGTTTTTATTCTCATATTTCGTATTTGTTACATACATTACATTATAGCACTTTCGGGCAATGTACTTTCCTTCTGTTCTTGTACCTTGTCATGTTAATTACGATCGATTATTTGGTTGAATGAAAGGAGATTTTATATTATTTGGTTAATTGAACGGGAATTGTATTGATAATTTGATTCGTCTTATTGTACAATCTGACTGAAATATCGGACGTCGCGAAAAAACAATTTCTCTTTTTGGTATTTTAGGTAGCGAACTAAAATTTATTAATATATAAACGATACAGCAAATCTGATTTACTTCCTTCACTTATTTACTTGCTTGATACTTATATTGGCTTTAAAATAACGTATGTTTTTTGTAAACCTGAGTATGACTTCTTTACCAGAATGTAAACTGCTAAGACTAGCTTTTAGGATTATCTTTATGCTTTTTATCTCAAGGGACATACAATTCAACGTACACAACGCGCATCAACCTCTACAAAAGACCATTTAAATACGGAACGTCTACCGCAGACGTTAAGCTAGTATTGGCAATTACATAGTTTGTCATCGGAAATCAATCAGTATTGAAGATTGTTGATACAGTACAGTATAAAATATTAACACTTTTATATAACGGTCCAGAAGCGTGTACATCCTTGAAAAAGCAACTGTTATACAACGATGGTCATCAGACGGACATCAGATCCGGTCATTATCCAAACTTTGTCATCATATACCACATAGTAATGGTGGGTCGAAATAAACAGACCAACGATTTAGACTGACATTCAGAACAGTAGTTATTCAGACAGCAAGTGTCCTGGATAAAACGGCTCGACACAGAAAAAGGAAATTTATTGCAAAATGATCAATAATTTAAAGCACAGAGGTATTTAATATGGAACATCGATGCTATGAAGATATTTAGACCTCTATATCTATTTAGATCTATATATATCGTTCTCAACGGTATCAGGGAGAGCACTAGCTGTATGCTATATTTATGATGTTAGTGGTATATTTATACATATGCCTCCATTTTTATTCCTGCATGAACGACAAAGAAGAGATAATGTGTGTAAAGATAGTGTTTACTTTAAAGTCGCACGCGCAGCTGACGAGATTTACGTCATAAAGGTAACTTAAGACTGACTGATCCTAAGATCTTCTCAGTCAGCGATGTCATAGATTACGCTTTGCCAAAACAACTTTATGTCATATCGCATCTATCTTCTGTGTTTCCACGCTTATATTATGTTATGTTATTATATTATGTTATAACGCCCCAAATAGTAGAAGGGAATACTTTTTCCACTCGTTTTCACAACTAAAAATTTAAATTTGGGGAGCGAGGAAAGTGACGTGAAAGGGGAATACAAACGCATGTGCTTTTACATTGACATTCTCTCTGCTTATTGGCTTGAACTCAAAGAAAAGCACTCAGCCATGAGAACAATACACGCCCTCGACAACAAATGCCTGCGCACTGCATCAAAGCTCACCTGTCAATGTTGTGACATCCTTGAGGAATTTCTAATAACGCTCAGATGCAATGCTCCCGAAAATAAACTCGCCGGATCTCACTTTTGCTACTTTGACGAACGCGTTTATAGTGATATCGTGAAGTAAAAATTGCAAACTGCCATGACAACAAATTCTGATTTGTTTTTCTTTCCTAATCAAAGTTAACTCTGAGCTAAATAAAATCGTAGCACGAACACTTTAAGTTCTTAATTTACATCAACACGGGTTCCATCATGAGCGAAGGCAGGGACTGAAGCAAGTGTACGCACCTACTGCAGATGAATTAAACAAATTACTCATGAACAACCGGATGGCATGGGTATACGCACATGGTAAGACTTAAACAGCGGTGTTTCGAAACGGCGACACATAACATACTGCACCCAGCGACATTTTTGGAACATCATTATAAATATAACAGGAGGGACGTCCCCTGCTGATAAAAGACAATAACCATAAAACGTACGTATTTGCGACCCAAAATGAACCATAAACATCCATTCCCCCAGATCTCTATAAAATACCAAAGTGCCAACAAGTGCATTAAATCTTTGTTGAGGAAGCAATAACCGGAGTCCCCTATACGTGGCGTAATATTATGTGGCGGATGTGAAAGGCGTAAATCGTGACGTCAAGATTACTCCGCCAGTTGTCACCCATATGTGCACAAAGGTGGCGTAAAACACTAATACAGTAACTTAGTGTGGCGGCATTTATTTGCGGACGGTATGGGTGGGGGGTAGGGGGTAGGGACCGCGGTATTGTGGGATGCCATGGCAGTCATGACACAAGGTTACCCCCGCCCCCCCACCACCGCAGCCACCCTATTGTCGGACAATATCCGTTGTGATCACGTGACCTCAGACTATGGTCCACGAAAGGCGAGTCTTCATTAGTTACGATCGGTCTCTGGGTCTCCTGGTTATGACCCAGCCGGACACACGGTATGAGAACCGGTGGTGGGTCAGGAAGCAATAGCCCTGGCAGCAAGCAGCTGGCGGTGGGAATGGAGGCCGTTCTGGAATGCATGCCTGCATGGCAATAGGGCGACACGCCAACGTCGCAGTGGCAGGTGGAACGGGGTCCGTCGGGGCTGTATGGCCAGGGGCCGGACCAGGTGGGCACAGCGTAGAGGGCTGGGTACGGTAGGGGCGACGGTGGAGGGGGCTGGGTGCTGTAGGGGTGACGGTGGCGGGTGCTGGGTGCGGTAGGTGTGAGGGTGGCGGAAGCTGGGTGCGGTAGGGGTGACGGTGGCGGAAGCTGGGTGCGGTAGGGGTGACGGTGGGCAAGGCTTGGCGGGGGTCTCCCTGGGGGACAAACGGGCGCTTTGCCTGGCTGCATATGAGACAGATAAGTAATGAAAGAGTCAGCGCCACTTTACTTTATTTATTTCCATAATAAACGCACGTTGGTTAATCCACAGTAACGTTAAATGTTAGAGAGAGGGTACCATTTCTTTCTTCGCAAAAGAGGACATTTTTTAAATTTGATAACATGCTCTAAATATAGCTAAATCAAAGCTATACATCCTCCTATGACCATCGGGTATCAAATCGCAATCGGAGACATTTCTTGTGCTCTGGGGCTTAATATAAATATTTTAAAACATAACAGAGTTGTTATTCTGATCTTCAACAAATCTCTTCGACAAATGAGATTCTTTAAGTATTACAGTTACATTTAAGATGCTAAATTTTGTAAGAATGTTTTTTTTTGTAGTAGTTATCGACAATTGACATTGACCTTACTTTTGAGTGATGGTTATATGTTTTATTTGGCTTTCACGGTTAGCATGGTTATCTGCATATAATAATATTAAACTAAGTTAGATTACAAATGATGAAGATTATATTGTTCAATCATATTCAATTATATTGTTCAATTTGAAGTCACTTATAAGCCATGATGGCTGGGTGAGATTTATATTTCTGTTATTTGTGGTTCGTGTATGTTGTGTTATTGAACTGACAAGTGACTAAAATAAACGAAATATCTATTTATATTCATAAAGGGAGGCTAAGGCTTTGATGTTGCCCTACCCCAGGCCCCCACCCAACCTTTTATGTTCCGGCTTCGACGTGTCCTAAGGGGGCATTAGAGTTTCCTGTGAAATATAAAATCGCTTTACAGTCGATCCAAGTGACTCTGACAGGTTGGAGAGAGAGAGAGAGGAGGAGGAGGGGGGGGGGGGGGCGGGGGTAAGATCATAACCATACATTGATTCTCTCTCCCTTGAGTACCCCCCCCCCACCCTCGACCCCCGACCCCCCCCCCCCACCCCTCCCCCTCCTGGCTGCCTAAGGACATCTTACAGAGTGCTTCGATACCCTCAAGGCGATATTCGAGGAAAATGGTCATGGGTAGATGCGACCAATGATGCCTCCCAGTATGGACGAATAAGTACCTATTGCCTAATTACTTGTTGGTAATGATATGAGGAGAGCAATAAGTAGGTTGTTGGCTAGTCACGTGGGTGCTATTTAAGCAGGTGCTGGCTGGTAACATGGCTGGGATTCCTTTATGGACCCGTGTACTTGGCAAGGAAACCCCCGTGGATGGAGGCCTATATTATCATGGTGACAGGGACTCATAGGGCATACACAGGAGGTGTATATCAGGGTAATATATATGTGTACTTAATTCTTCATAAAGACGAACATTTCGTAGTTACGATCGTTACATAAATAAATATAAATAGAAAATCGTTACATACGAGAATAATTACTCATAGACTCATGAACTTATAGACGCGGCGAAAAGAAAAGAACATTAACCGCTGAAATACGATTGGCTTTGCTACACAATATTTCGAATATGCCGTTCAGAAACTTTTCTCGCTCACATTTATTTGAGTGTGATTTCATATGATTTCACACGATAAAAGTGGCAAACGCGGCAATAGTTCTGCGATTTGTAACATTTCAAAATAAGCTTTGACCACATGTATCTATTCTCGTCTCTTCAGATAAAAAGAACTGTTAACTTCCCCCTTTAGTTTATAACATTAAGGTGACACTGGATTAATTCCAGTACTAATATTAGTACACACTTTCACTGTAAACCATGAATGTGAATGTGTGAGCGATGTTAGTAATGCGAATCAGATCCACGAATACCTGCAACACCGAAGATATTCATATAATTGACCCCCCTCCCATCCACCTCTCCTCCCAGACCATCTCCAGCAATCGATATTTGAAATCGTGGCTTAAGCATCTTATTATTAGGCCATTTGAACGTAAAAAAACTATTACAAATTTCTTTTCCTGAGCAATCTTTTCGGTCCAGGTAACGACATGGGATGTTCCATCCTCTTATCTCAAAGACTCCACGGATCAGTTGACCCAAATCGCATTTTGTGTAAGGTAAATGTCAATATAACAGAGACAACCATTTGTTTCTTTGAGAACATTTTCAATGCTATTTGATGTTGCTTTTTATGCAACATCCTGTGTTATGTGCAGACCATTTGACTATAACTTCGCAGTTCCTCTATACTTGAATAAAACAACGCGGTAACTATAAACAGGTTTGACGTCTAACTTGTGTAATATGGATAGATACTACCTAAAAATGAGAGCGTATATTTATTAATCCAGATATTCCGAGGGGATACATTAATATTCAAAATTAATCCCACTTCGGCTTGCCATACATAATATCTTTGGCGGAATGACGTATACCATGCACGTGCATGTGGCATATCATTCGGTTGCCTAGGAACTCCCATGGGGACGTCATGTTTATAAAATGTTGACGTCTTAACTACGCACTGTGACAGCAGCCGATGGGCGGTCACCCAGAGCGCTCTGTTTGGCAACAGACATTTAGCGCGTCGCTTATAAATTAACTTTAATTTAATTTAAGTATATATCCAGTGTTAACATTTAAAAAATTATTCGTTAATTTTGTGGGGCAGCTGATTTAGTTATTAAAGACATGACATAACAGGCTTCGACCTCTCTTTGCTTGAATATATTTATGTTCCGCTGATATTTACTCCGAATCCGAAAACGTCTCATGGGGACTGTTACGCGAAATAAAAGTCCTAAGCCTATGCTTGAAATGGACTTTGAATACGCATGCATGTTACCTTAAGAGGTCGCTTGCGCTCGCTATTAGAATATAAAACTGCTCTATAGGCAATACACGAGGCACTACATGGGTCAAAAAGGCATCGCCTTCCCCCTCCAAAGGTGCATAGTCGATTATGCACTCTGTACGCTGTCATGTCGATGATGTGAGGGCGAAATGAACCGATGGCGCAGCAACGCCTCTGAGGAAGATGGGGGTGGCGGGGAACAGGGGGCGGGGAGAGGGGGCTGGAGCGGGGCGGGATGGAGTGAATGGAAGAAATGGTGGGGTGGGAGGGAAGCGGGCGGGCGGGGGGGGGTGGGGGGGGGGGCGCAGGAGAAACCCTCGCTGCGGTCGCCGGCAAGAATAATTTTCTTCTCCATCACGTGATACTTTCGATCATCTCGCTAAATCAGTCGCAAGCATCTGGCCAGAATTGATTCGGCCCTCTATTTATTCAGGAGAGGACGTTCGGACTGCGGGGAGGCCACTTAACATACGTGAGGCGGTGTGAACTGGATGGACAAGGGGGCCAAGGTCATGGGACAGTGTGTTTTTATAACTGCAATGACGATGCCTTCCTCCGCATGTCGTAAAGACCCAAGACGTGATCTCTACAAATACGATTTACGATATTATATTATAGCCGATAAGACAAGGCTTACAGAGGCTGATCCAGGATACATGGGATCCAGTAGAGATTCCAGGGCGCCCGGAACGCATCCCCCGGCCTCTTTTAGATTCACACCTATGTTTTCCTCCGCCACTCCCCCCCCCCCCCAACCACCCCCGCCATATGCGCATAAAACAATAAAACCGTTCATGGATGGTTTGGTTTGCAAATCACATTAAAGGCGAGAAAGGACGTTTTCACTCTCAGACAGCTATATGACGTATATGCATAAGGAAAACAACGACACGTCTTAGATAGATTGAGCAAAAACACCTGATACCTCACCAATCCCTATTTCAGCTCCACGTGCCCCACATATCTCCATTTTAGCCCAAAATGCCCCACCGATTCATCTTTCAGCCCCAAGTGCCCCACCGATTATTCTTTCAGCCCCATGTGCCCCACCGATTCACCTTTCAGCCCCATGTGCCCCACCGATTCACCTTTTAGCCTCAGGTGCCCACATATCCCTCTTTCAGCCCCAAGTTATACCCGAGGTATGGCCTCTCGTTGGTGTGGTTCGCGCATGCGCCGTAATCATCGAAAGTAATCCGCGGTCTACCTGAGCAACGATTTATTCATTATTCAAGGTCAATGAGGTCAGCAAGAGGGGTCGCTTATTTTGTATAAAGCATCCTGCGCTTCGTCGAAGGAGGGACATCTTCATTGCTTAGTGGAAGGACCCGATTGGCTACATGACAATCACAGATAACTTCCACTGATTGGCCCACTCATTCCCGGCCTGTTCAGCCTCATCTAATCTGGACGCCCGCCGTCGTCAATGGGGGGTACCGCATGCCCCTATTATCGCTCACATCGACACGAACCTATTACACACACACCAAAGAAAAGCCAACGAGACGGCTCGGCGTCATATAAAGCCCTGTACGGGGGCTTATTCGTGTTAATTACCTCATTAGCCAGCGGGATGTCTCGCCCCCGTGGTTTCCGCCTTCGATGGACATAATGGAGGGCGTTCGGGGCGGAATTCCAAGGCAGGGACAAAGGCCACGGGAAGGGCACGACGGCATGGATGGTGAGTTATGCAGCTAGCCACCCGGCAATGACGGGCACGTCTGTGCAGCACAGCGCCAACCACGTGGTCACGCGTCACGCCATATCTCGCGAGAACTGCATGAGATTTCTCTACTCTATGCTCCCCACCACCACCACCCCACCGTTTCCCCGTCGTCACCCACCCAGCCTCTGATTGGCTATGCGACAAAGTAGGCCAACCACACCCGGAAGCGAAACACAATTCATCTCAGACCTTGGCCTTGCGTCACTCGGATTGGCCGGGCACCCATGGCCCTTGGCTACCGACATCGCCTCGCGTTCTCAATGGAAAGCCGCCAACCTTCCGCAGTGTAGCGAGCGCCATTTCGTGTGTCACCGCGCCACTCGCTAATTAATTAAGGAGTTTCGCTTGAATCACGACAGCCGACCGACGTGGAGTGTGATTGCACAGAGTTATGGGTCTGAAGGGAAGGGGTGGTGGCTATAGGTGGGAACGAGAGAGGATGGGGGGGGGGGCCGGGAGAGATATATATGGAGAATTTGCGGATGATGATTGGTGGCAAGAAGAGTTTATTTAAATAGCGGATTGGATCACGCAAACACATGGCCGTCCATAGCCACACAGACAGACATGGATCTAGATCTGATTCCCGACGGATCGCTATGTGACATTTGATCTAAATAGAGACAAAAACTTCATTAAATACTGTCGACATCTCTGAGACTAGAGGGAGTCGCACCAAAAAGGGGTCTGAACCTAATTTAGGCACAATTTACACAAATACCTCCACACTCAATAGGCTATGTGGTTTCTTGGAGAACCCTGAAGTGATCCCTCTCATATGGTTTTTCTTTAGGTTCGCTTGCAATATACAACTGTCAGTTGTATACTGTCAGTCAGTCAGTCAGTCAGTGAGAATACGTTCATTTTATTGATGATTGCTTTCTACTGTACCTCTCCTTTTCTATCTGTTCTTTCTCACCCTCGACATTCCATCTGTCTCCCTTGTCCTGGCATGACATTTTGGACTGCTGGGGTGTTTTGTCCTCACGTATTATGAGTTACATGCTATCATGAAACGTTAGCATAATGATCTTAGTCAACCGGAAATCGACAACACCATGCTGGTAACTCATCACTATTCTGAGGATCATCTCAAAATAAATATGGTTATATCCCACCGGATGCAAATGCTTCGGCCTGCTAGGGTCTACGTCCTTATGTAAACCCACGTGGGCGTTTTGTTTTCACCATACAGGAAGACGTTTTTCCTTGCGGTAAAATCTCTCTGTATAGATGGCATTGAAAACAATGTAAGAACGGTAATATGGACGACACGTAACCGTGTTATATCGTGAGAGTTGCTTGCAGATTGCTGATAAAGACTTTTGCAGGGGGAGGGCGGCGAAGGGTGGGGTGGGGGGGTAAATTAGGGTCGCTGTCTGCACGAGGTCCCTCAACAATGCTCCCTGGGGTGGTAACAGGGAGGACCCTCACCAATGCCCCCTAGGGTGGTAACAGGGAGGACCGTCACCAGTGCCCCCTGGCGTGGTAACAGGGAGGACGTGGGTTCGATTTCCCTGGGGTCCCCCCTGATGACACACGGCGGGGAGTGAATAGGGGTCCGGATGGGGTGGGGGTAGGGTTGGGGAGTGGGGGGTAGGAGGCCGGGGTTGAGGGAGGGGTTGTGGGGTCGGAGTGCTTAGGTATTCACCCCGAATCCGTAGTCACTTTAGGGTCGGGCGTTGTGTCGCCATTAATAATGGATGACCACATAGATTACAAACCTCTGCTGGAAGTGCCCCTAGCGGGGGAGGGAGGGGGTAGGGGTGTGGAGCGGGAGGTGGGGTGGGGGGTGGGGTGTAGGAGGGGGAGTCGCAATCGGTGATATGATTTCTCGGAGTCTTTAACGGGTTGTGTTAATGCGCATACCCGGCTGTCCTCCCGTAAGACATCGCCCCCCGACAACCACCCCCCAACCACCCCCCCCCCTCCACTCCCACTGGGGGTTCCCCGACGTCCCTCACTAGATAGGGTCAGCACGCTCGCCGTCAAATGCTACTCGGGGGAGCAGTTTTCCTATCTGGGCGTCTATATTCTGATTTCGGGCCGGGGAAGGGGCCCGATGCAGCATATTTCAGATAATTGAATTGTGGATCATACCCGTCACATAGCGTGTCCCGCCTAGCCGGATTAGAACTGTCTCGCGGTACCAAGTTCATTTCAGTCCCCAAGCGCGGGTGTGGGTGTGGGTGTGGGTGTGGGTGTGGGTGTGAGTGTGGGTGTGGGTGTGGGTGTAGGTGTGAGTGTAGGTGTGGGTGTGGGTGTGGGTGTGGGTGTGGGTGAGGGTGCGGGTGTGGGTGTAGGTGTGGGTGTGGGTGTGTGTGTGAGTGTGGGTGTAGGTGTAGGTGTAGGTGTGGGTGTGGGTGTAGGTGTAGGTGTGGGTGTAGGTGTGAGTGTAGGTGTGGGTATAGGTGTGGGTGTGGGTGTAGGTGTAGGTGTTGGTGTGGGTGTGAGTGTGAGTGTGGGTGTGAGTGTGGGTGTGGGTGTGGGTGTGGGTGTGGGTGTAGGTGAGGGTGCGGGTGTGGGTGTAGGTGTGGGTGTGGGTGTAGGTGTGGGTGCAGGTGTGGGTGTGGGTGTAAGTGTGGGTGTGGGTGTGGGTGTAGGTGAGGGTGCGTGTGTGGGTGTAGGTGTAGGTGTGAGTGTAGGTGTGGGTATCGGTGTGGGTGTAGGTGTGGGTGTGAGTGTGGGTGTGGGTGTGGGTGTGAGTGTGGGTGTGGGTGTGGGTGTGAGTGTGGGTGTAGGTGAGGGTGCGGGTGTGGGTGTAGGTGTGGGTGTGGGTGTGGGTGTAGGTGTGGGTGTGGGTGTTGGTGTGGGTGTGGGTGTGGGTGTGGGTGTGGGTGTTGGTGTAGCTGAGGGTGCGGTTGTGGGTGTGGGTGTGGGTGTGGGTGTGGGTGTGGGTGCGGGTGTAGGTGTGGGTGTGGGTGTGGGTGTAGGTGTGGGTGCGGGTGCGGGTGTGGGTGTGGGTGTGGGTGTGGGTGTAGGTGTGGGTGTGGGTGCGGGTGTACGTGTAGGTGTGGATGTGGGTGTGGGTGTGGGTGTGGGTGTGGGTGTGGGTGTGGGTGTGAGTGTGGGTATGGGTGTGGGTGTGAGTGTGGGTGTGGGTGTGGGTGTAGGTGTGGGTGCGGGTGTGGGTGTAGGTGTGAGTGTAGGTGTGGGTGTGAGTGTGGGTGTGGGTGTGGGTGTGAGTGTGGGTGTGGGTGTGGGTGTAGGTGTGGGTGCGGGTGTGGGTGTAGGTGGGGAAGTGGATGTGAAAGTGGAAGTGGGTGTGGGTGTGGGTGTGGGTGTGGGTGTGGGTGTGGGTGTGGGTGTGGGTGTGGACGTGGACGGGGACGTGGAAGCGCCAAGCAACGAAAATGTGGCTCGGAAAAGGTACAGTTGTTGCGCTGAAACTCTGTGCCGCTGCTACGCGATACATAAAGGAAGACGATGCAAAAATATAGCAGCCAAATTATGGGCAAAAGTAAAAGTGAGACAGCCAGCCAGTCAGACGGAGAGGGCGTGTGTGTGGTGGAGGCAGACAAAGACAGGGGGACATACTGTGATGTAACATCGGATAATGTGGTTTGCTGGCAGGAGACTTACAGTGTCATGTGACACCCATGGAGAGAGAGACAGAGAGAGAGAGAGAGGGGGGTGGGAGACATACTATAAATTACCAAAAACGTGAACGCACAAAGACACAACATGACAGTAGACGATTTGGCTGGTTCGTGAACAGAATAAGTCCGCTTCGCTGTCTAATTGCGGTCCCGTATGACATTGTCCCCCCGGCATCGCCGCCTGCTATTCTTCCCTCGCTATCTCAGCGGACCCCATCCCCCTCAACCCGTGCACCCATAGTGATGATACACCACCCACCCCCTCCCTGTTGCCACAGGTGATTGTCATATTGCCGGTAAGCTGGTCCAGGGACGCTATAAACGGCGTGTCAAACATCGTGAAGTACTTTTACGTTATTTAAATTAATTTAAAGTTAGTTCAAATCTCCAACCTCCGAATCTCCCGACGAGATGCATTATATTCACTAATAAGTCGTTTATATAATGATAGTGAAATAATATTTGCGCATGAAACAATACTCAGTGGGCTTGTGCATACTGAGTGTGCATGCCAAGCCAAAAATAATATTGCAAATAATAGTTTTAAAACTTATAGGGTTTGCCAAGCGGTTGAGGGCTGCTATATTGTGGTGAAACTGCTAGTTGTCACGAAATGCTGCGATCGTTTTCTGAATCGCGCAGACAACTGTATTGCAGCTTTACGTGAGAATGTCTGAAGTGTGTTCACCAGTATGTCGCATAAATCTTTATTTCATGTTTTAATATAAGTGTTAAGGCTAATTAGGATTTTCAAAGAGGGTCCGTGTGAGCGGTCTGACTAGGACCACACGAAACAGAAAAAGGACTGCAACTAAATTGGGCTCAAAAAAGTGTACCTCCATGCTCATAGTTTCATAGTACATGTATCTTGAAGAAGTTTCTTGAACAAATGCGATGACAAATTGTTGTTCCCCTAGGTACACAGATCAGTCTACCTATATACTGGAAGAGAATTGTAAATTTTACATGTGACACAATTTAGAGAAAAGGGAAGTTACATATATTATCTGTATACAAGGATATATCGCCTGAGATTCCACATAGTGTTTCGAATCGAAGCTTTGATCATTAGTTTACTCCGCCGCCGAAAACATCTATAATTCCGTTCCAATAGTCCGGTCTCCACATTTTCCACGGGGGTCCATTTTCCCCTGCATGTCTTTCTTGCGCTCCAACGCCATACAGAAATACCCTCTACCCCTGTCTAAGCACAAAACTGTGCATTCCAAACACGCGGCACAAGTTAATTAGTGCCATGTCCATAATGGAAGAGACGTGTTCAAGGTCGTTGGTAATACGCTGAGGTGCAATCAAGCCGCTGTCATTCAACGGGGACGCCGCATTTGCTTTCAGCATTAGCATTAGCGATGGCGTCTGTATGACTGTCGAGTAACCTTGGGCCGCCAAGAGTTTCATCATCTCAATAATATCGATCACCTATGGGTAATGCGAGAATGTATCATATGGGACCAAAAGTTGTGCCTTCGTTTCTTACACTAATTGGACTTTCGGAGGGGTGGGGTGGTGCTGGGGTTTGTTGAGGGTGGGGGGGTGGGGGGGGGGCTTCCACTCGATATGCAGCGACTGCGGCAGGCAGCAGCGCCAACGATTAGTAGCGTTCTGAAATGATGACCTTGACGAAGGACATCGGGACGCGGGGACAGAGGGTGTCTTTCTAATGGGCAATGCTTGTTCGGCGTTTTGTCAGGCATCGCGTGGTGAATCAAGCCTTGTCACCACATTGGGGGCGACACTTCAGATAATGGGATTAGACAAAGAACATTTAAGTCTTGATAACATGCAGGGAATTGCGTGAGAAATCGCGCTTCAACAACCCATGTTTGATTTCTGCGTGTGTTGTAGGGGGGGGGGGTGGAGGGGAAGGTGGAAAGGGGGAGGACGGGTGCACCCAGGAGCTTGTAACATGTCAAAGGAAAACCATTTTGGATTGATTGGGCATCTTGTGCTCTGATGGTGGGGGGGGGGGGGGGGGGGGGTAATTCCGACGCCTTAGGTGGCGTATATTTTGCTAAGGGCATCCTCTCTATTCTCTGTCAAAATGGAGGAGTCCGGACCCCCATGACACGTTGGGGTCGTTTGTTTATTAGCTCACTCAATAGGCCTACTCTTTGAATCTCAATTACTGATTTTCTTGGCCAGTACGTAATGTTTAATATGGTATTAAACATGGCACAACTTACTTCAAGAGTTCGGGAGACGCTCACCAGCACAATGGACAGTTCACACAGCGTCGGGTGTGGTAGCATACACTGCGACCCCTAACACGACAGCAAGAGTCCGTCGCGGCCTCAGCCACACGCCCTGTCTCCCCTACCGGGTATTCACCGTGCATGTATACAGACACAGTCATGCACAGCTCATAGCAACGTGCGTAGCATGTGACTTTGTGCCGTTTTTTATTCTATGTATCGGCGACTCCAGGTATCGAATGGCGTCAACAAATTTGAAAGGTGCCCATGGAATTGTCCTCGCCAAGCTTTCACGACGATAATAACTATGTTTTCGCGGGGTACATAAAATATTGCTGACCTGTCTAGCGTCCCTTGTTATCAGTGAAGCGACGATCTGTCTATGTGCCTTCGTATGCAAACAACAAGCGTCTGCGCGCCTCCCCACCTTCCCGACAGCCTCCATTGTTTATTAATGCTGAGGTCATCCACAGCGTCAATACGAACGCAGCTTTTATATTCATGCCCAAGGCCATGACAAAGAATGCGTTTACATAGTTTGATGATTAATGAAGCGAGCCCGAAAATATCTATTACCTTTGTTGCCCGCGTGCCGTCCGGGCCGTAGTGAACACAATGTGGTTTTGGCGCCCAAAACACGGCCCTTGCCAATGATGATATATATATATATACGAGCGTATGGATGTCATATCATTGACTGCATCGTTATTCGAACAATGGTATCTGCGAAGAAGCATCCGTCGGTTAGCGTGTCATGGCGACGCGAGACAACATCATCAACGGGTCATTCATGTCGCTTGTTCTTTGACGGCAACGGTCGCTGACACTGAGATTGTTATGTCTGGCCGAGCACTCATTGGTCAAACCATAGAGTTGGGATTTCTCTGTAGGCATTGTACTCGTATATATGGATCTATATACAAACGTGTAGTATTATTCTTACCTGTTGAATCAAATATGTTTTAACTGGTAATATTAAGGGCTGGGGCAGGTTGGAAAAGGGGGGGGGGGAGAGGGGGGGATGAGGGTAGGGGGCGGACGGAGAGACGACAAAAGTAAGTTTTTTCAGTAAGGAGGGAATGAGAATAGACGAATGGATTTGTTTTCGGCCATTCTTCATGCAGTTCTGGTGCGGATCCAGGCATTTGAATAAGAACATATTTAGAGGATCCGCTTCAGTCTGGAGTTATAGGCTAAACTGAACCGTTACCTTACCTGCGCCACCTATCGACAGCAGCGGCTCCCGGAGAGTGGAGAAATCTTGAGATAATGGTGGGAGGGGGGGGGGGGCGGTGGAGGAGGTGACAGTGGGGCATGGGTTACATGGTTTACCCTGGGATTATTGCGATAAGAGGGGGGTCTCGGCGACAAGAAGGTGCTCCGTACAGACAACTCACAGCTTGACCCTGGATTGATCCAGACACCCGATACCTCCACAAACACATTTCAACCTTGAAATGTATCCCTTCCTGGTCAACATATACAGATCCAGGGGTGAATCCAGGAAGTTGAGGGGCCGGCGCGATAGCTCAGTGGGCTAGAGCGCTCACATTGAATGCTCTGGCCACTTGAGAGTGGCCCAACCAACCAACCAACCAGGAAGTTAAAGAGGAGGGGAGGGAGGGGGGCACCATTTGTTGACGACCGTGCGAGGCGGGAGCTTTGAGAAAATTTGCGGGGATGAGTCGCATCCTTTAAAAAGCAAAGTGGGGGTGTCCGGACCCCTAGGGGATGGCTAATCCGTGAGCACCTCTGTCAAAATCATGCGTAGCTCACGCGTTACTCATGCATACCTGTATCACAAGAGTTCCCGGGGGGGAGGGTGGGTTGGGGGGCATAACGTATAGTTATTGTATATACGTATGTATCGCCCAAATGACCCCTTTTTCGCCTTTTTTTTGTCGTAAAAAATGGGAGCAGAAACCAACAATTTCTCTCGATGCGCCATTCTGACTAAATATTACAGTGGATATCGAAAGTGTACAACTAACCTCCATATACATTGCCATGTATAGTGTCAGTGTCTATTTTGGATGCCTTTTTTAACCAAAAAGTTCTCTCTCAATGACCACAAAATCTCGCCCTGTTCTCGCGCACTCCATATGCCCTCTATAGCCTAGGCGGCACACCTCCACCACGGTAGGCCTACTAATGTAGTGCCCCCCCCCCCACCAACCCTCCGGGTCCCCGACATACATGTTCCGCCCGATGACCGCGGGATGACCGTAGTGGCTGCACTACGCGCGTCGGGGCCAACGCGCCTACCACCGTCATGTGGATGGGATAAATCAAGCCAGCATGCATACCATTTGGTCACACACGTCCTCACCATGGGCCCCACACGTGTGCTTGTTACTTAATCTATAAAACCTATATATCTATACATAACCTATAGATACAAGCAACATAGTATAGTTAATGCACTCACCTCTTGTGTGAAGAAGCAACTCAAACACGTCGTATCCGTGGCAATATTCTCCTGTCTTATGGGGTCACGGCCCTGGTACAATGAGATGCCTAAAGTGCGTAGCCGGCTTAGGTTGCCGTCCAATGCAGCCGAATGTCAGTCAGTCTGACAACTTGCTCTATCTAACATTTCACCATGTGTTACTTCCTGAACTTCGTGATTTACTGTCAGGGCACCCATCCATGCACGGTCTTCGGTGGACCGAGACCGGAGTCCCGGCCGAAAAGC
The DNA here is from genome assembly GCA_964019135.1 of Arenicola marina. Classification (NCBI taxonomy): domain Eukaryota; kingdom Metazoa; phylum Annelida; class Polychaeta; family Arenicolidae; genus Arenicola; species Arenicola marina. The sequence continues at coordinate 62,934,343 of OZ025248.1, forward strand.
TCACCCAGCACCGTACAGTCACTGCAAAAGGGTTATTGCATGGGTATACCCGTAGCATGTTATTAACATAATAAGCAGGAAGAAATGAAAAGCATTCCCGAATTTATAACCGGAAAGCCTCATGCAACTGTAGGCCTATACGGTCAGTTGGCTCGTGGGGTATAAAGGTTATTTTTCAATGTTTTTATTACCGTGGCGTGCGCCGCTTAAGGTAGTATGCCACGAGTCAAAACGTGTTCTGAAAAGGGAGGTACACTTTAACATGGCGGCCTATGGGATTTTTGGGTCTTTTCACCTATTTTTGATTATGAGAAAACCAAGAGTACTTTGTTATATGCTTACAAGAATAATACAATAATACAAGTTTTCAGGCTAGTTTTTTTTTTGGCAATGTGAGTTTGAACCGTCCCACCCAAACCCCTTTATGAAACCTCAACATTGTCACTTACGGGATTTGGGGGATTAAAAACAAAAACAACAAATTGGCCAGTGGTCCTGATATTTTTATTTTATATTATTTGCTATCATGTACTGACATTGGGTTAATATTGTGATATCGAAGACAAAATGCTCGCAGAAGTCGAGAAACGGTCAAATATAAATAGTACTCGCTAGGTGGCGCCACGGTATTCAAGCGAACTACCTTCAGGGCGGTATGAACATGTACACGTCTCCCTCCAACCCTTTAGCTGGAACAGGGACCCAGCTTGCTGATGGAGATTGAAAAAAAACACATCGTTATTGATGGGATAACATGAGACACAATTAAGTCAGCGAGGGATCCAATTACAGTCTGTAAAAAAACTTACTACCGGGTTCGGCGGGTGATGAGGGGTTTTGGAGAAAGGTAAAAATGGTGGGCAGATAACCTCTACGGGTCTACGTGGATCTGCCTGGGCGTGAGCTAACCGATCGTGCAGTGAATAAGTGGATGAGGAACGTTCCTTCTGACAAATCCGGAAGCGAATAAAAAATAACGCAATCGCACGAAATAAGCGAACCGCGGTCAATTGCCCGAGTTCCTTTTATGTACAGGGCTTAACGCTGCAAAACACTTACTTTTTACTCTGAATTAATTATTTCCACCGGTAATAAATTGTTTTCACCGGGAATAGATTATTTAAACCGGAAATTAATTATTTCCACCTGGAATTAATGATTTAAACCGGGAAAAAATGGTTAAAACCGGGAATTAATTATTTCCACCGGGAATAAATGATTAAAACCTGGAATTAAAATTATTTCCACCGGGAATAAATGATTAAAACCTGTAATTAATTATTTCCACCGGGAATAAATGATTAAAACCTGGAATTAATTATTTCCACCGGGAATATATGACTTAAACCCGGAATAAATCATTTCCACCGGGAATATATGACTTAAACCCGGAATAAATCATTTCCACCTGGAATTAATTATTTCCACCTGGAATTAATTATTTCCACCTGGAATTAATTATTTCCACCTGGAATTAATTATTTCCACCGGGAATAAATGATTTAAACCGGGAAAAATTATTAAAACCGGGAATTAATTATTTCCACCGGGAATAAATGATTAAAACCTGGAATTAATCATTTCCACCGGGAATAAATGATTAAAACCTGGAATTAATTATTTCCACCGGGAATAAATGATTTAAACCAGGAATAAATTATTTCCACCTGGAATTAATTATTTCCACCTGGAATTAATTATTTCCAGGTGGAAATAATTAATTCCCGGTGGAAATAATTAATTCCCGGTGGAAATAATTAATTCCAGGTGGAAATAATTAATTCCAGGTGGAAATAATTAATTCCAGGTTTTAATCATTTATTCCCGGTGGAAATAATTTATTCCCGGTGGAAATAATTTATTCCCGGTGGAAATGATTAATTCTCGGTGAAAATAATTAATTCCCGGTGGAAATAATTAATTCCCGGTGGAAATAATTAATTCCAGGTGGAAATAATTAATTCCAGGTGGAAATAATGAATTCCAGGTGTAAATAATGAATTCCAGGTGTAAATAATTAATTCCAGGTGGAAATAATTAATTCCAGGTGGAAATAATTTATTCCCGATTTAAATAATTTATTCCCGGTGGAAATAATTAGTTCCAGGTTTTAATCATTTATTCCCGGTGGAAATAATTAATTCCAGGTTTTAATAATTTATTCCCGGTGGAAATAATTAATTCCAGGTTTTAATCATTTATTCCCGGTGGAAATAGTTAATTCCTAGTGGAAATAATTAATTCCCGGTTTTAATCAGTTTTTCCCGGTTTAAATCATTAATTCCAGGTGGAAATAATTAATTCCCGGTTTAAATAATTAATTCCCGGTTTAAATAATTAATTCCCGGTGAAAACAATTTATTCCCGGTGGAAATAATTAATTCCCGGTTTAAATAATGAATTCCCGGTTTTAATCATTTATTCCCGGTGGAAATAATTCCTTTATGGTTTTAAAGCTCCGTAAAAAAATTGATCAAAATTAAAAAAATGCATGGCCCTAATAGGCTTCCGTATTATCAAGCTAAAAGCATAGACGGAGGAACCGGGTAATTGAATGGGATCGCGAGGGGCGAGAGTAGTTGCTACCATTCGTGATTTTCGAGCCGTCATTGATCGGCTTACACCCTCCTTCACCCTGGTACGTTAGGCAGCACTCACGACGCCTTCTTGTGCCCCATTCCGGATGCCAGACACATGCCTGTGCCCTGAACAGCTCCTCTAACAACTCGCAAGCCAACTTTTTTTTGCCAGGGCTTTCAAGGCAAACAGGATATGGATCTTTTTTTTGTGCGTGTGTCTCAAATGCTTCCGCCAAATGTGTTTTCCACTACATTAATTCTTGCCTATATCTCCCAAAGACGAGGAAATACCTGTCTTTGTACAGCATGAAGATCCCATTTCCTTTCTGCGAAAAGAGTATTTCGATTGCCCCACACACAGGGCTTGTATATATCTACCTACGTTACCATTGACGCGATATATGGACGGACTTGTGAAAGTACCCTTCTCAAACCAGGGCAGGTCCATCCGAGGAACCAACTGCTCCCGAGCACATGGAACCGCTTCTCTACCCCTTAACTTGTCATTGCCAAGAAGACAATGAAGTTCTCTAACTTTAATGAAGGTTGTTCAACCGATTGAATTGCAGTATATACTATGTACTCTTACCATAGACCGGAGTATTACCAGTTCAGTATTGATAATCTGATAATTCACTCGCTAAATAGTTTGCACTCACTATCACATATATAAATTCTATCTATCATATCCACGCAATATTAATAGCTGATTTTCCGCCACTCTTCGCAATGATCTGAGATCCTCCTTCCGTTACATCACCGCTGTCGCCACCATACAAGCTCTTAATTATGGGCCCGTTAAATATTTCGAGAGGATCGATTTGGGCTTTACTGTGGCTCTTCTTGTCTCCACCCTCTGTGGGCGCTTTTATTGGCACAATATTGCGCAGTTGTCTTTCTGAGCAGCCTTCATTCTCCTCTCATCTCTTGTCCCTGCTCTATAATATACCTCAATGTCAAATCCGCTCCGGGCCTTTCATCCGACGACATGGCCGTCGGAGCTGTTACGGCCGTCGGTGCTGTTACGGCCGTCGGTGCTGTTACGGCCGTCGGTGCTGTTACGGCCGTCGGAGCTGTTACGACCGTCGGTGCTGTTGCGGCCGTCGGTGCTGTTACGGCCGTCGGTGCTGTTACGGCCGTCGGTGCTGTTACGGCCGTCGGTGCTGTTACGGCCGTCGGTGCTGTTACGACCGTCGGTGCTGTTACGACCGTCGGTGCTGTTACGACCGTCGGTGCTGTTACGACCGTCGGAGCTGTTACGGCCGTCGGTGCTGTTACGACCGTCGGTGCTGTTACGACCGTCGGTGCTGTTACGGCCGTCGGTGCTGTTACGACCGTCGGTGCTGTTACGACCGTCGGTGCTGTTACGACCGTCGGTGCTGTTACGGCCGTCGGTGCTGTTACGACCGTCGGAGCTGTTACGGCCGTCGGTGCTGTTACGGCCGTCGGTGCTGTTACGACCGTCGGTGCTGTTACGACCGTCGGTGCTGTTACGGCCGTCGGTGCTGTTACGGCCGTCGGTGCTGTTACGGCCGTCGGTGCTGTTGCGGCCGTCGGTGCTGTTACGATCGTCGGTGCTGTTACGGCCGTCGGTGCTGTTACGGCCGTCGGTGCTGTTACGGCCGTCGGTGCTGTTACGGCCGTCGGTGCTGTTACGGCCGTCGGTGCTGTTACGACCGTCGGTGCTGTTACGACCGTCGGTGCTGTTACGGCCGTCGGTGCTGTTACGGCCGTCGGTGCTGTTACGGCCGTCGGTGCTGTTACGACCGTCGGTGCTGTTACGGCCGTCGGTGCTGTTACGGCCGTCGGTGCTGTTGCGGCCGTCGGTGCTGTTACGGCCGTCGGTGCTGTTACGGCCGTCGGTGCTGTTACGGCCGTCGGTGCTGTTACGACCGTCGGTGCTGTTACGACCGTCGGTGCTGTTACGGCCGTCGGTGCTGTTACGGCCGTCGGTGCTGTTACGGCCGTCGGTGCTGTTACGACCGTCGGTGCTGTTACGGCCGTCGGTGCTGTTACGGCCGTCGGTGCTGTTGCGGCCGTCGGTGCTGTTACGGCCGTCGGTGCTGTTGCGGCCGTCGGTGCTGTTACGGCCGTCGGTGCTGTTACGGCCGTCGGTGCTGTTACGGCCGTCGGTGCTGTTACGGCCGTCGGTGCTGTTACGGCCGTCGGTGCTGTTACGACCGTCGGTGCTGTTACGACCGTCGGTGCTGTTACGACCGTCGGTGCGGCTGCGGTGCTAACAACAAGGCACAACGTCGTCGTTCACATGTTGAAGGGTTTATGGGCCAGTTAATAGCAGATTGAGCGTCAGATCAACAGGCCCAGTTCGATGGTGGATCATCACTGTTATAGTAGCCTCCCATTTATTTTTCATATTTAAGACACTCTTCGCACGAGCGACTTATTAATCATATTTGTTTAATTACGATGAGAAATGTGTATAGATGTAAATGGCCTAATGAAAGCCCTAATCTCCAGGGGGTCCAGAACAATATTTTGTATTATTTCATGATAGCACAGTGCATCAGCGATAGTGAAAACATGTCATCCTTTATATCTAAGTAGCACCCATTTATGTGATATGATGGTTTCTTTTGATGTGTGAATTTCTTATGGCGAAATTCATATTTATGTTTCATTCCGTTAACGAATTTCTTGAGACCGGTTTATCCCATGTGTACACAAAGAAGTACACAACATTAACGCATGTTAATGGAACGCTCTAACGAATGAGATGAATTTCTTGATAAAGACGAAGATGAAGATGATATCCGTAGAAAGTGAATACTATAAGGTACCTAAGATCGCCGTAGTTGTAAGTCATACCATGGCGATACCATGTTAATTGCTAAATTGGTGAAGGGTAGGAGTTATGTACCTGTGTATATCACCCGTCCGTGTCTCGTCTATCTTTAATCCAAGCGGAATATTGGGAGCCACATATGAAGATTGTTTTGCACCACTTGTTAAATTACGCGGCATCAGAAGGGTGTCACAAGTGTCTCACAAGAGCCGACAAGAATTATCAAAATTTCATATGCTGCTGGTAAAATGCTCCTTCTCAGGCGCTTTTTGTCGGTCGTGATCGTCTGCCGCCATCTCCCGTAAGCAAATTAGTAGATATGTTAGGGATAAAGTGTGGGATTAATTTAGATTTTCTTGGATTGGTCGAGGAACTATTTTGTGAAAGATATGTTTGTCGGCTTTGTTTTTTTTGATTTTATTATGTTTCATTCAGGGCCATATATAAGAACAACTTTTGCGCATTTTGCGATTGTGTTATAGTCTGATGTACATTTTAACAAATTTGCTGTCCACGAATAAAAAGCTCAAATATGTGAAGCGATAAGTTGCTTCTGACAGGTTAAAACGCTGGATACTACGGTACACGACGACTTGGGTTGTTGATGCACTCTGTCCCATGGGGGCGCGCGTGTCTTTGTCAGCCAATCATGCTGTCACCACTCCACGTCATACAGATGCATTCACACAGCTGATGCAGGCACTACGGTACGCCATTCTCATGTAAATCTAGCAGAAGAAAATAAAATGCGAGATATAAGTCACCAATCTGTGGAATCTTTGAAATAGATGAGGTGATATTAGTCATAACTTATTCACAACATGGCGGCGGAATACAGACGTTGCGATAATGGTCTCAGCAATCCGCGCCGTCTGTCTTGTCGGGATCGGATTAAGCTATCTCACCGGCCTCATCATGACAAATGCCAATAGCTATGTCGACAGTCAATAGCGCTCGGACTTCATAAAAGAAAAAAACGTGGCGACGAATCAGGGATGATGCCCTGGGGATGAACACGTTTGTAGGCTCGTTAAAGGGAGCCGCCAACCTGGCCTCTAACGCTGCTGTACCGATTCATATAATGGTTTGTCATTAAAACAGACTATTTTATGTCTCCTATTAGCAAAGGAGAAGCTATAACCAGTTTCCGTTAGATTCATGTCTACCGCTGGATGCGGAGTCGCTTAACAACGCCTTGCAATGCAACCATTACATGCAGCCGCGTGTGTTTATGCAAATAAATGAGGAACCCAAAGTGTTTTTACAGCCCTGTATGGTTTACGTTGGCAGCAGGTGTGTGGTCACCGGTAGGACATCCAGCTTGTGACTGGGACTAAATGTCCATGTCCACTTGGTAGACATTATCCATGGGGCAAACGTGCCACACCCCATTAATGGCTATCTCACACCCCTTTCCTCTTCCCTCCTTCATTACGCACTCGCCTCTCACAAATAAACACTAATCATGGCAGTGTAGAATGCATGCGATAATGACATGATAGGGTATGTTATGCGATCGAGAGTGACTGTAAAATGGCAGAACTTGTAAATTGTCGTATACTCGTACGCTCCACGCTACCTAATAAGGCTCAGTTTTGAACGTCCATGTGCTAACACTTGTTGTGTTAAAGATATTAGATATATTTAACGACAATGGAATGGAGCAATATATCCGCTCAAAACATCATACAAAATTCAACTAAACTGACAATCGTTTTACCAATGGCATGAGACCATAACGTCAGCTAAATCGATCCAGTGATACGCGGTGCAGATGGCAATATTCGCCAACTGAATGTCATTTCGGCTTTTAGGCATGGGCGCATATGGTGTCCGTCATGGCGACTCATCGATGGATGTTACGTCTTTAGCCGTGGATCACTGCTATAACTATTTTTGTGAATGACAGGTATCCGCAGGACACATCTGGTACCAGGTATTGTCCCGTCATGTCGCAGTGGTTACTAATGACTTTGGTCTCGCCAGAGACTTACCAAGCACAGCACAATGGTTCCATGGTTCAATGGTTCCATGGTTCATGGTTCCATCATGGTTACGGTTATTAATGGTTACTGCGGAGACTGGCGCACTAAAGAACCCGAACAAAGTAAAGCGAAAATAAGTCTGTGCTGCCTGTACTGGTGGGTAGCGCCAGCTGCATCTTCCAAGTTGAACCTTCAAGCAGTCGCTGCCCTATTGAAGCAGCAGATGGGACTCAGATTTTGCTCACCATTCCTGCCTTTATTACGGACGAAAATCAAACGGAATGAAGCGTTGGCGTCTTGTTGCAATGCTATGAGCATTACGGCCCCCAAAAGACCAAGAAACCTTCCGGGATAGTGACATTGGATTGGATGAACCATGCCTCAGCTGACGAGATCGCTGCAAGTGTCAACCCACGTCACACACCAGGCGTGCATGATTTTCAAATGTTCGGTAGCAAATGTTTGCTTCCGGGGGAGAGGGAGGCGTGGGGAGGGGGGGGGGAGGGGAAGTAAAAAAATAATAACAATGGTGGGCTGCGGCTGGAATCTCTCGATGGGTGGGAGTGGAGAGTGATGTGGATTGGGGAGACGAATTGACTGTCAGATATTTACACGGGGGGGGGGGGGGGGTGGGGGGGCGTTGGTCTGAAGTCGATCGTACCCTGCAACGTCAAGCGGCTGGTGCATGGTCGAATTTCACCTGTGCAATTGTCTATGTTTGTGTGGACAAAAATCCCATGTCTTGCTATGCCCCATGTCTTGCTATACCCCATGTCTTGCTATGCCCCATGTCTTGCTTTGCCCCATGTCTACGCTCCGATACATGGCTCCTCTCTGCCTTGACCGTTCCCGTCGTCGCGATATGAAAAACAGAGTTTCTAGTGTCTTCTGCAAGTAAACAATGAATTAATGTTGATATACTCCGTCGAAACTCAATTAGTTTTCGCCTCAGACCTCAACGTGTCGGTCCAATAGCTTGTATTCGCTCTCGGGAATAAAACGTAAATAAAAAGTATTTACAGACCTTGGTACGCCGCTTATGTCCATTTCATTGCATAAGTGGAGACGGGAGTAATGCGGTAGGATAACGCGGTGTGTCACCTCCTCTGGGTCCCCCAAATACTGTCCTGCATAACCTCCCAGAGTCATTCCGAACCATAACATTCGCACAGGACGACCCCAAGGGTTTCACTGACTTCAAATGTGGACTTTATGACCAGCCAAGGGTACGTGCGTAGCGGTCGAGACATCAATTACACGACAATTACAAGGTTGTGAAGTGTGACAGAGCAGCCACGTTATGGTCGTAATCACAGGGCCAGACGCAGCCGCGACCTTTTAACAGCCAATCAGAGACTAACAACCACGTGACGTCACACTGATGCAGGACTCACTTCCACTTACGGTTAGCAGAGCTGGGGATAGTTCTTTTATCATTGCTTACCCCAGCGGACGTACTCGTAAAGGAGGTTTCATTTCAAATTAACCTTTAATCCAACGAATGAGCACACACGCAATGAAATGTGAGAGATAAGAAAAAATTGCATTCTGACGAGCCTAGGTCATTAATTCTGTAGCGCCACCATATAGAAGTAAGTCTAGATTTGGCGCATAATCGTGTCACAATTAAGAATTTCTTACAACGACCTCTAAACGGGTCTCGTTTCCTATAATGTTTCGAGATACGTAAAATGACTGAACCGGGTTTGGCAATTCGCGTGTGTCTCCCCTTAATCGCTAGGTGGCGCCATTTCCCTACACTCGTGGCCGGTTCAAATATCTACAAGAGAATGTTCGCTCACTTATTTATATATAAAACTGCAACGTTGTGAGCATTTTCTACAAATATTATGAACAAAAAACACACTGATGGGGAAAAAACCCTTCCCCAGTGTTTATTCAAGATCGATTTACAGCGGACGCCTTTTACTGAAGAGAGCATTGAGTGCTTCTTATACACTAGCGGATTGCCAGTTCTCTGGAAAAATCATTTCCGTCGTAGTGGCAGCTGCCGCCAGTCCGATAAGCAAACAGGAGACGGTGATCGAGAAGTGTAGGCGTATCCTGGAAACACCAAGGATGAAAATGAAAAAAAGAAAATGAACCGCTTGTATTTAATAACGTCGCTACATATCTCTGTGTGTATAAGGAAAATAGCGATAAATGCGAGAAGACGGTGTAGTCTAAAGCTAATATTCTTCGCTGCTTTCTATCTATGCCACGTCTCCCGTCAGACTGAACACCTCTCAGGTCGTGCGGTGCCGAACAATGGTTAAATAAAATAGGAAGAATGTAAAAGAGGAATTGGGAATCTCTATTGGTAGTAAATAAACATATATCAATAGATTATAAAGGATAAATGGCGTTTATTGGATTGTCCTAAGTCGTAAACAACATATTGTAACAACACAATGACGGTGGCCACCACAGAGAAGATATATGGCGAACCCTGTTGTAGTAGGATTTGACATGCACACTACATCAAAACGCTTACCTTGCGTACTAATATCCCAATTTTTTTAGAATTCGTTGGGTGAAACTCATCGTTTGCAGGATGTTGTGGCCTCACTCTTACATTATATGTTTCTCATGTCCCGACCGACCGCAACCTACGGTGCCGGCCAGAAAATACAAAAGGCTATTTTTTTCCCTTTCGTGAGAACCGAGTCTCCGATGAGGCAACCGACTCTGGTCACGTTGTAGGTTTCCCGTGGGTATGAGGCAACCGACTCTGGTCGCGTTGTGGGTTTCCTGTAGATATGAGGCAACCGACTCTGGTCGCGTTGTGGGTTTCCCGTGGATATGAGGCAACCGACTCTGGTCGCATTGTGGGTCTCCCGTGGATATGAGGCAACCGACCTTGGTCGCGTTGTAGGTTTCCCGTAGGTTAAAGGCAGTCAAGTCATAAATTAGCAAGCTTAAATTATGTCTACACAAAAATGTATGTCTACGGTGAAGCGTATTTCGGTCATTGATGGCTGGCCTTTTTTTGCCCACCGACCGATCCGACTTTTGATGACATAAGAAACACACAATTGTTAATAATAACGTTCTTAATGTTCTTCGTGTTAAGTTAAACGTCTTTACTCTTTGAGTAGAAAAATAACGGATTATACAGCAATTCTTTCTCAAATCGCTTGGCCAATACACGATTCTCAGACACGGAAGGTCAATACGTTCTAGTGACTTAGCGTTGTAAGTCTCTCACAGGACTTCACCAGCCGGTCAATAATGACCAGGGTAATTTTCTTAGTAAGACCCTCCAGAAAGTCAACTTTCATCATGAAACAAAAGCGATGTCAAAAGGGTGCGTTTGAAGAGGTGTGGTAACGGGAGAAGGCGCCATGATGGCCTCGTTACGCGGGTTAGGCTTGCTGGCTAGTGGATGTTAACGATGGTGTTGAAGCCGACTTTTTCTTTTACTGGGCTTGATTCGTTGAAAGTGACCCATTTTCTTTAAGAGTATTAGCTTAGTTAACTGTACATGAATCACGCAGACAGGCTTCTTTAGACTGCTGCCATGGTAGATATATAAAAGTGTCCCTCAGTAAAGTTGACGGTCGAAGTTTGGTAAGGTCTTGTAGATAAGATTTATTATCGCCCAAACTCTTAGTTCTAAGAAGTCCACAGCTGTCAATGCGTACTTATGTCTAATGGAGCTCGGTTAGGTACCACAGAGGTATCGGATGCCGACCATTCTCATGGATCTGATCGACTGCTAATAGCTACAATGAACACTTCTACTGATCAAGTATTAGCATTCCTGGTGTGACTAGACACCGGGTCCGATACAGAACATATCCATCAAATATATTCAAACATGACTGAACTGCCAATGTTTTTCCCATGAAAATTATATAATTAGCCAGTTGCAACAGTAAAGTAATTGCCCAAAAAACTCTTTATAAAACATCACAGTGACAACGACAACAGATTGGTTCAGTAGCGTTGGAGTTACTAAAAACTGGAAGTGATCGTTATCGAGAAAGGAACCCTTTTTGTCCCAGTGAAAGTAGCGCGCTGGGAGGCCACCTTTATCATAAAGACCCTTCGGCGAATCTCGAATTACAATTGCGACTTACAACTCAACTAATGCGGCCCCCGATGGAGTTTATAGAGGACAGAATCGGAGGAGATAACGGCATCGCCATATATGGAGGGTCTCGTGGAAGACGATGGCTCGGGGCAAGATCTCGTGACAACATAATATGATTCTGCTGCACAGAGAGACAATGGATCTTGAACCATGGCCGTGGGCATACAGGCAACACATTGTCCCCGGTGGATCAGGATTCGGGAGTCAGATTCTTGGCGGCAGGGGGGGATTGGACGCAGGGGACTGTTCATCTAACCTGAGACCTCACTGACGACTCAGCCGCTAGATCGTTAGAGCACCCCTGAAGGCTCCAGGGTTGAGTGATTAATGGGTTTACCAGACCACAGAAATCACAATGCTATTGGAGTTAGCGTACGCTTTGGAGTGCGGGAGTTCGGGGTTGGGGAGTGGGTGGCAGGGAGGGCGGTGGTGGTGGCGGGACCGGGTCAGAGGTACGCTTGGGACCTGTCGTCATGCTGCCCCCAAGCACCCTCGATTGTCGCCTGCAGCTATGTAATGCGAACTACAGAAGCTATGCCTCCTTAGAGCCTCTGCCAACTTCCATATGTCACGAGAGACGCCGTCAAGGTCATTCCTCGTGCCACGCCAGGGACCAATCTTTGACCGGAAGATGGCGCCAGGGGTGCCAACAACGTTTCTCAAGAAGCGAGAAAATCGAATTCTCACGCTACGACAGCCGCAAATGGACGACTTCCCTGATTCGGCCTGTCTGACCACTGGTCAGAATACAATAGCTCTAATGGCGTACATGACCTTGAGCTGTTTCTATCCCATAATTCCTTGGGTCATTGTAGAATTAGTTGTCCCGTTTGGAAAATTAGATTCTGTTGCCAAAATATATCAATCACAAGAAAGTTACTTCTCAAAGGAGCTGGAAAAGTTGTCCATGTGCTAACAGGTATGGAGTTCTAAACATATTAAATTTCGCTGATATCTTGCACTAACGTTACATGACCAGTGTACCATATGTTGCGTGAGCACCAAACAATAACTGGATCTGCCGGTTTATATAGTCAATGGACGTTCACTTGACCAAAGAACTGTCCTGAACTAGTAACTTTATTCCGATGGATGTTGTCCTTCCAATGCCAAATGTAGTTAAATTAATTAAATAAGGGGTGACATTATATTTTCAAGCTGCTCACACATCAATTTCTTTTACATTTGGACACATTGTCTGATGTTATTAGTATTCGCACTTTAAATCATGGTAAGGCAAGACGCGCCGACTGTATCTGACGGAGTGCACAATGAAGCTCACTCCCTTCTCACATAAAATGCACCAGTCTGGTCCCAAATACAACTTTCCCTATTCATGTACGAGCTGGAGTGCATTCGCTAAAATAAAGGACGAGACGGGATAGCGAGGAGTGGTTTATTTGGGGAATGCACGACAGCGAGTTTTTTTAACTTACTTATAAAATTGTTATAACAAGGCATTAAATTTGCTCATGTTTGGACACAGGAAATTAACTATGGTATCAATTGCACAGCCCGACTAATACGTGAGCGAGCATTATGGAAACAACGGTTCGTCATTGTGAAGCCCGAAGGGGGGAGGGTAGGGATGGGAAGGCGTGGAGGAAGTAGACAGTTTGGAAGTCTTGTTTTCTAAATCACCACACACGGGTCAAGTCATTACGTCTAACTTTCTTGAAAACATCGTCCCCTGAAAGGCGATATGACGGATTTAACACTTGTGCTTGAAAATAAAGCATCCATATATGTCGTGTATTATGTTATATTTATCCTGCACCATTAAATACATATGTGACACCTGCTGTGGCAATGACATGACATGGCAATGTCAGACGGTCCCCCATTGATAGACGGCATGAGAATATATGCAATCGATAACTGTCGAATTTCCTTATATTCTGAGCTTTCTAATCTTGGAGCTAAACATTGACTTATGCATTCCATTGTTTGTCTTGAAAGTGGCAAGTTCTGACAACATTAGCCAGCTCGCCCCGCTCAGCTTGGCTCGGCGGATTGCACCGTGACACTAATTTGAATGTCTCCGCGGCATTGTCGTCGGGAGCAAAAATGATGGAGCAACCATCTATCAACACCTGCGTCAACTAATCTCTCCCAGAGATTACTCTCCCCACCAAGACCAATTCAACTCCCCGGAGATGCTAACACAGGTTCCACACTATTGTCCGGAGTATAGGTCAAGATTGATGGCAATAGCCCTTCCATACCCCCCCCCCCCCCCCAGCCATCCCCCTAGCGGCCTAAATGTTGGTCTCGTACCCACTAACTTCCCTTCCTCACTGCCTGCCCCCTCCTCTCCTCTCTCCCTCCTCCCCTCCCTCACTGCCTGCCCCCTCCTCCTCTCCCTCCCTCCTCTCCTCCCTCACTGCCTCCTCCCCTCCCTCCCTCCTCCCCTCCCTCACTGCCTGCTCCCCCTCTTCCCCTCCCTCACTGCCTGCAACCTCCTCTCCTCAATCACTGCTTCCTCCCCCTCCTTCGCTCCCTCCCTCCTCCCCTCCCTAACTGCCTGCTCCCCCTCCTCCCCTCCCTCCCTCCTCCCCTCCCTCACTGCCTGCTCCCCCTTCTCCCCTCCCTCACTGCCTGCCCCCTCCTCCCCTCCCTCACTGCCTCCTCCCTCTCTTCCCCTCCCTCCCTCCTCCCCTCCCTCACTGCCTGCTCCCCCTCCTCCCCTCCCTCTCTGCCTGCCCCCTCCTCCCCTCTCTCACTGCCTGCCCCCTCCTCCCCTCCCTTACTGACTCCTCCCCTTCCTCCCCTCCCTCCCTCCTGCCTGCCCCCTTCCTCTCCTCCCGCCCTGCCTGCCCCCCTCCTCCCCTCCCTCACCCCCTCCCCCCTTCTCTCCTCCCCCACTGCCTGCCACCCGTTTCCCATCCCTCCCTGCCTGCCCCCGCCCTGCTCCCCTCCCTCACTGCCTGCCCCCTCCTCCTCTCCCCCCTCACTGCCTGATCCTCCTCCTCCCCTCCCTCACGGCCTGCCCCCTCCTCCCCTCCCTCACTGCCTGTCCCCCTCCCCCCCATCACTGCCTGCCACCCGTTTCCCATCCCTCACTGCCTGCCCCCCTCCTCCCCTCTCTCACTGCCTGCCACCCGTTTCCCATCCCTCACTGCCTGCCCCCGCCCTGCTTCCCTCCCTCACTACCTGCCCCTTCCCTAACTGCCTGCCCTCCTCATCCCCTCCCTCGCCGCCTGCCCCCCTCCTCCCATCTCTAACTGCCTGCCCCCCTCTTCCCCTCTCCTCCCTCCCTCCTCTCCTTCCTCACTGCCTGCCCCCTCCTCCCCTTCCTCACTGCCTCCTCCCCTTCCTCCCCTCCCTCCCTCCTCCCCTCCTTCACTGCCCTCACTGCCTGCCCCCTCCTCTCCTCCCGCACTGCCTGCTCCTCCTCCTCCCTTCCCTCACTGCCTGCCCCTCCTCTCCTCCCTCTCTGCCTGCCCTCTCCTCTCCTCCCGCACTGCCTGCTCCTCCTCCTCCCTTCCCTCACTGCCTGCCCCTCCTCTCCTCCCTCTCTGCCTGCCCTCTCCTCTCCTCCCGCACTGCCTGCTCCTCCTCCTCCCTTCACTCACTACCTTCCCCCCTCCTCCCCTCCCTTAATACATGCCCCCCTCCTCCCCTCCCCCCTCCTCTCCTCCCTCTCTGCCTGCCCCCCTCCTCCCCTCCCTCACTGCCTGCCACCCGTTTCCCATCCCTCACTGCCTACCCCCCTCCTCCCCTCCCTCACTGCCTGCCCCCTCATCCCCTCCCTCACTGCCTGCCCCCCTCCTTCCCTCCCTCACTGCCTGCCCCCCTCCTCCCCTCCCTCAGTGCCTGCCCCTTCCTCTCCTCCCGCCCTGCCTGCCCCCCTCCTCCTCCCGTCACGCCCCCCCTCCTCCCCTCCCTTACTCTCTGCCACCCGTTTCCCATCCCTCCCTGCCTGCCCCCGCCCTGCTCCCCTCCCTCACTGCCTGCCCCCTCCTCCCCCCCCTCACTGCCTGCTCCTCCTCCTCCCCTGCCTCACGGCCTGCCCCCTTCTCCCCTCCCTCACTGGCTGCCCCCCTCCTCCCCTCCCTCACTGCCTGCCACCCGTTTCCCATCACTCACTGCCGGCCCCCCTGCTCCCCTCCCTCTCTGCCTGCCCCCCTCATCCCCTCCCTCACTGCCTGCCCCCCTCCTCCCCTCCCTCACTGCCTGCCCCCCTCCTCCCCTCCCTCATTGCCTGCCCCCTCCTCCCCTCCCTCACTGCCTGCCCCCGTCCTCATCCCTACCTCAGTGCCTGCGCCCCTCCTCCTCTCCCTCACTGCCTGCCCCCCTCATCCCCTCCCTCACTGCCGGCCCCCCTGCTCCTCTCCTTCACTGCCTGCCCCCCTCATCCCCTCCTTCACTGCCTGCCCCCCTCCTCCCCTCCCTCACTGCCTGCCCCCCTCCTCCCCTCTCTCACTGCCTACCCCCTCCTCCCCTCCCTCACTGCCTGCCCCCGTCCTCATCCCTACCTCAGTGCCTGCCCCCCTCCTCCCCTCCCTCACTGCCTGCCCCCCTCATCCCCTCTCTCACTGCCTGCCCCCCTCCTCCCCTCCCTCACTGCCTGCCCCCGTCCTCATCCCTACCTCAGTGCATGCCCCCCTCCTCCCCTCCCTCACTGCCTGCCCCCTCCTCCTCTCCCCCCTCAATGCCTGCTCCTCCTCCTCCCCTCCCTCACGGCCTGCCCCCTCCTCCCCTCCCTCACTGCCTGCCCGCCTCCTCCCCTCCCTCACTGCCTGCCACTCGTTTCCCATCACTCACTGCCGGCCCCCCAGCTCCCCTCCCTCACTGCCTGCCCCCCTCATCCCCTCCCTCACTGCCTGCCTCCCTCCTCTCCTCCTACACTGCCTGCCCCCCTCCTCCCCTCCCTCCCTGTCTGCCCCCTCCTCCCCTCCCTCACTGCCTGCCCCCGTCCTCCCCTCCCTCACTGCCTGCCCCCCTCCTCCCCTCGCTCACTGCCTACCCCCGTCCTCATCCCTACCTCAGTGCCTGCCCCCCTCCTCCCCTCCCTCACTGCCTGCCCCCCTCATCCCCTCCCTCACTGCCGGCCCCCCTGCTGTCCTTCCTCACTGCCTGCCCCCCTCATCCCCTCCCTCACTGCCTGCCCCCCTCCTCCCCTCCCTCACTGCCTGCCCCCCTTCTCCCCTCCCTCACTGCCTGCCCCCCTCCTCCCCTCCCTCACTGCCTGCCACCCGTTTCCCATCCCTCACTGCCTGCCCCCCTCCTCCCCTCCTTCACTGCCTGCCCCCCTCCTCCCCTCCCTCACTGCCTGCCCCCTCCTCCCCTCCCTCACTGCCTGCCCCCCTCCTCCCCTCCCTCACTGCCTGCCCCCCTCCTCCCCTCCCTCACTGCCTGCCACCCGTTTCCCATCCCTCACTGCCTACCCCCTCCTCCCCTCCCTCACTGCCTGCCCCCCTCCTCCCCTCCCTCACTGCCTGCCCCCCTCCTCCCCTCCCTCACTGCCTGCCCCCCTCCTCCCCTCCCTCACTGCCTGCCACCCGTTTCCCATCCCTCACTGCCTACCCCCCTCCTCCCCTCCCTCACTGCCTGCCCCCCTCATCCCCTCCCTCACTGCCTGCCCCCCTCCTCCCCTCCCTCACTGCCTGCCACCCGTTTCCCATCCCTCACTGCCTACCCCCCTCCTCCCCTCCCTCACTGCCTGCCCCCCTCATCCCCTCCCTCACTGCCTGCCCCCCTCCTCCCCTCCCTCACTGCCTGCTCCCGTCCTCATCCCTACCTCAGTGCCTGCCCCCCCCCCCCGCTCCCCAGATGGATCCATCTCCCACTCTGACTCCCAATTATTTCCAGCGGTTTTATTCGAAGGCACTCACACCTCTATCTCTCTATCTGTCCGAATGGCTTATGTCAACCACAGACACAGCGGGGTAATGGCTGGCCGGGAGGGTGGAGTGGGGTGGTGAGAGGGTGGCCAAGGAGCCTGTTACCGTGTCGCCTGTTACGACCACCAGTAAATGGCGCCATGGTTGTCGCGTTGTCGACGACTGACGATCTCGGAGAAGTGTGTTGGGTGCTGAGGGTGGGAGAGGAGGGGCGGGGTTGGGGAGAGGGGAGGGCGAGGGCGAGGGCGAGACCTTGCTACACCCCAGGAATAGTGTCACACACCCGCGGAGCTAACTGCGGCGTTTATATCTCAGGACCCTGTAAAAAGGCGGTGAAACACTAATGAATTCCCTTGCATTACTAACGACTCTCTTTTCAACTTGTGAGAGGTTAGCAATTCCTCAAATTATAGTCAACCTCGTCTGGAGATGTTTGGTTCTTGATGACCTCCCCCCCCCCCCCCCGCGCATCTACCATCCCATAAGCTAAACTTTGGACTCCCTCTCGAGGACTCCGTATTGCAGTGCTATCATTTATCCGTATTTTAGTAGCATGCTGCACTCGCACAACGGGAGTATCTGTGATTACCCTTCCCGCAATTTGTTTCCCTTTCAAAGTGAGCTCAAAAACACAAAACAAGCTCGAATAGAAAGTAGTTGATATGACTGTAATGTTCGGAGAATCGCGTCATCTAAACGACTTCGTAGAATTGGTGAGTTTGATCATACGCCATCTAACGTGTGAATTTACAAACAAAAACTTACCAGGAAGTGTGATACTCAACCTTGAACGCCTTGTTAATTAATACACATTTCTCTCTGCAGATTGTTTGGGGGGTAAGGGGTTGCCACTATCCGCCTTTATGCTAAGTAGGACACAACTCCCTTAAATAACCAGCTGTTCCGTGATTGATTTTTCCCGTTATCCTTCCGTCTGGACAGATTCTTTCTTGTTTCGGTCATTAGATTTTATCTGTTCTGCTTCCGTGGTTGGCCGTGTCTCACGTGAATCCGTGATTCATTGTTGTTTTCTGTGTCCGTGATTGGTTGTTTCTGTTCTGTTTCTGTTATTGGTTGTTTCGGTTCTGTTCCGTGATTGGTGGTTTCAGCCTCCATGGCTCATGTGGAACTTGAGCATATAATGTAAAAGTAGGGTTCTCCGAGCAGCCCCCCCCCCCCCCTCCCCGGTCGCAAGTGTTCAGAGAGCAAGCCCCCCCCCCCCCATTTGCAGATCTCTGGATCCGCCCCTGGCCTCTTCAGTGCGCCACCCCCCGCCCCCCCGTCGTCAATTTTTGTTATTGAGCCGCCCCCCCTTTCAAGGATACCTGCACACGCCCCTGGAATCAACGTCACACACATCAAAGACCTTACTATGATTATAGTAAGGTCTTTGCACACATTAACATCTACTTGGTTAATGTGTTAATGTGTGAATTACTAATCAAGCCCCAAAATTCGCCTTCATATCTGCCGGGATTGGCCCGGGTACAGGCGACAAAGCCTTAAATACCCCCCAGGACTGGCTAACATGGATTGAATCGATAAATGTAAGCAGAATTAACTTTTATAAAACGCGTCAAAATTCATACCTGTTACGTAATCCCTACAATGTTTTGAAACCGGCCCCAGGTAAGATGTGCCCCCCACCCCACCCCTAACCCGGTCGTATTTAAGATGTAGGTAACGTTGTACCATGTACCCTACTACAACTACAACTACTACAACGAGATCGCGCGTGGCTCCTGAACTCACAAACAAGAGATTCTGATAGGTCCACATTATTCAACTAAAACACTGTGCAGGAGAGACATTTTTAATGAACTTCAATGAACTTTAATTAATAATGAACTTGCTTTCTGTGGCCATCGTTTTAGTTGTTATGTACTGTGTATGGCGGTGTGAGACGAGAGAAGACTGGGTGAGGCCCTTTTCAGTATTTAGTAAATTTTAACGTGACAATGGTTCAAGTGTCGCCAAGGTATCCATGACGTCACAGAAGGGTACCCTAGCAACCGTTCGTATCGTGGTCATTTTCACGGCGCACCCGCATCTACTCATCATTCGTCTCAACATGGCTGCAGCGATGAGGTGTCTTTTTCTTCTCGTTGTCGCTCTGAGTGTCATGATGCAAAACACGGATACTAAAATGCTATCTGCGATTCGTTCCGAAAACCAACGTCATGGTGGTTAGTATGAAGTTACATATGTGCACATGGACATAAAGGGAATGTGTGTATTTTAATATATTATTATTGGCACGACCAATATTGTAAAAATACTTTTTTTTTTTACGGGAGCAACTTGAAATTGATACATGTTTCAATTAAGGACTGCCGATTCCAAAAAAAATCAAACAAAAACGTATCGTCTTAAGGCGGTAGTGACATTTATATTATCATACCTGATTTGTACGTAGCCCAGTGAACTTGACCCTTCTGACAACAAGCTGATAGGCAGAAGGGTCAAGCAGTACACATGGTTAAAAAAGTAGTAATGCATAACCAAGCTCACTTCGATGAATGATTGTCGATTATGACAACGAGCCTACCTCTCTAAGTCGCCGCGACCCTCTTCTTTGCACATTACTTGGACCCTAGGATGCATTCATTTTAAAGTTTGCTCTCTATTACTTGCACATGAATGATATTTTCATCGGTTGTTAACGGATTTCCTCTCTGACGCTTATTAAAAAAAAGTGACCATCAAAATTGCAGGGTCACAAACATTAAAGAAAAACAACCACAAACGTACAAAAAAGCGCGTTAGCTCACAAACGTTAAAACGACTTTGCCACAAACGTAAAATATTTGAAATAATTTCCTTCTATTATAAAGAAAGAAAGAACGTCCAGTAAAGCGACGACAACTTAGATTTACATCAACCCATGTTTTACCCATGTCCCGATTACTAAACATTTTTTAAAACTAAAAACTTATGTTGCAAGGTATAGGATAAGTGTGGGTGGGAGTGCATCGCACTATAACTGGTTAGTTGGTTATGTTATTCAGGGCGGTTTAATCGTCATGGTTACATGGCGACGGGATGTCCGACATCGCCGCCACGCGTGTGCGTGTGCGTGTATGTGGGGATGGGGAGTGTGGGGGGGGGGGGGAGTTGTAGGGTGTGTGGGGATTTGGGGGTGATAATGAAGAACGTTGCGCAGAACGGGATTTGATGAATATCAACGCAGAAACTCTTATTGATTATAATTATCAGTGAAAAACAAATGAATGATCATCGATAATTTGCGTAGGCCTACATGCATGGATGTCAACATTTCACTTGTCAACCCGCCATCCTAGGAATGGTCTCAATAGTGTGTTTTGGGTGTATTGGTGTCATAATGGAGTGCTGTCATTACTCGTATCTATAGACTTACAGTAGATTCACGTATCTTTCCTAATAAACCGATATGCACCCCATCACCATATGAAGCTGTAACATTTTTGTTATTTGGCGAATCAAGGTGGATGATAATGAAACAGATAAAAGTGGGTAAATAGGTGTCGCAATTTGTGTGCAAATGAGTTTGGTAGGGTACATGTTGCTGTCTGTCTTCTGTCAATCATATATGACCACTTCGAATAAATAATACAAAAAAAAAATTCTTTGGGGTGCGACCATGAATAAAATGTAGCGAAAAACCCATCAGGGCCTTAAAACTGTTTTTATTTTGCCCTAGAGCTCATCCCAGGGCGGAGGCTGAAATTGCACTACAGATGGTAGTGCAATAGGTGTTATATATACATATGTGCCGACCAAAATGCTACGATCTCGCGCTCAGAAAATGTTCATAGAGTGGGTTGCCGCTAAAATATACCCCGACGGAGCGATTTTGGCGGTGAAAAAGGGGAGCCTTTACCGCGCGGAACCGCGCATCTCTCGATGTGCCCAAGGCATGTGAAACTGAAAAATTATTTCTCATCAAAGAGAGAAAGTACTCCATTTGACATGACTGCTAGAGTCTATCATTGTCAACAATTTGTCAATGGATGACCCCAAAAACGTATTTGTTCTCTCGATATACATGACATAACCCCACGCCTGTGGTAAGGTCGTGCCCTCCTACCCTTCTGCGTCAATCAAGCGTATGCACGGTAACCCACGTACGCTCCACATCCAGCATGAGTGTCTGATGCAGTTTCTCGCCTGAGAGCTCACTCGATAAGGCTGGCGGTAAATCAGACACGTTATGTGGAAGGAAGTTGGGAGCAGTATCTGACCCAAATGAGTTCACGAGGAACTTGTGGCGATCATATAATCTTCCAAACTGCTGCGGATATTTACAACGTTCAGTTTATAATAATATCGACACTACTTTGGCCTATGGCCACAGCTTTGCCTTGGAATGTTCACTCCGGCCTCGATCCCTCAAAGCATCTTTGTCGGTCATATGGCGGAAGGACAACGGGATCATTACGTATCTCTCTCTGGGACCATCAGCGATGACATCTACACGGTGTTAACAAACGCATACCCAGAGTATCGACAGGATGATAAGGTGGATGAAGCACAAGGAACGACCCGGGGTGAGGCGAACGTGTCATACCCGGAGAATGGCCAGGGCGACA
Organism: Arenicola marina; assembly: GCA_964019135.1. Taxonomy (NCBI): domain Eukaryota; kingdom Metazoa; phylum Annelida; class Polychaeta; family Arenicolidae; genus Arenicola; species Arenicola marina. Next base: position 62,956,223 of record OZ025248.1, read on the forward strand.
GGGTGGATGGAGCACAAGGAATGACCCGGGGTGAGGCGAACTTGTCATACCCTGAGAATGGCCAAGGCGACAGGGTGGATGAAACACAAGGAACGACCCAGGGTGAGGCGAACGTGTCATACCCGGAGAATGGCCAGGGCGACAGGGTGGATGAAGCACAGGGAATGACCTGGGGTGATGCGAACTTGTCATACCCGGAGAATGGCCAAGGCGACATGGTGAATGAAACACAAGGAACGACCCGGGGTGCGGCGAACGTGTCATACCCGGAGAATGGCCAGGGCGACAGGGTGGATGAAGCACAGGGAATGACCCGGGGTGATGCGAACTTGTCATACCCGGAGAATGGCCAGGGTGACAGGGTGGATGAAACACAAGGAACGACCCGGGGTGAGGCGAACGTGTCATACCCGGAGAATGGCCAGGGCGACAGGGCGGATGAAGCACAGGGAATGACCCGGGGTGATGCGAACTTGTCATACCCGGAGAATGGCCAGGGTGACAGGGTGGATGAAACACAAGGAACGACCCGGGGTGAGGCGAACGTGTCATACCCGGAGAATGGCCAGGGCGACAGGGCGGATGGAGCACAAGGAACGACCCGGGATGAGGCGAACGAGTCATACCCAGCGAATGGCCAGGGCGACAGGGCGGATGAAGCACAAGGAACGACCCGGTGTGAGGCGAATGTGTCATACCCGGATACTGGCCTGGGCGATACACGACTTCGCAATTATACGCGTCTTCGAAAAATCGAGACTGGCGCAAAGAGGTATGGGAAATATTTTGGTGTTATCTTGACTTCTTCTATGGAGATAAATACCATATTTCCACGTTATTGGCAAGGCATGTATAAAATATATGAGCATATCTAACTTACATTCAGATTACGTAACTTTTCCGTTATGTAGATGACACTATTTCATGTTTAAATATCTACAAAATACGTTGTCGGGCGATGACGCCATCTTGACATCTTGCAAAGACCAAAATAATACCCAGAATGCATTGCACATGCAGTGGCGCCTCACGGTGGCAAAATTGGAACTACGATTAGCGAAATGGTCTAAAGGGTGGATAGAGCACAAGGAACGACCCGGGGTGAGGGGAACGAGTCGTACCCGGAGGATGGCTATTGTGGGTTGCCCTTAGTCGCATTTGAATCAAGCGGGCGTTTCAGTGAACTTGTAGAAAATGTCTTACGACGTCAGGTAATACTACACTTTTAACCTTCAATCCTGTCACGCGTCTCTGGCATTAACATTGTTTACGAAAACAGGCTAGATATATCAGTAAACTCAATGTATCGCAGTGCGGGCAAAGGGTCGGGCTTAACCCTCGCTCTAAAGGATTTGTTTAAAACAATGCCTGGATGGTATCATGGACGAGTAGTGCTTAAAGCAATCAACGACCTCAGTAATTTATGCCGTGTACAACTTCTACCCGCCTGTTCTAAATAAGGTTTGCTGAATATATTCTACATATGGTTGCTTGATGTTTGCTGAAAATGTCTGAAATAAGGTTGTGTACAAGGAAACAGCGCAGATAAAACGTACAATAATTCCTGCTATGCCCAGACAAATTATAGATCTGGTCACACATTTTGCAATTATGCCTCATGTGTTTAGTTCATTTTGACTGTCAGAGTAGACGTTGGTCGTTATTATACTTCTGACGAGCACTTCTTTATATGCTGTGCGACGGTTCCTGTAATGCTAATAAAACATTGACGTCATTGTATTGCGCGTGGCCGACCCATATGATCGGTTAGATTTGACAATAATGTCCCATCGAGTGTTTAGTTTGTGCAGACTGTCAGAGGAGACAGACTTTATGAAGATATTTTGTTTAGCAACCCGTTGTCCTCATAATCACTTCTCTCTGTTTTTGTGTTTGTGATACTTGATTACTTCATTTACATTGTAGATTGTTATAGACACATGTGCAACATTAAGTATGCAAAGAAATTAAATAGTCCATGAATTTATCAGCTTGCTTTCGGAGGTTGTTGTGAAAATAAATACAGACTGTGCTGTAAATTTGCCTTGTTGTATGGCTGAACTAAAAACATCATATGGATTGTCTATGTAGGCAAAATACACCAAGGATGAGCTGCAGAATCAAGTGCAGGCACAGATCAAGCAGCTGATGCTACAAATGGTTGGTACATATATCAACATTTTCGTCTATGAAACTTGCACTTTTGCTTACTTAATGACACATCGCGTTTATTCGGTTTCTCTTTCAAATGGCTCATTGAAATTGCATTATCTTCATGTGCTTCGACTCGTACATGAAACGTTCCCATCGGCTTATGTATGTAATGGTTTACTTGATAACCCATAGATGGAGAAAGATGAGGAGAAGGACAGTGAAAATGAGACGGATAATGAGAATCAGAAAGATGAAGAGGGTGATATGGATAAGCAGGTTGAGAAGGATGATGAGAAGGGGGATGAAGATGATAGGAATGGTGGAGAGGAGCCTGTGGGTGAGGAGGATGACCAGACGAGCGAAGAGGAAGTAGAGAGACACGGGACAGAAGAACAAGAAAGAGAGAGACAAGAGAAGATTCAGAATATTCTCGCCGAGATGATGGACGTCGTCAAGGTAACACTTTGCGATATCCTAATTGTGTTTAAACAGCCTTTGCATTATTATTGGTTAAATGTTAAACTGAATAATTAGGCCGTTGCTATATCCTGGCGCTGGGCATCCATGTACTTTGCCAGCAGTGTAGGACACAAGTCTTGTGCATGGTATTCAAGATGACGATAAGGAGATATCATATATTTTTCCCCAACGGATTTTGCTACAGGACAGTTGGTCTCTAACGATCGTGATCTGCTTGTTACAGGCCAATGTCCGTGCCATTGCCTTGGTCCAAGAGAACAAGGCTCTCGTGGAACAGCTCAAGATCCAGGAAGGTAGGGGAAGGGAAAATAAGATTTTAAACACAAACATGAAATACTCTACTATTACTATTATTATAATCACTCTGACTGGTGGAATGGCCAAGAAGTGATTTAAAGTTACTATTATAGCACCTCATAATGGACTTATCAGCGTAAAGCACAATCGCCCTGCAGAGGGTGCAGCCTGGTAGCATTACCAGCCTGGTCTATGTGCCATCCTGTCTGGCCAGGATGTCGGGTATAAAGGTGTGGTCACATCACGTGGTATCACGTGTGTCATGGCGTGTAATAACGAGAGTAAGGGCCTCAATGATAATATTTTATGTGTGTTGTCTTGTGTATTTCTAAACCACTGTTTTCATCTAGGTATTTGCTACAATGGTGGTGTTGATGTTTGTTCCTGGCCTGTAGATACGATCCGGTTCGGTATCTCGCCCCGAAAATCCCGCAACACGTGACAGGGAACTTCCGGGTGTGCCGATAAGGATATGCCTATTCCAATGAAATGCACACACCGTTCACATCCGGTGCACGTAGGGGCACTGGAACCAACCTACTCTCATAACCTTTCAATCAACCGCCATATTCTCCAGAATGTCCCGTGCTGTTTTGAACGCGGCATAGCAAAAAGATGCGCGCGCACCCATGCCCGGGTGAAAGAAGTGTCGGTGAACCGATGCGTAATGTGCGTATTCGTTCCACCGTAGGGAATCACCCGGGTTACCAAAGAAATGCGCCCAATGTGGGTATGGTCATTGGAACTGTGGTTGCATGAGCAGGGCAGAATTAAAATGAATTGGCCGAGCTAATGTTTTTTTTCACTGGTGTGCTTGCAGCTGATTTCTACGATGGCAGCGAGTGGGACCACCCTATGGGTACCCCCATGATGCCTCACCCCGGCTACACGTCATCCCCTGACTTCACGGGGCCGCCGAATGGCAGCAGGGGCCTCCCTCTGCCTCCCGACGCCAGTGACGGTGCCCGGGTTGACCTCCATCTTCTGCCGTCTCCCGGGATGACAGGTCCTCCTCACCCAGACCAGAGGAGTCCTCCCCGTGAGCACCACCGGCGTCCACCTAGCCCTGTCCGCACCATGGCTGCCCAGTGGTCACCTCCCCACAGTGGACCGCCGCAGACACATGGGGGGAATCTGAGGGTGGGTAACCATAACATGCACCCTATGTCTATCTTCTACAAGTCTTGATAACTTTTTGTGGCGCATTATTGACCGAAGAGCAGCAGTAAATCTGTGTCAGTGAATGGCAATACGTTTTGAGTTGTTAGTTTTTACATATTGGTTGCTTTTACATTTCTGTATTATAAACGATATCTCTTGGATTAGTAGTTTGTGTTTTATGCATTTGTAGTCTTTACTTGATGTGTGATTTTTTACAGATCAAAGACTAGATTATGAACTCGCTTAGTCACTGCCTGAGCGTCACGTCTCCACCGATGGCACTCCCACGTCACCTGCGCCTGCCAGCTTCACCTGTCACTACGCCTGCCAGCTTCACCTGTCACTACGCCTGCCAGCTTCACCTGTCACTACGCCTGCCAGCTTCCCCTGTCACTACGCCTGCTTGCTTCACGAGTTATCATGCCTGCTTGCTGCACCTCTCACTACGCCTGCTTGCTTCACATGTTACTACACCTGTTACATAATGTTCTCATTATCACATATTATACCAGCGTATTCACTGCTATATTCTTGACGTTATGTAAAAATTGTTGTTAAATGTTCATATTATAAAAAATTTACCTCATATTACCATATATATACTATATGATTAGATTGATACACAATCAAACAGCAGTTTTATTGATAACAGATTATGACACATATCGACACATATTGTCTGATAAAAAAGAATCGTAAATTATCCGAGGAACCTTGGCACAATTTTAGCTTTTGCGACTTTTTTTTTGTGACCAGATGCGCACGCTTTCGTCTTCAATGACATATTTGACAAATAAATACAACATTTTTACACTGCTCTTGTTTCTTTGTTATAACGCTATACCTTTCTCACTCAATCGCTTGATATAACCAAAGTTCTTTGATATAACTACGTGACAATCGCTGGTGTACCCCCCACCCTCCTTCAAAAACTCATTCTCAGCGTGTGTCGATATCAAGAGTCTCTGTTAATAATACAATTATCTTTGTCATCACGTGCATTAATGTTATGAGATAAAGATATAAAGATAAAATTGTTATAACAAGGCATTAGTTTTGCTAATGATTTGCGTGGTCGTTTTCCCTGTTTGGACACAGGAAATCGACTATTGTATCAATGGCACTGTAAGACTAATACGTGAGCGAGAACTGGGAAACACAGGTTCATCAATGTGAAGCCCAGGAGGTGGGGTGAGAGGCCGGGGGGGTTTCGGGGTGGGGGGGCACTACATATAGTTATGTATGCACCATGGGCGTCTCCACGGCGGGGGGGGGGGGGGCACCGCCCCCCCCCCCTTTCAGACCCTAGGATATATATGCACCCACCCCCCATTTTAAAATGATGTGCCCCCTGGCCAGCGGGGGTGGGGGGTAGCACAGGCGACAAGTGCCCCCCTTTCGCTTCAGATCCTAAGATATCTTACCCCCCCCCCCCCTCTGCCCCTTTCAAATAATATGCACCACAGTCACCTACGTCTCAGGCTTTTAGGCGTTTTTGCCCGCGCCCCCTTGTGTGCACCCCCCCCCCCCCTGGTAAGGACATTGAGCTGCCGACCAACAGGTCATGACTTTGAACACTGGCATCTGCATCTAGGCATGTTTCATCCAATCCTTTTTTTCCCGAGTAGTCTTGAGACCCAATTTAGCCTTCTGGGTGCGTGCACGTGGACTATGACATCAACATTACATGTCATAGTGCTGAATCCTTACCAAACCCCAGATATTGGACTTCAGTGATGAGTCTTGACCTTGACCCTTCGCTGTTCCCGATATGACCCACATAGATTAAAGTGTCCTACTTAAAGTGTTCATGCCACGCCAAAACAACTTTAGGTCATATTAATCTTCTGTGTTTCCGCGCTTATATTATCGAGCTGTAACGCCCCAAATAATAGAAGGGCATACTTTTTCCAGTTGTTTTCGCACTTACCAACTTAACTTCTGCGAGCGAGGAAAGTGACGTCATGTGGTTTTATATTGGGACTCAGATTCTGTCTGCTCATTGGCTTGAACTCAACGAAACGCACTCAACCATAAAAACAATACACGCCCTCGACAACAGATGCCTGCGCACTGCATCAAAATTCACCTGTCAGTCTTGTGCCATCATTGGGGAATATTTAAATAACGCTCAGATGCAATGCTCCCAGAAATATACCCGCCTGACCTTACTTTTGCTACTTTGACGAACGCGTTTATAGGGATATGGTGAAGTAAAAACTGTAAACTCCCATTAAAACGAAATGTTATTCGTTTATCTTCCCTAAACCAAGTTAACTCTGAGCAAGACAAAATCGTGGCACGAACACTTTAAACCACCCAACTAACGCAAGCACAATGCTGACACGAACGCGTTATGACTAGCAGAGCATGCCTCACAAATCTGCCTAACGCTAGCGTTATGACTGCAGACACTGGAACCATGTGATCGTATGGCTGGTGTTAAGGGATGTTAGAGTAAGTTGACGTTCAACATGTGCGCATAAACGTTTAGGAATACACCATGTTTTGTACATAGGTCGCATGTCTACTGCTAGCATTGCAAACACTCAACGAAATATATATTGAAATACTTTATAACAACTGACACAAATATCAATATAATATGTTCAATGGCAAGCCCGTATTTGTTTCAATACATAAAAACGAACAAAACACCAGATTTATCCAACATTAATTAAAGTGTCAAGCGCTGTTGACGCGCTATACGAAAGCTTCACTTACATACTTTTCGTACGGCCATGGAAGGGAACGCTTGGTTTTTCTGGCGAAAACACAGTTGCATTTCACCGGGGATCGAGATAGCTCATGTGTGTGATAGCTCCGTCACGCTTTCAGGTAAGTTCAAATATCAAATATCAATCGTTAGGACTGGTATATCCCTTTTCTTGTTCAATGTACCTGTTTGTCTGTATGGCCGCACAATCGGGGGACGTAATGAAGACTTTCGCCCTTAAGCTTCGCATGGTGACGTTATGATAGCATGCCACGTTTTTTTTTCACATCGATCTTTTAAGAAGCTGTTCCACGCATTGCAATTATGGTGAAACGGAGTTAAATCCGGTATAATAACACTGATATTCTGCCTAATACCCAATATTTGGAACGTTTTATACATCATTTGTAATGGAATACATGGAAACGAAATAATATACGTATGTTTAATTCGGACGTGTAATCATACAGTTCTTCACTAGAGAGGTAGATACAGCGCTCCCCTAGAACACTATACAAAACTTTATAAGGAGTTACACCTGGGAGCCCATCCAACTAACTAGAACTGTGTAAACTTAGGGCCCATCCACGGGACAACTGAGAAAGTTGCACGTTGCAAAATCTACTGTGACGAAACCCTTAGGATCCGCCCCTCTTCAGCTTCAAAAGTCAACTGCCTCCCCGAAGTAGACCCATGCAGGTACCAAAGTGCCATAATTTAGAATCCACTGGCATATCGCAATGCACGCAAAAGACACTCTTTCCAGCGGCATGTCCCCAGCAGTCAATTACCTTGAAATACCCCCTCGGGATGCAGGGGTCCTACTGTTGAGGGTGAAATCGTTGTTACTGTTAAGCATTTACAGAGTGCATTGGTAAAAGGATCTGCGCAATGCGATTTATAATGTAAAATACTCTTTATAAAATACGTTCGCCTGCTCGATCCATGCCACTTAGTTTGGCGAGAGGCGTGAAAAGACTATCGGTGCAAAACTCTTTTGGGGTTTCTTGGTGAAAACGCCCGGTTATTCGGCGCTGATACACGCGGTTTTTGAAAGCCCAGCAGGGTAATGATAAGGTGTGGGGTGGGGTGGGTGTGTGGTGGTGGGGAGGGGGGGGTCGTTGGAGGGAGGGTCCCAAATCGAGGTTTTCCTCATATTCATAGGAGGACTGGTGGCGCCAGGAAGCGGCAACGCGTGCTGACCGAGACAGTTCCGGCAACTAAATGGCTTTATGTAGTTATCATGACTTGCATTAACTTTTTTCTACCAGTGGACTGACCTCTCCTGAGACCGGTATCGTTTCTAAAGATGGCGGATGGCCCATATTTGGAGACAGGAGCCGCTAATAGTATAGGGCCAGTCCGGAAGTGGCTCTAACCTGGGATATAATGGAAGGGGAGTGGGGAGGGGGGGTAGCTATCGTCATGTCCAGGTCCTTCCCCCTCTTCGAGGAGTGACAGACACCGCACAACAGGCGCCATGGTGAGAGCTAGACTGGCGCGGAAGACAGACGTGTACAGGTGCGTGTCTCGCTGACAGACACCTCACAACTGGCGCCATGGTGAGAGCTGAACTGGCGCGGTAGACAGACGTGTACAGGTGCGTGTCTCGCTGACAGACACCGCACAACAGGCGCCATGGTGAGAGCTAGACTGGCGCTGAAGACAGACGTGTACAGGTGCGTGTCTCGCTGACAGACACCGCACAACAGGCGCCATGGTGAGAGCTAGACTGGCGCGGAAGACAGACGTGTACAGGTGCGTGTCTCGCTGACAGACACCGCACAACAGGCGCCATGGTGAGAGCTGAACTGGCGCGGAAGACAGACGTGTACAGGTGCGTGTCTCGCTGACAGACACCGCACAACAGGTGCCATGGTGAGAGCTGGACTGGCGCTGAAGACAGACGTGTACAGGTGCGTGTCTCGCTGACAGACACCACACAACAGGTGCCATGGTGAGAGCTGGACTGGCGCGGAAGACAGACGTGTACAGGTGCGTGTCTCGCTGACCAGACATCACACGCGTGCCAAGCTGCTGTCCTATCTGCAGCACTGAAGCGGTCGCCGTCATTCCCCGAAGCCTTATTTTGCGGCTTTCATCCAACGAGAAGTCGGCATATCGCTGAAGCGACCAATCTGGCCATCAAAAAGACTTTAGCTACTTAATTGTACTGTAATTATTTCACAGGGGCAGGGACATTGCACATGTTATGTCACATTTATGAATATATTTACCGTATTAATCCAAGCTTAACCTAACATTTCCTGTTTGTCATAGCTTTTGAAGCTCGTCGCAGTGGCATTCCTTATACGAACATTTATGTTTATGGATATTTCGGAACTTTCAACCAGCGAATTTGCGAAATGGACAGTTTCACTGTCTCAAAATTTTGAAACGTTTTTCTGATGGAAAACAGCAAATGTCCACTCCTCAAATGTATTTTCAGCATGGATAACGTGACAAAAATTTATGTCACTTTGGGATTTGGTTGACCGGCCAATTATAAAGCCCCGTGCTGATAGCCTTGCTATAAATTAGCGACGAAAAATGCCCTTTACCCTCACAAGGTGTTTGACATTAATCTTCTTCAGAATAGCTCACGTATTGCCTCTGCTTAGTATGATTGTCAGCTGTCATTATATTCTTTTACGACTTCTTTACAACTGATTTTCCATGAGAAATCTACGATGAGTTTCTCTGCTGCAAGGTAGCAAATGGGCTATTTTGAAGGGCATGAATAGAGTTCATGGAGTTCCTGCCCCTGTCATCACTTCATGTCATTTGTTCAAGAACACGCGGACGATGGCGGATCCCATCAGTCTAATTGAACAAAGGTGACAATATCTCTACATCTAGGTCAAGGTCATTGACAGCCTTTTCCGGATGGCTAGGATTATGGCTGGTTGATTGGTGTCGCCATGGCAACGGTAAAACCATTGTCGTGGGATAACAATTGTGTTGATGTAGAAGACAATGGTAATGAACCAACACAAAGGTCGGTTGGCCTTTACGGTCCATGTCACCGTTCTGTTAGACAACTGTACGGAACCGACACAGAAGGTCGGATAACCATGTGATCAAGGTTAAGTTATTGCCTGCCAGTTATACCTGATGGATATCCATACGGAATGGTGGAATGCATAATTGCCCAAGCCAGTAAATCACCGCGTTTATTATGATGAGTAGGTGAGATGGCTGGTTGGTGATTAAGGCAACCGCGGTGCACAGTAATTAATTTGGACCACAGAACAGCTGAGACAAGACAAACGGATGAAACGACCCCCCACGCAGGTGGGATTTCAACCAGGCCCCGATTCTAATGCACTATCCTCAACAACGGCACCTCCCTGAGATGTAGCTTCTTGTTGCCATGGTGACATGACATTCTCATTCGTACAAGTTTGTCGAATGGAAGGTGAATGACAATTTTAGTTTAAACAAGGTATATATGTTGCAATTTGGCGACTAAAATGAGCCATTTTCCCATGCTATTACAGCAAACCATGGTTTAGAAATCGCTTACGGCGTCCACAGCAACTATTATATTTGGCAGTTGATTTAAAAACTAAAGGCGTTATAGAGGTTATACAAGGAATAGGTTTATGTCCAGTTAACCTAAAGTGCATCGTGCATTTATCCCTAAATACCCTGGATTTATTTGCTCCCGCACATAACGGCTCTGCGCTGGACCACTGGGTGTGGGGGATGCGGACTCCATAGTGCTGGTAGTGAACACGATTCATTATTCCTCATTAACCATTGACACTGATTAGCCTGAGCAAATCTATCCGCCTCCACGCTGGGCAATATAATAAGAGATATCAATGATAAAAAGTGAAATTTTCTTCCAATCTGATACTAGGAAGTCGCAGCAAAACGCGCCTACAGGCCCCAATGGCAGCCCGAAAATATCCATCAGGCAAAGAACTGCAAAAATAACGAAATCTTTGGGAAAACATCGGCAAATAAAAAGTCATAAATGACATAAACGTTCTTCGTGGACTGCTGCGGACGTGGCCTTCGCCTATAGGCTGCAAAACGGCAACCACGAGACATTTATTAGATCAACATGGTGGGCCAATTTTCCTCGTGGGCCACGGTTATGGCACCCCCGGGGATCAGGCTGGGGGTGGAGGGTGGGGGTTGGGAGGGGGGGGGGGGGAGTTCCAACTCTTGTGGCCATTCCGGTCGTTCTCCCCATCGCTGTGCTATTGCGGTGGCAATAGGACATAGGACATTGTGACTGAATGGCTGCCCGTTGTACCACAATTGGGCCCAGACGTGCAGAGATTACCCTATTTTTTTGATTTGAGAATCTTGGTGGGATTGGAATGGCCACATTGCTAGACTACAAGCGTGAGAGGGGTCCGAGCTAGGTCATTACGGGGGCAGTTATTTGTATGTGAAGACAGTGGTGTGGTTCGGTCTCCAGCGTGGAATGCATTGAATTGATATCACGGGCAAGGCTGAGATACTTCATGTGGCAGTCTGGCATGCGTGGAATATTAAAAAAAACTAGCTTACTGGGCTAGGGGCCTGGGCTATGGGGTCTGAGCTAGCGGCCTGTGCAAGCAGCCTTGGCTATGCTTGGGCTAGAGGCCTGGGCTAAGCCTGGGCCAGGAGCCTGGGCTAGCAACCTGGGCTAGCTTACTGGGCTAGGGGCATGGGCTATGGGGTCTGACCTAGGGGCCTGTGCAAGCAGCCTTGGCTATGCTTGGGCTAGAGGCCTGGGCTAAGCCTGGGCCAGGAGCCTGGGCTAGCGGCCTGAGCTAGCGGCCTGGGCTAGGCCTGAGTTATGGGCCTGGACCGATTTCCCGGGCTTGCGGCATGTGGCGGCCGCCAGATAAATACGTGGTGGCCGCCAGATAAATACGTGGTGGCCGCCAGATAAATACGTGGTGGCCGCCAGATAAATACGTGGTGGCCGCCAGATAAATACGTGGTGGCCGCCAGATAAATACGTGGTGGCCGCCAGATAAATACGTGGTGGCCGCCAGATAAATACGTGGTGGCCGCCAGATAAATACGTGGTGGCCGCCAGATAAATACGTGGTGGCCGCCAGATAAATACGTGGTGGCCGCCAGATAAATACGTGGTGGCCGCCAGATAAATAAGCGGCGACCGCCAGATAATTATGTTTTATAATTTTTAAAGAAAGTAATGTCATCCCTTGGCACGAACAGGCTTCCTTAGTAATACATGTATATCAACTCACGTTTCGATCGGCTTGGTGGCTCCATTCACTGTTCACTATGATGTCACTGGACTATACTATTTACATATGTGGGAGGGGTGATAGGTTTGAATTCGTTTGTAACGTTTTATAACTAAATCCGTTTTTAATATCATAGGCATACCCTAAATCATCAATAGAGAATTTGATATTAATTTGGGATCAAAATAAGCCAAGTTCTGGGTGCGAAAGTAAATGCACATACTTTGTCAGTTCTTTGTCGATGCATCATTCGCGTTTCCTCATCTGTGAGTTAGTGATACGTATTACCATTAGTCGCAGTGCCCCCTTCACCCCAACCCTCGCCTCTCATCGACTGGTGACTCCCAGCCACCTTAGTACCGACCCCAGTGAATATATTGGTGGCCTTCTCTGCGTGCGGGGATTCACGGCGAAGTCCCCCGCCATATTAGTTGGCATAACCATGACTGGGAGGAGGGGGGGAGGGGGGGGTGCTCTGTGCGATGGCTGGCGACACTCAATGCCAAGCAATTCAGGGCCAATCATGATTTGTCATTCCCGACTCGGTGCCTATCCCTCTACAGCAACACTGGCGTTGGTGATGTAGCTGCGATGTGAAAGATGAAAGGCGGGGGCTCACAAGACGGCGTTAGAACAGGATCTCATCGCACGATGCAGTCCGAAAATAGCCGAATACGTCGTCACTCTTGACGACGGTAGGCCTACTACAGGCACAGTTTCTTATGTGGAGAATTCGGTTTACTATTCATGATGCGATTACTCTCCATGACCTGCGATGGAGCGGACGTCGTCAACGTGTGGATTACCTTTTCTCTTCATTTCCTGTCACTGAAGGGATCCCCTTGTGGGATTACATGCCACGCCAGTGTCCAACTGGCACTCAGCCAAATACATATACTTTAGTCATGTGCTTGCATAGTGAGCCTTCTCGTGTCTCCGATGTAATTGTTATATGGGAAGAGGTCCTTCTTCGGTTATGTCGCCAAGTCACACGATTGGCTGGAGCTGGAGACGGTTTGACGAGGCGCCGCCAGAAGTAAAACTAGGTCTATTACTTTAGACATCACAATCCTGTGGCGGGAGGGTGGGAGGGGGACTTTGAATTGTTTATATATATTATACCAATCTGCTCAGGTTGTCTCTGTCCATATCGCAGTGACGCTGGTGCCGATGAATTTGGTATATGTATCTACAACCGCCTACACGGAAGAGTTAAATTAAATTTGATAAAAGGTGAAAACGCTATCGGAGATACCCTTAGAGTATTAGAGTTTGATGGCTCGGGATGGTGAAGATACGTGGAATTTTTGGTCACAATTACAAACTTGGCCCGCTGTTCAGGTGTACCGGGAAGTGTCTGTCAGCGGTCACCGCCCAGACCTCCGGGTTGTGCCAAGGGCCGGAAATGACGCTACTTAAAATGGCAAATGACATCCTTCTTAAAAAGTCGTGTCTTTAGTTACCGCCAGGCGAACGGCAGATCATGTGACCACCTGTTTATTACATATCGGCCTGTGGCTAGCTGCGTGGACGGCTAAAGGTCAATGACCAACACAGTTCGCTGCTAGAAAATCCCTCAATAGGGCGGCAATCAGCGTAACAATCAGAGTAACACGAAATGCATGGTCCTACCATCTGTCAGTTGAAGGATGAATAGCAATTTAAGTTCACAGAACTTACGTATGTTGCAATGCGAAGAGCAAAATAGGTTTTTATTATTAAGTCGACAGACGGTTACTTGCATCTATGTAATCCAAAAAAACATCCAGTCTGGTATTCGACCATGTTCTACGCGAACCATATTTTTTAAGCCAAGAAGGGCACGTAAGCAGAAGTGCAGGAAGGCGGGGGCGACTAGCGCTGAAGGAGGTCTGGTAACTAAATGGCTTCATTTTGCCAACCTTTAACTGCGAATATAGTTTTTTACCAACGGACCGAAAAGTGGCCCCTGTAGGTTGGTTCTCTAACCCTGGCTACGGTACCAGAAGGGGTGAGCTGGTGGCAAGGGGTGGGGGCGGGGAGACAGTATCTTCATGTCCGGGTCCTTTCCTCTTCTTGAGGAGTGACAGACTGTGTTGAGGGCCAGTGGTAGACGTGAAATCGTTGTTACTGTTAAGCCTTTACAGAGTGCATTGGTTAAAAGATCTGCGCAATGCGATTTATAATGTAAAATACCCTTTATAAAATACGTTCGCCTGCTCGATCCATGCCACTTAGTTTGGCGAGAGGCCTGAAAAGACTATCGGTGCAAAACTCTTTTGGTTTTTTTTGGTGAAAACGCCCGGTTATTCGGCGCTGATACACGCGGTTTTTGAAAGCCCAGCAGGGTAATAATATGGTGTGGGGTGGGGTGGGTGTGTGGGGGTGGGGGGGGGGTCGTTGGAGGGAGGGTCCTAAATCGAGGTTTTCCTCATATTCATAGGAGGACTGGTGGCGCCAGGAAGCGGCAACGCGTGCTGACCGAGACAGTTCCGGCAACTAAATGGCTTTATGTGGTTATCATGACTTGCATCAATTTTTTTCTACCAGCGGACTGACCTCTCCTGAGACCGGTATCGTTTCTAAAGATGGCGGATGGCCCACATGTGGAGACAGGAGCCGCTGACAGGATAGGGCCAGTCCGGAAGTGGCTCTAACCCGGGATATGATGGAAGAGGGAGTGGGGGGGGGGCGGCTATCGTCATGTCCGGGTCCTTCCCTCTCTTCGAGGAGTGACAGACACTGCAAAGCAGGTGCCATGGTGAGAGCTGGACTGGCGCTGAAGACAGACATGTACAGGTGCGTGTCTCGCTGACCAGACATCGCACGCGTGCCAAGCCGCTGTCCCATCTGCAGCACTGAAGCGGTCGCCGTCATTCCCCGAAGCCTTATTGTGCGGCTCTCATCCAACGAGAAGTCAGCATATCGCTGAAGCGACCAATCTGGCCATCAAAAAGACTTTAGCTACTTAATTGTACTGTAATTATTTCACAGGGGCAGGGACATTGCACATGTTATGTCACATTTATGAATATATTTACCGTATTAATCCAAGCTTAACCTAACATTTCCTGTTTGTCATAGCTTTTGAAGCTCGTCGCAGTGGCATTCATTAAACGAACATTTATGTTTATGGATATTTCGGAACTTTCAACCAGCGAATTTGCGAAATGGACAGTTTCACTGTCTCAAAATTTTGAAACGTTTTTCTGACGGAAAACAGCAAATGTCCACTCCTCAAATGTATTTTCAACATGGATAACGTGACAAAAATTTATGTCACTTTGGGATTTGGTTGACCGGCCAATTATAAAGCCCCGTGCTGATAGCCTTGCTATAAATTAGCGACGAAAAATGCCCTTTACCCTCACAAGGTGTTTGACATTAATCTTCTTCAGAATAGCTCACGTATTGCCTCTGCTTAGTATGATTGTCAGCTGTCATTATATTCTTTTACGACTTCTTTACAACTGATTTTCCATGAGAAATCTACAATGAGTTTCTCTGCTGCAAGGTAGCAAATAGGCTGTTTTGAAGGGCATGAATAGAGTTCATTGAGTTCCTGCCCCTGTCATCACTTCATGTCATTTGTTCAAGAACACGCGGACGATGGCGGATCCCATCAGTCTAATTGAACAAAGGTGACAATATCTCTACATCTAGGTCAAGGTCATTGACAGCCTTTTCCGGATGGCTAGGATTATGGCTGGTCGATTGGTGTCGCCATGGCAACGGTAAAACCATTGTCGTGGGATAACAATTGTGTTGATGTAGAAGACAATGGTAATGAACCAACACAAAGGTCGGTTGGCCTTTGCGGTCCATGTCACCGTTCTGTTGTACGGAACCGACACAGAAGGTCGGATAACCATGTGATCAAGGTTAAGTTATTGCCTGCCAGTTATACCTGATGGATATCCATACAGAATGGTGGAATGCATAATTGCCCAAGCCAATAAATCACCGCGTCTATTTCGATGAGTAAGTGAGATGGCTGGTTGGTGATTAAGGCAACCGCGGTGCACAGTAATTAATTTGGACCACAGAACAGCTGAGACAAGACAAACGGATGAAACGACCCCCCACGCAGGTAGGATTTCAACCAGCCCCCCATTCTAATGCACTATCCTCGACAACGGCACCTCCCTGAGATGTAGCTTCTTGTTGCCATGGTGACATGACATTCTCATTCGTACAAGTTGTCGAATGGAAGGTGAATGACAATTTTAGTTTAAACAAGGTATATATGTTGCAATTTGGCGACTAAAATGAGCCAGTTTCACATGCTATTACAGCAAACCATGGTTCAGAAATCGGCTTACTGCGTCCACAGCAACTATTATACTTTGGCAGTTGGTTTAAAAACTGAAGGCGTAATAGAGGTTATACAAGGAATTGGTTTATGTCCAGTTAACCTAAAGTGCATCGTGTATTTATCCCTAAATACCCTGGATTTATTTGCTCCCGCACCTAACGACTCTGTGTTGAACCACTGGGTGTGGGGGGATGCGGACTCCATATTGTTGGTAGTGAACACGATTCATTATTCCCCATTAACCATTGACACCGATTAGCCTGAGCAAAGTTATCCGCCTCCACGCTGGACAATATAATAAGAGATATCAATGATAAAAAGTGAAATTTTCTTCCAATCTGATACTAGGAAGTCGCAGCAAAACGCGCCTACAGGCCCCAATGGCCGCCCGAAAATATCCATCAGGCAAAGAACTGCAAAAATAACGAAATCTTTGGGAAAACATCGGCAAATAAAAAGTCATAAATGACATAAACGTTCTTCGTGGACTGCTGCGGACGTGGCCTTCGCCTATAGGCTGCAAAACGGCAACCACGAGACATCTATTAGATCAACATGGTGGGCCAATTTTCCTCGTGGGCCACGGTTATGGCACCCCCGGGGATCAGGCTGGGGGTGGAGGGTGAGGGTTGGGAGGGGGGGGGGGGAGTTCCAACTCTTGTGGCCATTCCGGTCGTTCTCCCCATCGCTGTGCTATTGCGGTGGCAATAGGACATAGGACATTGTGACTGAATGACTGTCCGTTGTACCACAATAGGGCCCAGACGTGCAGAGATTACCCTATTTTTTTGATTTGAGAATCTTGGTGGGATTGGAATGGCCACATTGCTAGACTACAAGCGTGAGAGGGGTCCGAGCTAGGTCATTACGAGGGCAGTTATTTGTATGTGAAGACAGTGGTGTGGTTCGGTCTCCAGCGTGGAATGAATTGAATTGATATCACGGGCAAGGCTGAGATACTTCATGTGGCAGTCTGGCATGCGTGGAATATTAAAAAAAACTAGCTTACTGGGCTAGGGCCTGGGCTATGGGGTCTGAGCTAGCGGCCTGTGCAAGCAGCCTTGGCTATGCTTGGGCTAGAGGCCTGGGCTAGCAACCTGGGCTAGCTTACTGGGCTAGGGGCATGGGCTATGGGGTCTGCCTAGGGGCCTGTGCAAGCAGCCTTGGCTATGTTTGGGCTAGAGGCCTGGGCTAAGCCTGGGCCAGGAGCCTGGGCTAGCGGCCTGAGCTAGCGGCCTGGGCTAGGCCTGAGTTATGGGCCTGGACTGATTTCCCGGGCTTGCGGCATGTGGCGGCCGCCAGATAAATACGTGGTGGCCGCCAGATAAATACGTGGTGGCCGCCAGATAAATACGTGGTGGCCGCCAGATAAATAAGTGGCGACCGCCAGATAAATACGTGGTGGCCGCCAGATAAATACGTGGTGGCCGCCAGATAAATACGTGGTGGCCGCCAGATAAATAAGTGGCGACCGCCAGATAAATACGTGGTGGCCGCCAGATAAATACGTGGTGGCCGCCAGATAAATACGTGGTGGCCGCCAGATAAATACGTGGTGGCCGCCAGATAAATACGTGGTGGCCGCCAGATAAATACGTGGTGGCCGCCAGATAAATAAGTGGCGACCGCCAGATAAATACGTGGTGGCCGCCAGATAAATACGTGGTGGCCGCCAGATAAATACGTGGTGGCCGCCAGATAAATACGTGGTGGCCGCCAGATAAATACGTGGTGGCCGCCAGATAAATACGTGGTGGCCGCCAGATAAATACGTGGTGGCCGCCAGATAAATAAGCGGCGACCGCCAGATAAATACGTGGTGGCCGCCAGATAAATAAGTGGCGACCGCCAGATAATTATGTTTTATAATTTTTAAAGAAAGTAATCTCATCCCTTGGCACGAACAGGCTTCCTTAGTAATACATGTATATCAACTCACGTTTCGATCGGCTTGGTGGCTCCATTCACTGTTCACTATGATGTCACTGGACTATACTATTTACATATGTGGGAGGGGTGATAGGTTTGAATTCGTTTGTAACGTTTTATAACTAAATCCGTTTTTAATATCATAGGCATACCCTAAATCATCAATAGAGAATTTGATATTAATTTGGGATCAAAATACGCCAAGTTCTGGGTGCGAAAGTAAATGCACATACTTTGTCAGTTCTTTGTCGATGCATCATTCACGTTGCCCCGTCTGCGAGTTAGTGATACGTATTACCATTAGTCGCAGTGCCCCCTTCACCCCAACCCTGGCCTCGCATCGACTGGTGACCTCCAGCCACCTTAGTACCGACCCCAGTGAATATATTGGTGGCCTTCTCTGCGTGCGGGGATTCACGGCGAAGTCCCCCGCCATATTAGTTGGCATAACCATGACTGGGAGGAGGGGGGGGGGGGGGGCTCTGTGCGATGGCTGGCGACACCCAATGCCAAGCAATTCAGGGCCAATCATGATTTCTCATTCCCGACTCGGGGCCTATCCCTCTACAGCAACACTGGCGTTGGTGATGTAGCTGCGATGTGAAAGATGAAAGGCGGGGGCTCACAAGACGGCGTTAGAACAGGATCTCATCGCACGTTGCAGTCCGAAAATAGCCGAATACGTCGTCACTCTTGACGACGGTAGGCCTACTACAGGCACAGTTTCTTATGTGGAGAATTCGGTTTACTATTCATGATGCGATTACTCTCCATGAACTGCGATGGAGCGGACGTCGTCAACGTGTGAATTACCTTTTCTCTTCATTTCCTTTCACTGAAGGGATTCTCTTGTGGGATTACATGCCACGCCAGTGTCCAACTGGCACTCAGCCAAATACATATACTTTAGTCATTTGCTTGCATGGCGATCTTTCTCGTGTCTACGATTTAATCGTTATAATGGCAGACAGGAGGGGAGGGGGGGGGGGCTTTGAATTGTTTATATATATTGTTTATATTATATATATAATGGAAGACACGATTGGCTGGAGCTGGAGACGGTTTGACGAGGCGCCGCCAGAAATAAAACTAGGTCTATTCCTTTAGACATCACAATCCTGTGGCGGGAGGGGGGGGGGAGGGGGCTTTGAATTGTTTATATGTATTATACCGATCTGCTCAGGTTGTCTCCGTCCATATCGCAGTGACGCTGGCGCCGATGAATTTGGTATATGTATCTACAACTGCCTACGCGGAAGAGTTAAATTAAATTTGCTAAAAGGTGAAAACATTGTCGGAGATACCCTTAGAGTATTAGAGTGTGATGGCTCGGGATGGTGAAGATACGTGGAATTTTTGGTCACAATTACTAACTTGGCCCGCTGTTCAGGTGTACCGGGAAGTGTCAGTCAGCGGTCACCGCCCAGACAGCAGCGACCTGCGGGTTGTGCCAAGGGCCGGAAATGACGCTACTTAAAATGGCAAATGACATCCTTCTTAAAAAGTCGTGTCTTTAGTTACCGCCGGGCGAACGGCAGATCATGTGACCACCTGTTTATTACATATCGACCTGTGGCTAGTTGCGTGGACGGCTAAAGGTCAATGACCAACACAGTTCGCTGCTAGAAAATCACTCAATAGGGCGGCAATCAGCGTAAGAATCAGAGTAACACGAAATGCATGGTCCTACCATCTGTCAGTTGAAGGATGAATAGCAATTTAAGTTCACAGAACTTACGTATGTTGCAATGCGAAGAGCAAAATAGGTTATTATTATTAAGTCGACAGACGGTTACTTGCATCTATGTAATCCAAAAAAACATCCAGTCTGGTATTCGACCATGTTCTACGCGAACCATATTTTTTAAGCCAAGAAGGGCACGTAAGCAGAAGTGCAGGAAGGCGGGGGCGACTAGCGCTGAGAGAGGTCTGGTAACTAAATGGCTTCATTTTGCCAACCTTTAACTGCGAATATAGTTTTTTACCAACGGACCGAAATGTGGCCCCTGTAGGTTGGTTCTCTAACCCTGGCTACGGTACCAGAAGGGGTGGGCTGGTGGCGAGAGGGGGGGGGGGGTTGGGCTGGGGAGCCGGTATCTTCATGTCCGGTTCCTTTCCTCTTCTTGAGGAGTGACAGACTGTGTTGAGGGCGAGTGGTAGACGTGAAATCGTTGTTACTGTTAAGCCTTTACAGAGTGCATTCGTAAAAAGATCTGCGCAATGCGATTTATAATGTAAAATACCTCTTATAAAATACGTTCGCCTGCTCGATCCATGCCACTTAGTTTGGCGAGAGGCCTGAAAAGACTATCGGTGCAAAATTCTTTTGGGGTTTCTTGATGAAAACGCCCGGTTATTCGGCGCTGATACACGCGGTTTTTGAAAGCCCAGCAGGGTAATAATAAGGTGTGGGGTGGGGTGGGTGTGTGGTGGTGGGGGGGGGGGGGGCGGGGTCGTTGGAGGGAGGGTCCTAAATCGAGGTTTTCCTCATATTCATAGGAGGACTGGTGGCGCCAGGAAGCGGCAACGCGTGCTGACCGAGACAGTTCCGGCAACTAAATGGCTTTATGTGGTTATCATGACTTGCATTAACTTTTTTCTACCAGCGGACTGACCTCTCCTGAGACCGGTATCGTTTCTAAAGATGGCGGATGGCCGACATGTGGCGACGGGAGCCGCTGATAGGATAGGGCCAGTCCGGAAGTGGCTCTAACCCGGGATATGATGGAAGGGGAGTGGGGGGGGGGGGGCTATCGTCATGTCCGGGTCCTTCCCTCTCATCTAGGAGTGACAGACACTGCAAAGCAGGTGCCATGGTGAGAGCTAGACTGGCGCTGAAGACAGACATGTACAGGTGCGTGTCTCGCTGACCAGACATCGGACGCGTGTCAGGCCGCTGTCCCATCTGCAGCACTGAAGTGGTCGCCGTCATTCCCCGATGCCTTATTTTGCGGCTCTCATCCAACGAGAAGTCAGCATATCGCTGAAGCGACCAATCTGGCCATCAACAAGACTTCAGCTACTTAATTGTACTGTAATCATTTCACAGGGGCAGGGACATTGCACATGTTATGTCACATTTATGAATATATTTACCGTATTAATCCAAGCTTAACCTAACAATTCCTGTTTGTCATAGCTTTTGAAGCTCGTCGCAGTGGCATTCATTATACGAACATTTATTTTTATGGATATTTCGGAACTTTCAACCAGCGAATTTGCGAAATGGACAGTTTGACTGTCTCAAAATTTTGAAACGCTTTTCTGAGGGAAAACAGCAAATGTCCACTCCTTAGCAGTATTTTCAGCATGGACAACGTGACAAAACATAATGTCACTTTGGGATTTGGATGACCGGCCATTTATAAGGCCCCGTGCTGATAGCCTGGCTATAAATTAACAACGAAACATGTCCTTTACCGTCACAAGGTCTACGAATCGCTAATTAGGGCTGAAGGTTGTGTTTGACATTTCACTTCTTCAGAATAGCTCACGAATTGCCTCTGCTTAGTATGATTGTCAGCTGTCATTATATTCTTTTACGACTTCTTTACAACTTATTTTCCATGAGAAATCTACGACGAGTTTCTGTGCTGTAAGGTAGCAAATAGGCTATTTTGAAGCCTTGGATAATTCCTGACCCTGTCATCACTTCATGTCATTTGTTCAAGAATACGCGGACGATGGCGGATCCGATCAGTCTAATTGAAAAAAGATGGCAATGTCTCTACATCTAGGTCAAGGTCATTGATGACAGTTTCCTGATTGCTGGGATTATGGCTGGTTGATTGGTGTCGCCATGGCAACCGTAAAACCATTGTCGTGGGATAACAATTGTGTTGATGTAGAAGACAATGGTAATGAACCAACACAAAGGTCGGTTGGCCTTTGCGGTCCATGTCACCGTTCTGTTAGACAATTGTACGGAACCGACACAGAAGGTCGGATAACCATGTGATCAAGGTTAAGTTATTGCCTGCCAGTTATACCTGATGGATATCCATACGGAATGGTGGAATGCATAATTGCCCAAGCCAATAAATCACCGCGTCTATTCCGATGAGTAGGTGAGATGGCTGGTTGGTGATTAAGGCAACCGCGGTGCACAGTAATTAATTTGGACCACAGAACAGCTGAGACAAGACAAACGGATGAAACGACCCCCCACGCAGGTAGGATTTCAACCAGCCCCCCATTCTAATGCACTATCCTCGACAACGGCACCTCCCTGAGATGTAGCTTCTTGTTGCCATGGTGACATGACATTCTCATTCGTACAAGTTGTCGAATGGAAGGTGAATGACAATTTTAGTTTAAACAAGGTATATATGTTGCAATTTGGCGACTAAAATGAGCCAGTTTCACATGCTATTACAGCAAACCATGGTTCAGAAATCGGCTTACTGCGTCCACAGCAACTATTATACTTTGGCAGTTGGTTTAAAAACTGAAGGCGTAATAGAGGTTATACAAGGAATTGGTTTATGTCCAGTTAACCTAAAGTGCATCGTGTATTTATCCCTAAATACCCTGGATTTATTTGCTCCCGCACCTAACGACTCTGTGTTGAACCACTGGGTGTGGGGGGATGCGGACTCCATATTGTTGGTAGTGAACACGATTCATTATTCCCCATTAACCATTGACACCGATTAGCCTGAGCAAAGTTATCCGCCTCCACGCTGGACAATATAATAAAAGATATCAATGATAAAAAGTAAAATTTTCTTCCAATCTGATACTAGGAAGTCGCAGCAAAACGCGCCTACAGGCCCCAATTGCAGCCCGAAAATATCCATCAGCCAAAGAACTGCAAAGATAACAAAATCTTTGGGAAAACGTCGGAAAAATAAAAAGGTTAATAAAACACATAAACGTTCTTCGTGGACTGCTACGGACGTGGCCTTCGCCTATAGGCTGCAAAACGGCAACCACGAGACATCTATTAGATCAACATGGTGGGTCAATTATTCTCGTGGGCCAGGGTTATGGCACCCCCGGGGGTCAGGCTGGGGGTGGGGGGTGGGGGAGTTCCAACTCTTGTGGCCATTCCGGTCATTCTCCCCATCGCTGTGCTATTGCGGTGGCAATAGGACATAGGACATTGTGACTGAATGGCTGCCCGTTGTACCACAATAGGGCCCAGACGTGCAGAGATTACCCTATTTTTTTTATTTGAGAATCTTGGTGGGATTGGAATGGCCACATTGCTAGACTACAAGCGTGAGAGGGGTCCGAGCTAGGTCATTACGGGGGCAGTTATTTGTATGTGAAGACAGTGGTGTGGTTCGGTCTCCAGCGTGGAATGAATTGAATTGATATCACGGGCAAGGCTGAGATACTTCATGTGGCAGTCTGGCATGCGTGGAATATTAAAAAAAACTAGCTTACTGGGCTAGGGGCCTGGGCTATGGGGTCTGAGCTAGCGGCCTGTGCAAGCAGCCTTGGCTATGCTTGGGCTAGAGGCCTGGGCTAAGCCTGGGCCAGGAGCCTGGGCTAGCAACCTGGGCTAGCTTACTGGGCTAGGGGCATGGGCTATGGGGTCTGACCTAGGGGCCTGTGCAAGCAGCCTTGGCTATGCTTGGGCTAGAGGCCTGGGCTAAGCCTGGGCCAGGAGCCTGGGCTAGCAACCTGGGCTAGCTTACTGGGCTAGGGGCCTGGGCTATGGGGTCTGAGCTAGCTCCCTGTGCAAGCAGCCTTGGCTATGCTTGGGCTAGAGGCCTGGGCTAAGCCTGGGCCAGGAGCCTGGGCTAGCAACCTGGGCTAGCTTACTGGGCTAGGGGCATGGGCTATGGGGTCTGACCTAGGGGCCTGTGCAAGCAGCCTTGGCTATGCTTGGGCTAGAGGCCTGGGCTAAGCCTGGGCCAGGAGCCTGGGCTAGCGGCCTGAGCTAGCGGCCTGAGCTAGGCCTGAGTTATGGGCCTGGACTGATTTTCCGGGCTTGCGGCATGTGGCGGCCGCCAGATAAATACGTGGTGGCCGCCAGATAAATACGTGGTGGCCGCCAGATAAATACGTGGTGGCCGCCAGATAAATACGTGGTGGCCGCCAGATAAATACGTGGTGGCCGCCAGATAAATACGTGGTGGCCGCCAGATAAATACGTGGTGGCCGCCAGATAAATACGTGGTGGCCGCCAGATAAATACGTGGTGGCCGCCAGATAAATACGTGGTGGCCGCCAGATAAATACGTGGTGGCCGCCAGATAAATACGTGGTGGCCGCCAGATAAATACGTGGTGGCCGCCAGATAAATACGTGGTGGCCGCCAGATAAATAAGTGACGACCGCCAGATAATTATGTTTTTTAATTTTTAAAGAAAGTAATTTCATCCCTTGGCACGAACAGGCTTCCGTAGTAATACATGTATATCAACTCACGTTTCGATCGGCTTGGTGGCTCCATTCACTGTTCACTATGATGTCACTGGACTATACTATTTACATATGTGGGAGGGGTGATAGGTTTGAATTCGTTTGTAACGTTTTATAACTAAATCCGTTTTTAATATCATAGGCATACCCTAAATCATCAATAGAGAATTTGATATTAATTTGGGATCAAAATAAGCCAAGTTCTGGGTGCGAAAGTAAATGCACATACTTTGTCAGTTCTTTGTCGATGCATCATTCACGTTGCCCCGTCTGCGAGTTAGTGATACGTATTACCATTAGTCGCAGTGCCTCCTTCACCCCAACTTTGGCCTCGCATCGACTGGTGACCTCCAGCCACCTTAGTACCGACCCCAGTGAATATATTGGTGGCCTTCTCTGCGTGCGGGGATTCACGGCGAAGTCCCCCGCCATATTAGTTGGCATAACCATGACTGGGAGGAGGGGGGGAGGGGGGGGGGGGCTCTGTGCGATGGCTGGCGACACCCAATGCCAAGCAATTCAGGGCCAATCATGATTTCTCATTCCCGACTCGGGGCCTATCCCTCTACAGCAACACTGGCGTTGGTGGTGTAGCTGCGATGTGAAAGATGAAAGGCGGGGGCTCACAAGACGGCATTAGAACAGGATCTCATCGCACGATGCAGTTCGAAAATAGCCGAATACGTCGTCATTCTTGACGACGGTAGGCCTACTACAGGCACAGTTTCTTATGTGGAGAATTCGGTTTACTATTCATGATGCGATTACTCTCCATGAACTGCGATGGAGCGGACGTCGTCAACGTGTGGATTACCTTTTCTCTTCATTTCCTGTCACTGAAGGGATCCCCTTGTGGGATTACATGCCACGCCAGTGTCCAACTCGCACTCAGCCAAATACATATACTTTAGTCATGTGCTTGCATGGGGATCCTTCTCGTGTCTCCGATTTAATTGTCATAATGGAAGAGGTCCTTCTTCGGTCATGTCGCCAAGTCACACGATTGGCTGGAGCTGGAGACGGTTTGACGAGGCGCCGCCAGAAATAAAACTAGGTCTAGCTATTCCTTTAGACATCACAATCATGTGGCGGGAGGGGGGGGGGGCTTTGAATTGTTTATATGTATTATACCAATCTGCTCAGGTTGTCTCCTTCCATATCGCAGTGACACTGGTGACGATGAATTTGGTATATGTATCTACAACTGCCTACAAGGAAGAGTTAAATTAAATTTGATCAAAGGTGAAAACATTGTCGGAGATACCATTAGAGTATTAAAGTTTGGTGGCTCGGGATGGTGAAGATTAGTGGAATTTTTGGTCACAATTACAAACTTGGCCCGCTGTTCAGGTGTTCCGGGAAGTATCAGTCAGCGGTCACCGCCCAGACAGCAGCGACCTGCGGGCTGTGCCAAGGGCCGGAAATGACGCTACTTAAAATGACAAATGACATCCTTCTTAAAAAGTCGTGCCTTTAGTTACCGTCAGTCGACAGACGGTTACTTGCATCTATATAATCCCAAAAAAACATGCAATCTTGTATTCGACCATGTTCTACGCGAACCATATTTTTTAAGCCAAGCAGTGCACGTAAGCAGAAGTGCAGGAAGGCGGGGGCGAATGATGCCTAGAGAGGTCTAAATGGCTTCATTTCGCCAACCTTTAACTGCGAATTTAGTTGTTTTATCAAAGGCCCGAAATGTGGCCCCTGTAGGTTGGTTCTCTAACCCTGGCTACGATACCATAAGGGGTGGGCTGCTGGCGCGGGGTGGGGGGGGTGTCAATATCGTCATGTCCGGGTCCTTTCCTCTCCTTGAGGAGTGACAGACACCGCACAACAGGCGCCATGGTGAGAGCTGGACTGGCGCTGAAGACAGACGTGTACAGGTGCGTGTCTCGCTGACAGACACCGCACAACAGGTGCCATGGTGAGAGCTGGACTGGCGCGGAAGACAGACGTGTACAGGTGCGTGTCTCGCTGACAGACACCGCACAACAGGCGCCATGGTGAGAGCTGGACTGGCGCGGAAGACAGACGTGTACAGGTGCGTGTCTCGCTGACAGAGACCGCACAACAGGCGCCATGGTGAGAGCTGGACTGGCGCTGAAGACAGACGTGTACAGGTACGTGTCTCGCTGACAGACACCGCACAACAGGCGCCATGGTGAGAGCTGGACTGGCGCGGAAGACAGACGTGTACAGGTGCGTGTCTCGCTGACAGACACCGCACAACAGGCGCCATGGTGAGAGCTGGACTGGCGCGGAAGACAGACGTGTACAGGTGCGTGTCTCGCTGACAGACACCGCACAACAGGCGCCATGGTGAGAGCTGGACTGGCGCGGAAGACAGACGTGTACAGGTGCGTGTCTCGCTGACAGACACCGCACAACAGGCGCCATGGTGAGAGCTGGACTGGCGCTGAAGACAGACGTGTACAGGTGCGTGTCTCGCTGACAGACACCGCACAACAGACGCCATGGTGAGAGCTGGACTGGCGCTGAAGACAGACGTGTACAGGTGCGTGTCTCGCTGACAGACACCGCACAACAGGCGCCATGGTGAGAGCTGGACTGGCGCTGAAGACAGACGTGTACAGGTGCGTGTCTCGCTGACAGACACCGCACAACAGGTGCCATGGTGAGAGCTGGACTGGCGCGGAAGACAGACGTGTACAGGTGCGTGTCTCGCTGACAGACACCGCACAACAGGCGCCATGGTGAGAGCTGGACTGGCGCGGAAGACAGACGTGTACAGGTGCGTGTCTCGCTGACAGACACCGCACAACAGGCGCCATGGTGAGAGCTGGACTGGCGCTGAAGACAGACGTGTACAGGTGCGTGTCTCGCTGACAGACACCGCACAACAGACGCCATGGTGAGAGCTGGACTGGCGCGGAAGACAGACGTGTACAGGTGCGTGTCTCGCTGACAGACACCGCACAACAGGCGCCATGGTGAGAGCTGGACTGGCGCGGAAGACAGACGTGTACAGGTGCGTGTCTCGCTGACAGACACCGCACAACAGGCGCCATGGTGAGAGCTGGACTGGCGCTGAAGACAGACGTGTACAGGTGCGTGTCTCGCTGACAGACACCGCACAACAGACGCTATGGTGAGAGCTGAACTGGCGCGGAAGACAGACGTGTACAGGTGCGTGTCTCGCTGACAGACACCGCACAACAGGCGCCATGGTGAGAGCTGGACTGGCGCGGAAGACAGACGTATACAGGTGCGTGTCTCGCTGACAGACACCGCACAACAGGCGCCATGGTGAGAGCTGGACTGGCGCGGAAGACAGACGTGTACAGGTGCGTGTCTCGCTGACAGACACCGCACAACAGGCGCCATGGTGAGAGCTGGACTGGCGCTGAAGGCAGGTGTCACCGTCAACGCCAGACTGACTCCAGTGACAATTTCACGAAAACTAAATGCCAGACCAGCAGGCCTCAAATTGTATATATATCATCGACAACAAGGCGCTTCACTGATGGTTCACGCTTGAACAGATTCGGGATGGTCAGAAGCTGGGAGTGGTGGTTATAGGACAACTCCCCACCGACAATTCCCCGCTAAGACAAAGCCGCGCCCCCCCCAACCCCCGCCCCCCGAGACAATTTCCCGGACATTGCCACCCACGTCTCCCCAAAAGAAGAAGCATGTTGAAGGAGCGTGGCGCTGTCTGTTCTATAACCCGTTAGGTCGCATCGTTGAAGATGTGCACGTTTCATATTATATTTTCATATACACTGAGAAGTGCTGTCTCATTAAGCTCGCAATAAGCCCTTGGCCTCCATAGCATTAGGCTAAAAGGTACTGACTTAATACCGTTCACTTGTGTAACATATATCGATGACTCGAACGTTTCAGAGAGACCCTGCGACTCTCAAGGGGTGTGTGTGGGGGGTGGGGGGGGGGGAGGGGGTGTTCGCTGCGTAAATATTGCAGGTAGATAAATGGTGAAATAGTTAGAATCTGTATTAAAATCAGTCAAAACTAAATAAAACATTGAGACTTAATAGCGAGCGCAAGCAAGCTCTTCAGGTAACATGCATGCGTAATCAAAGTCCATTTCAAGCATAGGCTTAGGACTTTTGTTTCGCGCAACAGCCCCCATGAGACGTTTCTGAGTAAGGAGCAAATTTCCGCGGCACCACAAAATTATCCCCATAAACACTGGTCGAAATGTGTTATATCAAGCCTTTAATAATTAAATTATCTACCTTAAAAAGGTAACTGATAAATTATTGAAATGCCAACACTTGAGTTACGCTTTAAATTACAATATATTTATGAGTTCAACGATCCGCACCGCGCTAAAGATTCCTCGCTCGGACTGTGTTCTACTAGTCAGACTGGTTCCCGACCTGCAACTGACTGTTTCCGCTTTCACTGACTGGTTCGCGTTAGCCCAGTCGCCCCCGTAAACGGAACGCCACCTACCGGCATCGTAAACTATGAGCGTCTCCGTTTAACAGAATGGCTGGTCGTCTGCTAGCTTTGCTCACCTGCTCACTTAAACTGCTTGAAATCCCCATTTCGCAAAGACAATTAACAGACCAGAAACTGATAATGTGATGGAACAACGATCACATATAAGTGTTACTTAATTCATTGTGCAAAACTGCGTGTAATTCTACGCCATTCGCCTGTTTGTTGACCTGTCCGTCTGACAGCTGAGCCTGAGCTGTTGAACTGGCTGCACTGCCACCCTTCGCCGTCGGTTTGGTCAGTGTGACTCATTTTTACTGTCTCGGGCTGTTACTCTGTCAAACACACACACAGTCACTGCGTCAGTGTCAGTGACAGTTGACCCTGGCAATTTTATTGTCACCTAATTTTAGGCTAGGCTAGCCGCATGACTACAATTTTCAATTTCAGGCCGACCAGGCTTAGATCCAGGGCTGTAGGGGGTTGCGGGGGGGGGGGGTCATCCACTTCCTTTGAAATGTTATGCCCTGGCAGCAATTTAACCGTAAAAAGATGCACACAAAAATTGGCAGGTTTATCATGTTTATATCTAAGATGGCATCTACATACTAAGCTTAATTTGCAAATAAAAAAGGTCAAAAAAATGTGGGGTGGGGGGCTGGAGGCAGACGTACCCCACGACCCAGGGCCTCTTCGATCTCTCTGGACCAGCCACTACTTACAATCAGATGGAAAATATTACCAATAATTTTGTTTCCAAAATCTAAGGTTTTTTTGTTGTTTTTTTCTAATCTCTTTAGCGCTGATAAAGATAAATGAATAACGTTGGGATAATTATTATGCACAGTCTAAGAATGACACAAAGATAATGCTATTGGCAATTGATATGCCAAAAACCATGTCCATGAACAATTGTCAATTATCAATAGACTGATTACACAAGCGGTAAAAGGCTGGTAAGAATATTAAGTAGTTTGGTTAGAATCTGGCAAAAAAAATTTTTCCATTTATACAGCCTTTCGGTACAGGTTTTCTCCAATTTAAAGTCATCAAAGCAAATTTACTTTAGGTCACCATCACTGGTACCTGCATTAACAAAAGTTTAATGAAAGATATTTTACCAGAAAACTTAAATTATCACAAAATATTTAGTTCCCAATAAATTATTTTGGACTGGAAAATCAGCTTTTTTGGCATGCCATTAGTTAATTAGTTAATGGCAGTTAATAGATGCTGATCCACTATAGTAAAATGATTTTAACAGAGAGTTAGCATGGTTAGAGTAGCTGTCACATCCAGCTCAGCCAATTACCATGGTTTTATTTCTTATTACTCAATCTAATTGGCTTCCAGCATATCATGTAAGTTGCAGAGGTGCTAATTTCATTTAAGGTTTGAAATTTTTTTGGTCTGAGATTTGGTCAAACTACTGCTAACCACATATCTTAAAAGTGATTTTGATTTATCTTCTTATGTGGAAATACGGCTATATTGTCAATTGCTTTAGGAACTAGGACATATTACCTTGATGGTTCCATTATGGGGCATTATGATATCATGTAACCATTTAGCGAAAATACAGTTATGAATTCCATATTGTTAACATATGAAGTATATCACACAATTTGCTATTGACCATTTGTAGAACATGGAGGGCGGCTCCGCAAATTTTCGGTATTTGGTTATTGGGCACAAAACATGGCGGCAGGGATTTACAAAGGTCCCCAGTCAACTGAAAGTTTTAGACGAAATACTTAATTTACAAGCAGAAATTTGCTATTCTTTGGTGCAGATAGTTTTACTGCCATTCAAGCTCCGAAATGCATTAGCCAAATAGTCCTCTCCATAAAAGTAAGGTGACTGTTGTCAGGCAAGGAGGGAGGTACGACTGGATCCCTGTTAAAACTGGCACGTAAAGGGACTACTCCCGGTGGTGGTAGGTTTATGAGAGTCGGCAGGCTGTGATGGTGAGGATCAAAGGAGAGTTTGTCACACTTACAAGCGTGGGTCGCTGTTCAGGGGGACCGAGAAGTGTCGGCTAGAGGTCACCACCCAGACAGCAGCGACCTGCTGAACAAAACTATAATTGCCTAGAGAAGAATAATCAGCAGGTCCCCCAGCCATATCATTCGCGGATCAAATGCCATGTTTAACTAGCGCCATGTCTACCCGGGTTGAGACACCCATTCCCAGACACCAGTGAGTGTAGGCCAGAAATCGATGTTTCTATGTTTTTACGTACATGCCAGAGGTGGCATTACGTAAAATGACTTTCCTGATGTGGGCTTATCGCTGAAGCCACATTTGGATCATTGGCAACCAATGTGCCTTTTGCTACTTCGAATTGTGCTGTATGGCACAGTGGAATAAGTGAAGCAAAATGAAGTGACCATGGCATATTGACATAATCCCGGCATAACTTATCGACACATGATCTACTTTCAGCGTTCAGTAGGTGCACTTAAGACTAACTAAGGCTGAAGGTTGGGTTTACACGTTAGCCTTTTATTCCTTCGGTATATCTCTCGCATTACCCATTCGGGTTAAGAAAAGAGATAGCCAGCTGTTGAATCATAATAATCCTTTTCAATTTGTTTTCTCTCTGATGTCATGATTAGAAATGTCTTGGACCCATCAATTGTTTCTAGAGCAGATTTCCTTGTACAGCTGGTGCCCCACTTAGCGTTTCCATCCATCCATTCTAGGCCACGCGGAAGAACGACAATGTCACCATCTGTAAGGTCAAGGTCACTGGTGACACTGGCGGCTTTCTCCTGATTAGCACGGAATTGTGGTTCATTTGGCTGAGTGGTGTGTTCATGGTGACGGCAAGACCACTGTCGGCGGATAACGATTATGTTGATGTAGAAGACAATGGACCAACACGAAAGGTAGGCTGGTCTTTGAGGTCAAGGTCACCATATTGGATCCAGTGATACCTACTTGAGACTCAGACTCAGGAAGGTGGGAAACAGAATTTGCCAAGCTGGTAGATTTCTGGTAGATAGTGTTTTGTCCCAGACAAATAATTAAGGGGGTGGATGATTGGTGTTTTATGTTTACGTTAGGACCCAGTAATGTTAATGTGGACCAATAAACAACAACAAGATAAACGGATTAAACCACCGCACATACACGTGGTTACTACTTACAGATTTAACTACTATTACCGCAGTTTTTCATGAAAGAGAAAACGCCGGTGTGGATAACTATAAGTTTGCACGAAGATCGGAAGATAGGGAGACATGAATTCCTCTCACGTCTTCTTATGGCGGACGGGAACAGTCTTTTAACCCGAGTTTGCATTCCACATTGATTAACTCATGCCTATTCGTAGCAGGCTCATTTTTTCATTCAGATCTACGAATTTAGCCCGTCCCACGCAGGCAGGAAGTGAGCCAGGAAGGCAGTCTAATTGGATGACAATCCTGACCGAATCCCTCCTCCTCGGCGACATATAGCTTTTAGAGCGTTATTTTTCAGTATGCTTTAACATGCGTGGTTTTAGTTTGATTACCCATCAAGGCAGCTATGTATCCCCACATTGTCCGCCTGGTTATCGCCACAGAATACTACTTTGTGTTACCACTAGCGGTCCACGTGGCACCGTTTTTCCCTCCATTCATTAGGCCACTCAGCAATTTTAATGTCCGGGCTGCGGGACTGCTCCACGTGACTGCGGGACTGCTCCACGTGACTGCGGGACTGCTCCACGTGACTGCGGGACTGCTCCACGTGACTCACGCGTTTACTGCACCGAAGTGTTTACCGTATTTAGACAGGCCACCCGTAGGCCCAAATAAAGAACCATGCTACGACTAAAAATGGGTTTAAGAGTCCTCTAGAGTCATCCCAGAATGCACATCGGGTTAACAGACTGTTCCCATCCGCCATGGGACGACGGGAGAGGAATTCCTGTCTCCGTGTCTTCCGGTATTGTAAAATTATAGTTATCCTATTGCAGGAAGGCTTTCATCGTCTTCTCCTTTGTGATTGGCAGCAGAACATGAATTACAAAAATTGACAAAGAAGAATTACAAATTAATTACAAAAAAAAAAGATGTCGGGTGAGGTCGGCCTGATACGTACCAGCGTCTGTGTCCAGTGCCTGTGTTGCGGGATAGATTGTCACTCCTCGAGGGAAGGAAGATGAAGATAACCCCCTCCCCCCCCCCCCCCCACACACACACACACATACACGCACTCCTCTCGGTACCTAATCAGCCCATCCCGGAACCACAGTTGGGTCATCGGTGGAACGTGCAACCCATTGGTAGAAATAGAGAGAAATTAGCAGTTAAAAGATAGCAAAATGAAGCCATTTACTTGCCAGACATGTCTCGTGCGGGACACTTCAGGCGTTTGGTTTTTCGATTTAATGGAGGGAACGACCTCGATTTAGTACCCCCCCCCCCCCCCGACTCACCCCGTCCCACCCGCCTCTCCCCTTCCCACCTCCCCCCTGCCCCTCCCCCTCCCCCTCCTCGATGCCCCCCGTCCCCACCTCCCACCTGCCCTGCTTGGCTGTGCAAAGCCGAGTGTAACAGCGTCGATCAATGGACGGTCTCTGCTTCTCTGCAGCGATTAGGCTTTGTGGCTGGGCAGAGAAACTCGAAGACCGGGCGTTTCCACCAATAAAACGAAAAACAGAAGTTTTTTCCTGCATCTGACCAAGCTAACTGGCATGTGTACGCGATCACTCACTAGTACATCTTAATTTTCATTTGTCGTTAACTGCTACATAATCCATGGGGCTGCATGCCCCAATAAGGACGGTTGTGTGGGCGGTATTACGTATACCACATAGGGCTGATCTCTTCACCAATCGCTAAAGCCACACTTTATGTCACCATGTCGAACCTTTCTAACCTTCCCCCATCCCAATCCCCAGCACCCACTGGGCCTCAACAACAAAACGACACGGAGAAAATGATTGCAAGTAGCGCAATGGCCCAATGGAGCCCTCCTCTCACGCTTGGTCTCGCAATATGGCTATTCGAATGGCCCCGAAGGCTCAAATACAACAAGATGAACTATTCAAATAAGGCCTTTATCTATTGGTGTACAACGTGAAGCCCTGTCATCTGAATGCTGTATGACAGCCATGTGAGGACATCGTGGGGGCCAGCTCCGTGTATACCATGCATAATAGGGCCATTCATGTCGACCACACCACTGTGACGTCATTGTCCATGCCTGAGAGGACTAAATAGATCTCTATGTGACGTCATTGTCCATGCCTGAGAGGACTGAATAGATCTCTATGTGACGTCACTGTCCATGCCTGAACATCTCTCTGGTTGATGTAACAGATCTTTATGTCACGTCATTGTCTATGCCTGAATATCGCCCTAGTTGATGTAACAGATCTCTATGTGACTTCATTGTCTATGCCTGAACATCGCTCTGGTTGATGTAATAGATCTCTATGTGACGTCATTGTTTATGCCTTAACATCTCTCTGGTTGATGTAACAGATCTCTATGTGACGTCATTGTCTATGCCTTAACATCGCTCTGGTTGATGTAATATATATCTATATGACGTCATTGTCTATGCCATAACATCGCTCTGGTTGATGTAATAGATCTCTATGTGACGTCATGTCTATGCCTGAACATCGCTCTGGTTGATGTAATATATCTCTATATGACGTCATTGTCTATGCCTTAACATCTCTCTGGTTGATGTAATATATCTCTATGTGACGTCATTGTCCATGTCTGAACATCTCTCTGGTTGATGTAACAGATCTCTATGTGACGTCATTGTCTATGCCTTAACATCTCTCTGGTTGATGTAATATATCTCTATGTGACGTCATTGTCCATACCTAAACATCGCTCTGGTTAATGTAATAGATCTCTATGTGACGTAATTGTCCATGTCTGAACATCGCTCTGGTTAATGTAATAGATCTCTATGTGACGTCATTGTCCATGTCTGAACATCGCTCTGGTTAATGTAATAGATCTCTATGTGACGTCATTGTCTATGCCTGAACATCGCTTTGGTTGATGTAACAGATCTCTATGTGACGTCATTGTCTATGCCTTATCATCGCTCTGGTTGATGTAACAGATCTCTATGTGACGTCATTGTATATGCCTTAACATCGCTCTGGTTGATGTAACAGATCTCTATGTGACGTCATTGTCTATGCCTGAACATCGCTCTGGTTGATGTAACAGATCTCTATGTGACGTCATTGTCTATGCCTTAACATCGCTCTGGTTGATGTAACAGATCTCTATGTGACGTCATTGTCTATGCCTGAACATCTCTCTGGTTGATGTAACAGATTTCTATGTGACGTCATTGTCTATGCCTTAACATCTCTCTGGTTGATGTAATATATCTCTATGTGACGTCATTGTCCATGTCTGAACATCTCTCTGGTTGATGTAACAGATCTCTATGTGACGTCATTGTCTATGCCTTAACATCTCTCTGGTTGATGTAATAGATCTCTATGTGACGTCATGTCTATGCCTGAACATCGCTCTGGTTAATGTAATATATCTCTATATGACGTCATTGTCTATGCCTTAACATCTCTCTGGTTGATGTAATATATCTCTATGTGACGTCATTGTCCATGTCTGAACATCTCTCTGGTTGATGTAACAGATCTCTATGTGACGTCATTGTCTATGCCTTAACATCTCTCTGGTTGATGTAATATATCTCTATGTGACGTCATTGTCCATGTCTGAACATCTCTCTGGTTGATGTAACAGATCTCTATGTGACGTCATTGTCTATGCCTTAACATCTCTCTGGTTGATGTAATATATCTCTATGTGACGTCATTGTCCATACCTGAACATTGCTCTGGTTAATGTAATAGATCTCTATGTGACGTCATTGTCCATGTCTGAACATCGCTCTGGTTAATGTAATAGATCTCTATGTGACGTCATTGTCCATGTCTGAACATCGCTCTGGTTAATGTAATAGATCTCTATGTGACGTCATTGTCTATGCCTGAACATCGCTTTGGTTGATGTAACAGATCTCTATGTGACGTCATTGTCTATGCCTTAACATCGCTCTGGTTGATGTAACAGAAATCTATGTGACGTCATTGTATATGCCTTAACATCGCTCTGGTTGATGTAACAGATCTCTATGTGACGTCATTGTCTATGCCTGAACATCGCTCTGGTTGATGTAACAGATCTCTATGTGACGTCATTGTCTATGCCTTAACATCGCTCTGGTTGATGTAACAGATCTCTATGTGACGTCATTGTCTATGCCTGAACATCTCTCTGGTTGATGTAACAGATCTCTATGTGACGTCATTGTCGATACATAGATGTCTACGTTATTGAAATAAAATTAAATTACCATTTACCCGCCATCCGACAAGTGGCCCCTACATGACGTTCAGGTCTCTCTGGCAATCAGGAGCATACCATCTTTATCTCAGACTGCCGCCGTGAGCGAAAGGCTGGGTACTCGAATGAGGGCCAACATGCTTCCGGTTCAACCCCCCCCCCAATTGTCGGATCGTTTCATCCGTTTTTTTGTCTCATCTCTTTGGCCCAAATTAGGTTATTTTGCACTAAGGTAGCCTACAACACGGACGATCCATCCCACTTAACTATTTAAATTGACAGTGCGATCCACCAACTTGGCAAATTTTACTTTTCACGTTCCTCAAAAATCTCATTCGGGTATCACTTGCGGGCAATGTTATGACCTTGACCACAAAGGCCAGTCGACTTTCTTGGTGGCAATGATCGTTTTTTTCCATGACCATAAGTATTATCCCGACAAGAGGCCAGCGATGGCGCCAGATGACAAATTGGATGGCCACAAGGGCTGGGACCCCTCCCCCCCCCCCGTGCCCCCCGGGGGCCACGTGACGCGTCCCATGGGTACAATAGGACCGTCTGTGTCGCCCACGTCTTTGTGGCGTCGTTGTTAATGCCCAAGAAGATTAGAAAACGCCTAAATAGATTTCTCGGTGGTTGCCTTTTTACATGTATTTTACATTAGTCAGTCTATGTCTATCGCTATTTATTTCCCCTAGTCTCCCCAATGATTTTTTTCTATTCTGTTGGTTCTTTGTCTGATGGGTATGTCAAGGTTGCCACTGGGACCCAGAGGCGCCCTGTACTACAATCTCAAACATGTTTTGCTTATACATGTTGACAGCTGCGTCGAGTTCCTGTCCAGTCCAGTTCAGGGTTCGGTAATTGTCCTTAATGTACATACAATGCAGTAAATGGACGTACTCCAATGAAGTCCAAAAGGTTTCAGTTTCGAAGCCCACTCGGCGTCGAGTAATCCTTTTTATTCCAATCCCAGCTGTTGATTGGCATAAATTCCCTTAACTGACATCGCTTTCCCTTGATCACAAGGTCATCCACGTTTGTGATGATTCATTATCCTTGTCTGGCAGTATGGTGACATTGTCCACACAGGCCTTTGTGTTGGTTCATTACCAGTGTCTTCTACATCTGATTTAAGACAATCATTATCCTGCGACCGTAATCTTTCTATCGTCTTGGCAGCACCAATTAGACATCCATAATCTTTGCCAATCAGGAGAAGGCCATCGTTGCTACGTCGACATTGTTTCTGCGTACCGTTCATTTAGACTGGCCGGGCCCGTCATCTGTCGTAAGTTCTTGAATGAATGGATTACATAAATGGCCCACCAGATGTACAAGGAAATGTGTTCATGGAACCATTCGTGGCTTCAGTCCTATTTATCGTTTCGCAAGCTTCTGAACTCTAACTAAAAATTGCGTCTATCGTCATTGTAACCGAAATAGCAAAAGTAATTTCCCCTTGAGCAGATTTTTTGAAAGTACCCAAAGCGTAAAAACAAATCACGTTCACATTATCGATACCTCGAACTTTGAAGGGCATAGCGAAAAAGCACTTTCTTTGTGCGTAATGTATGGCAATATGATCAATATATGCACCGAGCCGGTCATCTAAATCTGAAACAGTGACAAATATTGAAATGCTGGCACGTTCTCAATTTTGAGAGTGAATTTGGCGGGATTGGGGGAAATAAATAGAGTACAATTAGACATTCAGTTGAAGTAGCTAAGTTACGCTTTATATATGAAAATTTGCAATGGGCAATATATTAGTCGATGTGAAATAACATTCACTACGTCTTTGCCACTGTGGAATAAATATAGTACAATTAAATTGGACTGGCAAAAAACATTTTGATTGCCCGATTTAACTTTGTGCAACTCTTCCATGTGATCAGTATATTAATGCAAATACAAAATTCAAAACCCAATAATATCCAATTGATATGAATAGCTATTCATGGCACAGGTAATCTAGCCGAATTATTTGAAATTAAAATACACTGGCAATTTGATCTCTGTTGACTATTTTGCATGTTTTACCCCACTTAACTCACTGCCATAATGAGCGGTCGAGACGCAGAATAAACAAACTGGTATAATATGTTAACAATTGAGAGCCCCCAACAGGATTGGGGAGTCTAAAGGAATATAGCCAGGTTTATTCCTTGCGAAGACTCGTCAAACCGTCTCAAGCTCCATCCAGAACCCTTGGAGCCCGTGGCGTGTGACTTCCATAGAAGCAATGAAACAGCCACGAGACACTCTTCGGATCACCAGGCACAGGACTGATATATGGATAGGACCGGATCACATAATTCACTTTATACATGAAGAGGGTCAAAAGGTTTGCGTGATCGTGTCAACAGGGCAATTAGGCCTTAACGAGCCATAGTAAAGTATTTGAGAAATGGGTAAAAAGAACTGAGTAAGATCACATGAAGAGTTCAGGAGGAAGGGGGTTGAGGGCGGGGGTGGGGGGGGGGGGGAGGGGGGAGATGGGGAGCGGTAATAGCAAGTAAAAAAAAAAGAAATAGACCAGTTGGCCTGTCTAGGTTTTCAGAAGGGATTACTTCGGAGGGAGGGAGGTTGCTGGAAGAGTTCACTTGCCGGGGGAGGTTGCTCGAAGAGCTTACTTGTCGGGGGGAGGTTGCTAGA
Source organism: Arenicola marina (assembly GCA_964019135.1). Lineage (NCBI taxonomy): Eukaryota > Metazoa > Annelida > Polychaeta > Arenicolidae > Arenicola > Arenicola marina. Next base: position 62,995,277 of record OZ025248.1, read on the forward strand.
ATAGCTTACTTGTCAGATGGAGGTTCCTTGAAGAGCCCACCTGTCGGACCGAGGTTCGCAGAAGAGCTCGTCTGTCGGAGGGAGGCTCCTAGAAGCGCGTGCCTGCCGGACATATTTTATTATGTTATCCTCTGTCGGAGAATATACTGCTCCACACAGGAACTGGGAAATTCACCTCGGTTAAGTCTGACGAACGCAAAAGAAAGTCAGCGATTGTGTTACCATGTCCACTGACTGGGCGGAAATTACAAAGAAAAGGGGGCTTTCCTTGTTAACCTTAGTTCCGATTGGACAGTGGCTTGGCACTGAATCTCACAAGAGCCTCTAGTGATAGGAAAAGAAGGAACAATTTAAACCACACTTCTGCTATATCCTGAACACGTCTGCTCTGTCGCCCGGGCAGTTAAATGCAGACACCGGGACACCTGGGTTAAAGCCTTCGTATTATTGGCACCAAGAAAAGCGTTATTTATTTCGGAAATTACCATAACGGGTGTCAGGACGTGTCAGCGCTTGGACAGCAACCCAGGTGGACCGGGATTTGTCGGCCAGCGGTCACCGCCCAGACAGCAGCGACCTGAGTGGTTGTGCCAAAGGCCGGAAATGACGCTACGTTATATGGCTACCTTTCTTTTTTTACCTATAGTTTTTATTCCATATGAGCCTGTGAATAGCTGGATCCCTAAAGTTCAATGGCCACCCACAGGGATGTTGTGAAAGACACCCCCCCCCCCCCAACCCCCGCACGACAGGGAGGCTCTTCTAGCGCCCTCTTCTGACATGCAACCTTATTATGTTTTCTAGTATTACCTTTCGACTTACTTTTGGCGTGTCGGGAGAGGAGACAGCCGTGCCTTCCATTAGGTCTGTCCCGCTACCTTATCCTCTGCCCTTTAATACGCCAAGAATAATTCCTGTTTGTCATAGCTTCTGCTCGTGGCGATAGCTTTTTGTAACGCACATTTTTGTGTTTAAGGACATTTTGGAACTTTCAACCGGCCAAAGATAGACAGTTCTAGACTGTTTCTCCAACATAAGAAACGGGTTTTCTCTCGGAAAACAGCAAAAGCCACTCGCCAAATGCATTTTCAGAACTGAACGCATTGATAATATCGCCATAAATTACCCACAACAAATGGCTTTTTTCATCACAAATGTTTCCGAACCGCTAATTAGGGTTAAATGTTGGGTTTTACATGTCACTTTATAAATCACGTATTGTTTCTCCCTGGTGAGTAAATAGATGGTCAGATGTTGAATCACAATAAAATGTTTTCTATTTTTACTTTGTTTTACGATGAGAAATCTACGAAGAATGTCGGTGCTATAAGGTAACAAATAGGTTATTTCGCAGCCATTAATGCTTCCTTGACCAGATTTCCTTCTACATCTGGTGCCCCATGTAACCTTTCTTGTCATCCATCTATTCAAACACACACAGACGAGCGCTGATCCGGTCAGTCTAATGGAATGGATCTAATCTCCACATCTAGGTCAAGGTTATTGATAACAATGATGGACTTTTCCTGATTAGCTAGGATGATAACAGGTTGATTGGTGTCGTCATGGCGACGGCAAGACCATTGTCGTAGGATAACGATTATGTTGATGTAGAAGAAAATGGTAATGAACCAACACAAAGGTCGGCTGGCCTTTGAGGTCAAGGTCACCAATAATGACCATACTGCCAGACAATGGTAAGGAACCAACACAAGGTCTTTGAAGCAGCGGAACCTACAAGACAAAGGCACGAATATGATATGGTCGATATTTGGAGAGTACAGCACACAGGCGAAAGAGTATTCACATGTCCATTAGCGTATGTCTGAAAGGAAAAGGTCTTTTGAAATATAATTGTTCTCATCTAACGGGCCATAATTATATTCAAATCGTGAAAAACACGATTGTATCGAAACTGGAGATGTAATTTGGAACTCAAAAACCTAACAACTATCCCCTTTTACACAAAGATAACTAGCGCCTTCATTTGCGAAATTATTGAGATTGATTACTGGTATGATATTTGGGTGAAACTGAGGATACTTTTTGATCTTTGCGATGAACAAGGCTTTTGCTGTCGTGTCCAAAGATTTGTCAAAAATCCTATGGGAGTAATATAAATGTGTTACATTATTATGGTATTATACACATTCCAGACTAGTGGAAATCTTTACTGACACTTGGTGCAGACAATAACACCTGCACAAGATTTCAGAAATATACAGAGACAAAACATTTCGGATAACTTGTTATCAGTACCGAAGACCCCATGCCAAGCATGGGGGGTTGATATAGATAGATCAGAAACCGAATATTTAGCTTCCTTAAGAAAATATATATTTAAAACAACAGAGTGCATGACATTGCAAGAATTCCCATATCGGATACTCAACAGTATTTCAACAACGAATGCAAAATTGAAGCTGTAGAGACAATTTGGCAGTCGGTGTACCTCTAGCTTGGATATAGATTTGGAATTTTGACTGAGTACAATGTGAAAGTATGCCATTTGGTTGTAAAGATAAAACCGTCGATTTCATTTTGTTTTTAGGAAAACTATATATCAAATAGCAAGAAACAATAATCAATTAGGGGAACTTTTAACCAGCCCTGCATTGACTGACCACATGTATATACGCAGACAACTACACCAAACCTAAGATTTTTACATTTTATAATGTTATGTCATAGACAAGTGTGTAACTCTTGAACCCCGCCAAGCCCTTCCTGATGTTCTCTCTGTTTTGTATACCATTTGAGCCAAGAAAAAAAGAAAAAAAAGAAACAGAAACCTGTTCGTCTTTATGGTACTGTGTCTATTGACTGGATTGCATGTACATTTAGGAAAATAACTTAATCTTGAACCGACTATGGAAGTGGAAATCGAGTAAAACTGTCAATATTTAAGAGCAGACCATGGTGGCGCCCAGTGACAGCTATGAGACCGTCAGCCAAGGACCGCAGAAATAAGACTTTCTTTCGAAAGAAGATAGGGAAATAGTGATAGAGATATTACACCGGTAAGACAAGGTGCTGGCACGCCCGATGTCTTGTTATCGCGAGATGTCATATTGCGAGACTAAGCCTATAGTTAGTCTAACGCGGGATTGGGTACCGCAGGTGGCGGTCGGGGTGGATCTATTTATGTCCTCATCCATTTTCAAGGAGTGACAATCCAAACCTTCAAGCAAAACGGGCTGGGATAATAAGAGATTGACTGGCGCTGGACACAGACGCTGATGCGGATCACTCTGACCAGACATCGCACGCCGTGCCATCTATAGAACTCGCAATCCTCTCACATCTCTCACATCTCTCACATCCTCAGGGCGACACCAAAGACGTCAGCGACCTGTGTATCCCCCATGACGTCACGCGGCTTCTTGACTCCGCTGATTATTGTAGTCATTCCAGGTAATGTCATTCACAGATCTGCAGTGGAAGAAACGAAAGGCGGCTTGCAATAAATACACCGGTTGGACCGCAAACTACGTGTAATTTTTCAAAATTAATTGCCTGCTGTTTGTCACGAAAGAGAAGACATTGCAAGCCGTCCCGCAATAGGACCGCCGGTTTGGATAACAGTCATTTAGAAGCAGACCGGAAGGCAGGAAGACAGGAACTCCGCTGACGCCGTCTCATGGGAACAGTCCTATGTTGCATACTGGGATGACTTCAGAAAACTCTCAACTATTTAAATATAAATATTCTATTCGTAGCAGGATCCCTTTTTTCAGTCGGTTCTTTAGACCCAAGACGTTGGGAATAGCTGAATCATAAACAAGGCGTTCTAATTGGACGCCTATCCTTCCCTCCCCCTCGGCGACACACTACTTTGTTGTTGTAGTTGGTCGTGTTGGGCGGTAGTTGGTCGCGTTGTGCGGTAGCTGGTAACCAGTGTCGTAGGCAGGGACTCTCGCAAGTGTACGCACCTGCAGCAGAGAAAAATTACTCCCGAACAACAGGCTTGAACGTGTCTGCACTGTCCAATGTGTACGCATGTGCGTACTTGGCTAGCTACGCCCATCAGCGTTGGGCGAGCGTTGGTTGCGGCATTATGCGGTATTTGGTCGCGGCGTTGTGCTATAGTTAATCATGACGTTGAGATGTACTTGGTCACGACGTTGGCAAGCAGTCGGTTGTACTTAACGTTTGGCGGTAGCGCATAGCAGCTCCTACGAACAAGTAATAACATTGCGCCTGCAGACAAGTAATAACATTGCGCCTGCAAACAAGTAATAACATTGCGCCTGCAGACAAGTAATAACATTGCGCCTGCAGACAAGTAATAATATTGCGCCTGCAGACAAGTAATAACATTGCGCCTGCAGACAAGTAATAACATTGCGCCTGCAGACAAGTAATAACATTGCGCCTGCAGACAAGTAATAACATTGCGCCTGCAGACAAGTAATAACGTTGCGCCAGCGGACAAGTAATAACATTGCGCCTGCAGACAAGTAATAGCATTGCGCCAGCGGACAAGTAATAACATTGCGCCTGCGGACAAGTAATAACATTGCGCCTGCAGACAAGTAATAACATTGCGCCTGCGAACAAGTAATAACATTGCGCCTGCAGACAAGTAATAGCATTGCGCCAGCGGACAAGTAATAACATTGCGCCTGCGGACAAGTAATAGCATTGCGCCAGCGGACAAGTAATAGCATTGCGCCAGCGGACAAGTAATAACATTGCGCCTGCGAACAAGTAATAACTTTGCGCCAGCGGACAATTAATAACATTGCGCCTGCGAACAAGTAATAACTTTGCGCCAGCGGACAAGTAATAACATTGCGCCAGCGGACAAGTAATAACATTGCGCCTGCGGTCACTGGTATCAGGGTGTGCGTGTCTCAGCCCTGGCAGACATGACGCCAGTTACAAGTGGCCGTCAGGCGTTCATTGTGATAGGCGCACGATATGGCTCGGGACACTGGTGGGCATTATTCTCCTAGCAATTATAGTTTTCTCGCTACCATCCTGAACACCAACACCAAACCTGCAAGTAGGCGTGGACCCGTCATCTTATTAGCTTTTATGAAAAGAAAAAGACAGTCAGAGCCAGATAAAGCACAATTTATCACCTTTGCGACTCCTATATGAAGCCACGCCGCAGGGATTGCAGTTGGTGTCTCTCTGAGAGATGATTATCTGGGCGATGCAGACATGTCCAATTCCCATGCTTATGGACCCAGAACGACACGCGATGGCACTACTAGACGAATGCGAAATGGTAAAATGTTTTTTTATAAAATCGATGACCGGTTTAATAGATGTTCTTCATTCTACCAACCGTTGCATTGAACGTGTGTATTGTCAAGAAAATGTTATCAGCAACAACCGATCCTTGTAGCGAAGTCAACGAGCGACAAAGAGTGAAAAGCAAGTGGCCAGTTAGAACATTACGTTTGCTTACATTTTGACTGGAAGCCTTTGACGGTACATCGAATATGTTGTCATGCGATGACACCATCTTGATGGCGTCATCGCATGACAACATATTCTGTATACAATTAAACATTTGATATTGTTATCTTTATAAAGCAAGAGTTACATCTTAATCTGGATGTAATTTAAATAGGCTAATTAATTGTATACATCCCTTGCCAATAATCTGGAAATATGGTTTTAATATATCTCCGTCGCAAAATTTAACACCAAATATTTCACAGAACTCTTTGCGCCAGTCAAGCTTTTTCCAAGAAGGCGTATATTTGTGAAGTCGTGTATGGAAGTTATACGGCACTTTACACATTAGTCAGTGAAAAATAACGCGACAATGCTCACTTATCCGAAATGTAGTGCCACAAAACACTATGGGATTATACCCCGCTCGAACAGGGCGCAGATACGCGCTATGTCATAACGTTTTTCCTCAGAATCTTAAAAGTATTCAAAATACAATTGAGTCTAATGTGAGCGAGGAATAGCATCCCATCGGTAATTCCCTCTAGTCGCTGTATCAGGCAGACTATCGGAAGGCAACATATCCTCTTTCATTAGCACTGGGGTGGAGCCCCTACATACATCTTCAGATCAAAAACCCATGTTCCAATCCGAATCCGAAGAGTAAATCCAAAAACATTTCACTTCATTGTCCCAAGATTTCTAACGGGTCGGATGTAATGAGTTTACCCTGTCACATCATGGGCCTGAACCCCCGGTCCCATGCGAACGATACTCCCGCGGAGGGGGGAGGGGGGCACTACATATAGTTAGGTATATACATATGTGCGGCCCAAAGGTCCCATTTTTTCGTGTGTTTTTTTCTCTCAATCTTCGGAGCAGAAATCTAAGATTATCTCGAATCGCCCATCTGAGACTGAAATTTTATTAAATCTGCAGCACTACATATTCCAGTTGATATCGAAAGTGTTCAAATTATTAACCTCCATATGCTTTTATTGCAATTACTGACAGTGTCTATTTTGGATGCCTTTTTTAACCAAAAATATATCTCTCAATGACCACAAAATCTCCCACTTTTTTCTCGTACTCCATATACACTCTATGGCCTGGGCGGCACATGAAGACGATGCTATATCTGACACACGCTGACACTCATTGTGACCATTTCTGCGGTGTCTGTGTTTAACTAGCCGGGCGACGAAGCGGACACTGTATTTTTTTAGTTTAGTTTTATATTTCCAAGAGGTCATAAATAAGTACAAAAATCCGTGCAATACATTCAAGCAATCTATGTATGCATTGAATTAAAAGCAACACATGAAAATATATCAGTACTTTCTATGTCAAGGCGTTTTTAACTGTTTTGAGTAATGATGCAGCAGAACTGCTCTTTCTTATTTGTTTTAGTATTTTACCTTTACAGTCTAATTCCGTGGTAAAGAAAGTCCGGCAATCTATTTGGTGTTCCAGTCTACAAGTGTTCGAGAGAAGCCATTCTTTATATAACGACGGCGCGGACATTGACAGGGTGTAGCAACAGTGTGGATTACCCTTTTCCGACATTTCTTTCCTTTTGTAATTTCCGCCCTGTCAGTGGATATAGTAAAACTATAGCTACTATATCTCTCACGCTGTCGTTGTACTGAATCTAACGCCGAAGAAACTAGTGGGTAATATCCGCCCCTTAAATTATTTCGATTACAGCGGATTGAATGCTTACAGAATGCACGTTATAGACGTCACCGCTCATAATGGGAATTCCTCGGTGAATTCGGAACATACGGCAGAACTAAACTCTGAACACCAACTCTGAACTCTGAAGTTTATTCACATAATGACGCATGGTTCCACTGTAGAAAACAAAGTAACATTTGTCAATACCACGAATGATAACAATATAACGTTGACCTAGGAGCCGTAATAGCCGCCGAACTAAAGTACTAAACTCAAGGGCGGATCTTGGCATTTTAAAAGGGGGGTAGGGTCCAAACTTGCGACCGGGGGGGGGGGGGGGCTGAACAAAATAGCGACGTGGCAATCAACTATTTTTTTTACGACCGGGGATGGAGGTGTGCACTGAAAACTTGAGCCCGGGCGGGGGGGGGGGGGGGTCCACGCCGCCTCAGATAGCGTTCTTCATCAAAAAGGGGGAGGCGTCCACGCCTCAGACGACCTAACTTTTGCATTGAAAAACGGCCTTCTTCCTATAAAAAGGAGGGAGGAAGGGGGGTCCAGCGAGTCCGGCTCCCGGATCCTGGATCCGCCCTTGTAAACTGGCTTTATATGAAGCAGGTAATGTCCTGTAATTAATGCCAAGCCATACACACTGGATGGCATTTCTCCGTCACTTGTTATTTCCAGATAGATATGGCGCATTAGCATTAAATGAGTTGTTAAGGCCGAGACGTACCATCACACAGGATCATAACTTAGGCTACAACGTCACCCTAGTAGCCTTTTGCCGAAGATGAAATGACCGCGGGGGTTTAATCTAATGTAAGTCAATAGACGACGCCAGACTTTAATCGCTTCGGCTCTGGAGAATACTGATGGGTGACACAAAACCTCTGAACCTCTTTAAATAACATATTGAGGTTATTTAAGTAGCCGCCCTCTTTCATCCTTAGGCTTTTCAATGGCCTGGTTACCAAAGGCAGGCATTATATGCCGCTGGGATCCTAGCTATTTGAAAGCACTTCCTACTGATTTGATATTGGTTCAGCTATTTAAATTTCCCAGAACGCCACCAGGGATTATCGCGTCGCGCCAGTCGTATTTTTCGAAGGCCGGTGAGTTATGGGCTTATATAAAACATGCCTATCCTATGGGAGGCTTTCAATGTGTCTACGGTCTTATGTCGTTGTGTTTAGTTTGTCAGTGAGTCTGTATGTCTGTCTCTAACGTAAAGCATTATCTGTCGAGTGCCTGAAGATATTGACCTCTCTTTTACCAAAACAATCCGACGGCCCATCGATAGAATCAGTTCGTAGATGGGCAACGTAACTCAAAGGTCAAGGTCACAGGAATATATTGAAAGATGGGACCAAAAATATAACATTAGTATTTGGGCGCGGGTGAAGATATTGATCAATGTCACGTATCCAAGATCAATATCAAAGCAAGGTCAAGGCCACTAGACATGTTTTCCCGCGTAACTCGTTAATATTGGAAGCGGTGAGGTTTCGGCCCAAAACTCGGTTGGTATCGAATGTACAGAATCGCAGACGGTCTTAAAATGTTCAAGTTGCACATATCCCGACGATTATCGTCCGTCTTCTCAAGCTATGATTGAACATCTCGTTTTTTTTACACGAGTCTGCTCACTTTGTTGTGCGTTTAGCCCGCTCCATGTCGTGGTGTTGTTGATCAGTGAGATTGCTGTACATATTGTTTCTGAAGCTGCTGCCGCGATATTTATGACGTGTTGGGATCTACATAAATTGGCAAAAACACTCAGGTTTTTAACCATATTGGTGACTATAGTATGCACATTGTTTGAAATTTAAATGCTCCTTTATCTACAGTTCGGTTACTAAGAATAGTTTGAGTAAGACCCACCATGCTTTGGATACGACTCAGAATGCGCAACATGCGTTATACATATGAATATGAACATTTTGGGAATTTGGTAATACTCTGCATTGCTGTCCTCTATATCGGTAGACAGTATGTCAACGTGTGGCCTGTTTCACGTACATAGGTTAGTCGGCCACTGGGCTTAGTCGACTAAAATCGCCCTACATATATATGGTGACTTTAGCCGTCTAAGCCCCGTAGTCCGCTAAACTGCGTTCGTGAAATTTGCCACTAGGTGCATTGTTGATACCTTTAGTGGCACGTAGTTCAAATCTCGTAAAGCGTGCGACAGTCCGAAAGTGACCATAGCTAGTGTCCTAACTCTTTGCGGTTGAGGAATAACTGGTATAGACAGTAACCGATAACACTGGTCATCATGGTTTGCCACGACTGTCACCATGAAGTAATACTTTCTCTATTGTAATTATCGTTCCGATGGCACCTTCAAGTCCATGAGTTGTATGTGATCATGTCGGATTATTCTGTTACGCTGTAATATCGCAAACGAATATTAACACCATATTGAGCATCCGAAGAAATTGATGTACACTCATGTATATAATATGTAAAAATACATTTGTATTATCCACCAGGGGCCATGAAAATACCAGGCTGTTACGGACTGAGGTGGAGCCAATACATGGCGCATCCGCTAACTCGTACTATCGTTATAATGAGAGGGTCCTGGGCAGAACACTAACATCAATTAACCCGGCTAACACGCAACGTTCGTACATGTTGTTTTTTAGTTGTAATCACGTCATCTCAAAGTTAACCTCAGGACAACGTTGTTACAACGTTCGTCGCAAACGTTAAAATAATATTTTCTAGCCTTTTTCCCATAAAAATAAAACCTTTGTCATGTGTACTGAATAATAAAACTTGGCTGCGTGTAGCAGTTGTTATAAATACGAAATGGTGAGAAGTGGAGAGTGGACGTTTTCCCAACGTTAGGACAACGTTACCTGAAAAATTAGACATCATGAAAACAATATGTACTTGATTGAATTTGGCAATCATGCTTCTGATTAATTCATCATATACGCAGTTGTTTCTCACAGAAGGCACACTTTTAATACTGGACTGAATGTCCGACAACGTTAGCTGACAACGTTCGGGCAACGTCAAAAAAAAACATACATTTTTACATTATCTCAACCAAAACTAAGCCAAAAAAAAACGCCGCCATGCAGTTAACTTGTTAGCTGGGAATTAGCAGAAGGCACACATATGTCGAGTACTACAGCCCCCACCAGAAGTGGTGTCGCGGGTCATATGGCCGATAGCGTGCCATAGAAACCCTTGGTGAGACCGAGCGGCCCCAGCACCCTAGTACATGACATGCAATAGACTGGAGTAGGCGTCCGACGATAACTTGCCCAGAGAGATAATTTTGGCTGGGTATAATTAATCCCGGCGCACTGGATTACTGGGTTTAGTCGATTAGATTTTATGCCTGACTTGTACATAAAGTTGGAAGGCTCTTCTATTACAGACCTGTTGAGAGCAGACAACAAGGCAGTTATGTCTTGGCCAATGACACATATCCGTCATACTCACTGTCGTGTTTACGGGCGAGTTATCTGTTAGTGTTCTGTGTAGGTGGCAGTGACAGTGATGCAGTGATGCATCCTTCCCATTTTCACGTCACAATGAAACGGGGGCCACAAGCCGCAATGAAAGAGGAACCAGAACCCTGCAATGAAAGGGAGACCAGAAGCCCGCAATGAAAGGGGGACCACAAGCCGCAATGAAAGGGAGACCAGAACCCTGCAATGAAAGGGGGGACCACAAGCCGCAATGAAAGGGGGACCACAAGCCGCAATGAAAGGGGGACCAGAAGCCCGCAATGAAAGGGGGGCCACAAGCCGCAATGAAAGGGGGACCAGAAGCCGCAATGAAAGGGGGGCCACAAGCCGCAATGAAAGGGGGACCACAAGCCGCAATGAAAGGGGGACCAGAAGCCCGCAATGAAAGCGGGGACCACAAGCCCGCAATGAAAGGGGGATCACAAGCCCGCAATGAAAGGGGGGCCACAAGCCGCAATGAAAGGGGGACCAGAAGCCCGCAATGAAAGGGGGGACCACAAGCCCGCAATGAAAGGGGGGCCACAAGCCGCAATAAAAGGGGGAACAGAAGCCGCAATGAAAGGGAGACCAGAAGCCGCAATAAAAGGGGACTAGAAGCCCGCAATGAAAGGGGGGGCCATAAGCCGCAATAAAAGGGGGGACCAGAAGCCCGCAATGAAAGGGGGGACCAGAAGCCGCAATGAAAGGGGGGACCAGAAGCCTGCAATTAAAGGGAGACCAGAAGCCTGCAATGAAAGGGGGACCAGAAGCCGCAATGAAAGGGAGACCAGAAGCCCGCAATGAAAGGGGGACTACAAGCCCGCAATGAAAGGGGGATCACAAGCCGCAATGAAAGGGAGACCAGAAGCCCGCAATGAAAGGGGGACCACAAGCACGCAATGAAAGGGGGATCACAAGCCCGCAATGAAAGGGGGACCACAAGCCGCAATGAAAGGGGGGACCACAAGCCGCAATGAAAGGGAGACCAGAAGCCCGCAATGAAAGCGGGGACCACAAGCCCGCAATGAAAGGGGGATCACAAGCCCGCAATGAAAGGGGGGCCACAAGCCGCAATGAAAGGGGGACCAGAAGCCCGCAATGAAAGGGGGGACCACAAGCCCGCAATGAAAGGGGGGCCACAAGCCGCAATAAAAGGGGGAACAGAAGCCGCAATGAAAGGGAGACCAGAAGCCGCAATAAAAGGAGACTAGAAGCCCGCAATGAAAGGGGGGGCCATAAGCCGCAATAAAAGGGGGGACCAGAAGCCCGCAATGAAAGGGGGGACCAGAAGCCGCAATGAAAGGGGGACCAGAAGCCTGCAATTAAAGGGAGACCAGAAGCCCGCAATGAAAGGGGGGCCACAAGCCGCAATGAAAGGGGGGACCAGAAGCCCGCAATGAAAGGGGGGACCAGAAGCCCGCAATGAAAGGGGGGCCACAAGCCGCAATAAAAGGGGGAACAGAAGCCGCAATGAAAGGGGGACCAGAAGCCGCAATGAAAGGGGACTAGAATCCCGCAATGAAAGGAGGGGGACACAAGCCGCAATGAAAGGGGGGCCACAAGCCGCAATGAAAGGGGACCCAGAAGCCCGCAATGAAAGGGAGACCAGAAGCCTGCAATGAAAGGGGGGAACAGAGGCCCGCAATGAAAGGGGGGGCACACGCCGCAATAAAAGGGGGGCCACAAGCCGCAATGGAAGGGGGACCAGAAGCCCGCAATGAAATGGGGGACCACAAGCCGCAATGAAAGGGGGGGGCCACAAGCCCGCAATGAAAGGGGGGGCCACAAGCCGCAATGAAAAGGGGACCAGAAGCCCGCAATGAAAGGGGGGACCAGAAGCCGCAATGAAAGGGGGGCCACAAGCCGCAATGAAAGGGGGACCAGAAGCCCGCAATGAAAGGGGGGCCACAAGCCGCAATGAAAGGAGGACCACAAGCCGCAATGAGACTGGGACCAGAAGCTGCAGCATCACAGTCGGTCAACTGGTCGTTGTCATTGGAGGCCAGAGAGAAATTATTCCGGTTGGTAAAAAAATTTATATTTTCGGAAGAGTGAAAGGGATAGAGATATTTTGCTGTTTTAATCAGTCGCCATCTTCTCCAGAATGTCCCTTGTGGCCTTGAATTCGCGCGCACTCAACCTGTGCGAAAGAAGTATCGGGGGGTGCACCGATGCGTAATGCTCATATTCGGGTTATCTCAGGGCATATACCGGACTGCCAAAGAAATGCGCCCAGTGCGCACTAAGCACTTGCAGGGTCAGCTGCTTTAGGCTAGTAGTGTACTCTTGTCGGTCAGTGGGCTTCTTCCTGCGTGACATCTAGGCCTATGCTTTACAAGTGTGCATGGCCAGTGACAGCACTGTGCCCCCAAGAGATTACCTTCATTAACATTGGAGTCTGTGCTGTCTGTCCTGCCAACGCCATGCATCCTCCCCCCCACGCCTTACCAGGTTCACTGAGGTCATTTATGGCGAGCCCTGACCTAAACTTATCGCCGATAAACAAGGCTAACCTTATCGAAAACGTGTCATATCGCGTTCTCGCCTTGCGCACTGTCGCGTTCTCGCCTTGCGCATTGTCGCTTTCTCGCCTTGCGCATTTTTCGCGTTCTCGCCTTGCGCATTGTCGCTTTCTCGCCTTGCGCATTGTCGCGTTCTCGCCTTGCGCACTCTCGCTTCCTCGCCTTGCGCACTGTCGCGTTCTCGCCTTGCGCATTGTCGCTTTCTCGCCTTGCGCATTGTCGCGTTCTCGCCTTGCGCGCTATGGCGTTCTCGCCTTGCGCACTCTCACGTTCTCGTCTTGCGCACTGTCGCGTTCTCGCCTTGCGCACTGTTGCGTTCTCGCCTTGTGCACTGTCGCGTGCTCGCCTTGCGCACTGTCGCGTTCTCGCGATGCGTATTGTCGCGTTCTCGCCTTGCGCACTCTCACGTTCTCGCCTTGCGCTCTCTCGCGTTCTCGCCTTGCGCACTCTCGCGTTCTCGCCTTGCGCACTGTCGCGTTCTCGCTTTGAGCTCTCTCGCGTTCTCCCACTCTTCTTTAAAACTATTCGGCAATGCAACTCGCATGGTTAGGCGGGTTGCGACCCCCCCCCCCCCCCCTTGGGAATTTGAGCATATACGCTGTAAAAGTCCGGCTTAACGACGACGTACATCACAAAGTGACATGTTGTAGAAGCAATCCAGTAGCGCACCCAATGGGGGGAGGGGTTAAACCCAGGTTAAGAACTGTTACACTTTGTGCAATAACCCCTGACGCTTATTGAGGAAGAATGTCGTGAAAAAAAAAATGGGTGGACACCAGCGGTAATTTTTCACCCCCCCCCCCCCCCACCCACCCCGGTTGCAAGTTTTTTTAGAGAGAAAAGAGCCTCCGCCCCCAGTCGCCCCCCCCTCCCCCCCGCTTTCCAACTTCCTGTGCCTACCCATGGACTAAAGTCGCTCAAGCCTTCGGAAGGGCGAGTTCTACTCTCTTCAGAATGGTCAGTTACTTCCTAAATCGTCCTTCCGTGAGAACAAGGTTATGGGTTATGGGTTATAATTATTAATCGGCGTCGGTATTATATCAACAAAATGGTTAACCACGAAATGGTTAACCGCTGACTGTGTGAGTAATAGGTGAGTGACACGCTAGCTTGGGAGAACAACCGTCTGAACCCGGTGCATTGACAAACACGTTAATGCATTTAATACATTATTTAATGACATGGACATCGGTAACGACCAAGAAGTTTGTTGAATTATGCATCAAAATGGACGAGCAATTCCTGTATATCCGACATTTAGCTTCTCTCTTGAAGGGCTCCACACATGTGGACCCTCCCCTACTGTATATAACATCCTCCCATGTGTCACGTGTCGCTGCTTACCGTCTGAGTGACCACGTGACCGGTGGCATCGTTTCCACACGAAGCAAATCTGACCGGAAGCCCTGAGCACCAGGGGCAACGAGCTGCGAGGGCTTTCAAGCTACGGGAAACAGACATGAAAAAACCTGGACGAGAATATTTAGGTCAGGACTCCATCCAAGTCCCTAAGCGAGTGTATGTGATCGCTGGCTGTAGACGACGTCATGACGCAGCCCAGTAAGTCAAGAATTAAAGGGCTGAATAGCTAGACCAGGAAGGGAAGAGGTTAATTTACGGTCTGAGTCTGAGGAACACCCAAACCCTCGGCAGCCAGGAGGATTAAAGCAATGTATTCTCTATTTTTTGGTATTACCAACCTCTGCCAAATAATTGTATTTTGTCTTAAATTTAAATCCTGAAAGCCTGTGGGCTCACCGAAGAGAAGCAATTTGGTCACTGGAGCAAAAGTTGTTGGCCGGCTTTATATCCGGCCTGCGCGCCTGTTCGCTGTTCGGTATTTTGTATGTGATGTCGGGAACGCGGCTCACTATCACGTCCGCGCGATGTAAATAAAACCGCGCAGTTTTATGTTGAAATTGTTGTTTTACAGACTCTCAGAGATATAAAATATATATGCATCATAAATTTGAGATACTTTTAGTCTTGATTTTAAAATGAAAAAAACCTAAGATGGCGCATATAAGTCTATTGCTTTACAAGGTTGAAACGATAAACTTTGCTCTTCTCTTGGTTTGCTCTTTCTGCGAACGAGGCATACATATTATGGAAACATGGTGTACCGATGCATACAGTCAAGAGAAACAGTCAGTGGCGGATCCTGGGGGGCACAGGGGGCACGTTTTCCAGGACTTTCGCTGAAAAATAGACGATGTTAAAAAACAAATGACGTTTAAATAAATCGACCAGAATCCATGGGACGAGGCGACTTACATTACAACATTAATTGCGCCTTCTTCCTTCTCTTCTTCCATCAGTGGAAGGTTAACCGATGTGGTCTC
This sequence comes from Arenicola marina, assembly GCA_964019135.1. Classification (NCBI taxonomy): domain Eukaryota; kingdom Metazoa; phylum Annelida; class Polychaeta; family Arenicolidae; genus Arenicola; species Arenicola marina. Next base: position 63,010,697 of record OZ025248.1, read on the forward strand.
ATAATGGTTTTGCGGCGGGAACAGACCAATGACTAAAACACTTTCGTAATTAGAAATAAGCCAAAAGCATAAAAACAAATTCACACGAGACAAAAGACAACGTAGGCCTACATCGCATTCAAAATCGTTCATCAGACTAATGATAGTAATCCGTGTATTATTGACATTATTGACATTATTGACATCGCATTTAAAACAGTTCATCATACTAATGACAGTAATCCGTGCGTTATTGACATAATTTGTCATATTCTCTACATGATAATTATATCTCATATCATTGATGGCGCCTTTTAAATTTGGGAGACTATCTTTCCATTTACAGCTGCATATATACCTCTTAATTATCAAAATAACATGGTTTATCAAGACTATGAGATCGTTACCTGAAATTATGCCAAGCATCACTGTTGTGATATTAATGAAATTCTCCCAAGTGCATTTATCGTTTTCTATTAATTGTCCCAACCATACTTTAATAGCCGATTCACATAGTCACATTGCCAACACAGGTGTTCTATGTTTTCTACGTTTCTTTCACAAAATATACACTTGTCCGTGTCCGGGAGACGATATCTGAACAAATGTTTATTTGTTGGGATACATCTATGGAGTAATTTGTATTGTAAGCTACTTACTCGTTTGTTAACGGTAAATGCCATAACCTCTAAATAGTATTCCCCCCACCTTGCTTTTGTTATTTATAATTTTTTTGAACTCGCCCCATTTTATCTTATTTGCTTGTGCTTTGGCCAGATTGCGCGAGGCGAGAGCGCTTGTTGTGGTTGTAATCACTCAATAGACTAACCACTCGGTAAGTTCATCTTGTTGTACCTTTAAAAGTGTAGCTTTAAAATATTTAACAATTTTCGTGCTGCGCACATCTTTACGGCTAACACAGAGGTTCACATTAATTACAAAGTATGCATTCCATAAACTAATATTCGCACTGATGTCATCACAGGACAGAGCTCTCTTCAACTGTGACCACTGAAAACATAGGCCTAAAAAACACAAGGGATGGTGGAAAAGAAGAGGTTTTTTGTCCCAAGTCGAGTGGCTTCTGTTTATGTAGATACGAAGGACGAACACGCCCCACGAGATAATCTGACGCGGCACAAGGACAAGTGGGGTCCTTAGGGTAATGGGGTGGGAAGAATTAGTCATCAGCGAACACCCATGACCGTCTGTGAGACTTGTGTGAAGGCGTCTGGATTCATCTGGGCGTTGGGAATTGCGGGATGCAAGCGGCATCCAAATTGGAGGGCATAGACGTGTCATGTCCAAGAGAGGATCATCTTTATATATATTAAGAGAGTCCAATATATATACATAACGAAAGAGACACAAAACAAAAGAGAAAGATAATCGATGGGGACGAGATGATAAGAGTGAGCACGAGAAGCCAGAAGTTAGAAAGTGGATGGGGGAAAGATGGAGAGAGGCATAAATAACGAAATGGGTATACGTCTACCTCTGATGGGGGAAGGGGACGGGGGGGGGGGACTGGAGTCCAGAGCATGGAGTGAGGGCAGTTAAGTCAGGCGTGGCTCCCAGCAGATGTTTCTGTTGTGTCTATGCCCGCTGCAGGGAATTAAGTGGGTCACTCAGGCAGGGCATGCAAGGCAAGCAGGCAATCACGACCGGCATATGGAAGCCCTCTACCTCCACCCCCGCCATCCCTATCCCCTCCTCTGCCGTCCCACTCCGCCCCACTCCAGTCCACCCCACTCCAGTCCACTCCTCCTTCCCTCCCTTGAGGCTCGCGGCATGTGACTAGCCACACTCTCATCCCAAACTCCCACCCGCCCACGCTACGGAAGGGCCGGTGGTTCACGCTAATACCAGGGGGTAGGTTAGTTGGTAAAGACCAGCCGAGGCCGCTGCCAGTAGCAGCACCAGCATCCTCAGCGGCAGAGGCAGGGGTAACAGCAGCAACGACATCGGTGGCAGCTGCAGGCGTGGTGGAGGAAGAACGAGGAAGGCTTCCAGGCAGTCAAGCAGTCCGACGGACAGCCAGTGGCAGCACCACCACTGGCCTTCACCTCACCATACCCCCGACCCCCTCTAACCCCCTCCCAAGCCCAGCCCACCCTTGTAGACCACGGACTACCGGGCTGTTACTTCACTCCTTCTCGCGGCTGGCCTCCTCCAGCGGGAACTATCATCAGGCTCAGGGCATCAGCGACTACTTGCCCTGTCTGCATGGACACTTACTTCACAAGGGCGAGAACTCCCCCTAGGAATACACCAACCAGCCCCGAGGGACGGACTTACGACACCCGAGCCTTGCTACTCCCCTCCAGGCTGCACGCCCAGAGGATATTACCATCATCGTCTGTTACCAACATACACACAGCAGCACCGTCGAGGACTCCATCGATTTCCGCACCATTTACATACAAGTAAGCCACTCCTCCTGCGAAAACTGTTTATGTTCTTTGCCGATGCCGTGAAGGGTCAACAGTGGTCAGGCCCACGTGGCGCGCACCCTCCCGCCTGGGGGTTGGAAGGGTAAGGGGATGGTGGGGGGGGGGGGGCGCTTGCATGTGTTTGCCTGGTGGGTGGGCAGGAGGGGGAGGGGGGAAGAGGGCAGAGGGTGGGGCTGGTGCTCTCGCTGTATCAAAAGGGCGTCTACGATAGATAGATTAGAGATATGTGGATTGACGTGGGCGTTGCCATACGTTCCATAGGGATAGGGATAGGTTTTCTTTCATACCCGGATGCTGCATTGTATCACACACACCTGGTTGGGATATAAGGTGACCGTTCCCTGCGCACCGCACCTGAGCAGGGCGGAGCAATCCAAGAGCCCCCACCCCCCCCCCCTCGACCCCTCAGCCCCCCGTGTAGGAGAAGTAGAACTGATCTCGCCCCAACCCCTTATGTTTTCATTTAAAGGATCCGGTACTCCTCACTTTTAGAGTGCGGCTCAATGTAGGTGGTACCGTAACTTTACTCCTAGTCATTCCCCCGCCTCCCAGCTTTTAGGCAGTTTCCGATAGCGTTCCATAGCCCTGTAGGTTATTCAGTATAACACGACTCCACGTTGATATATATATTGAGCAAACGATATATATTTAATTTGTTACTGCATTGCTATATATGACGATACACGTTACATGTGGATTGGGATTTTGGAACAATTCGCCCCCTCGCGCTCTGTGTCGGAGAATAGAAACTAAACACCGAAAAAAGTTTGGAAAGCTCCGGACACTATAAAGCTGTTGTTTACAAGTTACAGTACGTACATGTTTTTTTCGAGACGGGTACAAAACGTCTTGCGTGCGATCAGCGTGAGTCACAGCACGTACGGAACCTGTTACATGTTGCCGTAGAGGTAAAGACCAGCAGCCTATAACTCCGAGATGGGGAATTCACAGCGTGGCACGACAACCGCAAGTGGGTTTATTGCCGCGGCACCAGGAACCCGCACAAAACAAAAACCAGTCCGTCTCCAGATCAGTTGGGTGGGGGGGGGGCGGGGCGGGGGGCTTTACCCTGTAGAATATCGCCCAGTTCTCGTTGATGTTTTGCTCTCGTTTACGGCGGGACTTTGGGGGTTTGATAACAGTCACGACTGACCCATATCCCGGCCTGATACTCCACGCACTACTTTTAAGTTTGTATTTGTGCGGCGGATATTTATTTTATTTTCTTTTTCTTCTAGCTAAGTATCTAGCGCCTTTTCCTGAATTCATTGCTTAGAATGGGCGAAGAGTTTGCACTGTGCCGAGGGCAATTCGAGTCACTTACTGCCAATGTCTGCCATACCAAGTTTTTTTCCCTCTTATTATATAGTGCACGGTAGGAATCCCGTTAAAACTATAGTACAAACCTCGCATACCACTTACCAGGCATGCTGCTGCCGCACTCTGAAGTCGGTGATGTACAACCAAGAGTGCAAACTCGTTTAAACAAGCCGCTAAAGCCATACTATTATTGTGGGATTGAGTGGTCCACGGCACATTTACACGCCAGAAAGTGGTGTGTATTCCTTTCGCGTATGTCCAGGTAAAATTCCGTACGTTGACCTCGTGCGCTTCTGAGGCCAGCATTGAAGGTCAGACGCCACGCCCGATGTGGCCAACACCGCCACATATTGCTAGACACGTCACTTTGTCGGAAATATATACACCAGACATATGTTAAGGATCAATTTTGGCGGTACTTTGGGGAAGGCTGTAAGAATGTTCAGCAGACGTATACAACTAGTGTATAGCGCTAGGATGGAAACAGTAAAACCGTCCACGATAACATGCCTCATTTATTGATTCCCACATGTGACAACTGAGATGGTGTTAACCAGGTTAGATAAAAAGACAATTGCGTATGCTAGGGAAGGAGACAATCCCTTTGTTGCTTCGTACGTTAGGGAATGAGACAATCCGTTTGTTGCTTCGCACGTTAGGGAATGAGACAATCCGTTTGTTGCTTCGCACGTTAGGGAATGAGACAATTGTTTGCGTTCGTATTTCATACGTTAGGGGGTAAACAATTCCTTTGTTTTTTCGTACGTTAGGGAAGGAAACCAATAGTTTGCTGCTTCGTAGATGAGGGAAAGAAAGGGAAGGAAACAATCCATCTATTGCTTCGTACGTTTAAGAAGAAAAAAAAACTCATTTGTTGCTTCGTAGTTTAGAGAAGGTTGCAATGCGTTTATTGCTTCGCACATTAAGGAAAGATACCATTAGTATATTGCTTCGTACTGCAGGAAAGGAGACACATAGCTAGTTGCCTCGCGCGATAGGGAAAGAGACATTGTCAAATAGTTTATTGACTCGTACGTTATGAAAGGGGACAATTCGTCTATTTATTTGTACGTTAGGGAAAGGGACAAACAGATCGTTTAATATATACGTACGTTAGAGACGGAGACAATATGTCTGTCGCTTCGTACGTTAGGAAAGAAAACACGTCGTTTGTTGCTTTGCTGCGTACAATACTTTACACAGAATTTCGCGTCTAATAATTCACTAAAATATGTGATGCACATTTGAATGCTTATATTCAATCTTTTTTTTTTGGTATAAACTTTAGTTACTTTAAACATTTATTTAACGAGGTTACCGATACCGAATACACATATCAACGGCCACCTCAAATATATTCGATCTGTCACATGACTGTCACGATATAGTCTAACTGGGTATATATGGACAATAATTAGGAAACACTATACTTGTTTGTATACCAGCAAACTGGAGGGCTGCAGATTAAGAGTGAGACCATTAAGAGTGGGACCATTAAGAGAGGCCATTAAGAGTAAGGCCGTTAAGGGTGAGGTCATTAATAGTGAGGCCATTAACAGTGAGGCCATTAACTGTGAGGCAATTAAGAGAGACCATTGAGAGTGAGGCCATTGAGAGTGAGGCCATTAAGAATGGGTCATTAAGAGTGAGGCCATTAAGAGGGAGGCCATTAACAGTGAGGCCATTAAGAGAGGCCATTCAAAGTGAGGCCATTACGAATGGGGTCATTAAGAGTGAGGCCATTACGAATGGGGTCATTAAGAGTGAGGCCATTAAGAGTGGGGCCATTAAGAGTGAGGCCATTCAGAATGAGGCCATTACGAATGGGGTCATTAAGAGTGAGGCCATTAAGAGTGGGGCCATTAAGAGTGAGGCCATTCAGAATGAGGCCATTAAGAATGGGGCAATTAACAGTGAGGCCATTAACAGTGGGGCCATTAAGAGGGGCCATTAACAGTGAGGCCATTACGAAAGGCCATTCAGAGTGAAGCCATTAGGAGTAAGGCCATAATAGGTGAGGCCATGAAGAGTGAGGCCATTAAGAGTGCAGCTTGTAAAGAGTCAGAACAACAGGCGTTTTTATGGGATGGCCGTCGTCGCCTGACATCTGTGAAATCTCCAAATGAGAAGCGATGAGAATGTTCGCCACGCTTAGCCGGTGGTCCAGAAGATGAGCTGACAGGAAACGACTTCAAAGACATGCATCTTCTGTCAGCCCACCGTGCCTCAGTCGGTCTCTGGCGGGGCTGGCTGCCCTGGGGGCTGGATGCCCTGGGGGCTGGCTGCCATGGGGGCGGCTTAACACGCCACGACTGCGTAATTAGGTCACGACACTTACATTGGTAGCCAATCCAATGTGATCTTACATCTTCGCGCTTTCAACGGCACTCAAAATGAAAGCGTTCCAAATGAACTTGTCACGGCACGAAAGACCGGTTGCGTGGTTTGTGAAAACCTTCTTACGCGTTGTAAGGAAGGTGGTATAAGCCAGGAACGTATTACATATGGATTACAAGACCTTGGGGTGTCGTAAAACTATGCTTCCGGCTATACAGATTGCGTTTATTTCTTGTTTGTATATCAGTGTCGTTAAGACAGACAGAAGTGATATATACTTCCCGCAAATTTAACCTATATGAGCATAATTCAGAATTGCGATTCCGATTGTTTATCCGAGTGCAGTTTGAATAAGGCTCATTTTTATGACTCTTACTTTGGACTCTTGTTGACTATTTACTTTCATCGGGTTTTTTTCTTCTAAATCTGGCCACTGGTTCGCAATAGGCTCACTGCAGTCAACACCTGTATGACTGCTAGCTCAGGTTGTGAGAAAAGGAATACATCAATGGGAAACAAACGGACATGACAGGGCTACTCTCTCTCTCTCTCTCTCTTCGGGGGTCCAGGTCACGGTCTCACGAGGTCACGGGGTCACGGGGTCACGGGGGGGGGGGGACAAGCAGCCACAGCCATAGGGCTCCGGTGGAGAGCAATCACAGGTTTGCTCTCCACCGGAGTCCACAGCGGAAAGCAATGTAGAGCCTCATACGTGCCGAACCGGAAGCGGGTTCAGCCATGAAAGTCCTTCGACTCGCCATTGGCTGCATGTCGCCAGCTTGAGCCTGTGGTCGAGGAGATACTGCGTGAACGGAGCGCGGAGAAATCGAAAAAGGGTTGGAAGGTGTGTGTGTGTGTGGGTGGGGGGGGGGCGGCGGCGGCGACGGCGGGGCGATGCGAGGCGGGGGTGGGGTGGTTGAGGTGAGGGGTGGAGGGAATGCCAGTTTGGGATCATGGACAGCCCATTGGCGGTGGTATAACGGGATCTCCTGGCGCCGGGGAACAAGACTTGCGGCTGCTATAATGGCGGCGCCGAGCTATCCCCCTTGACCATCAAGCCATGACAAAGGGAGAGACCAACGGGGCTTTCGTTGACGCCTGTATTGTATCTGCATGGAGGTCCCGGCGGCGTTAAGCCGTCACAGGGAGGCGGGGTCTGAGCCGAGGGATTTAGTACAGGATCACGCTGGTATATAAGTAACAAAGCTCCTAGATGGGACCTAACATCAATTTAAGTCCCTGGGATCTCCATATCTGGCAACTCGGGGCTACGCAGGTCCGCCAAGGGTACCATGTGATGGAGATTTATACATCGTCTTTTCTTACTATTCCATTTGAGTTATATTTTACAGTTTCGACAGCGCACTACAGGTACCCCATACCTGGACAACGTCAAATACAAAGTAATATATATATCATATATATATTATGTATATTTATATTTCAGATTATTTTGATAACGCAATGGACTTTCCGCGCTGTGTGTGGTGGGACGCAGGCAATAATGGGCCTTATGAATAGGGTACATTATTGCCATAATTAGTAATACCAAGAGAGCACACCAGGTGGCATGCTTGGTGGTGGTCGCGATTATTCTTAGGTCATATTTTGTGAAACCAGCTCCCTCGTAGAACTCTTGCTTGTTATAACAATACTACAAACTACAGAATATGAATCGTTCCTCGTCGTCGTTCACACCAGTCCTATTGTACACGTTTAACTACCGGGTACATAGAGCAGTGGTATGCAGTATGACTTTTGATGAGATTCCCGGATTATGTTACTATCGATAAAAGGAGTGTTAATTTCACGTTGTAAGCAGCTAGCAAGTCGCTAAACTCGCCCAAAAAGACGGAAAGTGTTACATTAGTTTTGAAATTCACTAAAACCCGTGAAGCATTTTTCTCCACTGAAAGCAGGTTCAGCAAATGTTTACATAATAATATAATACGTATGAATTAGTCTAATGAAAAACAAAACTTCACCCCAATAAAATAGATATCAATTAGTCTAAATAAAAAGGACATTTTAATTGTAATATCGCTTCTCCTCCCCTTCTCACTCTTCCTCCGTTTCTCCCTCCCCAATTATCTTTTTCTCCCTTTCTCTTCCTACATCTCCCACCTCCTCCCGCTCGCTGTCCTAGTCTCAGAACCGGGTGTGCAGTCTCAGTGTGTCTGGGGGTAATTACGGCCCAGGATGCCATCGATCACCGAGGCAATAGCCAAACTATGGCGCAGGGCGCTTTGAAGCTCCCTAATGCCGCCTATGTCGACAGGCGCCCTGTACGGACTTCATCAAAACCATTTACATGTCGCATAAATATCCACCACGTCTGCTCAACAACTTCACCTCGATACTTCAACGTGAAAAGTTCGAAAGTTCAAACATTTTTCATGAAGCGGTTTTTTATGCATTGGGAAGACCATCATGCACCGCGGTTCCTCTGTGCTTAGGGGGAACGGATGGGATCTTCATCGGCTTCGCGGAGCGCGAGACATGGTAGATGAGTCATATTTGATAACAAATGATGCACTGCTTTTATTAATAATACACCCCAGGTTAATACGCCTTTGGAGGTTACATGGCCTTACGTCGAATTGCCTTGTGTGGGTGGGTCACAGGCAGCGCCACCCCTGGTGGAGAATGAAATAACAACAAAGAAGCTAGCAGACGTCGGTTCCATATTTTCATTTATTACGTGGGGAGTGGTTTGGTGGACGCGGACAACTGGCGTGATGAGGTCTTCCGCATTGTACGCAGGTGGGATCATCACGGAACGGGAACGGTACATCCGGGAGAAGATTAAGTGATACATCTCGGTAATCAAAGGAATGAGACGGCGAGACATGATGGGTGGTCCATCAGTATGGGCTGGGAGGAAAGGAGAGGGGGAGGGGGGAGGGTAGGGAAGTGGGGGGGGACGGAACGCAGAAACAATGACTGATAGCATGGTTGCTCGCCCCCCCCCACCCCCCCCCCGGCGACCCCGTGCCTTCCCCAAGGACAAATTGTAGATCAGTTTTACGTTGAGAAGCGAGAGCTTGGCAGAAGGGAAGGAGGGGAGGAGAGGGGAGGGGAGGAGGGGAGGGGAGGAGTGGAGGAGGGGGGGAGGGGAGGAGGGGAGGGGATGATCCGTCAGTCACGCGTAGTACAATACGCGTCTGATTGGTGGAGGAAGTACGGCGGGAGGCAGGCCAGTAACACGCTATAGACAATAACCCGAGACCGTCGTCATTTCCGGTACGCAGAACGCTCATGAACGCTCTTAGGAACTCTCGGCAGATTAACGCTCGCATGGTTTCGTCTTGTCCTACTGTGGGACACCCATTCCGAAGAAGACGTTACGTGCATGGTGCCGTAGCTTCAGGCAATTTAGAAACAGCGCGCCCACGCGGTCCCATTTACGCCGCGGAATTAGATTGTTGGGGGCGCGGCCGCGGCTGTCATGGTCCTAGGGCACGAGGGCTCCCTGACACCCACCAGAGGGCCTGGCCACCAGGCGGCGCTCGGGACGCATGCCGCCATTGATTCGTCCCTAATGGTGATTCTGTGTATTGTGCGCGACAAGGTCACGTGACAAGGTCACGTGACATGTGGTCCGTACGACAGCAGCTAAGATTGCATAGGGGATGGGGGTTACAGATGAAGAAATACGGTGTGAATCGCCCAAATCCATATATTATCGCCCAACATTAACAAACAGATACATGGGTAACTACATATGTGAGCCCTCATATACCCCGCACATGCCTTTTAAATAACAAAATAAGGTCTTACATATGTTTCACGTCATTTTATTCGTTGTTTTATTCATGTAGGTCCCCCTTAAACGTATTTGATCACACTGAGCGAATATTGCAAAGTTAGCTTCCCCCATCCTGGAATCGCCTCTACCTCTTCTCTCTTCCACCTACCTGGGCGGAAGAGCAGAAGAGGTATTCTCGGAATAGAAGAGGCAAAACGATCGCACTGCATGCACTCTTCCGGAAGAGGTAGACTTTGGAAGAGGCGAATCGATCACGCCCTTAGCTGGTACAAGTATACAAACGAAGTTGGGGCCGCGGAACCAGGCTACACAGAAAGCTATGCCGCGTGTGTGACGTACGAGTAATTCGAATGCGTTTGATCAGCTTGGAGCTGAGCAAGCCAGCTAGCCCACTGAGCTATCGCGCCGGTCACAGGAAGCGGTGGAACTTGTTTTAATTTTATGTTTAACACCGTAAATGACGATCACACTGGCTGGCAATGACTATCTTGTACCTGCTTGTAAATAAAAACTACGTTTAGTGTTACTGTATCGACATATAGAACATTTGAGCGCGGAACCAGCCAGCCCAATTCTGGGAGACCCCCAGAAGCGGATCTTAGGGGAACTTGAACATACACTGTGAAAGATACTGTAAAAATACTCTGATCCAGGTTTGGACTCATTTATTCATTGGTCTTTTTGATATTGTTACCGGTGTTGTCTCAGCCGAATCAATTTACTCCTCGTGTGCTTCTGCGACTGTCCGCCAGATGGGGCGACGTGTCTGGCTTGCTTGATAAGTCTCGGCGGGGAGATATGAGCACGGTCCAAGTCCTGTCAAGATTACATTCTCCCTTTGCTTGGAAATCCAATTCAATTTGGCGTCAAATGACTACCGCTCTTACTACCCTTCATATATGGCGGTCACAAAGGAAAGCGACTTTCCGGGTCCGGGTTCTCACAGGTCATGTGGGCGACCCAAGGAGATTCATCAACTCAGGTGTCATGCTGCGGGAAAAACAATATAGCGCCATTTTGCTTTTGTTTTACAATTTCTATTGGGTCTCATGCGAGCCCGTCCACCCCCCCCCCCCCCCCCCCCTTCGCCAGTCGCCCGTCCCGCATAAGTCATTCGCCTTTCAGCGCACCCGGCGGCCATCAATCCCACATCGGTGGTGACCCCAGACAACTGATGGTAATTCCGTATAATGGGAGACAGCGTCAAGTGACATGGTCCCGCACAGCAGTCAGCCCCTGTATTAGTGCGGATATCGCCTGCCTCCGTGAGCGCCAGCTGTCACTTAAGACAGACATGGTGTCGCCTGGACACTGTAACTGTGGTCCCCACGGAAAGGCAACACGTCCAGGTTAATTGGTGTCTTCATATACTATGGCCATACCATCGGGAATTGCTATACCATCGGGCATTGTTTCATTATCGGGTATTGTCATACCATCGCGTATTGCCATACCATCGAGTATTGCTATACCATCGGGCATTGTTTCATTATCGGGTATTGTCATACCATCGCGTATTGGCATACCATCGGGTATTGTCTCACCATCGGGCATTGTCACACGATCGGGTATTGTTACACCATCGGGTATTGTTACATCATCGGGTATTCTTACACCATCGGGTATTGTCTCACCATCGGGTATTGTCTCACCATCGGGTATTGTCATACCATCGGGTATTGTCTCACCATCGGGTATTGTCTCACATCCGGTATTGTCTCACCATCGGGTATTGTCTCACCATCGGGTATTGTCATAACATCGGGTATTGTCTCACCATCGGGCATTGTCATAACATCGGGTATTGTCTCACCGTCGGGTATTGTCTCACCATCGGGTATTGTCTCACCATCGGGTATTGTCATACCATCGGGTATTGTCTCACCATCGGGTATTGTCTTACCATCGGGTATTGTCTCACCATCGGGTATGGTCTCACCATCGGGTATTGTCATAACATCGGGTATTGTCTCACCATCCGGTATTGTCATACCATCGGGTATTGACTCACCATCGGGTATTGTCTGACCATCGGGTATTATCTCACCATCGGGTATTGTCTCACCATCTGGTATTGTCATACCGTCGGGTATTGTCTCACCATCGGGTATGGTCTCACCATCCGGTATTGTCTCCTCATCGGGTATTGTCTCACCATCGGGTATTGGCATACCATCGGGTATTGTCTCACCATCGGGTATTGTCTCACCATCGGGTATTGTCTCACCACCGGGTATTGTCTCACCATCGGGTATTGTCTCACCATCGGGTATTGGCATACCATCGGGTATTGTCTCACCATCGGGTATTGAACCACTATCGGGCATTGTCTCACCATCGGGTATTGTCTCACCATCGCGTATTGGCATACCCTCGGGTATTGTCTCACCATCGGGTATTGTCTCGCCATCGGGTATTGTCTCACCATCGGGTATTGTCTCACCATCGGATATTGGCATACCATCGGGTATTGTCTCACCGTCGGGTATTGTCTCACCATCGGGTATTGTCTCACCATCGGGTATTGTCTCACCATCGGGTATTGTCTCACCATCGGGTATTGTCTCACCATCCGGTATTGTCTCACCATCGGGTATTGTCTCACCAGCGGGTATTGTCTTACCATCGGGTATTGTCTCACCATCGCGTATTGGCATACCATCGGGTAGTGTCTCACCATCGGGTATTGTCTCACCATCGGGTATTGTCTCACCATCGGGTATTGTCTCACCATCGGGTTCTGTCTCACCGTCGGGTATTGTCTCACCATCGGGTATTGTCTCACCATCGGGTATTGGCATACCATCGGGTATTGTCTCACCGTCGGGTATTGTCTCACCATCGGGTATTGTCTCACCATCGGGTATTGTCTCACCATCGGGTATTGTCTCACCATCGGGTATTGTCTCACCATCCGGTATTGTCTCACCATCGGGTATTGTCTCACCAGCGGGTATTGTCTTACCATCGGGTATTGTCTCACCATCGCGTATTGGCATACCATCGGGTAGTGTCTCACCATCGGGTATTGTCTCACCATCGGGTATTGTCTCACCATCGGGTATTGTCTCACCATCGGGTTCTGTCTCACCGTCGGGTATTGTCTCACCATCGGGTATTGTCTCACCATCGGGTATTGTCTCACCATCGGGTATTGTCTCACCATCGGGTTCTGTCTCACCATCGGGTATTGTCTCACCATCGGGTATTGTCTCACTATCGGGTATTGTCTCACCATCGGGTGTTGTCTCACCATCGGGTATTGTCTCACTATCGGGTATTGTCTCACCATCGGGTATTGTCTCACCGTCGGGTATTGTTTCACCATCAGGTATTGTCTCACCATTGGGTATTGTCTCACCATCGCGTATTGGCATACCATCGGGTATTGTCTCACCATCGGGTATTGTCTCACTATCGGGTATTGTCTCACCATCGGGTATTGTCTCACAATCGGGTACTGTCTCACCGTCGGGTATTGTCTCACCATCGGGTATTGTCTCACCATCGGGTATTGTCTCACCATCGGGTATTGTCTCACCGTCGGGTATTGTCTCACCGTCTGGTATTGTCTCACCATCGAGTATTGTCTCACCATCGAGTATTGTCTCACCATCGGGTATTGTCTCATCGTCGGGTATTGTCTCACAATCGGGTATTGTCTCACCATCGGGTATTGTCTCACCGTCGGGTATTGTCTTACCGTCGGGTATTGTCTCACCATTGAGTATTGTCTCACCATCGAGTATTGTCTCACCATCGGGTATTGTCTCACCGTCGGGTATTGTCTCACCGTCGGGTATTGTCTCACCGTCGGGTATTGTCTCACCGTCGGGTATTGTCTCACCATCGAATATTGTCTCACCGTCGGGTATTGTCTCACCATCGGGTATTGTCTCACCATCGGGTATTGTCTCACCATCGAGTATTGACTCACCGTCGGGTATTGTCTCACCATCGAGTATTGTCTCACCATCGGGTTTTGTCTCACCATCGGGTAATGTCTCACCATCGGGTATTGTCTCACCATCGGGTATTGTCTCACCGTCGGGTATTGTCTCACCATCGGGTATTGTCTCACCATCGGGTATTGTCTCACCATCGAGTATTGACTCACCGTCGGGTATTGTCTCACCATCGAGTATTGTCTCACCATCGGGTTTTGTCTCACCATCGGGTAATGTCTCACCATCGGGTATTGTCTCACCATCGGGTATTGTCTAACCGTCGGGTATTGTCTCACCGTCGGGTATTGTCTCACCATCGGGTATTGTCTCACCGTCGGGTATTGTCTCACCGTCGGGTATTGTCTCACCATCGGTATTGTCTCACCATCGGGTATTGTCTCACCATCGGGTATTGTCTAACCATCGAGTATTTTCTCACCGTCGGGTATTGTCTCACCATCGGGTATTGTCTCACCGTCGGGTATTGTCTCACCATCGGGTATTGTCTCACCATCGAGTATTGTCTCACCGTCGGGTATTGTCTCACCATCGGGTATTGTCTCACCGTCGGGTATTGTCTCACCATCGTATTGTCTCACCATCGGGTATTGTCTCACCGTCGGGTATTGTCTCACCATCGGGTATTGTCTCACCATCGGGTATTGTCTCACCATCGGGTATTGTCTCACCATCGGGTATTGTCTCACCATCGAGTATTGTCTCACCATCGAGTATTGTCTCACCGTCGGGTATTGTCTCACCATCGGGTATTATCTCACCATCGGGTATTGTCTCACCATCGGGTATTGTCTTACCATCGGGTATTGTCTCACACCATCGGGTATTGTCTCACCATCGGGTATTGTCTCACCATCGAGTATTGTCTCACCATCGGGTATTGTCTCACCATCGAGTATTGTCATACCATCGGGTATTGTCTCACCATCGGGTATTGTCTCACCATCGGGTATTGTCTCACCATCGAGTATTGTCTCACCATCGGGTATTGTCTCACCATCGAGTATTGTCTCACCATCGGGTATTGTCTCCCCCTAGATGTGTATTGTAATGCGACCCAGTTACGTCAGACATGATGTACTTGTATTATCGCTGAAGCCGGACCACGTGGCCGCGCGGGCTTGTTTCATTTACTAATGGCGCGTGGCCTCTCGAGCGCGCGCTGCAGTGGCCACTTGGCATCTCCTCACGCCGTTGTCAAGTCGGCCCGGAGCGGCCGTGTCGACGTCACCTCCGGTTGTCGCATCCGGGTCTCAACGCCCCGATGCGGACGGACAATAATGTCCAAAAAAAACTCAGGTATTGGATTCAGAAGCCAGAAAAGTAACTATCAACCCCACATCCATCTCCACCTCCTCGTGATTCCCCCATAATCTCCACCCTCCGCTGCATTCTTTCTTCACCATGCCGCCTGCCAACGTTTCAACGGTGATGGCCTGCCATATCAATCATGGGTAAAACATCAAGCTATCAAACTTCGATAACCGGGTGACGGGAAACTAAAAAGGGAATGGTTTTGAAATATGGTGACAATAAAAATGCCCTTACGTGGACTGTATTGATTACGTGTAAAATGTATATAATACCGAGGGATTGTTTGGTCTTCGCGTGCGTTCGCCGTGGGATGGCTTGAGAGGGCCCGGTGGGACAGCCAGCGGTGGCATGGCCTGAGAGGGCCCGGTGGGAAAGCCAGCGGTGGCATGGCTTGAGAGGGCCCGGTGGGACAGCCAGCGGTGGCATGGCTTGAGAGGGCCCGGTGGGACAGCCAGCGGTGGCATGGCTTGAGAGGGCCCGGTGGGACAGCCAGCGGTGGCATGGCTTGAGAGGGCACGGTGGGACAGCCAGCGGTGGCATGGCTTGAGAGGGCCCGGTGGGACAGCCAGCGGTGGCATGGCTTGAGAGGGCACGGTGGGACAGCCAGCGGTGGCATGGCTTGAGAGGGCCCGGTGGGACAGCCAGCGGTGGCATGGCTTGAGAGGGCACGGTGGGACAGCCAGCGGTGGCATGGCTTGAGAGGGCCCGGTTTGACAGCCAGCGGTGGCATGGCTTGAGAGGGCCCGGTGGGACAGCCAGCGGTGGCATGGCTTGAGAGGGCCCGGTGGGACAGCCAGCGGTGGCATGGCTTGAGAGGGCCCGGTGGGACAGCCAGCGGTGGCATGGCTTGAGAGGGCCCGGTGGGACAGCCAGCGGTGGCATGGCTTGAGAGGGCCCGGTGGGACAGCCAGCGGTGGCATGGCTTGAGAGGGCCCGGTGGGACAGCCAGCGGTGGCATGGCTTGAGAGGGCACGGTGGGACAGCCAGCGGTGGCATGGCCTGAGAGGGCCCGGTGGGACAGCCAGCGGTGGCATGGCTTGAGAGGGCACGGTGGGACAGCCAGCGGTGGCATGGCTTGAGAGGGCCCGGTGGGACAGCCAGCGGTGGCATGGCTTAAGAGGGCCCGGTGGGACAGCCAGCGGTGGCATGGCTTGAGAGGGCCCGGTGGGACAGCCAGCGGTGGCATGGCTTGAGAGGGCCCGGTGGGACAGCCAGCGGTGGCATGGCTTGAGAGGGCCCGGTGGGACAGCCAGCGGTGGCATGGCTTGAGAGGGCCGGTGGGACAGCCAGCGGTGGCATGGCTTGAGAGGGCCCGGTGGGACAGCCAGCGGTGGCATGGCTTGAGAGGGCCCGGTGGGACAGCCAGCGGTGGCATGGCTTGAGAGGGCACGGTGGGACAGCCAGCGGTGGCCCCTGGAGGCGATTTGGGCTACCCAGCCACCAAGTGGCAAGCTATGCGGACGGGGGTGGGGGGGGGGACGGGGGGACGGAGGGACGGGGGGACGGTAGGACGGGGGGACGGGGGGCGGGATAACTGGGGAACAAGAAAAGGGCAGGGGGGGGCGAGCGACTGGGGAACAAGGAAGGGGGCGGGGGGGGTGGGGCAGGAGGACTGGTGAACAAAGAAGGGGGCCAGGGAGAGGGGTGGGGGGGAGACTGGAGAATAAGGAAGGGGGCCAGGGGGGAGGGGCGGGAGGGGGGCGGGAGGACTGGGGAACAAGGAAGGGGGCCAGGGGGGAGGGGCGGGAGGGGGGCAGGAGGACTGGGGAACAAGGAAGGGGACGGGGCGCGGGTCGGTGGATGAGGGACGGGAAGAGGGATGCGAGGGGGTGGGCGGAGGCGGATGGCGGGGCGGGGGGGGGCGTGTCGGGGGGCGCGGGTCGGGGGGGGGGGGGGCGCGGGGTTAGGCGACGAGGGGTGGGGGGACGGAGGACGAGAGACGGATGCGTGGTAGGCTGGGGGCGGGGGACAGGGGGGCCCGGGG